>CM068370.1:85099667-85778606 GCA_034769895.1 Magicicada septendecula
TGTGTGTATGTGTGTGTAATGTATACAACGAATACTGTTCGGTAATAGCGGATCAGTGCTGCCTTCGTCACCTGCCAAAAAGTCCATATCTTTTATTGACAATTTGTTTGCTTACTGTACAATCTTCATCTTCGTGAATACTGAAAGCATACGGTTTTCAGCACGTGCTGTCACCTTTTTATAAAAGATCTTTCTTATGTGGTATTGAAACTATTGTCCAACCTTGTTAGATCGAGAAAATTAAGTTTATTTTATATTTCAACCTCGTGGGTAAATTGTATGCCTTCCCGTTGTCCGTCTGTAAATATTTCATTCAGTTAGCAGTTAGTATAGGCTTCAGTGCGCGCATTACTTCTTTTATGCTGAGCATAACACTCCATTACAATTGGAAACATAAATAGAGAAGAATAACAATATGTAATTCTTTGTATAGTAATCAGAAATGTATTTTAATGTAAAATATGTATTTCATTTATCTGCATACATCTTTGCGGATTGAAATCTATGTATGCTGAAAATGTAAATTCTTGGATTAATGTTTGTCGGTTCGATTGTTTCCCTAATTTTGGTTAATGTACGAAAATACTTTCAGTATCGCTAACTTCTTAAAGCTTTAAGCAGTGAGGGAAAGCTTTTCCATCACGGTCGATGACCCCCCCTCTCTCTCACTCTCTCTCTCTCTCTCTCTCTCTCTCTCTCTCTCTCTCTCTCTCTCTCTCTCTCTCTCTCTCTCTCTCTCTATCTCTCTTCTCTCTCTCCTACTCTCTCTCTCTCTCTCTCTCTCTCTCTCTCTCTCTCTCTCTCTCTCTCTCTCACTCGTTGTCAAAACGTCGACTTCATTTTTCAATGTATTAAATAATTAATTAATAGTTTTATAATGCAGGATGTATCAGTCAGTGTGATTGATCCTTGTTAGGGGGTCATTGCCCCGTCTGTATATGATTTTAGAAATATATATATTGACAAATATTAACTGTGTGTGTGTGCGTGTGTTGTTGTCACTGAGTATCGAGCTACTTACATGTGTGTCCACTCTCTCTCTCTCTGTCTCTCTCTCTCTCCCTCTCTCTCTCTCTCTCTCTCTCCTCTCTCTCTCTCTCTCTCTCTGCGTCCATTGTACAGGTTTAATGTAATTGTAATGTATATCGTTACAAATGATGAGTAGAAATCAATCCTTGAAGTGTTTAATAAGTAAATTGTATGTATATATCACTGAATAATAATAATAATAATATAGTCGTTCTAGTGTTAACGTTTGCTGCAACAGTTCCTCCACAGGTAACGCAGTTTACAAATAATTACACATAGGTTCAGAGGTGTATAGTGAAATAAATTAAAATTATACACGCATGTCGTTACAGATGAAAAATAGAAATTAATTTCTTCACCTGCGAAGTTCACAGGTTATATATAGTGCAAGCGTCGATGTGTGTGTCAACTGTACTAAAAAAGCAGTTATGCGCATGCGCAAATAATTCAAATGCACATACGTAGATGACTGAAAAAGAGATGATTTACATAATTAATGTACGCTTACTTAGACCAATAGATTCTGCGTCGTGCCTTTAGGGTTATCAAATTCCAAAATCTTTCAACTGGTTGACCATTAGCTAAAACATAGCGGAAAACTATAACTAACTGAAATACAGACGAGATGTCTAATGTTTCGCCCGCAATCAAAGAAACATACTGTGCAGTTTTTTATTTCTTCTATTATGTTTTCTTGACATACAAATGATACTAACCGAATGAAATATTTACAGACGGACAATGGGAAGGCATACAATGACTAATGTACGAAAATACTTTCAGTATCGCAAATTTCTGAAGCTTTCCACTGTGTGTGTACAATGACCCTTGAGTTAAGCTGGTGTTGTAATCATGTATCGTTTGTTCTTCACCTTCCACTTGAAGAAGAAGAAAAGGGCAGGTGGTGGGATCTTACACCACTTCTAGTTACATATAAATGTGTAAGGGAAGTCATGCAAATTACTCTTCATTTACAGCTGTAACAATGAAGTACAATCATGAAGAATATTTACGCCGTCTACGCACGTATTTTAAAATACAGAGAGTGGGTGTACGTAAAGATTACCATTTAAAGTATCCAAATGTCAACCAGAGTCCACAAACACTTGGCACGCGCTGGGTTTGTGTACGAGGGGGATGGCGATACTGTACGATGTAGTTCCGTGTCAAGTTAGATTTGAAGACTGGACGATGGGACGATTGTCCTAACGCTTTACTCGAGTAATGCCGCAGTGCCAGTTTGTGGTGACACAGCTAAAATGATAAAAACAACACACAAACGTTAGGTCTAATTATTAATCGGTTCTTTTCAGAGCCACCGTAACTTAGCCTCATATTACTTGAATTTGTTATTTGTTTACACAACAAAAAACATTTTCATGTGATCTTGAGTCGGTCCTAAGCCCGAACAAATAGGAAGGCGGTATATTATTATTTACAGGGTGTAAAAGAGGAAAACGGAGCCATATAGAGACAATGTAAGTATAATGTTTATACTACAAAGTAATTACGATAAAGTGTACTTTTTCTGTAGGTCTGATCACTGCAGTCAAGTCGCTCCTGGAACAAGAATAATGTATGAGTGCAGTCCATTTTGTTGTTAGTGAATCGTTATCTGTTTTTATTAAAATCTTACAATGTCAAAATATTATTATTAATATTTTATTTATTTTATAACATTGTTTGTGATTTGTATTTATTTTATAATATTGTTTGCGATATATATATATATATATTTAATCAATGTAAAATGAATTTTTAAAAATATTGCATTACATTGGTCTGAAAACTATATTTATGTTTGTTCTGTACACATATGCATACGATAACTGAACGATTGCAGCAGTAGTTAGAGAATGCACTTGATAATGTTTTAACGTGAATAATTTTTAGGTTTAGAAACTGAACGATTGCAGATCACTGCAGTCAAGTCGCTCCTGGAACAGGAATAATGTATGAGTGCAGTCCATTTTGTTGTTAGTGAATCGTTATCTGTTTTTTATTAAAAATCTTACAATGACAAAAATTATTATTAATAGTGTATTTATTTTATAACATTCTTTGTGATATATGTATATATTTAATCAATGCAAAATGGATTTTTAAAAATATTGCAATTACATTGGTCTGTAAACTATATTTATGTTTGTTCTGTACACATATGCATACGATAATAATCATGAGTGGTGATAAAATCTTACAATGTCAAAATTAAATATTGTTTTATTTTATAATATTGTTTGCGATATATATATTTATCAATGTAAAATGAATTTTTTTACTTGTGTGTGTGTGTGTGTGTGTGTGTGTGTGTGTGTGTACGCTGACGAAACTGGACGATTGCAGCTGTAGTTAGAGAATGCACTTGATAATGTTTTAATGTGAATAATTTTTACGTTTAGAAACTGAACGATTGCAGCTGTAGTTAGAGAACAATTCTGTATACTAAATGTGTATGTGTGAGAGATAGAGTGAGAGGGAGCGAAGTAAGCAAACTCTAATATGTATGATTATTCCTGTTTCATATATTAAAATATAACTTTTGTATAAACATTATTCGTAATGACTGAGACGTAGCCTTTATTGTATGAAGATATTTAGGTAGAACAAACATGTTTACGTAATATCAGGTGGTCAGAATCGTGGTCTTAACAATGTGAACACAAAATATGGAACTCCGTGCTCGCTAACGTGTTTGTACGTGTGTGTGTGTGTGTGTGTGTGTGTGTGTGTGTGTGTGTGTGTGTGTGTGTGTGTGTGTGTGTGTGTGTGTGTGTGTGTGTGTGTGTGTGTGTGTGTGTGTGTGTGTGTGTGTGTGTGTGTGTGTGTGTAGTTTCAACTTCCAGGGCTTAACACTTTAATAATTGAATTTACATGTACGTGATAAATGTATCGTTGATTCTAATTAGTATTTACAAAAGTTTCATTGAATAATAATATTTGGTCGATAGAAATTATTTGAAAGTACATTAATTTTATATGATAAATGTATCATTGATTCTAAGTAGTATTTACAAGTTTCGTTGATAATATTTGGTTTGATTACAAATTATTTGAAAGTACGTTAACTTTATGAAAATGACATATACTTGAAAAAAGTTTACTCACTTAACGCATTGATTCTTTCTTTCCACTGACTGTGCGTGTGCGCGTGATAATTGAATATTTATCGTATCAGTGATTCTAATATCGATTGTATTGTTATGTTACAGATAAACTTCCATGTGGACTGTATCTACAGCCGTAAAATTATTATTATTTAAAAATCTTGCAATGTCAAAAATTATTATTATTATTAATATTGTATTTATTTATAAACCATGTTAACTTCAAACACACACACATACACACACACACACACACACACACACACACAATCAGGTCAATGACTGCTACGTGCTGTCACCAGCCAGACGACAATACAAGAAGAGTACAAACAAATAGATTATCATACAGGAGAGTTAGTACTGGTTCGTAACAGACAACTATCCTCTTTTGACATTGTATGATTTTAATAAAAACAGATATCGGATTTAAATAATAATTTCGTGCTTGCAATATACAATCCATGTACACAAACTTATATATCCTTTGTTGGGTTGTAATTATTACTAAACAGTAATACATGCTTAGAATGAAAATATTTGCTATGATTTTAGTAACGTACAACACCAGCTTAACCCAAGGTCATTGACCAGTGTTATACTCAGCATAAAATAATTAACGCGCACGCACCCGAAAGATTCAAATCATACCTTATTGGTGCTGTCAACTTGTGTGTGTGTGTGTGTGTGTGTGTGTGTGTGTGTGTGTGTGTGTGTGTGTGTGTGTGTGTGTGTGTGTGTGTGTGTGTGTGTGTGTGTGTGTGTGTGTGTGTGCGTGCATAGTTAATCTTTCTATCACTAATTACCACACTGAATATAACTTTCTAATGACGAAATATTATTATTTCATTGTTTACGATATATATTTAATTAATGCAAAAATGAATTTTAAAATTACAATGGTCTGTAAACCATATTTAAGTTTGTGTACACATACAAATCGCTTTGAATAAGGGAATTCTTGTCAACGTTTGCAGCGAGAGAGAGACATACACAATGTGGGTAATTACATTATAAACTAGGAATTTCTTCCGACGTCTGCGAGCGAGAGAGAGAGAGAGAGAGATGATATATCACTGTAAACCGATGACATAAAGAGAGAGAGAGTGCTAGCACATATGTTGTGTATATTAATTTCTAAATCGCAGTCAATGACCGTCATGTGCCAAAATTAGAAGTAGGACACAACGAGGTAGGCGATAAATATATTTCCTGGTGATTACATTTTAGTATCGCTAATTACAATAATCCATAAGTAGCACGACTTACTGACGCTTATGTAAAACCGATGACATAAAGAGAGCTAACGAGAGAGAGAGAGTGTGAGAGAGAGAGAGTTTATATCGTGATCGAAACTGTGTCTAGAGACAAAGAGAGAGGAAGGGAGAGAGAGTTGATACATTGATATCGAAGTCGTCAACAGTCATATAATTTACTATACACTATAATGCGTCTGCTCATATAGTTTGAATTTCCCACCGAAGAAAAATGTTGGCAGATCTGTTCTATACACAATAATGCAAGATTGGTAACCCTGATCATATATTTTAATATACACTATAATACACATATCAAGTTTGAACCCATGCATAGGTTGGTAAACCTGATCATATAGATTTAATATACATTATAACACACAACAAATTTGAACTCATGCAAAGGTTGGTAACCCTAATCATATATTTAATATATACACTATAATGCATCAAGTTGGAACCCCCACCCACCACCCACCCCTGATATGCAAATCAGCTTTATTTAAAAATAAAAAAATATATTCGCGGAAATTCGCGGATGCGGGTGGTCCATTGAACCTCACCCCACCCCCCACCCACCCCTTGATATGCAAATCAATTTAATTAAAAAATAAAAATATCAAATTAAAAAAATTAAAAAATGTATTCGCAGAAATTCGCGTATGCTGTGGGTCCATTGTTGGTGGGGAGAGCGTGGGAAAAAATCTTGGACCGCGGGAACGGCGGCATCTCTTTGATCTAGGCTCGCGAAAGGCGGCATATATTCGCGGATATGCAAATCAATTTAATTAAAAAAATAAAAATATCAAATAAAAAAAAATAAAAAAATTTATTCGCGGAAATTCGCGGATGCTGTGGTCCATTTGGGATGCTGCGGGTCCAGCTGATAGAAAGTGAAAGTGATCTAGGCTCGCGAAAGGCGGCATATATTTGAACTTGGCGCGCGAAAGGCGGCATGGGGTGGTGGTGGGGGAATAACGGTACTTTGGTCAGGAACCCCATTTTCCCCCTACTTACCCGCCATCCTGTCTCAACCTACTTCAACCTGGTCTGCCATTTCCTACATACCAAACCGCCTCGCCAACGCTTTCTCATGTGGAACTGTGGTGTGACCTCCCGCTTCATCGTCGACTGGTACAGTTTTTGTCGGGAGTTATTTGTTTTCGACGCCCAGCGCTCCTCAGCCAAACTGGGGGGCCCTGGAAAGACTGTAGAAGTCGACGAGGCCAAATTTGGACGCCGGAAGTATAATCGGGGCAGGTTCATTAAAGGGCAGTGGGTGTTCGGGGGAGTGGAACGCGGTTCTGGAAAGTGTTTTATGGTACCGGTGGAGCGCCGGGATTCCGCTACTCTGCTCGAGATCATTGAGGAGTGGATTCTTCCAGGCACAACTATCATGAGCGATTGCTGGAAATCATATGATTGCCTGGAAGAAGCGGGGTTCATTCACCAACGTGTGAATCACCAGCTAAACTTCGTGGATCCCGCAACCGGCGCTCATACTAACACCGTGGAGAGGGCATGGAGAGAAGTCCGCCATGGTATCCCACGATTCGGCCGGAGAGAAGATCATTTCGTTGGATACCTGGCGGAATTCATGTTCAAGCGCCGGTACCCGCTATACGACAGCCATCGCGTGCACGCCTTTTTCAGAGCCGCAGCGGAATTGTATCCCCGGGCACACTAAGGTAAGGTTTTCATATTTTCATAATTATATGCATGGATTCCATGTCACCGCGCGCGCGCGCGTGTGCGTGTGCGTGTGCGTGTGCGTGTGCGTGTGTGCGTGCGTGCGTGTGTGTGTGTGTGTGTGTGTGGTGTGTGTGTGTGTGTGTGTGTGTGTGTGTGTGTGTGTGTGTGTGTGTGTGTGTGTGTGTGTGTGTGTGTGTGTGTGTGTGTGTGTGTGTGTGTGTGTGTGTGTGTGTGTGTGTGTGTGTGTGTGTGTGTGTGTGTGTGTGTGTGTGTGTGTGCGTGCGTGTGTGAAATATTCAAATTGCTGTGAAATATTTCTTTTCCTATTCTTCTATACTATATAAACACGAGAAAAATAATTTTAAACGGCGGTCGAACCTATTTACGGAGAAAAAATTTAAATAATTTATCCCGTAATACGGCAAAAAACGGCGCGTTATTTGCCGCGTAAACTTAGGAATTACAGCGCTGAGTAGCGCAATGACGTCATAACTCGTCATTCGCTGTGTATCTGTGCGCCGTTGCTGAGTTAACATGGCGGTCATTCATTTTACATGCGCGCTTATGGGAGTAATTATTTAATTTTTTTTCGCCGTAAATAGGTTCGGCCACCGTTTAAAATTATTTTTCTCGTGTTTATATAGTATAGAAGAATAGGAAAAGAAATATTTCACCGCAATTTGGGCTTAAGTAGTATCGTAAATAATTACCCTAAAAAGTATTGAACATTTGTTTCAGCCTATATATTTACTTACTAGTAATGAAGTTAATATTAATTAATCTTGTAACGTCTCCCTTGTTAAGACATTACTAAAGTGGGGAACCAGTTCAATTTGTTACCTGTTAATTAAACTAGCTGCCGTTGTTAGTAAACCTTACTCACTAACAAATTATAACACATTATTATTTAGGAATTAGTCAAGGATTGCATAAATTTATTCACTCGTTGGTTGTTAGCAAAAACATCTCTTTATTATTATATTTATATCTCATGGTTTACTTTACTTTTAAAGAAATACTCTAATAAATTCTGCATTTAATATTTTGAAAATTTTTTTTCTTATTCTTTTTATCTCAAAAGCATTCAGCTAGATATTGTTTTAAGTACCACGGATCCGGGTCTCAACTTTGTTATGTTTTAATTTATCACAACTTTAACCAAATTATTTGAAGAATAATTTTGGGTGTAAATTTTAGAATTACCTTACATCTAAACATCGTAATGTTATTACTACTTCATTACAGAGATTACAAATATATATGTATATATTAATCTTTAAATTGTCAAAAGCTCTTTACTGTTCTTTTGTTACTTCTCTAGTTGAAACAAATTTTTACAAATGTTATGATTTGATATCACCTGACTATAACATGAGTTTGCTGTGGGGTCCGTGATGGTCATCTCCAGTCGTCTTCTAGGGTGTGATACACTGTTCCTCTTGATGCTCCATTAGGTTGATTGTTTCCGAAGGTAGTCTCGTTCTAGACGATTGGATATTGGTACTAGAAGTTCATACGGTTGTTGTTTGTGTTTTCTTCTTCTTGAGTCGGTTGTTCACATTTTACATTTTAATTACAGTTCTTATTTTAGCTGCACTAAAATCTGGTAAGGAACATATCTTACCACTTACAGTTTGTTAAGAGATGTGTCGGCTAAGTTTCCTTTTTTTTTATTACATATTTCTTTAAGCACTACATTATACCTTTTTTATTATTATTATTATTATTATTTCCACGCTACATTGGGTCAAATCGAAATCACTACAAACTTGATTGAATTTTTTTTTTAACGGTATACACCTACGTGTATATTGACAACACAGTAGCCACATTCTTACATGTCGAGGTTTCTCCGGCGAATGTGGGCATAGTTTAGCGGCGAGAGGTCTGTAAGCTGGTGCGGTTTTACGCGCTGAGAAAATAGTTCGTTCTTTTAAGTAGTATTAATTATTCATTAATTAAATCGTAATACTTTATGTTACCTTTTGGTTATGAATTAGGAATTTCCTTATTTATTTAGTACGTCTTTTATTTAATTAACGGAATTATTATTTTTAGCTAAATAACACCGTGCTTTGCGTGTTGGTACGGAACAATTTGCAGGTTGATGCAGGAATCTAGGTACAGGTAAGGGGTGGATTATACTCTTACTTGTTATAAAAGCAAAAATTTCATTTGTGCTATTTAAACATTTTTTTTAAATCGTCACAATCTTATAAAATTAATTAATTTAATATGATTAATTCAGTTAATATTAATTCTGAAATTAGGGGACAAATTAAATTTAAACTGTAATCAGTCTTGCAAAACACCCGTTGGTTATCCGATAAATATGCTGTCAAAATTTTATTAATTTATCTTTTCATAAGAACTGAAATAAGGGGACAACTATATTTTTAAAAAAATTGGGTGTGTCGTGGGACACATACCAGAAGTGAGAACTTCGGAATCGAGTGGCGAGTGAACTGATTCAACGTGTAAAATGTTGTTCGTTATATTTGGAATAAGAGAAATTTTGCTCATTTATTTTGGCCGTGTCGTATGATTTCACCCTTTGTAGGCTTAGATTCGATGATTTCAAGTCAATGAGTTGTTTATTCTTAGTGACACAGTCCAACGCTGTAAGTGCCTCGGGCAACACTGGATAGACTGGAATGTGCATCATTGGACTTTGTGCTGTGTTTATTTTATTTTATTTTTTATATTTTTTTTTGAAAGACTTAACTGCAACCGATATAAAAAAGGAGATGAATTCAACGTTGGAGGATGATTTCTATCGAATAAAACGGTTAAGCGCAGCGCAGGGTTGCTGAATTTTAAATGCGTCGAACAAGCATAACTGATGACCCACGTGTTGGGCCTCCCATGGAAGTGACTACGCGTGGAAAATAGAAAAAAATCCATAAAGTCGTTTTGGTAGACTGTAGAATGAAATTGAATGAGATAGCTGAGACTGTTGGCATATCAACGGAATATTGCGCAATATCTTACACGAACATCTATCTGGTATGACAAAGCTGTGCGCTAGATGGGTACCGCGTTTGCTAACACTTGACCAAAAACAGTGTCGAAAGGATATTTCAACCGATTGCTTGGCACTCTATAACGCAATTCAGCCGAATTTTTGCGTTGATTCATAATCTTATGATGAGACTTGGATTTCACCACAACACTCCTGGGACCAAACAACAGCCAGAACATTGGGCCAAAAAAGTCGAACCAACTCCAAAGAAGGCAAAGACAATTCCTTCTGCTGGTAAGGTTATGGCGACTGTTTTTTAGAACGACCGTGGAGTAATCTTCATTGACTACCTTAAAAAGGGGGAAAACAATTAATGGCGTATATTATGCAAAACTATTTTTTTATTAGCGGGGGTCCTACAGTCTATGCCGGATCCCGCATTTCGATCGCCATTTCTCTCTATCCTTCCAGTCATCATCTTCAATAGCTCGATCTCTCATGCTTTTCCTAATTCCTGTTCTCCATTGTGTTGTCAGTCTTTCTTCTCTTCTCCTGTTTGTGGTGTGTAAGTCAATGCTTTCTTTGGCCATCGCTTCTCCATCCTAATTACGTGACCATACCATAGCAACTGTCTGGATTCTATTCTTTCTGATGTTGTAAATACGCGCCCTGTTTTCCTTCGTACATCTTCGTTTCTAACATGTTGCATTCTATAAACAGTATACGCTCTTCTTAAGAAGTCCATTTCCATAGTTTCTATAATCTTTTTCTCTTTATCTGAAAGTTGTCAGCATTAAGTTAAAATGGGGTCCACAATAGTTGTGTATATTGTCAATTTGGTTTAAAGTTTCATTTTGTTCGACCAAAGTAACGAGTTTAGCAAACGAATAGCCTTTTTCCCTGTTTTATCCTATTTTTTATGTAATTTTTTGTTGTTCCATCTTCTGAAATAATGCTTCCCAAATATTTGAATTCGCTACACTTTTCGATTCTATGGATTTGCAGATCTGCGTCTTCTTCTTGCACGTCTCCTATTTTCAGATATTCTGTTTTAGTAGTGTTTGTGTTTAGACCCAGTTCCTCGTACTCCCCTTTCAATTTTCTAAACATATAGTCTGTGTCGTCCTCGTCACACGCTATAATTACCTGATCGTTGGTAAATAGGAGAGTTGTTAAGCACTGGTTGAGCATCTATTTGAATTCCCATTCCTGATGTTTTTCTTCTCCAGTTACTGATGGTTCCTTGGATATATATTTTAAACAGGGTAGGTGACAAGCTGGACCCTTGTTTAAGCCCTTTTGTGGTAGGAAACAATTCTGACAGGACATTTCCCACTCTCACCAAACTCTTTGAGTCCTTATACATGTTCCAGACACCGCGAACATAAATTTTACTCAGGCCAAACTTTGTTAATGTTTCAAAAAGTTTTGTTAAGGGTACTGTGTCGTAAGCTTTCTCTAAATCGACAAATACGAGGTGCGTAGACAGACTGCGAGACTTTCGTTTTTTTAGTATTTTATGCAAACCTACTGTGCCTTGAAAACGACAAAATCGAAAAAAATAAAACGGCCACATTTAGCGAAAAAGAAAGTGCCGTTTCACCAAGACAATGTACGTCTCGCAAGTCAATTTGTTGCAATAGCTAAGATCAAAGAACTGAAGTTTGAATTTGCTTCCTCGCCAACCGCACTCGCCCGATTTAGCCCCGAGTGACTTCTGCTCTTTCCTAACCTCAAAAAATGGCTCGCTGGAAAAAGTTTTACTGACAAAAGTCAAGTCAACGATGGTGTATGTTTACTTTGAATACCTCGACAAATCGGCTTATAGCTCTGGTATAACCGCTTTCGAACATCGTTAGAATAAGTGTATACAGAACAAAATTTCGAAACGGTTAGTAGTTTTTACGGCAATTTGTGAAACACAAACAATACAAAACCTTGTAAAAAATAACGTAAGACCGATTGGTGATAAAGATAGACGCCTAAAATTGCACAATTTGTACGGAATAGAACAACCATCTGCAATATGTTAATGAAGTTTCTAAAGGGAAGTGGAAGTCTTAATGAGCCAGTTCTATGTGACCAATAACTTTTTTTTGCATTTGACTGCATTTCATCCTTTTTAACTGATGAAAGATACTCCACTTTTCTATATAAAAACGTGATAAAATGTAATATACGATTTTAGTACAAGCTAAAATTTCTTACACATTACAACCGTTTAGAAATCGATTCAAATCAGATCTTGCGTAAACAGAATTAACAGAGAAAATTCGTTACGCTTAGATCAAACTTCATCTTCCTTTGATGGTGAATTTTTCCTAAGGTGTTGGAAGACTTTTTGTAAGGTGTCAATAGCTCTTCATCAGCTATCATTACATTTATCAGTAGGTTCTTGTAGTTTCAGTTAATTAATATTAAGGTTACATTAAGTTTACACATTGGAAACGCAGTTTTCTTACGATGTGGGTTTGCTCGCATAAGCATTCCAGTGACACTAGAGAAATTAGTTCTGCACCGCGTTTCAGATTCAGTTTTAGTAAATGTTTCTAACTGATATTAATTACTTTTCCTGTGCTAAAAAAATAATAAATTTAGCAATTCGCAACTTGATTCCGATACACAACTGAGGAATTCGTTATATTCTTTCTACGTACGCGATACATTCCTCTTTCACAAAAACTCATTTTCTGTAAGCAAACAATTTATTGTATTACTAAAAATCACTTTTTTAACTTATATTTAATTTATTGTATCAGAAAAATAACATTGGTATGTTAAAATTTGTAAAATTTTGTAGTGACTGGTATAACTGAGAAATGTTATAAAACTTTAAAAGAAATATTAAATCTAAAGATTTTCCTACAATTTTTGTCTTAATGATATTTATAAAATTCGGTCAGAATCGTAAGCATAAAATTTTCGTAAACCATTTGTGCTTGCCTACACGTCATTCGTTACCTTTATTTAATGATTAACGTTTCGTTTAATAATCGTCGTTGATCGGCTTCAGACAGAAAATCTTATATCAGCGTGTACATAAATAATGGGCTGATAGCCGTTTCTCTGAGGACGAGCTCATATTGTACCGACAGCTGGCTGATGGCTTTAAAAACTTGGATTTTGTTGTCCATGACGTGTCCGTTGATTAACTAATTATAAGTATAATACTACTGACTCGGAACACTAAGTTTTTTATTGGTAAAAATGTAAAATTTACATTTTACATGTAAAAATAAGGTAAAAATTTTACAGTTTTACCAATAAAAAACTTAGTGTTTCGGTCAGTAGTATTATTCTTACAATTAGCTTTAAGAACAACACTGTTTTTAGGTGTAGCTTACATTTGTTTTCATTAACTCTAAACATTTCGTCCAGCCTACGATGAAACGTTCTCAGACACTAGACTAAAAACGTAAAATACGAATTATCGTACACTGTGTCATTCTTAATAACAAAAACCACGTAAGCTTACAGACGAGTTGATTTTTATTTTTTAGACGATACACTAACTGATTATACCTCCAGACCTGCCAGTCCAACTTCAGATGTTCGTTGTTCTACATAGCACCTAGTTAATTCCATGTTGAGTCTATTTCCCTCTATGTTATCTAGAAAACCCCCTTCCTCTCCACAACACGTCTCTCACCTCTTTCCCCACTCCCACTACCAAAGATATCACTCCTTGATGTCGTCCAAAACACTTGTGGTCAAAATTCAACGCACACCTCACGGCATCCACTAGGCGTTTATACGACAGTCGAGCATTCGGACTCTGCATAAGAGATTATTTGACATCCTTTTATCGATTCAAATCCAGTATATCATAGTCACCTACAGTGGTGTAACCAGGATTTATCCAATGGGAGGTTGTTGATGATAAGAAATTGCGGTAGTAGGAAATAGCCCATCATCTACAGCCCATTGTATTTGCTATATAATGACCTGTAACAGTTTTCACATTTCATTTAAAAAACCACATTGGCGACCTACTCAATGAGAGCAATTGTAAGCCCAGTATCCTAATAAACCAAACCACATTGGCGACCTACTCAATGAGAGCAATTGTAAGCCCAGTACCCTAATAAACCAAACCACATTGGCGACCTACTCGATGAGAGCAATTGTAAGCCCAGTACCCTAATAAACCAAACCACATTGGCGACCTACTCGATGAGAGCAATTGTAAGCCCAGTACCCTAATAAACCAAACCACATTGGCGACCTACTCGATGAGAGCAATTGTAAGCCCAGTACCCTAATAAACCAAACCACATTGGCGACCTACTCGATGAGAGCAATTGTAAGCCCAGTACCATAATAAACCAAACCACATTGGCGACTACTCGATGAGAGCAATTGTAAGCCCAGTACCCCTAATAAACCTGATTTTTTAGCGTCATTGTCACACGAACGTCTTTCTTATCCTTTTTTTGCACACACCAAAAGAAAGATTTTTCTATTCAACTTTTCTAAAATAGAAAATTCAGAAAACGAATACAATATGTGAACAGAGTATTTATGTGTCATAATGAATAAAAGAGGTCATAGTTTGGAAGACCTCCCATGTCCTTTTACCCTCATGGTGATTGGTAGTACTGTTAAGTTTTTATACTTCTTTGTTTTTCTAGAACTCTTTATCTTGAACTAACCGTATTGCTTCGTTAAGATTACCTGCCCATCGCATTGGAGATCCACTCCTTAGTTTCTTTCTTTATTTTTATCTTCTACTAGAACATTTTTCATTTTGCTTATTCTCCTCTCTGCGTGTGCAATATAGCTTAGCCATGTCTTATTAATCTATATTAAGTAAGTAAGATTAGTAGCCTGCTGTACACCTGCAGTTCTTGTAATATGTAAACATTCGTTTTACCCATACCCTTTAAGAATCAAATAAGACACAATTTGAAGGATCAGATTTTTGTAACTTGCCTGTTTCAACGTCCAAGTTCACACTTGTGGATGGGAATATCAAAGTATTAGGCGGGATTAGTTTTACTATCTTTGAAACAATTTTATGTTTTATTTTTTATAACTTTCCTTTTATAGCTGTTCTGACTGTAGCTAATATTATTTTACTTTCCCCAGTTCAATTTTCTTAGAATCTAAATGCATAAATTTATTTAACACTTCATAATTTTCTA
This sequence comes from Magicicada septendecula, assembly GCA_034769895.1. NCBI lineage: Eukaryota > Metazoa > Arthropoda > Insecta > Hemiptera > Cicadidae > Magicicada > Magicicada septendecula. The sequence continues at coordinate 85,114,855 of CM068370.1, forward strand.
TCTGGTTGATATTGGTTGAATTACTGCTAAGATGATCGACTACCGTGTTTATATCTTAACCCAAAATCGCTACTTCAGATATCTAGATTTATCATAATTTCTATTAGTTCTACGTAATCTGCGGTGAAAATCAAAGTACCATCGACAAATCTGAGGTTATTCATTTTCCTGATTATACCATTTTTTTCATATCATTATTAACCACCAGTGACAAAAGGAAGATATGAAACGTAACAGCAGACAGGCCGAGGAAGAGACAGAGAAACAGCTTAGAAGAAATATCTAAACCCGTTTACAGGGAATACTAAAAAGAAGATAACACAAACAGGAAGAGAAGAGAATTATGTGAGAAACTGACACGTAATAAAATATTAATGAAAGTGGCTGACGCAACACAGTCTACATAACGATCGTAACTCAGTTATCGAGGCGACCGTCCATCCTTAAACCTGTTTCCAGAGGAATACCGGCTACAGAAAAAACAAATGAAGATGTGTGGTGAGGTAACTATTCCGTTAGTTAATCTACTGAAACAAAAAATTGTCACTTTCGACACGCATACCGTTATATTACCCTAACAACGTTTGCGTAATCGAACTAATACAGCAATACGTAGGCCTACGTATGGGATGTCCATGCGTCTTCTATGTGAGGCACACACGCCGACTGCGAGAGAGCGAATCAGCGTCCTTCATAAGAACTGTCAGGTTAGCTTAGCTGGATAATCCTTAATTACGTAATGAGATTTAATTACGTAATCTGCTATCAAATGTCAACACAAACCGCGCGTATAATAAAACACTCCCTGTCATAAAAAAAATTATTGAATAATAAAATGTGTGTGACAGTAGCTCTCCTCGTGTGAATTTCTTGTACTGACCAAGATTTAAGCTTACCATAATACCATTTAAATACTTGGTACCGGTATCTTTAAAATTTTGTGTATGATTATTGTGTATCTCTTCCTATTGGGTTCTCTGTCATTATCAATTGTTCATTGTGTCTATGGTCACCAAGATGCAATTGTTAGTGCTATAAGTGATAATAAACACATAAAAGGTGGCCTAATAATAGTCACATAAACTACAGTTGAAAAGTGTGCTATTATTTAGATTAAGAAGTGGTCAATCATGATTAACAGTAGTGATGTAGGAATTATCACACAAACAATTGTTTAACAGTGTGCAATTAGCTAAAGTAGTAAATTATAATTTTTAATATAAGGAGTATCATTAAGAGTTTTGTTTTATATTATAAAAGTTTCATGTTACCAGCAAATCAATGTAAAATAATGTTATATCAAGGGGTCATAGTTAACTGTCATCCATCATTATAAATTGCTTAATAAGATAAATGGAAAATCCACCAAGTACTAAATTTTACAGGACTAAACCAGGACATGTTTAGTATCAAATGATTTGTAATTTTATTCTTATTAATCACATAGACATTGTATTAACTATTATTGTATAATGATAAAATAGTAAATTAAAAGCAAATTATAAAATGTAATGTAAGTGAAGGGGCTTGGTCATGTAACATTTGAACTTTGCCTGATGGGCCAATCAGAATCCAAGAAATTTTGTTCAGTTTCTATGACAAAAAGAAGAAATTAGACACTTGATTGTTAACCACTGTTGAATACGGTTGAGGAGTGCTCGCAGAAAAATATTATGTAACAAATTTTAAAACCAGGAACCAAACTTCGAAGAATAAATTATAAACAAAAATCAGAAAAATAATGAAATTATTAACAAAAGTCATCTAACCAAATATGAACGATTACCAGTAAGAAAATAAAAAAATATCAAGTGATTAACAAGAAGAAGCCTAAACTAAAACTAACTAAGAACTGTAACGTATTCTACAAATATCTTAACCAACAACTTTAGTAAGCCAACGTGAACAATCACTAGTAACACCAATAACTTACACCACAATTAATCACTGATGGACGTTTTATAAAGAAAAGAAAAACAGTATATAAGAAGTAGTGAATACAAAGTGAACATATTTTATTAAAATACATTGGGAACAATTTTACACACAATAGCTGACCACGAGGCGGCCATGTTTATGACGTCATGTCATAACCAGAATGCACTGCGCACCTAACGAAACGAAATATTGCAATCCACTTTATTCAACATTAATAATATAATTATTTATAATATCACATTAGATCGTAAGTATTTAGATTATATTGTAATGTACTCTATATTGTTTGTTATTAATTAATGGAACCTTTCGTAGCAGCCAAAAGAATTCACACTTTATATATTTAATTCGTTTTTTACTATTGACCCTGAGATAAAGAATCGATTATTCCTAGCGTGTATCTCGAAATGATCATTTTCCCTAAACTGAATCAATTTTGCAAAGATTAAATATTAATATTACCAAAATCATATCCATGTGTTTTATTTCTCGAATGTAAGGAACAATCAGGATTCGTTCTATATTCACGGAAATCCAGAAGACGTCTGTGAGCCGCAAGAATAATAGAAACTACGAAACCAAATTTAACGTCGGGTAGATTATATTTCAGTCTTTTATTCAGTAAAGTTTCTTCGTCATTTGTTAGGTTCATATCGGTTAAATTCGCTATCCGCTTATAAAATTTGTGTTTACATACTGTATCGACCGTGTTACGTTGTTTGTGTTGTAGAGAGCAAAGTTTATTGTTGTGTGTAACGAATATTTTGTATCTGATGCATTGTATACATTGTATGCAAAATAATACAACACTTCATAATAATCATAGCGTTATAAATAGTTCTGACTTCGTAAGTAAAATTAAAGATGTTAATTTGAAACCACAATACAAGATAGCCTCCTTCGATATAGTAAGTCTGTATACAAATGTACCCGTTAATGAGACTGTTGAAATATTAAAAACAAACTTAATGGCCAACGCCACATTAAGCCAACAGGCTGTAAATGGGCTAATTATGTTGCTTAAAGAAATATTGCGCCAAAATTATTTCACTTTCAACGATACATACTACAGACAAAAGGAAGGCCTGAGCATGGGATCTCCTCTAAGCGGGATACTTTCTGATCTTTATGTTAATTTTTTCGAAAGTGAATATTTTTTTCTAGTAGTAATAAATACCGTAAAAACATCGTGTCCTATACAGGTATGTCGATGACACATTTATCGTCTTTGATGGCACATTAAGACAAATTGAGCTTCTGAAAAACTACTTGAACAGTGTTAACAAACGCATACAATTTACACTGAAACAGAGGAGAACAACCAACTGAACTTTCTTGACCTGACCATTATTAAATCCCAGAACTCTTTCAAATTTAAAATTTACAGAAAGCCCACTACCACTGACACCTCAATACACGCTCATTCGTATCACCCGTGGTCCCGGAAAATGGCGGCATACAATGCATTGGTCCATAGACTTCTTACTGTACCCTTAGAGCAAGATTGCTTCATTGATGAAGTAAACACTTTAAAACACATCGCCATACCCAACGGTTATAACGCTAATATAATAGATAAACTTATCTCCAGGCGCAAGAACAAAACTTAAATTCCGAACAGCGCGGTGCATAATACTGACAGATATATATCGGTAGAGTACACACCTTTGTTGCCTAACATTATAAAAACCAATTTAAGAAATACAATATCGCAGTTATCTTTAGGACAAAAAATAACATTGAAAATGCGCTGCGCCCCAAGATACACAGAAGCGTAGAGACACGCTCTGGCGTTTACAAAATTGTGTGTGATGATTGCGACAGTGGCGATTTAACGCATAGGCGAACCCGGCTGCCGCCGGGGGCCTCGGTCTCTAAGGGGGCCTCAAAATATTGAAAACAACAATCACGCCATTCAAGAATTATATTAAGTTTTTTTTACCAAAGATATCAGTTTCACTGCTTCATTTTAATGATTTCAAATATCGGAGTCATGTTAATCGTTATCCAATAAAGTATTATCGTATTGGGCAATGCGTTAACCTGCGGCTCGCTCTGAAATACTATATCAAAGTCTTGCCGAAACTCATTTCTTAAACTATGACCCCAATTTCTGTAAGCACCCGCACTAATAACATTCGTACACATTCAATTGAATTGTTATCTTTCCCCACTCCCTTGTTACTCGATCGGTACATATACAAAAACAGCAACTGAAATTCTTGGAAATTGATTCAATTCCCAACCTATTAGTTCCAAGAATTTCAGTTGCTGTTTTTGTATACATACCGATCGAGTAACAAGGGAGTGGGGAACGATAACAATGCGTTTGACTTACCGATGTTATGTTTATGCTACACAATATCCGACAGTATTCATTTGTCTTTCAAAGTGATCGTGTCAGTAAGAGTCTATTAGCCTAAGTTTTCTAATTTAACACTCTTCCCAGTTAACGTATCAATTACTATCATTTATAATGAGGCGTTTTGAAAGTGGTTGTGCTAAGCGTAAGAAAGTCAAAGAACGAGAAGAAAATATTAAGAGAATTCCGAAACTAATTAATTATTTCAATTATACTGTCAACAAAAAGGATAATACTGCATATGATAATATACCGGTAAATCACATTCCTGGCCCCTCAACTTCGAGTTCAGAGAAAAACGATTTACAGAAACAAGCGGAAGCAAAAAACCGTGTGCTAGAACGTAAAGATTTGATAACGTACAGTGAAGAAGATATTCAAGATCAGGTGACAGACTTTGCTTCAGGAAACTATGTAAGTACCATTATTTCAGAAAACAGTCACTATACAACATCAGACCCCGGTCTTTGGCCACATACTGATGACATCTTACGGGATTATTGGGTAGAAAAGGGACCTTCCGCTTGTCAAAATAAAGAAAATAATTTTGATAAATCAGCCCGTGTATATAAAAGTGGGGATAATATGGAAGAAAGATGCTTTACTCAAGCAATGTTCTCGCGACAATTGCCAAACAAAGAAATCGTACAAAGAGAATGGCTCATTTATTCACCTGCGAAGGGAAAAGTTTATTGTTTTGCGTGTAAATTATTTTCTCACTCCAAATTTCCATTTAGCGGAGATGGATTTAATGACTGGAAACATGCTCTGCAAGTTGCATCAGAACATGAAAATAGTAAAGAACAAGAACAATACCTGCATGGTAGCTTATTGTAGTCGCTCAAAAACACTCGGGCGAATAGATACACAGTTGGTCACCCAATTCAATAATGAGCGACAATACTGGAAAGAGGTGTTGAAAAGAGTTACTGCGGTAATTACATTCTTAGCATCGAGAGAACTCCCTTTAAGAGGTTCTGACCAAAGAATTGGTTCAGTAAAAAATGGAAATTATTTGGGTATTTTGGAACTTATCAAATTTGACCCATTCTTACACGAACACATAAAGAAATATGGCAATGCAGGGAAAGGGATTCCATCATACTTGTCAGCCACCATTTGTGAAGAGTTCGTAGAAATAATGGGGACTAAAGTTCTTTCAGTAATCATCTCGGAAATTCAAAAAGCAAAATACTATGCTATTTCTGTAGATTCCACTCCGGATGTGACTCATATTGATCAACTTACTTTTATAGTAAGATATGTGATAGACGCTGTACCAAAAGAGCGATTTTTGCAGTTTATTCCTATTCATGGTCATAATGCAGAACATCTTACTGAGGTTACGACACACTTCTTAGAAACCAATAACATAGATATCCTGAATTGTAGGGGTCAGTCTTATGACAATGCAGCAAACATGTCAGGGCAATGTTCAGGATTACAAGCAAAGATAAAAGAACTAAACAAGTATGCTGAGTATGTACCATGTGCTGGACACTCACTTAACTTAGTAGGGGTACATGCTGTCAAGTGTGTTTCAACTGTGACAATTTACTTTGATGTGGTACAAAATCTTTACACCTTCTTTTCATCATCAACACATCGCTGGGAGATACTCCGTTCACATTTATGACCTCATCATAAACTGGTGAAACAACTTTCAGACACTAGATGGTCTGCGCAAGCGGACGCAATAAATGCTTTATGTGAGGGATATAATGAAATCAGATTAAGTCTTCAGTCTATAAGAAATTATGTGACAAATCAGTCGTTAGAGACACGTCTTATGGCTCAAGGATTAGAGAAAAAACTTGATAAACTTGAAACAGTTTTTCTAACAATACTGTGGAATGAAATCCTCAGTAGATTTAACGCAGTAAGTAAACTACTGCAAAGTGAAAAAGTGAATTTGTCTGTAGCAGTTAAGATCCTGAAGTCATTAATTGTCTTTATTAGGGAGAAGAGAGATGGTTTTGAAGATTATGAGTCCAAATCAAAAGCGAAATCAGTTGTGAAAGAATATCATGATACACAAAGGCGTCAAACAACGTAGCTCCATTCTTGCATTTGCATTTGATGGTGGATGTAGTAATGAGGAACGTCTGGGAAGAGAAAAGTTCAGAGTAGAGACATTCCTACCCATAATAGACACCCTGGTTTCTAGCCTAGAACTCCGAAGTAAACCATACATAGACATTTTTGAGAGGTTTGGTTTTTTGGAAAGTCTGCATGTGTTAGAGAGTTCAGAAATTTCAAAATATTGCGAAAACCTTGCAAATTTTTATAGTGGAGACTTTATTACTGCAGAGCTAATATCTGAATGTCACCATTTTACTGCATATATAAAAGTAAATATAAAATATTTCCAAGAATATGCTGGAGATGATAATGAAAAAAATATTAATATTCATAACTTGTACAGTTACATGAATAATGAGAATATTTTATCAGCATTCCCCAATATGGAAATTGCTATGAGAATTTTTCTCACTTTATTTGTTACCTGTGCATCTGGAGAACGTTCATTTTCGAAGTTGAAGCTAATAAAAGATGAGTTACGAAATTGCATGGCACAACCACGCTTAAATAATTTAAGTTTGATGAGTATTGAACATGACATTTTGGCAGAAATTGATTTTGAAGACACAATTCACGATTTTGCCTCCTCGAAGTGCAGAAAAGTTCTTCTCTAAAGAAGTAAAGACTAATAATAATTAATAAGGGAAGAGTGGAGTGTTAATAACTGTGTAATTATTTGCAACTTTGTTCGTTCAATCGTCCCTGCTTTAACATCAAATAGGTGAGTTTATTATTATTGTTATTATTATTATTATTATTTTTACATTCGCCTGGGACCTCTACCTTTCTTGATTCGGCCCTGTTGCGACATGTTTTACATCGGCCAGACTGGGAGACGTTTTGAAAAGAGTTTCAAGGAACACCTGCCCATGAAGAATGTAATAAACACTAAATCGACTTACGCGCAACACCTGATTGATTGTGATCACAGTTACACTAACTTCTCTGGTAATCTTAAACCCATACACTATTGTAAGAAGGGCCGATATATGAATGCATTAGAAGAGTATGAGATATATAAAGCGGCCAGGTCACAGAAAGAGTGCCTTTTGAACGATATGGTGTCGTTCAAATCCAACGCGCACTTCGATACCGTGATACAAAAACTGTCACAGACATGAGGAATACTACCAACTTATCGCTGCATTGGATTTTATACGGCCAGTGCACGTTTACTTTCTCGACGATGCGCATCGTCCCCTCGCGCAGTATGAGTGTTTGTTGAATTCAGTGTTTTTTATGTATGTGTTTTTATGAACTGACGAGCTCGACCCGAGGGATCATCACCTGAAGGTGGGACCTTGATCCTGAAACGCGTCGTGCCTAGCGACCAAAGTAAGTTGCATGAAGCAATAACAGGTATCTAACCTATTTTAAAGATTATCAATTGTTTTAATTTGTTCTGTACTGTATTTCATAATTCCTATTTCCAAGGTCGGATAAATCCCTACGATTACCTATGTTCGGACAGTCCTGGCTTTTTGTTGTCTTTCTGGACTTCTCACTAAATTCACTTACTTTCTTGAAAAATACTTAACCTATTCCTTTTTTTTAATTAAGAAAGTTGTGTTAGTGGCTATAATCACAAACAGAATTATCACTGTTGTACACCACTATAGAAAAATTATTCCGATTAGCGCGTTCAAGCTTCTCAGCTTATCGTTAGATCAGGAATCTCATCTGAGATTTCCGAATTCTCATCTGAGAATTTCCGATCTGACGATGAGCTCTGAAGCTTAAAAGCGCTAATCGGAATCATTTTTCTATAGTGGTGTGCAACAGTGATAATTCTGTTTATTCCTTTAATGTTTTTTTTTTCTTTTATTCGTGTATTCGATATATTCGAGCCAGCGTGCACTTCGTTATTTTAAAAGTGTAAAAATACTTTTTTCTCTTTTTTTCTTAGCTTCTGATTTTCCACCTTTCGTGACATTTATCATTATCACTGTATTTCAAACATTAAACTTAAGACCTGTTGAAACTTAAGAATCTTTAGTTATCATTTTCTCAAAAAACTCCTGAAACAACTGGGAGGTGTTCAGAATATTTTTGTGTGCGCTGAGCAAGATGATACTGATGTTAGAACTGTGGTCCACAGCCAGAATGACCAGAATAGACCGTCACGCATCCACGTATTTCCTCTGCTACCATTCTCTCACGAATTTGGAAGCAGTTTCACTTAATCCTAATTGGAACTAAACTTAGGCGCCAATTCAGGTACCACGTGTTTTATACCGACAATCAGACAGTTATTCACTGTGAAATCTCCACCAAGCACCATCTTTGCACAGACATTTTTTATAATCCGCCCTCGGCCGCCCTCAAGTATAGAATCAATAGAATATCAGTCCGCTTTGTGTGATCTGTCGTCCAGACCAGGGCTTTCGCCCTGAGCGTCATTGTGAAAACTGTCGGTCAAGCCACGGCAGCCCACTTAAAAAGCGGTGGCCGCAAACTATCGCCCACGTCTAACGGCTAAATGCCTTTGTGAGTTAATGCCAGAAAAAACTACACCACGTCAGACGCGGTGGCAGATAGTGGTTCAGTGTCATCCTTAAGAAACAAGAACCTACCAAAACAGCTCTGACTGTACTGTCGCTGTCGTCCGGACACGACCCTGCCTTCACGACGTTGTGCCCTGAGCTTCCGCCGTCCTCTGTATCGCCAACCCACTGAAAGCGTCTTACGTCCCGACCGATTGCTGGCCCTTCGACAAGCTGAGCGATCTATTGCTCACACTAGGACGGCTTTCAGGTTCCGTGGATCAACTCAAGGCGAAGCGATGAAGCCGATGTCTCAGACGTGGGGTTTGCAATTTACTTCGAGCATGGAATTACTTGACTTAGACGTTCTCGCTCTAGGCCTACAGGTCAAAGTAAAGAGAACGGGTATATGTTCCTTGCTTTCTCTTATAACTTCTCGTTACTTCTTTCATTCTTAGATCCGTTCGTTGAATAAATTTTCGGGACACACACGCACACACACAAAGTATAAGTATTTATTATATATATAAACTTTCACAATATGAACTTACTTTCATTTATCTTTCCCAAACGTTTCGAGGTGATGTTCCTCTTCCTCAGTGGGAATGAATACTGAATGTCATTTTAACAGTATAACGGTTATGGACTGGTGTGTGTGGTGGGGGTTGATGGTGGGAGGGAATTGGCGCTGAGGTTCAAATTGTGTGTTTGGATCAATGTATCGAATAGTGTATGTGATCTATAATGTAATTGTTCATTTAATATGTTGTTTGGTTGTAGTGCGTGATGTCTGTATATTTCAAATTGTTCAGCTGTGTTTAGTTTTCTACTTTTAGGTAAGTAGTGTAATATTTCCATGTTGTGTTCTATGTTTGTGTAGCTGTGGTTTTCGTTTTGTAAATGTGTGGCAAATGTGGAATGTATGTAGTTTGTGGTGAGGGCTTTTAAATGTTCTGAAAATCTGGAGGAAAAAGATCTTCCCGTCTGGCTGATGTAGAATTGGTGACAATCATTACAATTTAATTTATATACCCCTGTTTTGCTGTATGTGTCTGTGTTTTTGTTAGTATTATTTATGTGTTTCCTAATGGTGTTGTTGGTTCTGTAGGCTACTTTATAATTATGTTTTCTAAATGTGTTTGCAATTTTGTGCGTATTGGAATTGTAGTATGTAAGTGTTATGTATTTACTGGGTTGTGTGCTGTTGATCTGATGTGTTTTACTTTTTGTGTTTAGGATGCGTTTGTGTAGTTTATTTATTAAATCGGGGTTGTATCCATTGTTGCCTGCTATATATTTGATTGTGTTTAATTCTTCTTGGTAGTCATGTGTGTTTAGGGGTATTGAAGTGAGCCTATGGAGCATGTAATTGAAAGCTGCATGTTTGTGTTGAGTTGGGTGGTTGGATGAGTTATGTATGACCATGTCTGATGTGGTGGGTTTCCTGTATATTTTGTATGTGTGTGTGTTGTTTGTTTTGGTGATTGTAAGGTCTAAGAAGTTTATGCTATTATTTAGTTCTATTTCAAGCGTGAATTTTAATTTATGGTGTATAGTGTTAATGTATAAAGTGAACGAAGAGGATGAATCAACAAGATAATTATAAGTATTTCTACATTCATATATAAAAACGTTCATTCATATCATCAGCATCAGCATCATCAGCGGCAGCAGTAACAGCACCATAATCACTTATGTGCCGAGAGCAAATCTTGACCAATTCGCTGTTCCGCAATACTCAACTAGATCGTGCCTCCATCTTGCAAAGTGTTGTCGTCGTCGGTTCTACGTGGCTTCCAATCTAGTAACCTTGATGAACATGTGCCATCTTCTAGCCTAAATAAATGTCCTGGCCACCTCCGTTTTATTTTTTAATTCTGTAAATAATACTATCTTCTCCAGTTTGTCTACGAATGCAGTGGTCGTCGTCAAGTCCATTGGACCTGACCCGCTCCGCTTCAGTAGGTGTCCCTCACGTTTATATTAACGCAACGTTCTCGCTACCCGTTCTGAACACGTTTTCTTCCCAATTTACCTTGTCTCTGCACTTTCTCTTTCTTCTGGCTGCTAATAGAAGCTATTACGGGCTGAATAAACATTTTAAAACAAGACTATTAACCACAGAAACTAAAGCACCGCTTTATAAGACATTGGTAAGGCCTGTATTGACATCATATGGCTCTGAGTGCTGGGTACTCAAGAAAATTTATGAACAGAGGCTGACTGAGAAGGACTTATGACCTAATTCAACAGAACGGAGTCTGGAGAAAGAGAATAATATTGAATTATATGCTAAGTACAATGGCATTACCAAAATTAATAGCTTAAGATGGGCAAGACACGTTCAGAAAATGGATGACGAACGTACGGCAAAAAGAATTATGAAACACAAGCCAACAGGAAAAAGGAAGAGTGGAAGACCGAAGAACAGATGGTTGACCAGGTTGGCAGTGATGCGAGGAAGCTGGGCGCAGTGAATTGGTGGCGGATTGCTGAGGACAGGAATAAGAGGAGGTAATTTCTTTTGGAGGCCAAGGCTCGATCTGGGCTGTATGTATATATGCACTTTCTCTTCTGGTGCCTCTACGTTCTACTCAATCCGTATGATTGCATTACTTATCCTATCCGTTTCTGTGTATCCTCCAATTCTTCTGAAGAATTTCATCCCCGATATTGAGTATCTTTGTTCGTTTAGGCCTATCTTTGTAGAGGTTCATGTTTCACTCCCATACAGCACTACAGGGAGAGCCACAGTATTGTACAACCGGACTTGTGTGTCTAATGTATCTGTGTTTCTAAACGTCTTTACATACGGCTTGATACTTATTGATTTTGCTGACGTTATCTCCATCGTGATCATACGCGACATTACAGCCAAGATACTGAACATGAGAAACTTCCTCCAGGAGCTTAGAACTATTTTTGTGCAAACCGCCTCCTCTTCGTCAGTGAGCCATTGTCTTCGTTTCTCGCTGATATCCTTCCTCCATACTTTGTTATACCTTTACATAAATAGAAAACTTGCTTCTGGCCGTCTTCTGTTGGTGCACAGTATCAGACCATCAGTAGTATGTTCGAGGAAGTAACATTAATTATTTTGATCCTCGTGAAACCGCGCGCTGCATTCTATTGTTATTTGATTAATATAAATATTACAAACTAAGGATGATAAAGGACACCTTTGTCTTACACCTCTACCTATACCTTCAAATTTATTTCCTACAGCCGTTTTAAAGCTTGTCACCTGGTGGCATCTTTTTCTTACCCTTATTACGTACTCGGGAAAGCCTACGTCTTTTAAGACTAGCCACAATTTTTGTCTATTTACGTACAATCGAAGACTTTTTCAACGTCAATAAAAGCCAGTTGGGTTTGTAGGTTATATTCCCTTCTTTTTCCTATAAGTTGTAGAATGTGTTTAATTAAACATTTTTCTCTTTATCCCTACTCAACCTCATTGTAATTAAATAAGGAACTCCATATTTCCAGTTATTATCTTTATTCCGTGCTTCCATTGCAATTACCATTTCTGTGCTCCTTTATGTACGCTGAAGTTATTTAATTACTCTGGTATTTACTGACCATGCTGTATGTTCACTGACAATTCTATGCAGGAATCATATGCTGGTTGAAAACTTTGTTTTTTTAATATAATGACAGTTCGATCAGCGAAATAATATCAATTATTCTTCACAATTCTGGTGTGTGTGTGTGTGTGTGTGTGTGTGTGTGTGTGTGTGTGTGTGTGTGTGTGTGTGTGTGTGTGTGTGTGTGTGTGTGTGTGTGTGTGTGTGTGTGTGTGTGTGTGTGTGTGTGTGTGTGTTTCATGAGTACACTCTTGAAAAATTGAGATTGAAACATGAGAAACACACACACACACACACACACACACAGATATGAGCTAATTTTTTCTATTACCATTAATTCCTCAGTACGTAATTGCTGAATTACATAGAGTAGTCGTAGGGAACCTTTGAATTTATGGGGGCGCATATATAACTGAGGACCAGTTCGATGGGCGCGCTCCTCCCCACCCTATCAATGGAAAATAGAAAGGTGCGAAGTTCAATAGCTGGACGTTACAAACATTACCTGTCACTTTATAATACCCTTGCGCTTATATTTAGCGACGTGGAACACCGAATCGAAAAAAATCTTTGCAGTATTTTTCATATAAATTTGTGAAATTTGTGACCTACTGGTCATCAATAATTTATTATCATGCACACGCACGTTAAAACTAACAAAACTTTAGACAAAACAAATGGTTAAACAGGAAAACATTTTAGTAAAAATAAATTAAAGAACTTGTCACAACAACACTATTTATTTTCATAAAGCGCACAGAAATGTAAAACTTGAAAAAACCACTTTGGGGAGAAAGGTGTTTCCAGGCTCTGGGCGGCAAGCTCGACAATCGCATTGGGGGCAGACGTAGCGCGGTTCGGTAAATGGCTCGTACTGTTTTATAATACGGTACTTCCAACCAGGTATAATGAAAGTGCGTTCCTTCGTTCAAAAGAAAATAAAAATACAAATTGGTTCGCGGGCGCAGGGTTGCCGACTCCTGACATAGGTCTTCAGTTTATTCGTGTTTATTAATATCGTTTTATTATTAAATTCTTTATGGCAATGTGGATGATAATTTTTGAAAAGTATATCTGTTCCAAATTTAAAATAATAATTTTTAAAAAACTTAAACGACATAATCGGTATGATGCCATTATGCCATTTGGCCAGTATTCTGTGTTACTGATCAAGTCCACAAACACTGTAGCCTACGTAATTAAACGCCAACGCGAGTGTATCGCTGTCTGTCCGATCCGGTCCGGCTTTCTAATTGCGTTTCGGCAAGGGTATATTTCCGTATAGGCTACAACGCTACGTATGCATTTTACTTCCGACCGTGCGAATTGATTCTCCTTTCTCATTGCAAACTGACCCGTTACTTCCCATACCGTTACATAATCTCATCTCAACACTAAACACACACACACAAGGATTAGACAAATTACCTGTTACATCTTCACACCGTGTTGAACTGATTCCATATTTTATAAGTCTTTTCCTACGTCAATTATTCGTCTCAGTTTTAATAGCTTAATATCCTGTATAGTCTTTGTTGTTCTTCTTTCTCTTTACAAGGGTTAGGTGATATCACTTGTTCCGGTCAGCAGAGTCAAGCCAGTATAAGTTTCAAGTGCTATTTAAATTTCATTATAATTATCTTATTCTCTCTCCTTTGTCGTAAATTCTCAAATTATTTCTTGTGTCGACTTTAATTTTTCCTCCGATGTATTCTGGTAGGCCTACATTCTTTGACTATTTAGAAACAATTGTATTTCTTCTGTTTTATTCATACCCCACTGAACTGGGAAATCCATATTTTCTGCCTTACAACAAAATAGATATAGCCATTGATATATGCAGTTTCATTCCTGATTTTGTTCTTTGATAAAATTTTCATTTTCCTACTCTCATTACGCGCGCGTGCCCATTTAAATCAGTAGGTTATTTTCTATGTCACCGTGTTTCTCACATTTAATGTTTGTTCTCAAACGTGGATAGGTCTACTTGGTCAATATTCGTTTCGAAAATGAGTAATTTGGATCTTTCTGGAATCTTTCTCTCTAGTGCCACACCTATTGATTCCTAACTGATATCTCTATAATTTATTGATAATTCGTACTTTTCATATTTTCTTATAATATAAAGAGATCTCTACTCTAACGAGCGCACACACGGACACTTGTCCTGTATATATATATATATATATATATATATATATATATATATTGTAGCGTGACAGATAATCCACTAATAATTAATTCAATTAAGATTATAAAAATAATTAAATTACATATATTCAAAGAATGTCATATGAAATTCAATTACACTTCAAAGGAAAACACCACTATAAAAGAAAAACAATAATTAAATAATAAAAATGCAACCATAAAATTCAAAGAAAATAAATTAAAGGAAACTCATATTAAAAAATCAGGAGATTACCCAGGAGATTGGGAGCAGGTGATAAATATAATACCCCAAACACCAGAAGAAACAAGAAGAGGAAGTTTAGTATCAGGTGATAAACAAGATATCCCGAAATCAAGAAAGAAGAGTAAAGTTAGTTAGATAATAAATTACTCCCAAGAAAGAAGAGGAAGTTTAGTAGCAGGTGATAAGGAAGATACACCGAACCCAAGAAGGAAGAAGAAATTTAGAAACAGATGATAAAGAAGATACCCCGAACCAACCATCGGACAAAATAAGACAAAGTACCTTGGTTTACCCAAGAAGGAAGAAGAGAAGAAAGGAAGATAGAGGATGGGAGAACACAATAAAAACCTATAATTAACTACCATGAACCCCAAAACCTTATGAAATTGTAAATAATTATAGACAAAAGTATTGAGTAGTATAATAAGAAGTGCACCAACTAAAGTTATTATATGATAAAAAATAAACAAATCTTCACAGTCCATTATGAATAAAGGTCTGGTCTGAGAATAATAAAACTCAAATATAAGTCAGAACCAACAGTGAATGTGTACCAGTGGAAGTGTTTTTAAATGTAATAAACTTCAATTTGTAGTGTAACTATAACTTAAACAAGGTGCTATAAAATAACTTTTATATTTTATAATTAACAGGTAATGAAATATTAAAATGAAAAAACATTTCCAATATTTCATAAATAAGGTCACTTGGTTATCTCAAGACATTCATGGTAATGCCAATAATAAAGTATGTGGGGAAATGTTTACTGTACAAGGGGATTTTAGATAATAATACCATATAATCAGAAAGGACTGAAAATAGATTAAGTTTTAATAGAATTAATAATTTTAAATGGCTAATAATGTTCAAAGCCATGAACTCCATTTCAAAAGGGTTCAAATAGAATAAGGTCTATATTTAGAGTAAGATGTTTAGTTATATAACAGCATGCCTACAAAGTAAAATGTTTAGGTATGGATGCTGTATTAATTTATAAAATGTTTTAAATGTATGTTCAAAATAGTTCTAGCAAACATGTCTAACTTTGAAGACTGCTAACTAATGTCAAATATTATTTTTTGTAACTGTAGCATGAATTAGATGCTACACATATCAATAATTATGTAAACAATTTTATTTCATGTTATGTTAACTTTTAAGAGTCAGATGAGGTGTAGAATTAACTTTATTTGAAAAAACCATATATGTAAAATACTAAACTCTAGGCCAAATAATGAATTTACAAAAATAAATATAAACTAGTTAATTCACCAGGAAACCATGTAAACTAACAAGATTTATGTAAGGTGGATCAATACCTAACTACTGTAAATGATCCTATGATTTAAAAGAGTAATATAGAAAAATGTCTTAAATTATTAAAAATTTTCGAAATATAAAAAAATAACTATTTCAGAGGAGGAATAGTAAATTAATAAATTATCACTAAAAGACAGTTCAAATGTTAAATTTATAAGAAATGAAGGAAAGCGAAAGATTTGTGACCATTTGAAATTTATTATAATCATATTTAGAAAACCTAAAATGGCAGAAATTGTGTACAAGAACGGAAACAGGTTTTTGGGCCTAGATTTCCAAAAAGACAGAAATATGGTAATTTTAACAAAAATCTCAACAAATATGGACTATGACATATCAAATTAAACAGAATGAGATAAATAAACCAATTATGTGGTTAATAGTTCATGAAAGCGAACAATAAACTAAAAATATTCCATATATAATGTACCATATAAGTATGTACATAGGAAATGAAAATTATTTTAACAATACTTTTCCAATATTAACTTGGCAAGATATTTCCTAAGACGAAGGAAGTAAGTGAGTTCTTTGTTAACATTCAACGGGTACGGCTGATCCTCAATCGCGCTCTAAAACCGTAAAACGGATTGTAATGGAGTAAACGTTGAAAATCAGTGAAAAACGAGAGTTACCTAAATCGACACTTTTTGACTTTATATCAGTGAAATACTATACTACAATAGTGAAAACAAACAATACACTACACAATACCAGTGAATTAAACCGTTCAAACAACCTAACATTAATAATTCACTCCGTAACAACCTTTCGATTTCTCATCATAACCAGCAAACACAGAATACATATAAATTAAGACAATTAACACCAGTACACTGAACACTTATCCAGGATACCTCGAACAACATAATAGACAGTATACACTATTACGAAGATCCATAAAACAGTTTTAAAGGTGAATTTATTGTTAGAATTTCCAGCGACCATTTGTGCGTTAACCTCATCAATTCAGCTAGCCGCCATTGTGAATTTCCCGTGATGCAAATTACCAACCAGCACGAGAACCTCTAGACACCTATTGGGTATAAATTGTATACTACAAAACATTATATATTATTAACAGATTGTCATTTTTAATTATTAAGACTTATATTTTTGTACATGTTATACTTTCTAGGCCTACCCTTCTCTGACTATATATAAATATAATCGTTATAAGAACCTTTTTCAATATTTTATATAAAAATAACCTGTAATCGCAAATCGATATCCCTGTGAAAGAGTCGAATATTTGCTCAGCATCGATTTTAAGGAACTATTATAAATAAATCAAATTATTTCAATGATCTGGACTTTATAATTATTTTACATCTTAAATTAAGAATATAATTAACTACAGGACTTACTGGAAGACGATAAATCTTGACGGAAAGAGATATACTGGAGCAGCGCTGAAAATCACTAATCGATTACAGCAAGAAGATAATCTGATTAACTCCAGATTTAGTTAAGATCTACCAGAAGTGTAAAATTAACCAAAAGAAACTTACAGAATTTTAAAATTTTAAACAAAACACAGAACCAGGATTATTTATCAATTACTACAATAACAAACAAACAAAATTTTTTTGAACAAAATTTTTTTTTTTAATATAATTTTTTTTTATCTTTTCTTTGTACCATACGAGAACATTTATTTGTAACCAGAGCAAACAGGAAAAGTGTTACAATATATATATATATAGCTACGACAGCGCAGAACAATCTACGCTTTTATCGAATGTGACAGAAAGATCTCGATGTAAGCGTGTGGTGTACGTGCTACTAGACGCATTTTGCGAGAATCTTCTTGACTGTGCCGGGCTTCGCTCGGCCGCTCGGACTGTGTCAAGGCCGTAGTAATTACATAGTTCACGAGAGCAGTGGCGGCGCTAACGAAACGGGGGCCCCCCCGCGAAACTAATTAGGGGGCCCTTATAACACCAAAATCAAATTTTGAAAATTTCTTATTTTGAGTAGAGATGTATCTTTAAGCGCCGTAACAGGGAATTGTTGTGTGAAACGCAGAGGTGACTGACAGGCAATAAAATCATATATCAGCCCCAACACGCTCACGGCAAATAGGCTGAGTTCATCGCTCTCCATACTAAGAAGCGTTAAACTTTGACAACTACCTCAAATCCGTAGAAAAAAGGGCACAGAAGTAAACGAACTCATTTGAAGAGCAGCTGTAGGTATTAACAATAGACCAGAATACATATACACGCCAGCTGCATATAGCGAAACAAAAAAAGGTATATGTTATTGAAAGACTCAAACGGTCAGCGACAGGACTTCGACCTTACTGAGAAGAGAGAAAGCTCGGAGTAATGTCCGAACACAAACAAGAAGTGTTGAAAGGAAGTTTGGTAAGGCCTGTAAGTAACAATAGTTGATGCCATTAGAACAACCAAATGCACGAAAACAATACTTGACGAGAAAGTTAAGGGTTGTTTTGTTTACTCCAAAAAAGTGACAGGCAAGAATTATTGCTACAGTATCTAGCAGCGACAACGACCTCAGTGTAGTGACCTAGGGAAGGAATCTGGTGGGAATCCAAAGACCTATCAGAGAAGTTCTTTCGGAAAAATAGGTGGTCTCTAAATCTGAAGAGTCGTAAAGTAGAACCAATTAGAAAACAGCGTAAGAAAAATCAGAAGTAAGTGGGAGAAATATGGAATTCGATATAGGGACGCGAGAAAGGCGCGCTCGGAGAGTTTTAACTAAAAATTTTGACGGAAACGGGAGTGTAAGTCCGCGACCGAGATTCCCATAGTTATTGGACTTAGAGAAATTCGGTACGATGGATAGAAAAGTAAGCTCGTACTAGAACAGATTTCGGTAAAGAGAAAAACTGTAATTTTACTAGTGACGTACAAGTTAATTAATACAACACAAATGATAATCAAATAACGCTGTAATTTAGTTGTGCAAATACGCAACAATAACTTTATCATCGAGTAACATTACGAAACGAGCTAAACCCGTAACAACAGTAATTCAAACCATAACGCAGTTAATAAATAATAATTAATAATGGCTGTAGAAGCGAATAACTATAATAACAATTAATGCGAACTAATTTGAGAGAGTGAAGTTTGGTGTTGTGCAGTGTCTTGTGACTCAAAGGAGACCACGTTACAATCTGCTAATCCAGAGGGAAATATCGCAGTTACGCCAGACGATCAACATGCAACCACACAGTATGAACCGCTACCAGATTCGGATACATACCACAAGTAAAATTTTCATGCTATAATTAGTATTAGGTCCACTGTCTGTTCACTTAAAGAACTCATAAGATTTAATTAAAGGATTAAGATAAAATTTTATTTAGAACAAAATTAAATCATATTAGGAAATTATGGAAATTAAGTTTATCTATAAGCACCGATTTTAAATGAATCCAGATCAATAATTAACAATGTCGTAATATATAATAATTTAAGAAAATTATTATTAAAAGTTTTGTCTTTGAATAAGAATTACAATATTTAAATTATTAGAGCTATGAATATGAGTAATGAAATAAGATTTATGAAAATGAATATGTTTATATATTGATTAGAATTTATATAGTTCATGTGTCAATGATAAAGTATGATAATCAATCATAGCTAATTGTAATAAATCGAAGAACAATTTATAAGAAAATTTGAGCATTTATTTATATTTTACCCTGAGATAAAGAGCATAAAAAATAAAAAGTTAAATTGGCTCCCACACGCGGGACATTAAAAAGATAACAGTAGAAAATCAATTTTTATTATTAAATTGGCGCTCCGGAACTAAGGGGCATACTATTTTATTATTAAATTGGCGTCCACCGCTGGGCGTAAATAAAATACTATTATTAAACCCTATAAAAATGGTTAAATTTTGTATACGTAATAGGGGAAAACACTCAAATGAGTTTCTATTTACGTGTGTTTCACAACAATGGTTTGTGAATACTTTCTCGTCTATCACAAAGCGTTTGCAATTTGCAAAGGATGTTTTACACGTGTACAAACTCTTAAAATTCATTGTTGCTAAATAGACAAAGTTCTACAAACTATAAAAAAACCAAAATAAAAAGAATGATTTATTTTTACGTCAAAGATCTAAATTCAGACTATGAAACAGTACCGCACACAGAGTGTTAAAAATGTATTATTTAAAAACGAATATCAAAGTAACATTCTAGCTTTTTTCAAACATTTAAATTAGTTTGTAACTGAATTTGTAAAATTCTTGAATATACTCTATACAAGTTCTCCTTAAGTCTAAAACAATTCAATAACACTCGAACTCAAGTAATGTACAATATTTACAGATGAGGATCAACCAAAGTTCACTGTTTTCCTAAGCCTAGTCTTCTTTTTTTAATAGCTAAGAACTTTTCAACCACTTCGTTGATATTAGTTTTCTGTGTCTCTTCATGCTCAATGCTTAACAGTGCCAAGTCACTCAACCGAGTTTGGGCCATGGTACTTCTTAAGTACGACTTAATTTAATTAATTTAAGTTTTGAAAAGCTTCTTTCCGCTGTAGCTGTTGTGACAGGTATGGTTAAATAAAGCTGCAAAGCTGTAGTTAAGTCTGGGAGGCAACTCATAAGGCAGCTGTTCAACCAGTAAATTCATCATTTCTCGAATTCTTTTCTTGTGTACAATTTCTTTGGTCATCAGAGCTTTGAAGGATATTACTTGGTCAGGCAGTGATGTGGAAAGGTCACCAGGATACACATTTACCAGAGCCTTATTTTTCTCCACTATTGTCTCTTGTGAGAAGTTTACTAAATTCTGAGGCGTCAGGAATGAAAACCTATCATCAATGCAACGCAATCCTTCGAATCTCATTTGTAGCTGAGCTATTACAATATCTAGTGTTGCATTGAAAACTTTTACTTCAAATGATTTCACTGGGTCGTCAATTCTATGGTCAACTGATAACTCAACAAAGAAGCGTTTTACAACTCGTTTACGCTTATTTTTCATGTTACAAGTTATGTCCCATGACTGGGCCAACTGGGGCCCCCCATGAGGGTCGGGGCCCCCCCGCGCCGCGGGGTCTGCGGGGGCCTTATCGCCGCCACTGCACGAGAGATAAGACGCAGTTTGGAAGCTTCTGGTGTGTGAGCGTGACTATAAATACATCGGGTAGTGGCATTAGTTTTTAGTTCCATGCGAGATATTGGATAGTGCGGTTCGAGAGTATTAGTGCGATATATTTACAAAGCGGTTCGAGTTATTACTGTGTATGTTCAAGTAGTTAGTAGTGAAGTGTTGCGTTTTATATTAGGACGGTATAATTGTAATACAATTGAGTTTTAATATTAGTGAACATTGATTTGCTGTAGAAACTGTGTTGTTAATTACGAACTGCTTTACTGTAACAATTAAAGGTGTGATTAGTGACTTGATTGGTGTCTTGTACTTATTTTGTTTCCACTGTACCTACGACGATCGAGTAGACCGTCGTAACAGTGGTGTCAGAAGTGGGATAGAACGGTTAACAGTGGACACTTTGTACAAGACGAGTGTAGTTCGTAATTAATTAAAAAATGGATTCCAGTCAGATGATGGAAGCTTTACAAACACTGCTGCGGCAGACACAGGAAGAAGCAGAGGGAAGACGCAGACAGGAGGCGGAAGAAGCAGAAAGACGACAAAAGGAAGAACGAAGACAGGAAAGAGAAGAGGGTGAGGAACGTCAGAAAGCACTAATGCTAGAAACAGAAGAAAGACAAAAAGATAAAACGGAAGCTCTCTTTGAAGTTATGCAGAAACAATTGCAAGAACACAGTACCGCAGAATTGGGTCTCCTACGAGGTGAGCTTAATAAACAAGTTACTAAAATATCGGAGGTACAAGATTCAATGACATTAAAAATAGCTGAAGTAGAAAAATCTGTCTTGATTGTTGAAGAATCGATGTCTACAAAAATATCTGTTATAGAAGAATCTGTGTCAAGTAAAATATCTGCAGTAGAAAACTCAATGGCAAACATAAGAGAACAAATTAAAAGTGAAGTCGAACAGTGCATGAAGATTCAACCAAAACAAATTTCTGAACAGACTGTACCAGTGATAAAAATAGAAAAAGACACAGAAAATAAGTTAATAGAGAAAGTCACTTTGCCTGCGGTAGGGACAGTTCATGTCAAAGCTCCAACTTTTGACGGAAGCAGTCACTGGGCAACGTACCTCCGCCAATTTGAAGCTGCTGCATGCGCAAATAATTGGACAAAGAAAGACAAGGCTGTTTCACTCGTTCTCTCATTAAAAGGACCCGCGGCAGAACTACTACAGAAAGTGCCACCTGACAGCCAGAACATCTATGCCGAGTTGATAAAAGCTCTAGAATTACGCTATGGTGATAAACATTTGCGAGAGGTGTACTACGCTCAGTTGAGAACAAGACGACAACGTTCCGGGGAAAGTCTTCAAGAATTTGAAGCAAGTATCGACAGATTGATTAGATTGGCCTATCCTGAAGCACCAGAAGACTTCCGAATACGGTGCAGACATTTATTGATGGCATCGGAGATTGTGAACTTCAGCAAGTGTTACGAATGGCAAGACACCAAGATAGATCAGAAGCTCTTGTTCACGCCCTAGAGTTTGAAGCTGCCAAGTCAGCGTCCCGCTACATTAATGGGTTTGTGCCATCACGTTGCAGTCAGAAGATCCCTGTGTCACATTACCGTTACGATGGGTGCAGAAAAACAGTGTTGTCGGACAAACAATTCAAAAGTTCAAGAGAGTCGCAGCGATTTGAAAAAGACAGAAGACCGAAATGTTACAACTGTGGAAAACGTGGTCATCTACAGGTAGACTGTTGGGAGAAGAAGATACCGAGAGAAGAGACTGATCTCACCAATTGGAGAAGTAAAGGCTGTTACAAAACAGATGTTTAATATAAGTATATATGATGTCTGTAGATATACTCTAGTTGAGTATAAATTAAATTAAATTATTATTAGTATGATTGTGATTATTAGTAGCGTTGTTGTGGGTGTTCACGTTTAATTCTTTTAGTTTAAAAGAGTATTTAGCACTTCACTGTCAACCTCCCCACTTACCATATGTGGATGTTATCAATGTTCTGTTTGGTGACTTCTTCTGCTGCAACATACACTTTATACACATATACGGATATTCTATTTGAATATCCTAAACAGTGCACATGCACAATAAAGTAAAATAGTGGTTTAACTGTAATTTGAATTGTATTGAACATTCAAATTCTACCGCCACCTTCTGATAGAACTGATCGTAAAAATTAAACTATTTTAATAAAATCAAAAACTCTTTCCACTGGTAAATAAATTGGGATTTATTAACAATTCTAAAATGCCATTAACTCTTTTAAAAAACAATCAATTAATAATGTCTTTACAAAATAATAATTACTATAAACAATTCTTGAGCTCTTTATATCTCAAGGCTGGTAACACTGGGGTCTGATACAATAGTTTTAGTTAACGAGGTTATGTCCTCTTTACTCAGTTACATTACCAAATTCGTGTGTTTTTGGAAGTTGCATGATACCAGATACAAGATGTTATCTTAGTTAACAATATTTAATAATGAATTACGACAAAAAACAAACAAATATTGAAAATTATAAAAGTCGGTACCATAAACCGATATATATCGTACTATCGTACGGTGAGTAGACTGGATACAGCAGTTGTTTTGATAACACGTGCTTTGTGCTGCACTGTTAAAAATTACTATTATTATTTATTCGTTAGTTATAAAAATCATTTATTGGCAAGAGAAAAAATCTATAATAAAAAAAACTCTTGTGATAGCTTTCATTGGATTGAAATTATTTGAGAACAGAATCATTACTTGGTGACAAAGATGTCGTTGTTATTTCTAGGTTAGTTAACAAAAGTAAGTAGTGTAATAAAATATAAAATTGTAATGTAATATGTTTAATTGGTGTGTTTATATTGGTGTGGCTCTCGACGTCTCACTGGTCTGAAACACTTCCTTAAGTTTCCCAGCTGGTCGAGTCTCAATGGTAGCAAGACCGGTCGAGTAGCGTAATGTTGATGAAGAAATATATGTTCAGCTTCACCGAAAGTTTCAAAATAAAAATTATTGTTTTGAAGGAATTAAAAAAAAAAAATTATGTTTATAAAAAAAAATTAAAAAAATTTTCTTTTTATTAATTAATTAATTATAATCAATTAATTAATATAGGGCTGTGAAGTTTTAAAAAGTGTAATGCTCTTCTGAAAAATTTTATTAAAGTTTTGGTATATTTTAAATAAACTATCACCACTCATAAGATTGTCTTCAAACCAATCGATACTTGTTTACCTTTTTATTTTTTAGGTTATCTTCACTTATAGGTGGTAAAGTCCTGGTAGATTATTAATTAGAATTATATTAGTGATAACTAGTAATATTTATGAAAGAAATAACTATTTAGTGTTGAAAAATATTAATGTTTTATTAGTTAATAGCAATATTGACTCTTATCGATTAATATCGACTCTCAGGATATCGAAAAAGTTACAAAGTATATTATATAAAAATCATACAGGGTTCTTTAAACAGCCAATTATTATCAAAGTCAGAGAAATCGGGCCAATATTTAAAAAGTATAACGTTACAACAAATTAATAATTATTACTAAATACAGACATTGAATAATAATTTGAAAATAATATAATTGTTTTCACCAACAGCTGATATGAACACGGAGAGGCATTGGAATTGTCAAAGAAAGATGGCTGCCGTCAAGTTGATCAAAATGTCGCTCGTTCCTGCTACGTTCCAAATAATGTATTTTCTGGCAGTATTCCTGTTCTGGTGTCTGCAAATCTCTTGTTAAATGTTGTTTGGTGCCTGGTGTAATGTTTCTGGGTTGTATTTAGTGTATCCGTGTAACTATAAGTACAAACACTTTTCCCGATACCGACACTAATACTTGGTTAATGTGTTATACAGTTTTCTGGTGTTTTGTGGTGTTTTTCGGAGTAGAAATGTATTGTTCAGTGTTATGTAGTGTTTCTTGATTGTTTCTGTTATAATATGAGAGTTCTAGAAGTATTTTACAAGTCACTCGCGATTTCACAATAACGTACTATACACTCCTTGACTTTACCGTTGTAATATAGGTTAGGCTCGTTACAAAACGTTTGTCATGTTAACCGTTCAAATACCAATAATCAACTAACTTATTTCCTCCAGTTTCAATTAAACTCTTAGCCAATATAATATTATTCTTAACATTGTTCAAATATATTTTCATATCCTGTGCATACTTTAAACTTCACTGTATGATTGCCTAAACTTTGGTTATTTGTCAATTTTATTCACTAGATGTTATATAAATTAATCTTTCAGTTCATTCTGGTTATTTTTAGATTAAATAATTCCGTTTTATAGTGTTTTCTGTCCAAAATTAGTAATTTTACTTTCATTTTGGGTATTCTCTGAAAAGTCAAAACATACTTCCTGTCATTATATAAAATTCATCCATTTTATCCGTTATATTTAATATTAATAATCTCATATTGTATTAAAAAGGTTTATATTCCCTTATTTTCTGGTAATTAATTGAATTAGTTGTATTCTGAAACATTATTCTGAAATATATGACTCCCATGTCCAAATTTCTGAGTTTAGTCATTTTCATTTTTATTTATAATTCTGAATATAATTTATTAAAATCTCTCTAAATGGTATGTGTAATTATATGGCTTGATCTCAAGTTTATTTTGTCTAAACCCCTTTTGTTTATTTGCATTTAAATGAGCAATTTCTCTGTTTTGATGAAGTTTGGTTTCCATTCTTTTGGCCTATGATTTTTTAACAATTTTTCTTACAAAATATTTTACAAACAATATATGATGTGTGATACCCTCTCTGACTTTTACATATAGTATTATAAATTAAACATGTTTTCAAATTACACAATAACAATTAGTATTGGTTACAATACAGATAACAGTTAAACAAATAAAGAATATTTTTTAATAAATGGTTGTCTTCAAGTCAAACATTTTACAACAAAACCTTATTTCTAACATGGAAATATGGTTTACAAAAAAGGTTTTTTACTAACTAACATCTTAATTACTCTCTACTATTTACAAGTAGTAACTATTTTTATAGTTCTGATGTTAGTTGTATCAGACCCAAACAAATGGCCTTATATCTAAAACATTTTTAAACATTCTTATACTATATACATAAAAACCTTATATTTATATTCTTATTTCTAACTATTATTATAAGTAGGATTCTACAGTTTTTATACCGTCTTTTACACATTGTCTTTGGGGAATTGTACCCTGTCATTAATAAATAAATAGTATAAATTGTTCGAAAAGTATTATGAAATCTGTTTTTCTTTTTGCATATAAAACAAAATGTTATTTTAAACAGATTTATGTCTTATAAACAACATATTGTCACAGTACACATTTCAAGTCATTGAAAATTGTATATTTCATTGCATTCAATGTTTGTGATTGCCAAGAATGAAACACAAGGTTCATTTTTTATAATACCCAAAACTATCACTGGTTCACTTTGCACTTTTATATTATGTTGTTGCTAAATGGCCGTATAGTCTTATTAACATAATAAATTGGTTAGCGTTTTTCAATGGAGATTTGTTCCATGGGTACTATATTATTGTTTCATCTTAGTTCACAGGCAACTTTTACTTTATACACTTCTCTCTCTTAAATTTATATACATGTGGTTTTCATTTCGTTATACTTTTATTTTTAAATATTTATTTTGGGGATATAGGGATTTGGGTGTCTTTTATAAGAGCATGACATCTTCTTCAGGATGCTGCCTTCTTCTTCTTTCATCAGTCTTCTTTTCTCCTGCCTTCTGGGATTGGTATTTTCTCCATCTTCTTCTTGATGCCATCAGGTTTCTTGGGATTTTCTCCATCTTCTTCTTTATTTTAGAAATACACCACCTGTGTTGTTTGATCTTGGCTTATTTTAGGGTTTCTATTCTATTTATTCTTCCTCGTTGTGGGTTTGGTCATATTCAGTACTGCTTTGTTATTTACTTTTTTACCTTCCTGGGTTATACCTTGAAAACCTTTGGTTATGAGACTGGTTTTGGATGACTCATCACTAGTAACTCCTTTTACTTGAACTTGTATTTTCTTTATAATAATGATTTCTTTCCACAGTTGCTATGAATTAATCTATTTATATTAAACTTAATGCTTTCTTCCAAATTTAAATATTATAACTTCATTATTCTAATGATCAATTGCCATTCAATATTATGCATACATCTGTCACGCTACAGTAGTTATTTTGAATAAGTAAATTATTCATTAAATTCTTAATAATATAAACACATATTTTATTCATATTGCATCTGATGTTTAATTATCAGTTGGTTAGAATATTTTTCGCAATAAACTAGTTATTCGTCAATTCAAACGAAATGAGTCAAATGAGCGACTATTCATTACACTCGTATTTTCGATAGTTAAATTAATACCGATTTCTTTAATCACGATAAAATCGTAATATATTTATTCTTTAAATTAATGATTGCGATATAATTCATTTATTCGATTCTGATAATTTTCATCATGGGTAATGCACTTCGGTACTCTTTGACTAGTGCAGTCCCAAAACAATAATTCTTCGTTCACTAACGAAAATTATTATTTCAATTCAATTCGTTAAATAATAAAAATAGAGTACTCCCTGTTTTTTATAAAACACAAAACACGAAAACACGACCTTTATTATACACTGGCCGGTTTACTATTTTAATTCACTTAGCACTGGACACTCGTTATTATTCTGTTGTGTACAGGTTAGTGTGTGTAGCGTAACTTATGTAGGTGACACGCACCGTTTAAATAAAATCTTGACACTTTTCTTCGTCAACTTTGCTCGTTGAATGATGCGGAACGACTGAATGTTTCATCAAAGCGTCTCCTGCTTGTCTGGTTATTTTAAGCCATTTGATTGGTTTAAATTGTCAAACTCTCTACCCCAAAACACTTTAGTTAAATAAAACTTTTAATTTTTTACAAATTTTTGTCTGGGTTAGAGGCTATATATGACGTAAGCGTTGATACACAAAATTACTGAAAAGTTTATAAATGCTATAACTTTTTTATTAATTATCGTATCGTCGAATGGTTAGTGGCAATAGATTGCGGACACTTGCGGCTTTAATTTAAGTCTAAACAAGGATGAAATCCGTCCATTATTAACTCACTAAGCCATGTCACAAACTCATATGGTGATTCTTAATATAAATAAGTTTATTTCACCATATCGTGCTCCAATTACACTATAACACTCCTTATTAAACATCTCGAGTCCATTTCTCTTCCGTTTTCATACAGAAAATAGTTGTAATTACCATTCAAACAATATTTGGTAATGGCGTCCTCAAACGACCATATTCGATTGTTTATAATCGCTTATAACGCTATTATTTCTTACCTAATTACATTTGTTTGGCATTCTAACAATAATATATACATTTATTTACATCTGTTCACATTTTGTTTTATGAAAAATGTTGTTTTTCATATATTAATAGTCTTATCAAAAAACCTTCTGTTCTCATTTCTTGAATTTGTCACTTTTTCAATTATTTTACCACATAAGGTATATAATGTTATAAATTAAAATAGTGTACAATTATAGTACCTTGTTTATTTAATGTGTTTATCAGTCTTTCGTTATCTGAAAGCTTTCCAGTTCTTAATATTGGGTTTGTTTACATCAGGTTTTGCCATGACAGTCAGTTAGTTTCTGATAAATCAACTACTAAATTACTACTATTACATTTGATATGTGTTCTCATAGTAGTATCAGATATCTCTCTAACTACTAGTAACATTTTTAGTAATCCTTCAACAAGTTTTGATAGTGCATTTTGCTTAACTATCTTGTCACATAGTGTTTGTTTACATCTGGTTATACAATTATAGTCAGTTAGTTTCTAATAATTTGATTATAAAACTACTATTATTATGATTGTGATATGTTCTCATAGTAGTATTAGACATTTTTCTAACTACTGATAACATTTTTAGTCATCTTTGAACAAGTTTTGATAGTGCATTTTGCTTAACTATCTTGTCACATAGTGTTTGTTTACATCTGGTTATACAATTATAGTCAGTTAGTTTCTAATAATTTAATTATAAAACTACTATTATTATAATTGTGATATGTTCTCATAGTAGTATTAGATATTTTTCTAACTACTGATAACATTTTTAGTCATCTTTGAACAAGTTTTGATAGTGCATTTTGCTTAACTATCTTGTCACATTGGGTTTCTGTTCTTCTGGCTTTATGCTATCATATTTAATCTGCTTTATTTGCTGTGTATTTCAGTACAAATATTATTTATTAGTTTGCATTACTATTCATAATTAGTCTTTGATTGAAACAATTGTTGATAGTTGCTTGGTTTAATTAATATATATGATTTTATGTTATAGGTGCACTTTCTATGAGGTTATGTATCAGTTATCTGGTAACAAATGTGCAACATATTCTTATGCAGTATTTGATTCTACTATTATGATTTCATCATGGTATTCTATTACAATGGTTTAATTGTTAAGTAATACACATGTTTACACTATTTTTCTAAACAATAACACAAGTATTCTTAATCTAATAGTATTACATTTCTTGTTGTGTTGTACCTAATTTTTGGTACATTGGTTGTTTGATACCTAACAAACTAGCTTATTTGTTATTATTTGTTCTGGACTTTATTTATATCTTGTTCTGTCCTGCTGTGGCATTCAGTTATATTTCATTTTAAAGTTTAGAAAGCTTTTATTATCAGTTCCTATGAACAATGATTTTACTGTTCTATCTAACATTTCTCTTGGTGGTCTTATGATTATCTATTTTGGGTTACAATCTTGATTAAACTGGTCACACTAATTGTCTGTGCATTTTAACTATTTAATCTTTGATTTTTCCACTGTAATGGTAACGCATTTTCCTCTGTTATAAACCTTCTCACTTGTATTGTCTGTGGGGTTTATTTGGGTTAAAAATGGTTAACTTGTTACAGGTTCTCACACTTACATTAAGTTTTCACTGTTATTGTTTGTGATTGCTTAATTATGCTAAACACTGGTTTCTTCATAGTTGATAATCTTTATACTTCTTCCGGTCATTAGTATAGTTCCTTGTATACTTGGTAAATGGTGATTTCTTGTATTGTCCATATATTATCTTCATTCTTCATGTTATGTTTCCTTTGCTCTTCTTCTTCCTTTCTTCTTCTATTTATTTGTTGTTCACTATCGGTGTTCTCCTGGGTTGTACTGTACTTGTGATAATCAATGTTCACTTATTCTCGTCATCTTCTTCAATATTTCCATTTGTGGTAGTTGTTGTTCCATAGTATTTATATTAATAAATAAATTGGTTGTTTTGCCATCATTGTGGTTGCTCTTGAGTTGTCTCTCCTTCATTTTAATGGTTGTGATTTTTGTTGTTTCCCCTCACTGGTTGGAACCTATTGTCTTCTCTTCATTTTAATGGTTGTGATTTTTGTTGTTTCCCCTCACTGTTTGGAATCTATTGGGCCCGGTTTCTAACATTTTATATTGGCTCGTTGTCATTTTCTTTCTCTCTTTTGTACTCGATGATGCAATATTACTCTTCCTTCTTCTTTGTTGGAATTTTTCGATAATATATCTCTCTAGATACACACTTTTCGTCTACATTATTTTATGTACTCTGAAATATTTTCATGATCTCCCGTCACTTGACGTACTATTTGGTTACTCTATGTAACTGCCAAATTTGATACGTTACAAGGCCCAGAACAGCACACAGTTTCCACGCTATATAAGATCAGTGGAAACTTGATTGTTAATGGATTTGCGGATGGTAAACCAACATCATTTACAGTTGACACGGGCGCAACAGTGTCCCTGACTTAGTCTGTAACCGCCATCCTCTAATTAGCTCTTGTACAATACAGACTGTGACTGGAAGCCCCGTCAAGGTGCTAGGAAAGGTAGACGTACGTGTACGCCTGGGTCTTCTTGAGTTTAGCTACCAAATGCTCGTTGCAGACATTGTCGATGAAGTGATTCTTGGCACGGACATTATGAATGCCTACGGATTCGTTGTGGACTTAAGAGAGAGTGTCCTGTGTGTCGGCCAAGAGGAGATAAAGCTTTCCATGGCTAATACGACAGGGTATACCAACCATTCGATTAAGCGAGTGGCATTAGTCGAAGAAAAAGTCAACAAGTCTGGTCAAGAGGAACCCTCCCAGTTGCCACCTGAAATGGAGGAAGAACTAGCAGAGGTAGTACAAATAAGTATAAGGACAAAAGAAGTGATTGGAAAGCCAACTATGGGTGTCGAGACAAAACTCTTGCTTGTTCCTGAGCTGATAGAAGCGCCTGAGGGTAAAGTGGCTGAAGATGAGGTTACGCAAGAGGTTGTTGACGAGGAACCAAACAGACTTGGATCAGCCAGTGGTAATTCGGTCATCAGTACATGACGCAACGGGAGTGATTCCAGTGAAACTAGTGGTTGCGCAAAAGACTCGCATTCCTGGGAACGTGGTGTTCGGATCAGACGAGACTGAATTCGAAGAACGGGAAAATTATCCTTCGCAAGGACGTCCACCTAGATCGCCTGGTCGAGTATTACTTCGGAGACGCTTTGCCAGTTCGGGACGAACAGGCTTAAGGAGGGGACAGTGCTACGACAGCACAGAACAATCAACGCGTTTATCGAATGTGCCAGAAAGATCTCGATGTAAGCGTATGGTGTACGTGCTACTAGACGCATTTTGCGAGAATCTTCTCGACTGTGCCGGGCTTCGCTCGGCCGCTCGGACTGTGTCAAGGCCGTAGTAATTACGTAGTTCACGAGAGATAAGACGCAGTTTGGAAGCTTCTGGTGTGTGAGCGTGACTATAAATACATCGGGTAGTGGCCTTAGTTTTTAGTTCCATGCGAGATATTGGATAGTGCGGTTCGAGAGTATTAGTGCGATATATTTACAGAGCGGTTCGAGTTATTACTGTGTACGTTCAAGTAGTTAGTAGTGAAGTGTTGCGTTTTATATTCGGACGGTATAACTGTAATACAATTGAGTTTTAATATTAGTGAACAACTTTCATTGATTTGCTGTAGAAACTGTGTTGTTAATTACGAACTGTTTTACTGTAACAATTAAAGGTGTGATTAGTGACTTGATTGGTGTCTTGTACTTATTTTGTTTCCACTGTACCTACGACGATCGAGTAGACCGTCGTAACAATATATAATAGGATTGCTACAGCTAGTGCCGTCTCCCTTCCTTCAACCTGGCTTTCCAATTCTCCCGATGTTCCCATTGTTCTTCCTCAAGTCCTATACGTTGCATAGATTCATCACTTCGTCCCTCCAAGATCTTCTCGGTCTTCCCCTTTTTCTCCTTCCTAATAGAGTCCATTCCGTCACTTTGTTGATCCACCTATTTTGGGCTCTCCGGACATGACCGTACCACACCAATCTTTTTTCTTCGATGTAGTCAATTACATTTCTTTCCGTTTCCATTCTTCTTTTGATCTCCTCGTTTGTTATTCGGTGTGCTCTCGTTATTCCACAGCACCTCCTCCAATATTCCATCTCCGTTGCAAGAATATTTCTTTCATTCTTTTTGTTAATAACCCATACTTCCGCTGCATACGTCATAATGCTTTCGACTATGGTCTGATATATCATTTTCTTGATGCTTTTTCTAATATTTTTGTCCCATATAACACTGTGTAATTGTATAATCCCTGTTCTAGTCTGCCCTAATCTACTTTTTATTTCCTCTTCCGTTGTGCCTTGTTTACTCAGTGTAAATCCTAGGTACTTGAATTTGTCTGTTCCTCTAATTTTAACATTTTCGTCTACTTCTAAATCTGTTGTTTCTTCATCTCTAATTGCCAAGTCTTTTTTATGTTTATTTCCAATCCCATCTTTGTGTATTTTTCATTCAGCTTTCTGACCATGTAGCTTAGATCTTCTTCATCCTGGGCTATAACTACCTGATCATCGGCGAAGCATAGTGTGTACAGGTGTTCATTTCGTATCGGTATTCCCATTCCATGGCATTTCTGTTTCCACATGGTTAATGCATATTCTAAAAATATCTTGAACAGCGTGGGCGATGTTCAATAACCCTTTGGATGTAGGTACAATTTTGTTACCTACTTTAGTTTGTACGTTGTTGTTTTTATATAGATTTTTTACCGCTTGCGTCAGGACTTTCGGTATTTCCAATTGTGATAGAGCCTTAAACATTTCTTTTCTGGGTACTGTAGCATATGCTTTTCTAAGGTCGATAAACGCTAGATGTACTTCCCTGTTCTTCGCTTTTTTCTTTTCTATGATCTGTTGGATTGTATATATCTGGTCTACGCATGATCTCCCGGCTGTAAAACCTGCTCGTTCTTCTCCAATCTTTCCTTCTATCTTTTCCTCGATTTTATTTCTTAGCACCCTACCATACAGCCTTCCCATTGTTGCTATAACACTTGTGCCTCTATAGTTTTCGCAGTCTTTTCTATTGCCCTTTTTAAATATCGATGTAATTCGTGCCTCTTTCCATTCCGCTGGTAAATCTTCTCCATTTATAACCTTCTCAAACATTCTTCCTACCATTCTCATAAGTTTTTCGGTTCCGTACTTTATTAGTTCCGCTACTAACCCTCCTGGGCCTGATACTTTGTTGTTTTTCATCGAGTTTACTGCTTTCCTTACACTTGTCCTAGTTTGTTTAATTTTAATGTCGTAGGATAACCGGATAACGAAAGTGAATTATCTGCTATATTATATTTGTACTGCTGTAAGAAAAGAAACTAACTAGTTCAGTGTCATGTAGGGGGGGGGGGAGAGAGAGAGAGAGCTCTATAATAACAAACTAACGGATCCTTTCACTGGCCACGTAAATTTCATCAAATAATGCTGTGGTCTGGTTTTTAAAATTCGTCTCTTTACATAAGAGCAACTCAACTCGTTTTCACTAAACTTAATTATTCAGCTCGTTTAAAATTCTTTATAAATAATTTTTTCGTCGCCACGTTTTATAAAGCTGTTGAAATGTTAAAAACCAAAACATTGATTAGCTTTTAGCCCGGATAACAAGACCAAACGCCTTTCCAACTGTCCATTGAAGTACCAGGTCGAGCGTTACGTCAGTTCGACAGCGTGTCAGATGAGATTCTCGTGGAAGTAGTCTCAAGGCAGAATCACTACACCTACATTTCGGTGATAGGTAGGTTAATAACTAAAGAAAAGTGTAGGATTAAATTTAAGCAGTGGACCCCAGGGTAGTGTAGGGTTAAATTTACTTACATAAAGTATCCTTCAAGACAAACACACGGTTTATTAAAAAAATATGACTTTAAAAACTTAATTGTTTAATTCGTCCTGTTAATTTCCAGATATATCTGTCAATTTATTCACTTTTTACCAGCTGTTTGAAATTTTCCTGTCACGCGTGTTTTTAAAATCCACAAAATCAAACACCGTGTTGTGATGAATTCTCTGTTAAAAACGTTTTAGCGCCAATGGAAAATCAAAACGAACTTGTAAATGTGTTAGGAGATGCTGCGCCTTCAGAAACAACGGTAAGTGGGGCACACTCGAGTTTAAACGAGATCGTACAAGCACTGAAGACTATCCCAGTAGTGGACGTCCAAAAAGTGCAACAAAAAAAGACATTATTGAAAAAATGTCATAGGGTACAAAGGTTTTGTAAAATATATAAAAACACTTGGTACGTTTCACAGATAATAAAATCTGTGAAACGTATACCAAATGTTTTTATATATTTTACAAAACCTTTGTATTAACATGTTTCACCAAGTGCCCAACGAGTCATCAATTAATATCGTGAATAGAGGTGGGCTAAACTGTTATTTTAAAATACTAGGTATGAAAATACCGTTCCAAAAAAATAACAGGTACAAATACCTGTTATTATATAATATATATACATAACCTATAATATCCTTTGTAAGTAACTCGTTTTGAGTTTCCTGCAGGTCTCCTATGTAATATCTTCAAATAAATACACTGCAAGTAGGTTTATTTTCACCTAGATAAACCTATTAATATATTAATAAACCTACTTGCAGTGTATTTATTTGAAGATATTATATAACCTATACTATATAATTTGTTAGAAGAAATAAATTGAAACTAAAATTATCAACAGTGTTACTTTACACTGTGACTTTATTGGTATTTAAAAGAAAATAAGAAACAAGAGAATTTATAGGCCTATCTCCCTTTGGGAATACCAATTTAAGTTTTCACTAGAAGTAAAACTAACATTGGTTAGACTTTAGACAAATCAGTTGCGAAACTCGGGGCAATGAAATAATTTAGAGTACACGTAATACCACAACAAATAATGTGATAAAAACATCAGAAACATATAATAAAAACATAACAGTAAGCCACAAGAGTGAATGAGAATAAACAAAATTTTACAAATAAAAATAATAAAAACAACTGTAATAAAATAAATATAAATAAATAAATAAAAACTTATAAATAATAAGCAACAACAAAAGTAAATTAAATGCATTACATACCTGGATAATCTTCAGAGTCATTCACTAATGTACACAGAATATACAAGTTATGAAATGTCACACCTATTTACATTACAATCTGCTTCACTTAACACATTATAAATAAAATTAAACACTTGAATTTCGTTGTCCATGACGTGTCCGTTACTTAACTAAATACCACTATTATATTAACGACTCGGAACACAAAGTTTTTTATAAGTAAAAACAAAAAGTTTTACCTTACAACCTGAACCGGTTTTAGTTACGAGTTGGTGACTAGTATAATATATAATTTATTAGCATATAATCTGTATTATATACCTGCATATCACACGAGAATAAATGTAACATCAGGATGAATTTTTTCCTTTATTAAAAACAGCTTCGTCTCTTTGCGCAGAATGAAGCATTCAGGACGAAAAAGTGGCTGCATACTAGTTCCTACTCGAAATACCCTTGATACTACCTGTTACTAAAATACTAGGTGTTCCTAAAATACTACTGTTCCTCTGATACGCTTAGTATTTTGTGTAGAGGTGATACCTCTAGTATTTGAAATACCTAGTATTTGAAATACTGGTTGTTCCTTGCGTACCAGCGATATTTTTGTACGCCTAGTGTTTGGCCTTGGCGTATTCGTTTACGTGATACTTGCGTACGTTTTGTGTGTGTGTGTGTGTGTGTGTGTGTGTGTGTGTGTGTGTGTGTGTGTGTGTGTGTGTAGGAGCGTAGGGGGCATGCCTCGACTCGGAACAGCGTCGCCGCGAATAACAGGTATTTCAACTTTTCAGTCACTGTTACATCCGTTCCACAAAAATATCGTTCCAAAATACCTGTTACAGGTATATCGGCCCACCTCTAATCGTGAATGTCATAGGGTGTTGGAAGACCGCAGATTGAGGAGTGGATGACGTTGCTGAAATCGTAGGCATCTCATATCAGCGTGTGCATCATACTTTAACTCAAGAACTTGGTGTGAAAAAGCGTTGTGCAAGATGGCTGCCGCATCTGGAGTTGTTGCATTTTTGGGCGTCGAGTGCGACCACGTTTTCAATGCTCGTACGACCACGTTTAAACTCAAGGGCCTACTTACAAACCGTCGGTTTTGAAGTCGCAGCATCTCCTGACACATTTAAAATTTCGTTTTGAATTTTCGTTGGCGCCAAACAATTTTTAACAAAGAATTACACCATGATATTTGATTTTGTCCGTTTTTCAAAACACGCATGACACGTCAATTTTAAACAGCTTCTAAACAATGAATAAACTGATAGATAGATTTGAAAATTAACAGGAGATCACATAAAATACAAATCTTGCAGCACACGAAAAATTTTAGTTTCATCGCTAAGGTACAGTTGTCGCTCCGCGAACTTTTTAACTGGCCCTCGGAGATAAGAAATACAATGGCGGATCATCAAGCCGCAGCTGGAATCGTTTGATCTGTTTAGGTGATGGTGCTCTGCCACTGGCGTACAGCTTACGGAAGTGCTAGCAGGAGAACTCCACCCCGTCCTCGTCGCCCAACGTTTGTGTAGAAGATAGACAGTGAACAAAGACGTAGAATTTGATCATGACGAATCTCGGGAAGCTCTTAAAGGAGCCTGAAGACGCGACTTTAAATAGCTGCCTCCAAACTCACCCCCCCCCTTTAAAATACATTAGCACACAAACTCAAAACAAATCACTATCGACGTAAATTGAAGAACTTTAAGGCAAAATTAAAGTTACTTCGTTTTATCACTTATCAGGGTTTACGTCACATTAGATGATCGCGAGGCCGACGAAAAAGACAGGCCGTGGTGCGTAAGACGACTCTTGCGGTCACGTGACTCGACTAGTCTTACGGTTCTATCGCCGTATTTATTCACGTAATTTACTTACTTGTTATTACCAAATTTTATCACAGACTTTAAGGCGTGTAAATTATGCGGGAATTTTTACGAACATTAAGTAATAATAACAAATTTCAGTTTAAAACTACGATTTCAGTTTTAAATACGATATTAAGGATAGGCCTAAACCAAGGCCGTGCACAAGGAGGGGGGTTAGGGGGTTTAACCCTCCCCATTTGGGAAGAGAAATCAGCGAGTTTGGAAGTGAAATAGTGATTGTTTCATTCAATCTGATATAAAATACCGGAGGTATTCACATCATTTGAACTCGTGAACAATTCCCGCCTTGCGCAGCAAACACGGCAGTGCTCCGTCTTTCTCACACTCTCGCATCTTTCTCACACGTTAGTAGTATACGTAGTTCATTCGGCACGCCAGTTCTCTATTTTTCGTGTGGTTCGCGCAGTATTGACTGACTTATGTGTTAATCATTAATTATCGCTACCACCAATAGACTACGGACTGTGTATTCCTAGTTCGTTTTGCGATTTTGTGCTGAACAATTAGTAAAATATGTCCAGTAAACCAACGAATTCTTTGTTAAATTACTTTTGCAAAAAACAACGGACAGAAAAGGTACGTTATTATTAATATTTTTCATAATTCTTCTCTTCGAAGTTTTGTGACAAGCGTAAACAAAAAGGTTTATTTATTAAAATTTTATTATTTTACGCACATGCAAATAAAACACAAATAAACCTCAGTACACGTTGCTTTCTCATCTATTTTTAAACGTCTAAAGACAACGACCTTGGCGAGAAAACCGTCCATGCTGATTCCCGGAAAACGATGACGCTATGCCTCTTGTCACATTTTATTGTAATCTAAGCTATTCAGCAGGTCAACTAATAAAGTCAGCAAGAACATTTTAGTGAGTAGTGCGTTACGGCCCATATATGGTACGAACAATTTTTTGTACTAAATAATTAAATAAAAATCTCGGAGTACGTAGACTATAAAAAATTAAGCAGTTTATTTACAAAAATAGCGAAAACTCACATCCGCATAGTAGACAAATTTACCGAAAATGACCGCCGCACCACAAGAAAATCAATTACGGGACGTATATACCCCGTAACGCAGCGAACGTGTTAAAATTCATGTTATCAAATCAAATACAGTAATTTATTTCAAAGTTGACAGAAAAATCTCATTCAATACATCATAATCATGCGTTGCATAAAAAAGTATAAGGTAGCCTATCAAATAATAATAGTCTTCATTCATTTATTTATTTGCTTACAGCCGAAATCAGGATACAGCTCTCAATCAAGTCCGACAAATGAAGACAATGAAGTATCAAATCCAGCACAGTCCAATGCTGAATCGCTGACAGAACAGATACCAACCAACCAACAATTAGTGGTAGCTTACATCAAATCCATCCTTGGGATGTGGCATTATTTTTAAGCAAGGAATTGGAAATGAATATCACGAATGCATACAAATCCATCTGGTCTCCTCCGGAAAAGTATAAATTTCCTTGCTCTAGAGAAAGGAATCTTCGTTTCCAAGGACATTGGCTGAAGACTTACCATTGGTTGGCCTACTCGAGAAAGGAGGATGCAGCTTTCTGTAAAGCATGTTTGTTGCAATGTAGGAAGACTGCTGGTGTCGGTTCTCAACCTCTCAAAGGATTGGTAAATGAACCGTACAGAAACTGGAAGAAAGCACTCGATTACTTCAAGAAGCACGAATCGACTGTTTACCACAAAAGCAGCATGTTGGCATTAGAAAATATCAGAAAAATGGGTGAAGGAAAAATGGTGCCTATTGATGTACAATTAAGTTCGGAGAAGAAAAAAGTGATCGAGAAAAACAAGAAGAAACTCATGGCCATTGTAGAAACAGTAAAACTTTGTGGACAGCAAGGCTTAGCATTGAGAGGCTAAAAGGAAGGTGGCCAAATAACACCTGAAGTGCCTACTGTAAATGATGGCAACTTCCGGGCCCTTCTCCGTTTTCGTGCTACAACAGATGACCTACTAAAAAAACATTTGGAGACTTCGTCAAAGAATGCGGTATATACAAGCAATAGAATTCAAAATGAAGTCATCTCTATATTTCACAAGAAAATCTTAAGAAATTTGGTAGACAATATTAATAAATCCAAAGCTTTCTCACTACTTGCTGACGAAACATCAGACATTTCTGGTTTAGAGCAACTTTCCATATGTGTGTGTTATACAGCAAACAAAGGTGAGAAATGTGTGGCCAAAGATTTTATAGGCTTTGTACCTGTAACAGACTGCACGGGGAAAAACCTAGCCACAACTGCAGTCAACTTTTTGCAAGAGAATGGAATTGGTACATGTTATCTATATGGTCAAGGCTATGATGGAGCGGCGGCCATGAGTGGGAAAATGCATGGAACTCAAGCCTACATTCAAGCAGATCACCCTCTGGCTCTCTATGTCCATTGTGCCTCTCACAGCCTTAATCTTGCTGTGAGTTCGGCCAGTAATATTTCAGCCATTAGAAATTGTTTGGGAACCATTGAATCCGTATATAACTTTTTCAACTCCCCCAAACAGCAGGCTATTCTGCAAGAAACCATAGCTGAAGTATTACCAGAGGCGAATCACTCCAAATTGAAAAAATACTGTCCAACCAGATGGATTGAACGTCATCAATCCGTATCAATTTATTGTGAGCTTCAAGAAGGCGTGATAGAGGACTTAGGAAAAATTTCTCAGCTGCGAGAGGCAACAGTGGCAGCTCAGGCATTTCAACTACTGAGTGCAATTAAAAATTGCCAATTCCAAATTTGCTGCCAACTCGTTCTAGCATGCCATGCCATTTTAACACCCCTGAGCATGTCTCTTCAGCGAGAAGACCTACATCTGACCGAAGCTGTACTCCTTGCACAACATTCTTTAGAGGAACTTAAAAACATGAGGAAGTCTGCCAGTGAAATGTTCCGCAATATACTTGAGAAAGCAAAGTCTGTTATGCAGAATTCCGACATCGCTCTTAGTGTTCCACGATTAAGTAAGAAGCAGCAACACCAAAGCAACGTCGAAATTGAGTCACCAGAAGAACATTACCATGTGACAATGTTCATACCATTTTTAGATGAACTTAATAGTCACATTGAATCCAGATTCATCAAGCATGGTGAAATTCTTAGCAGTTTCGACTGTCTGTTACCTCAGAGGCAGGCGCATTTCAATGAAGATAACTGTCGGACCCTATACAGAACTTATGAGTCAGTCCTCAAATGCATCAATGAAGATGAATTCCTACCTGAAATTAAAATGTGGCGAAGAAGAATCGGGGATTGTAGTGGAAAGAAAGGAGACCTCATCTTCCATGCACTGGATGTTTGTGAAGCAAGTGAAACCTTCCTCAGTGTAAGGAAACTTCTGAAAATCCTAACTGTGTTGCCTGTCACCACAGCGACAGCAGAAAGATCATTCTCCACCCTACACAGGCTGAAAACATATATTAGGAATTCCATGTCAGAAGAAAGACTAAATGGCCTTGCATTATTGAACATCCATAGAGAAATTAATGTCTCTAGTGAAGAGATCGTTAATGAATTTGCCAATTCAAACAGAAAAATGTTACTATGTTAATAAAAGGAATTAGTGTAATGTATACAATTTTTATTAATATTGTTTTCGTTCATTTCCTCTCAAGTCTATGTAATTCATAAACAGTTTATTGAAATTTTCATTATAGACTACTTTATGGAAAAGAAATTTTCCACTTCAGAACCCCTCCCTTTCAAAAATCCTGCGCACGGGCCTGGCCTGAACATACAGTAATTCTAATTTTTGTGACAAATTACACAAATTTATAGAGATTTTGCCACTGGGCTTCTTCATTATGCTAATATTATCTTATAACATTAGCTTATAGAATGCATTGTATTCTGATGGCTGATTAAATAAATAAAAAAAATACACAATGTCTTGGTACATTTCATAAGGAAGTCATATTGATAAGGAAAAATAAAACACTTGTTTATAAAAAAAGTATATATCATTTATTTCTTAAGTTTTTTAATCTTTCTTTCTTTTTCTAGTTTTTCTTTCGAAGAAGACTGACTATCATTTTGTTTTTTAACAAAATTGTTTAATATAATTTTACATGCGGTCAAATTTATATCCTCTAATTTATAGTATAAATTATTATTACAGCAACAGACTTCATCAAAATCTTGTGAGAATACATCTTGTAAATATTTATTAAGCACAATACAACTCAGTTTATGCAGTACTGAAAGCTGATTCTTAACACTTAAAAATAAATTATAAAATTTGTCACATAAGTTTTGCAGTATATCCCATGAAATTGAAACTGATATTAATGCATATTCAGAGGGTAACATTAATTTATCTCTATCCATTTCTAATGTTAAGTCTGTGGGAATATCTACTTCTATTTCTTTATTTGATTGTAACCAATCACTACACAGTCGACAGATATTATTTCTCACTTGTTTTCTAACAGCATAGCCAGCTATATAAACTAAAATGGTAAGCTTATCTTTAGGCAGAGGCAGTTCTAGACTTTGCGGGGCCCTAGGCGAGTCTATTTTGAAGGGCTCAATTCCCACTTTTGAAATTTACCCTTGTTTTTTGAGCTGAAAACTAACTGTAGTTAAAAAATTAATATAGGACTATCAAAAACTTACGCAACTTCTTTTTAATTAAGAAGCTATTCAAAAAACTGAGTTGAGAAAATTTCAATGACATTTCAAAAAGTATTTTTAAATAATAGGTTAGTCATCTTCATCTTAATTTTTTTAGTTGGCAATTAAAACCACTATGAGGACTTTCAGTTAGTAGTATCATAAAAAAATGAAATAAATTGTTTTCCCAAGAAGTTGGTTTTTAATCAACCTGTATAAAAAAAGGTCATTACTCATTAATGTTACTGAAATAAAATATAAAGGTACAAAAATACCAAATAATACAGATAACATTTTTTTATTGGTACATAAAAGAAAACACACAATACTGAAAAATCTTATAAAAATATGATATGAAACACAACATTTATAATGGACTGAAATTTAACTTCTCATACACTTTTGTTAATTCTAGTTAATAAAATGAACAACACATATTATTAAAAATTTAAATCTCTCAATAATATAAATT
Source organism: Magicicada septendecula (assembly GCA_034769895.1). Taxonomy (NCBI): domain Eukaryota; kingdom Metazoa; phylum Arthropoda; class Insecta; order Hemiptera; family Cicadidae; genus Magicicada; species Magicicada septendecula. The sequence goes on from CM068370.1 coordinate 85,157,615, forward strand.
AGATTTGTTATTCTTTCAGTCTATCAACAGTTTTTTAAAAAGGAATTTTCCTACTTTTGGCTTCACTAAAGTCATTGATGATCGATGAGTAGTTCAGTTTTGTTGAAAGTTCACATTCAATCGACAGTATAGCCAGTGCTGAAAGTCTTTCTTGAGACATAGTAGACCGAAGATAGGTCTTTATCAATTTTAATTTTGAAAACGACCTTTCAGCCGATGCAACTGCCACTGGTATTGTCAATAGAACGCGAATGGCAACAAAAAGGTTGGGGTACACATCGGATAGTTCTTTTGAGACCATGTCTTTTAAAGCTTTTGCTACCCCTCCACCTTCTTCTGGCATGGTTCTCGAGAACATTTTCAGCTCTTGATAGAGTTCCTCACAGTTGATGTCACTATAAAGTTCTTCAGACTCTTTCCCGTTTCCTCTCTTAATAGTAAGAGCAGTTTCCAATCGTCTTCAACTGTCCAGAATCTCTTGATCTGGTTTATTTCTCAAAACTGCGATATTGCAGAGAAATCCAAAATTAAACTGGTAGCGTTGGAGCTCCATGAACCGAGAACTAAGGCTTGTTTGGATGCAATCTATAACCACATAAAAATACTGTGTCCTCATTAGGTCCTCTGGGAAAGAAGCAATTTCATCTTGACCTTCGTAATCAAAGAGACACTTTTTCTTGCAAATACATGTTTGTTTGAATTCTTTATTGACACCAATTTCCTCAGCCAAAGAATTTGCACAACCAGTACAGAAACCCAACCACTTTTTCTGTACTCAGAAATCCAAGTCAAAAATCCTTCAAAATGCTTCATAGCTGTACTTAAGTCCATGTTAACTTTTTGTCAATGCTTGCTGATGATGTTAATTTTAAACAAAATGTCATACCACACTATCAGAGAAATTATGAACTCATATGAAAGAATTTCCTGACGTAATGATCTACATTCACTGTACAGTGCTGGGTCACCAATATCTGAAAGTGCTTCAAGGCAATCTGCTACGTCTTCCAGCTGATACCTTACAGCTTTTACACTTTCAATTCTGCACTCCCACCTTGTTTCTGATAAAGGCTTTAGTGTTAAATTTACTTTTTCTTTCAGAGCTGCCCTTCTCACCAGAGTTGCAGAAAATAATGTGTACAACCTTTGCAAAATTCCAAAGAACAGTTTAGCTGAAGTGCACGAGGCTGCAGCATCACCAAGTAGTAGATTCCAGTTGTGGCAACCACATGAGGTGAAAAAGGCCAAAGGGTTCATATCAAGTATTCATGCTTGCACGCCGCTTTTATGTCCCTTCATGTTTGCCCCATTGTCATATCCTTGGCCACGACAGTCTTCTAATTTCAAACCAAGTGATTTGAGCTCTGAGAGAATGTAGTCAGCTAAGTCAGCACCTGTAGTTTTCTCTACAGGTATGAAACCAATAAAATGTTCTTTGATATTCACATCAACAGCGTAAGACTAGTCCACACGACTGACATCTCTCGTGCAGTCAAGTATAATTGAGTAATACTTAGCTTGTTGTACTCTTTTTATGATTTCTTGCTTTACTTGTCTTGCCATCAGATCTATTAACGCATTCTGTATATTTTTTCCTAAATAGTGATTGTGCAGGCTTTTACCTGCTATACGTTCCAAATGACTTCCCATAATTGGATCAAACATGGCAGTAAACTTCACTAAGCCTAAAAAATGTCCACTGTTTTCTGAAAACAGATCCTCCCTGTGAGCTCGAAATGGCAAATTGTGAGTAGCTAAATACTCAATGATGGCCAATATCCTTTCTAAAATATCTTTCAACCGTTGCCTTTCAGCTTGGAGTTGGCTCTGTAGCTCTGAATCAACTGTTTGATTAGTTCTTAACTTTTTTCTAATTCAAGCCATTTCAAAACGTTTTCAAGATGTTCAGGATTACCTTCATGTGATTTAATACGAGTACTTATGTTTTTCCAGTCATTACAACCGCTATACAAAAAAGCTGTATTTGAAGAGGAAAACAATCTGCATGGAAAACAGAATACTTTGTCTGCATTTTTTGCGTAAACTAGCCAGCGCCTGTCCTGTTTCTCATCGTTATTCAAAATCCTAGTATAGTGCGATGTTGAAAAATGTCTACTATGACAGTCTATTGGATATCTCACAATATTTTCCCTGATGGGCCCTTTTCGTACAAGTATTAATCTGTCCTTATCATTAAGTGGAAGTGACCACGCACTCAGGTCATAAATAATAGTGTCAGGAACAAATGAATTAGTATTATTAGTACTCTCTTGACTGCAACTAGGCTCATTTGTTTCTGCCTGCAAGGACTCTATGTTACTAATAATAGGACTACAATTTTCAGGATTATCTGCGTCATCGTATTTACTAGGAATATGACCATTTACAGTATTAGGCAGCAGAGTATTTTCCTTTGTACAACTTAACTCATTTTTCTCTACCTGCATAGATTCTATGTTACAAGTACTGGCTGTAGAGCTCACCACATATTTATCCAATGAACCACTTATCTTTAGTCCAAATTCCTCTTTCGCCTTCTTCTTTTGTCTTTTAACACTACCAGTTTCATACTTTCTTCCAATGTCTCTTTCTCTTTTTGTATTTCCACTCGAAGACATGACAAACCACAAATTATTACAAATGTAAGCAACAAAACATTGTAAGCCACACTGAATCACTTGATTGTTGTTAAACAAACAAAATAAACCCACTGAACACGCAGTGAACAATAAACATAACCTCAAAACTCTGCACGCGAAAATACTGAACAGCTGTTTCACTGAGGGTGCTTTCACATGGCCGTACTTTTGCCGTGTTGATTCGATTATTGTTTTGGACTTGTAAACAAGGTCGTTTATTAGTTTTTTATGCTGCGATTTACTTCTTAACGAAGGAAATACGTAACTTTTGGGTAAAAAAGGTAATTATCAGTATTTTTATTTAAGAAGGGATTTTTATGTAAGGCGGGAATTTTGAAAAACACAAAGTTCGATTTTATTGTTTCTGTTTCTGTTTTTATCCGCTATATTGGGCATTAATTACCTGCGAAACTCACACCATTTAGTAAAACTGAATTGGTAAGTTCAAAATAAATGCACTTTATATTGTTATGGTTAACGAGTCAAATCAAATGTGCAATACTAGTAGTAGTAGTAGACCAAGTAGTAGATTCCCGGACAAATAAGATATAGATGATCTTAGATCTAAGCTCAGGGCCTGCGCCCGCGCCTGAGGGGGGCCCCGAGCGCGGGCCCTAGGCGGCCGCCTATTTCGCCTAATGAAAGAGCTGCCTCTGTCTTTAGGGACACAGTCCAAAGAAAAGTCAAAATATGTAATTTCGTAAAATGAATCTATGTTTACTACAGTTTCACAAGAATCATTTTTACATGGAAGCAATGTCTTTAAAGATATCTCTTTATTTTCACATAACAAGAGAGTAGTGTCTTAAACCTGATTTTTCTCTCACTCTCTAGAACTTGCATGAAACTAACATAGTAATTGGCTCCACTTAATTGTCTATAATATCCAAATCTACCTTCTAATACATCATTTTGAAATTTACTTAACAACAAATAATCAGTTTTATATTTTTCTAATATGTAGGGTACGAGGTGTAAAAAAGTGTCAGTTGTATGAATAAGAGACTGAAAGGTTTGTGCTGATAGTGACTGAGAAATAGGTACAATCTGCTTCCAGTTTTTGAGCCACAGAGACATTTTTCTTAGAAAATCTATTTGTAATGTGCTGTTAGAGCGAATAGGGTCTCTATATTCATTATTAAACCTTTTGCCTTCCCAAGCACTTTTTACATTAACAATTTTCCACCATCTAATAATAATGCTTAAAAACAAGCATGTTCCTTGAACATATGGAAGTAGATTCACTTTGTCTTTTGAAATACATTGAAGAGCAGCTACATTTGTTTCACTAAAAATGTTTAACGCTAATTTTACATTTTCTTTTTGAATAGTAGAATGGTATAGTACTTTATATGATAATAAGTGAGCAAATTTTACAAGAGAATTTTTTTCCAACTCATAAAATTTCAAGATGCTTAAACTGTGCTACATGTAAATTATCATTATTGCTAAATTCATAGTCAAGAAATACAAGTTTACAGTTATCTGTTCTTCTACTGATCCAGTTGTTACGAACACATTTAAGTATATGGACCACATCAAAGTTTAAAAAAAGTAATCTCTTTGGACCTAGAGGAAGAGAAAGGTGTGGTTGCAAAATACCATTTTCAGAAATAAGTTCAAAAGCTTTTCTGTTCACAACATTGTTGTCAGATACAAAAACTATAACTATATATTCGTACTCTGTGGTACTAACAGCTACCTGACTTTGTCATAATGTAGAGGTTAAAGGCTAACTATTATTACTGGAACGCTACTTATTTACCAATCATCTCGAGGCCGACGAAAAGACGCCCTGGCACGAAAAAGTCATGTGACTTTAGTATAGTCTCAGATCGGCATTATAATCATCAAATGAGTGTGGTTAAGTTAAACGTTTCTTCGAAAATATTAGTGTATCAGGATGTTATAGTGATTTAAAAGTTTTCTGTTGACGGTTTATTTATATACTATTCAAGTGATTAACATTGTTATTACGAATATTAAAAAGTATCAAAACTTTGTATGGGTTAAGTTAAACAAGCATGTGTTTTAGGTTAAAAGTTTCTACCTAAATTTTGGTGTATCATAATAACGATTAAAAGTACACTGTTTACGTAATTTACAGTGTTATTAAGTATACCGTATTACACAAAAATGCCAAGACATTGTAGTGTTTATGGTTGTAAGTCCAACTATGATAGCCAGGAAGAAAAGGTTAGCACTTTTCTCTTCCTTCAGAAAAAAGTTTGCTACAAAAATGGTTAAATAAAATACCTACAGACTTAGGTATAGGCCTATTGAAAAATCCTGTTGTGTGTATGAAGCATTTTCGTGACAGTGACGTTATTAAAACAGACAAGTGTGTAGTTGCTGGAGAGTTAAAAGAATTTCAAAGAGAAATACACAGTAAAATCTCAACGATTGCTTACATCAAATGTTAATTAATCCGTTCTCAATTTGTTTAGAAAGTTTTCCCTTCTAAAAAAAATTGGGGCCAACATATATGTTTATATAAAGAATAATGATCTGTCCGAAACGCAGAGACCCAAACAATCGAATAATGTATTTTACTCGATTTCAGAGCACTGGACTCATGAAAAAGCATTATAGCGAAGGACAGTTGTACCGGTACGCATATACTTTTTTAAGTAGTAGATTTATTTCAGCTCTCCTGGTTGATGAAGAGTCTGTTCGGACGCTGCATGTCACAAAAAATGATTCATCTCGTAACAACAAGAAACAGGGGGGAAGTGCCTCTGGGGTATACAGTTGGGAGGATCAATGAAATAAAATTATTGTAAACTTAATATATTATTATAAAGTTCAACGCTAATGTTGTTCTGAATATTGTAGTAAAACCTTTTGTATTGAGGTTCTAGGGTGCTAACTGCCCGTTTATTTTTGTTTAAAATTGCAATAACTTTTAGTTTAATATTTTATTATTATTGATTTATTTATTTCAATTCAATCTAGTACTGAATCCAACGTAAATAAATCCGATTGATGCACTGGAGATTATTTAGCGAAGTAGTGTTCAACTTCGGTTAGTTTATTTTATATGGTTGTTCTTCCGTCGACTAGTTGAAATTGTGATGTAGGTTCCACACTGAAAGCACAAATAATTTGCATGAACAATCACTTACTTGTGGTGAGTCTTGTCGATCTTGCAGGGTCGATGTAACAATCTAATCAGTAGACGGACTTACCGTGTTTAAATTTGCCGCTGCTTGTCGAGCTAACCAATGAAAGTCGTTCACCTGTTTTCAAACTTAGTCTTTTGAAATAAACTAACTGACTCCGTTTTCTTGGTGTAAAATAATATTTTTATTCAGTTTAATATGCTCTATTTAAATGATCTGAACTATCATTTATTATTTCAATTCAAAATAAGTAACATGAGTTATTGGTTTTATAAAATTTGTCTCAGGGTGGCAGAACTGATTTACAAAATCAGTGTATCTAAATACTTTTTGGTTAAAATAATTTAATTCCTGTGTGGGTTCTTTTAGCTGACAGAATACCAAGTTGTTGAATAGAACTCTTATTCTACCGTTATTAGGCAGTTTGAGGATGATTACAGTCAGGGGCGGATTTAACATTTTGCCGCCCGTAGGCAGTATAAATTTGCCCCCTCCCACAAATCTCTGTTGGGGGGGGCATCATTATATTCCCTCTTTGGTTTTACAGTCCGCACTAGTGTTCTGTAGAGATGGGCGAATTCGATCACTTTAGTTAACTCGATCAGTACATCTCAATCAGTGAAATGATTCGATCCTTAAGATTCGATCAATTCGATCACTATTTAGCGAGTTCACTTAACTTCAGTTATTAATTGTACTCTTTACATCAATAAAGTACCTACATTAATTCGATCATATTAGATTCGCTAACAGGACTGTATTATTTCAGTTATTATATAAATTTCTAATAGTTGAATGATTATATACACCCCCCAAAATATATTTTGATATTGAAAACAAACAGCGAGATTCATCTGTTCCGTTTTTTTTTTAATTTAATAAATACAGATGAATAAAAAGATCCACAATTACGAAAAACTGTTTATTTTATTTAAACAATACGTATCTCTTTTCATTTTGCCATGCGACTGTTCGACTCAAAATTGAATGAAATGGCAGAGCCATCTAGCAGAGACTGCTTGCGTTATCTCGATCACTGATCGAATCAGTAAGTGACCGAGATGGGAACGAGACAAACATGGCGACTGATCGAATCACTGACGTCACAGATCGAATCACTGGCCAAGGTTGAATTACTGGTAGACAACCAGAGGCATCTAGCGGAATCTGCTTGCGTTATCTCGATCACTGATCGAATCAATAAGTGACCGTGATGGTGGGAACGAGACCAGTGTTGCTAGCCCGTGGGATTTGTCCCATATGGTGGGACATTTTGACAGATTTTTTAGGAAAGGGATAAAGAGATTTTTTTCAAAAAGTGAGACGGATATGGGACATTTAACTGATGGCGTTAAAGAAGATAGACGTCTTGCAATAGAAGGCTCATGCTATACGTTTATTATATTAAAATAATATTAGTGTCTTGTGAAGGGGAGGATAACTTCACAGTAATTAATTGTTTATACAGATTTGATCTGTCACAATAAAATACAAAACTGTTAAGTAACTTATTAATTAATTAAAATAGTCCACTGTTAAAAAAAGTCACCAGTCCACTAATAAAATATTCAATTTACTCCTCTAACTCCTACTAACGCGATAACACAAAAGAGCGAGACAAAGAAAACGTAGCGCGCAATGTTTCGAACCGCAAATGAGGGTAACTTAGCTAACTGATCGAAATGACCGAGTTGAGATTGAATGAAAGCCAGAGACATCTACTGGAAACTTCCTGCGGTAACTCGATCACTGATCGAATCCGGATCGAATCAGTAAGTGATTGAAGTGACCGAGAGACCGAGACGAGACCGAGATCGAATCGTCAACTGATCGAATCACCTACTGACCGAGACGAGATTTAGTTGAAAGTTGTCGAGAGGCACCTAGCGGAGATTGTGCGAACTAACTCAGCTAGTTTCCAGTGTCGGTCTTATTGACCGACTCCTCTTTTAAAAGATCGATTCGATCAGTCGATCACCTAAATGATTCGATAAAAAAGATTCGTTCAATCCTGAACGACACATCTCTAGTTCTGTTTAAATCCAAACTTTGCTACATAATCGCGTGTGCTCTCGTTCATTTGCCAATTAATAGGATCAGAATCTAAGACCTTCCCTACCTGATTTGATGACATTTCATGATGATTTTTGACGTGAACTGGTTCTTCAAAAATGAAGGTTCCTCCACAACGGACCTCTCTGGCTGAACTGTGTGAACAGTATCTTCACCTTCACTGCTATCACAGTTATTGTCGGTATCACTAAAATGTCTCGTTTCCTTAAATATTAGCTTGCCTCGGTTTCTGGAACCAACCTACAATTCGGTATTACATTGACAGATCTACATTTCTCACTTTGATCTGGATTGCCAACATCTAAAATCTCTCAGATGATCAACGCCAAATATTTCAATGGTTGAAAACATAAACATTCGCCCGTATTACTGTTGGGTGAAAAACGATAACTGCGTTATAGTTACAAATTAAGTGAAGAAAATTTTTATATTCGTGTGTGCTTAATTCAACTGGCTTTTATACTTGTAAATTTGTTTGAATCTAAAAATATCATTTCTTAACTCAAATTTTGCCGCTCCCCAAAATTTGCCGCCCCAGGCAAGTGCCTAGTCTGCCTGTGCGTAAATCCGCCCCTGATTACAGTTCAATCATCACTTATAATTAACATTCAAAATAATAACCATGTCTCCTCTGGACATTTCAGGTTAACAAAATTATTAAACTCAATCGACAATAAATGGTTTAAAGAACATTGGTCAACGTTAAAATGATTCTTGATAAGACAATTAAAAAGTGAATAATAATATAATATGTTGAAATAGTGCTATTGAATGAAACATCTGATTCATTGTTTGACTCTACATAAAGGTAATTGCATGGTTGTAAGTAATTATGTAGCTTGACAACCTTGGTTATTATTCATAGTAAACATAAACATTGAAATGGTTATAATAGTAGATTCTTCCTAAATTACACAACATAGATAGCATTGAAATTTTTATTAACTTTCATTAATTGATCATCCAGTTGACAATTCTCAGTCATTGGTGAATACTGGTTGGTTGATTTATATTTAATAAATGACAACTGTCATTATGTGTGGTTATGTCACACTAAGTATTCATACATAATAATTAATTGAATATTTGAAAATTCATAAAATTAGAATATTCAAAATAATCTGAGGATTGTCATTACTACTGTTGATTAAATAATATTGTGAGTACACCTTAACCTAAGTTCTTTATTTACAAACATTGTTGAATATGTTTCGATTATATCGTTTCTCAATTCTTAACTAATAATGTAAAAATCACTGTACGCCCTTTTATTTATAATTTAAATCCCAGAATTGCTCTGGATTATACACTGAGCAATCCTTGTTACGCACTGTTACACTTAACACCTTTGATACTAAAGTATTTATGTTATCACAAATTGAGATTAGGTTGCACTGTTTACATCGGTGACGCGCACAAATCAATGAACAGCTGTTTCTTTGCGCCGAATTGTAGCCGTCTGTCTCCTTCTGAAGTTGATTACAAAGTGTCTGGAACACGCATCTCATTCTGCCATTCCGTCTTGCAATCATCCAAAATTTTGTTAATTTCTTGGATCTGATTGGTTGACGATCTTTAATTTGATGCACATACCCCCTCTGCAAATTATTTTAATTGTTGATTTTGGCGTGGGGTAGCTGGTGTCGGGAGTACAACTATTTGCTCGATCTGACACAAATATCTTATAATTATAATAACTTTTTTATTATGGCTTAGATTTGAAATCTAAGTGTATCACTGTATTGGTAACACTCGGCTCTTTATTTTGAGTCCACTCATGGTGTGCTTTGGTCCATTATTAAGGGAGTTAATGTTTGGGATTATCACAATTCACTATTCACTATTATTTATGTTTATTTTTAGATTAACACTATTTAATGGCACTCATACCCATTTGTGGGCATGCCTTCCAAGTTCTCTTACACTTCTTACTTACTGGTAACTTAAATCTACTGACAAAATATATTACTTAAGCTAACATTGCCTTAGCCTATGTCCCTATATTTGTATTTACATATTATTAATAATAGAAAGTATTTGTGTACCTTCTGTAGGACTCTAGTTGACAACAATAAATGGTTTCAACTACTGTGAGTCTCTGTCAGTTGGAATATAATGGTATTCCTTGTTATTTCTGTCATTAATGTGACCTCTATTTTGCACTATGAGGTTTACACTTATTTTCATTCTTTTTTGGTATTCTTTTGTCTTTCTCTACTATTATTTAGTCAGAATAGTTTAATCATAGTAGTTTCTTTATAATTGGTTTTGTGTTTTTATTACACTGGTCTGTTCCTTAGTGTATATCATTGAATAACATTACTTGCACCTGGTGTCACATGACAGGTGTTCTTAATTACTATTATAATACATTATGTCTTTGCTTATAATACTCTTATATTATTACAATAGTGGTATTATATCTTACCTGTGGTATAGACATTGGCCTTTTATTTCTATTTGGTATTATAATGTGGTTTTGTTCAGGTTTTACATAGTGAATCCCATTTTGGTTGGTTTTGGTTCACTTTATTTACTTAAATTCTTATTTAAAACTCATTTTGGGTATCTTATATTGGTATCTGTAGAAAGCTTATTATTTCTACTTGGCTTAAGGTACAAAACATTTTAGTTTGGGTGGGTTTTTCCTACTGATAGATGTGAATTTAGGTGAACAGTACCTGTCTGTATCTTAGGTTATGTGGTTTCATTATTTGTACCAACAATGTGTGTGTTAGGTTGATACAAATTTACATTCTTTTAACCTTATTTTCTCAAGTTTGGTTTTATTAATGATAACTGGTAATTCCTTAGTTATTTCCTTTTCTTATCTTACATGATTGTTTGATTATTTGACTAATATTTGTTATTATTATGAGACAATTTTAACACTTCTTTATATTACATGGGTGCTGTGCATAACATGTTACTATGCTTTTATTTACAGCTTCTATCAATTAACAGTATTGTTACTTTCATTCTTTTTATAACATATCTTGTCCTATTCATTTATAACATTATCAGTTGCATATTGGTCATCTCAGTTAGTCAGTTCTTGTCCATCTCTTCAATCTGTACATTCTTCAGTTATTGCATATACGGGTAAGATGTTGATCTATAGTTGACTGGCTCTTGGAATCTATATTTTATGCCATGGTTGTTAGGTGTCTTTCTCGTAGTATGTCTCTTCCTTGTCTTCATTGGTTCCTTACTGGCCGAAAACTATTGGGTTGTTGGTTCCTGTGGTACAATCATTGTTTGGTGCTTCTTCTTTTCCTTATAATGTTATTTCACTTGTTAGTTACCATTAGTTTTATTAACTCTTGTTGCTGTGAGTTTATCCTTGTTGCTGAGTTGTTCATGTAGTTCCATTCTTGGCATTTTAGATTATTCACTTGGTGTGTCTCTTTCACTCAATTATTGACAGTGTTAATATTTTGGGTTACTGAAATATTGGGCTCATATGTCTCGTTACAATATGGTCAAATATCATCAATCTTCTTCTTCTCCCCCTCCCCCTCCCCCTCCCTCCAATAATGTATGATTTCATTGAAATATATATTGTTCTGAAATAATTTAATAAAAACGTAACAATTTTCAGTTGATAATTATTTGAATGTATCAACAGTTTTTAAAAAAGTCGTAGATTTTGTTTGTAAAAACAAGAAGTGTTACGTTAAATTAGTTGCGTATTGACAAGTCAACATTAGCAAGTAGAGAAAGAAATGCCTTTTTTGACTTCCCCAGCAACACGAACATGAGAAACAGCTGTTTTACATCGTCATACCTCTTAACGATTGCATAAGGTACTGTGACAAGCAATATTGTATACCAGACCAGTAGACACACATTAGCATCTTAGCTATAAATGTTCACAATTGACGTTTGTGAGAAAATACACATAACTGCTTGCTTGTGATTATTTTTTTCAGCATTCTCATGTCAATAACGTAATTAGAATTGCTAATTGCGATCGTTGCACCATTATGGCTGTACGAGAACTGTATTAAGAAAGGCATTTCACTACTCGCAAATTAATTAATCCTCTTCGGTGAATTTCTGTGTTACATTAATATAATTATACTGTACTCGGTTGACAAACCAACTGTAGAGTGCACGCGCACACACAAAATTATAGTATATCACATTAGCATACAAACAGGGAATTCTCTACTAAACGATCTCTAAGCGTGTATGTTTAAACGAAGTAATTACAAGAAATAACTTCAGCAATTCTAAGTTCTGTTTTATTAGTATCAGGTATGGCTTTCACCAGACCTGTACTCATTAGACCGATACTGTAACAATTAAAATTCTAATGTTCAGTCTAGCTTTGCAGTACAATTTTTATTTAGTAAATGTTAACACAGGCTTAATATACAGCAAAGATATCACCGTTATCATCATCTCATCATCATATCATATTCTGAGTATGCCACTCAAAAGTTTTAAAGCCCTTCTTTGTGTCTTCTTAGCTCCTTCCATTGTCCTCTCAAAAACGTTGTTAGTTGTCTATTTATTCTCAGTCATAAGTGCCCTTAGGGCACAGACATATAGGGCTCCGCACTTGTACGGGCGGGGGGGGGGGCTCAGAGGAAAAGAAAAAATAAGCGAGAGGGGAAGAGGGGAAGGAGAAAATTTCTTACTTTTACTTAATATTATGGCTTCTTTACTTAATATTCTTATTTTGTTTTCAAAACTCTATCCTGTTTAATTTTTCTAAAACATCGGTTGCTGAGTTTATACTTATTCAGATAATGATAGTAAACTACGATGTTATGACTCACAAAATATAAGTACCGAGACCAAATCTCTTAAAATCGACTCCTATATATTACAAGAGATTAAACAATCAATCCTGGCCGGCAATGCGAGGCTTTAAACAAACCTGATTTAAATGACATCATGATTTCATTTATGATAGAGGAAAATAAGGTTTTAAGACTTAACTATATTAAACACAACTTCATTCACACGTAGTTTTATTATCAACACTCTACAATTACGACTCCAGTTCTGAATGGGGAAACAGATACCCACTAAAAGCCTTGCCCCCTATCTAACAATAATTACTACTGTAATCATATCATTTATGGGACGTAAACAGTAAATAACTAAAGAAACATTTATGATTACATTATTAATTTTCTTTTTTTTTGTCCTTATTAATCCGAATTGTACACTAAGTTGAGACAAAAAAACAGTCTGTAATAAAAACAGTTATTGCTACAATGTGATAAGTTTCTTTCTGATAATAGATTACATAGTAAAGTCTGCGTACACATTGTTACTATTTGTCAAAGCTCATTCACTTGTAATTACAATAACCAATAGGATTTTACCTCCGCCGCTTGTCTGAATTGAATTTAGCTTTCTGTCACTCTTTACTCGTAGCATACCATTGTAAGTATAACATTACTGACTCGGAACACAAAGTTTTTTATTGGTAAAAATTTTAAACTTTTACCTTATATCCTGAACCAGTTTTCGCTTCTTATAAGCTTACTATGTTACTAGATTATAAGCTTATTATCAGACCCTGCCACTAGGAGCACTGTCCATCTTGTTCTTGGTTACAAAAAGCAGGATACAAAATCCCATACGAAACTACAAACAAAACAGAACACACGCTATCAAAAAACACACACAAAAACAAAACAAATTTAATCTACCTGGTGTTTACAAACTAAATTCCTCAGATTGGAACAAATTCTATGTAGGCCAGACAGGATGTTGCTTCAAACAGAGATACATTGAACACACAAAGGCACTACACTCTACCACCAAATCCACCTTTGCAAACCACCTCATTGAAACAAACCACACATACACAAACATAACCAGCAACATAGATATTCTACACGTACACACAAAAGGCTAAAAACTAGACACCCTTGAACAACTAAAAATATACAAACACACAAAAACACATAAAAACGACATCCTAAACAAACAGACACAATTCAAATCACACATATTATTCGAACATATCACACCACACACACACACAACATCGATCTTTAAAACGACGGTGCTGTCGTCAAGAACAAGACGGACAGTGCTCCCAGTGGCAGCTTCTGATGAAGCTTATAATAAGCAAAAAATGGTTCAGTTTATAAGGTAAAAATTTTATATTTTTACCAATAAAAAACTTTGTGTTACGAGTCAGAAGTGTTATACTTATAATTAGTTAATCAATGGACACGTCATGGACAACAAAATCCAAGAACGTACAATTGTGTTTGTACTTGTATTAGTCAGCTTGTTGTTTGTAAATTGTATGTGTGCATATGAGCAGTCTCGGTGTGATTATAGTGCATGTGCGTAGTAGCAGTACTTAAAGAGAAAGACCAGTTTTATAAACATGAGTCGTTATTAAAAATAAATAAATAAATAAAAAATGAAACTCGGGGAGAAGTTTTTGAATATTTCTTTAACACATCTCGTTGCTGATAACATTAAATAATAAAGAAACATTATCCTAATTAATTAATTAATTTCACTTTAAGTACTAATTACAAACTTAGTTGATAAATTTATATCAAATTTGATAAGGATAGCTTTCTTCTTTAACTTTGAGACCTTATGAGGTTGAGGCTGTTGTTTGGGTATGGGTGGGTTTACAAGTCTGCACGCCAGATAAGTCATCTGTGCAAACTAGTTACCGTTTCTCCTCTTTATAACCCGTAGAAATGTACTGCTACCCTCACTGATTCTTTTAAGCATCTCTTCATTGTTTATTTTATCTGTTTACCATCTTCTTCCAGCTCCACATTTCCAGTAGCTCGATCCTGTGTACATCCCTTTTCCTAATTGATCATGTCCCTGGCTATAAAATAATCCATATTAAACAATTTGTTAGTCTCTCCCTCTGCAACACATGAATTCCTTTTTCCCACTTAAATCTTTCTTCACTGTGGCTTATTAAAGTCATCAGGTTAATTAAATTTATTAAATTCTACAAAAGTAGATCTAAAAATTGAATGCATTTTCTACCAATTACAATGTATTACAATACCAGCTATGAAAAACCAGATTGATACTGTTAGCCCTGCTATCCAATTATGTTCATCCAGCTCACATCCATGATCATCCATGACACACAAAAACTTGACAGCCCCATCCAGAATGGTCTTGATTCAAAAATAGCCTGTAATATACTGCTTATAGCAAATCACATTCCCTTATGCAATTAACAACTGCTTAGAGTGTCACTACTTGCTTTATTTTGTTTTCTGCATTATCTTGGTAATATTATACCCTCTGATTAGTAATTACACCTAATGATATGCATATTAATGCATAATTTTAACAACATATTTACTTAATTACTTAATTTTTGCAACTTACTTATAGAGTTTCAAATTATTTTTAAGATCCCAACAGTAGCAGACCACTTGGGGAAGAAATACTATCACCAAATCACACCCTTCAAGAAGAACATACTAAATCAAAACATTATACATTGAATTTCAAATTGGTAATGTTCTGTCAAAAAAAGTGATTATAAACTAAGTATCATAATGAGGTAAAATTACAAGTTTCATTAAAATTATATATATTTATCTATATTTATCATTCTGTACTTGCTAATATAATTTATATTACTGACTTATGAAAACTTACATCATTTTGGTATATTACTACCAGATTTTTTGTTACATTATATTAAAAAAATAAGCCTCATTATATGGTGGTTGAGATGGGACTGTTGTCACTCTACCCACCTAAGACTGTGGATTTGTTAAATTAAAAAGAGAATGACACATAAACTAGATAGAAAAAGGAAATGACTGTCAGAGTATGCTAAGAATAACTTATGGTGACGTTAGTGGCGGTGATGTGCGTGCGTGCGCATGTGTGTGTGTTGGTGTTGTTGTTACTGGTGATGATGACAGTTTTTGTCGTTGTGATGTTTCTTAACATTAACATAACATTACTTCTGATGATGTTGGTCTAGTACTATTAACATATGTACATCAGGCAAAAATTGTGAAACAAATCTTCCAGGTGAATAAATTATAATTTACAATTATTTTGT
Organism: Magicicada septendecula; assembly: GCA_034769895.1. NCBI lineage: Eukaryota > Metazoa > Arthropoda > Insecta > Hemiptera > Cicadidae > Magicicada > Magicicada septendecula. Next base: position 85,173,490 of record CM068370.1, read on the forward strand.
ACTTATATCTAAGTAAAGGAGAAAAATAAATTTGCTTCACCTGTCTTCAGGCAGTATATTATTAAGCTCAAAGTTTCTTTAAAATGGTAAAACTATAAATCAGTATACAGTTACTCTTTAATAATACAGAAAATCTATACATTTCTGCAAATGCTGTCACTCCATGTGAAATCTTAGACACAGAGAAAATGATGCAACAAATGTTTCTAGCCAAACAGGTTTCTTGAACTCAAAGTTCTATATATTCTGTGTGTGTGTGTGCATTAGAAAGTGTAACCCATTGCCAGGATATGAGGCTGACTCAATATTAGGTAACAATATACAAATTAATTTCACTAGTCACTTTGTATTTAATTATTATACACATTAGATAGTATTGTAGTTTATGAATATTTAAATATATAATTTATAATCAAATTTTCCATTATTTTATAAAAATTGAGGACTTTTTCTCATGTGACACAAAAATGTAGTTTTTTCTTTCATTGTTTTATATTTTTGTTTGTGGTTTATTTGAAGAATGTACTATGGCTTTTTACAGTACCTCCACACAACAATCCACACGACACACACACTCACACATGTGTATGTGTGCATATGTACACTGCACACACCAACTAAAAAACTGGCAAGAAAGTAAATATAAAATGTTATTTCTGTATCAAAAATAATTATTACTGAAAACTTTAAAAATAATATTTAACTATTGCTTTCCTAATCTTAAGCTTTTATGGCCAGTGCTATACTTATTTAAATTATTATCTGTACTGTAAGCCTGTGGTATTCTGAAATTTTCATGCTGATTGCTGTTGGTAATTGTGTTCTCTTTGAGGAGACTAAGATCCTGTCCTCAGTGAGTGTGTACTTCCCTTGTTTGCATATGGAGTTCATTCAGATCCAGAAGCATGCGTTTCCGCCATCAAAATGAATCAGCGTCGAGAAAGCGTCATATTGCATAGGGTTTGGCATCCTGCGCTGCTCGACCTATAGGGTTGCGGTTGCTTCAGATTGGCTGCTGGTGATTTTCAGATGACTTCATGAAAGCTATAAAAATGTATATATAGATGGTTCTTTTAGGGACCTCTCAGCTTTGCCACAGTACTATGGTTTACTGACACACATCTTGTCAATAGTTCAAAAACTTTTCACTAAGTCACAGACCGTGATGGGCTTCAGAGGTGAGTCAGAAACATTTGATTACATTAGCACATCATTGTATATATAAATAAACTTGTTATACACTCATCAGTATCTGTGTTATGAAACTGGGAACTGGGTATTGGCTAGCCACGAGAGGGCTTGCCCAAAGCAGCAGAAATGTGGATATGGTAGTAAATTACAAAAAAAAAACACACACAGATTAAACATAAAAGAAAAGAAACTAGAAGTTTGAGGAGAGTAAACAAGAAAAGGAAATTAGAAAGAATAAACCTGTAAAACAGATATGATTTTACCACAAACATTCTGAAAGTAAGAACTAAGGTCTGAATTAAAATTTTGTAAACTTATTTGAAAGGTACCAAGATACAAATAGGAAGTAAGTGGCTCTGACGAGTCTGAAGCAAATGGCTGGAGTAACAAGGACAAACTACTTTTCTTATTAAAGACTACTTCAGTTGTGATGATTAATGGGACTTAACTCCTAATGAATAGCCAAGAGAATATGGAGTCAGTTTGTAAAATGTGTTTAGTTAAATGAAAATAATTAAATTATACTTTAAAGGGACTTTAATGATTATTTGCTTTAATCATTATATATTAAATATCACTATAGTATTGACGACTCGGAACACTAAGTTTTTTATAAGTAAAAACGTAAAGTTTTACCTTACAGCCTAAACCGGCTTTCACCTTTAGAAGGCTTCATCAGAGGCTGCCATAGGTAGCGTTGTCCGTCTTGTTGTTGGCGACGGGATAGTTCGAATGGGATGGGATAGTTGGCGACAATTCAAATCGCACGCATTATTCGAACACATCTCACCACACACACACAGCTTCAATCTTTCGAATATCTATCCCGTCGCCAACAACAAGACGGACAACGCTACCTATGGCAGCCTCTGATGAAGCCTTCTAAAGGTGAAAGCCGGTTTAGGCTGTAAGGTAAAACTTTACGTTTTTACTTATAAAAAACTTAGTGTTCCGAGTCGTCAATACTATAGTGATATTTAGTTAAGTAACGGACACGTCATGGACAATGAAATCCAAGCATTATATATTGTTTAATTTTTAAAAATGAATTCTTCTAATTGTCATTTTTTATAAAAATTATAATTATGGAGTAATTATGGAGCCTTAGAATGATGCTGTCTTTCACCTCTCATATTTTTGGTCCATTAATTTCTTTTATTTCCTGCTGTTCTCACTAAATCCTCTAAACTGCTTTGCCTCATCCTTTGAATGCCTTCAATCATGTTCCTCCTCAGTCTACGTCACTTTCAGCATTACAGCAGAATTGGCCTTCACACTTTCTTAGTTTCTTTGTGAATTCTTATCAAACTCTGTAGTCAAGACACAACTATTTTCTTTAAAGTAATTATTTTTTTTATCATAGTAAATAAAAACAGACATCTTTTTATCAATAATAATGTTTTAGTTTTTAGTATAGGTGAAATTAAATTTAATACCAGAGAAGCAACAGTCACAAATTTTATTGACACTTTTATCAAAACAAATTTGTAGTATAATTCTACTATACACAATTCATAGTAAACATACCAAACACTATCAATAAATTTACTTGACCACAACTATAATAGTTGATGCTAACTGTAATAACATTTTGCCAACTCTAATGACCACAGAGTGAGTGTTTACAAAAGTAACCCACAACTATATAACCTACTTCCCTTTATAAGATTTGCTATCGGGACAAACATTGATGTTAGGAAACTGTCCGAATCATTTGACCTAAATGTAACACCTATGTGAATGAGCTAGTCCATTCCTGTTCATTATTGTTTATTCCACTATACTCCAGTGCGCACTGTTCTACTGATAGTTGTTTATGCCTATCAGTTTTGCCATTCATAGACAAACCTGTCGTTAATAATTACATGTTTTGGACCTACATTACAAAATGTATACTTTTTTTATGTTGTTGGCATTTTAGACATGACTACATTCTTCATCTCTGTTCTTTTCTCTATGTATTGGCATCTGTTCTGATGTCTTCCTCCAGAGTGTGAAAACAACACTGAGCTAATATTGAAACACAAAGAAGAAATAGAGAGGAAGAACACATTCATATTGTAATAATACAAATTAATTAAATTTAGATGTGTGTTGATGATATTAAGCTATTGTGGAGTATGTGACTCCGATGTAATCAAGTCCAATGTAATATGTTGTATTGTAATGTGTTTATTTGGTGTGGCTCTCGACGTCTTACTGGCCTGAAACACTTCCTTAAGTTTCCCAGCTGGTCGAGTCCCAATGGTAGCAAGACCGGTCGAGTAGCGTAAAGTTGATGAAGAAATATATATGCTCAGCTTCACCGAAAGTTTCAAAACAAAAATTATTGTTTTGAAGAAAATTAAAAAAAAATTATGTTTATAAAAAAAAAATATTAAAAAAAAAAATTTTAATTTTATTAATTAATTAATTAGGATCAATTAATTAATATAGGGCTGTGAAGTTTTAAACAGTGTAATGCTCTTCTGAAAATTTTTATTAAAGTTTTAGTATAATTTAAATAATCTATCACCACTCATAAGACTGTCTGTAAACCAATCGATATTTGTTTACCTTTCTATTTTTTAGGTTATCTTCACTTATGGGTGGTAAAGTCCTTGTAGATTATCAATTAGAATTATATTATTGGTAATTAGTATTATTGAAGAAATAAAGAACTATTAAGTATTGAAAAGTATTAATGTTTTATTAAGTAACAGCAATATTGACTCTTATCGATTAGTATCGATTCTCAGGATATCAAAAAAAGTTACAAGTATATGTTATAAAAATTATATAGGGTTCTTTAAACAGCCAGTTATTACCAAAGTCAGAGAAATCGGGCTAATATTTAAAAAGTATAACGTTACAATCAAATTAATAGTTATTAATAAACACAGACATTGAATAATAATTTGTAAATATAATAATTGTTTTCACCCAACAGCTGTGTCGAACTAGAAGGCGGGGTTCTGGCAATGATGAGACCAATATTGCAAATGGCTGCCGTGAAGTTAGTGAGATGTCATTCGTATATTGGACGTTCCAAATAAAAGATTTTCCTGTAGTATTCCTGTTCTGATGTCTGCGAATCTCTTGTAAAATGTTGTGTAGTGTCTAGTGTACTGTTTCTGAGTTGTATTTAGTGTATTCGTATAATTATTAGTTCAAACACTTTCCCCGATTCCATCACTAATTTGGGTTAATGTATTACGCAGTTTTCTAGTGTTTTGTGGTGTTTTTCAGAGTAGATATGTATTGTTCTGTGTTTATGGAGTGTTTCTTGATTGTTTCTGTTATAATATGATAGTTTTTAGAAGTATTCCACAAGTCACTCGCGATTTCACAATAACGTACTATACATTCGCTTGGTATGTCTATTATAGGTTAGGTTATGCACGTTACCAAACGTATATCATGTTAACCGTTCAACTACCAATAATTAACTAACTGTTTCCTTCAGTTTCAATTAAACTCTTAGCCCATATAATATTATCCTTAACATTGTTCAAAAATATTTTCACATCCTGTGTACATTTTACTATTTCACTATATGAATGCCTAAACTTTGGTTATTTGTCAATTTTATTCACTAGATTTGATTTAAATTAATCTTTCAGTTCATTCTGGTTATTTTCAGATTAAATAATGCCATTTTATAGTGTTTTCTGTCCAAAAAATAGTAATTACACTTTCAGTTAGGTATACTCTGAAAGGTCAAAACATTAAAATTTACTTCCTGTCATTATATAAATTCAGCCATTTTATCAGTTATATTTAATATTAATAATCCTATATTGTATTAAAAGGTTCCTATTCCCTTATTTTCTGGTAATTAATTGAATTAGTTGTATTCTGAAACATTATTCTGAAATATATGACTCCCATGTCCAAATTTCTGAGTCTAGTCATTCTCATTTTTATTTATAATTCTGAATATAATTTATTAAAATCTCTCTAAATGGTATGTGCAATTATATGGCATGATCTCAAGTTTATTTTGTCTAAACCCCTTTTGTTTATTTGCATTTAATTGAGCAATTTCTCTGTTTTGATGAAGTTTGGTTTCCATTCTTTTGGCCTATGATTTTTTAACAATTTTTCTTACAAAATAATTTATAAACAATATATGATGTGTGATACCCTCTCTGACTTTTTACAAATAGTATTATAAATTAAACATGTTTTCAAATTACACAAAAACAATTAGTATTGGCCACAATACAAACAATAGTCAAACAGAATAAAGAATATTTTTTTTTTAAATAAATGGTTGTCTTCAAATCAGACATTTTGCAACAAAATTCCCATTTCCAACATGGAAATATGGTTTACAACAAAGGTTTTGTACTAACTAACATCTTAATTACTCTCTACTATTTACAAGTGGTAACTATTTTTATAGTTCTGATGTTAGTTGTTTCAGACCCAAACAAATGGCCTTATATCTAATACATTTTTAAACATTTTTGTACTATATACATAAAAAACCTTATATTTATATTCTTATTTCTAACTATTATTATAAGTAGGATTCTACAGTTTTTATACCGTCTTTTACATTGTCTTTGGGAAATTGTACCCTGTCATTAACAAATAAATAGTATTAATTGTTCAAAAGGTATTATGAACTCTGTTTTTCTTTTTTCATGTAAAACAAAAATGTTATTTTAAACAGATTCATGTCTTATGAACAACATTGTCACAGTACATATTTTAAGTCATTGAAAAATGCATATTTCATTGCATCCAATGTTTGTGATTGCCAAGAATGAAACACAAGGTTCATTTTTTATAATACCCAAAACTATCACTGGTTCACTTTGCACTTATTATTATGTTAATGCTAAATGGTCGTATAGTCTTATTAACATAATAAATTGGTTAGCGTTTTTTCAATGGAGATTTGTTCCATGGGTACTATATTATTGTTTCATCTTAGTTCACAGGAAACTTTTACTTTATACACTCCTCTCTCTTAAATTTACATACATGTGGTTTTTATTTCGTTATACTTTTATTTTTAGATATTTATTTTGGGGATATAGGGATTTGGGTGTCTTTTATAAGAGCATGACATCTTCTTCAGGATGCTGCCCTCTTCTTCTTTCTTCAGTCTTCTTTTCTCCTGCCTTCTGGGACTGGTATCTTCTCCATCTTCTTCTTGTTGCCATCAGGTTTCTTGGGATCTTCTCCATCTTCTTCTTTAATTCAGAAATACACAACCTGTATTGGTTGATCTTGGCTTATTTTAGGGTTTCTCTTCTATTTATTCTTCCTCGTTGTGGGTTTGGTCATATTGTGTACTGCTTTGTTATTTACTATTTTACCTTCCTGGGTTATACCTTGAAAACCTTTGGTTATGAGACTGGTTTTGGATGACTCATCACTAGTAACTCCTTTTATTTTAACTTGTATTTTCTTTATAATAATGATTTCTTTCCACAGTTGCTATGAATTAATCTTTTTATATTAAACTTAGTGCTTTCTTCCAAATTTAAATATTATAACTTCATTATTCTAATGATCAATTGCCATTCAATATTATGCATATATCTGTCATGTTACAGATTGCTCCCCTCCAGAAGTAATTATTTCAGACATGTTTATGGATGAAATAATTTCTTATGATAATTTCATCATTTCTTATAATTCATTTTCTTCTCCATTTTTATATCGACTTTTTTATATTAGAGTTTTATTAATTTTATGTATATGGTTACTTGTCTTACTACTGATCCTTTTCGGATAGTTAGTGTCTTCTGAGATATATTATAATTGTAATACATTTTCTTTCTATATCAACTTCGTGTTGTATCCTTGGGATATTAATTCCCTAACATTGCCTATCACGTGGGCTGGGGCAGATCAGAGGGGCACTGTACGCTACTTCTCTGCTGGCCATACACCACTTCTATAAATTGAGTACAGGGGCATATCCATCCCTGCTCAAAAAACATAATGCTGCTGGAATTATCTTCAGTCAGTCATCGAATAAATAAATAAAAAGTAGTCTCATTTTCGACTAATAAAAATATCTTTGGATTCTCCACTTCGTAGTCTCTCAGATTATCTCACATTTTCTATCTTAATAAATCTTCATAATCATTATTATACTCATTATATATATATTTTTTCAAAACTCTTAACTTGTCTGATATATTTATTTTAATTATGGTTGAAAACCTTTCTTTTAATAATTCTGGTTACTGTTTACAGTGTAACTCTCTTTCTTCTCCATCTGAATTCTCTTTATATTTTCTTCTGGTTATTCATAGTATTAGCATGGTCTTTATAAATAGTCTTTCGTATTCATTATTTGAATGGTCTTAATATATTATATTTAATTTTTTGACATTGTATCTTTACATTAGATATACAGGTTGTTATATTGATCATTTTATTTAAACATTTTGGTTCTTTCCTTTCTCTTAGAAAGTTATTAATCTGCCTTCGCATTCATTAACATTAATTCATTTATATTATATTTCATGTGGTATTTCTTCTCTTTGCATTTCATATAGGTCTTATTATTATCATTTGTTCAAAATCATCTTCTCCATCTGTTTGGTATGAGTTGTTCTTCTTCGCTCTTAATTAACTGTTTTCATTATCGTTTCATAGGTAATTAGTCTCTTTGCTTCCAAATTTTTTCCTTCTCTGGCATATTACACTCTTTTTTGTTATTCTTCTCTACTCCTTCAAATGTTAGGTTTTTCCACATTTATTCTGGATTCAAATTAATTCTTTTTTCTGAATTAATCACTTTATTTTCTTCTCAATTCAATTATAATTGACCCATAATTATTTTTTGGAACTTGGTTAGTTTTAATATAAAATTCAAACTATTCTTTTTATTTAAAAGAAAAATATTTCTCATAAATCCTTGTAATATGTTGATCTTATCTTGATTCAAAGTTCTGACATTCTATCAACATTCAAATTCTGTTTAATTCATTTATTCCCAGAATTGTTTCATCCAGAATTGTTTATAGTACTGTGATTTTACTATTATTTCTGAATGTTTTGGTATTTTTCCAAATTCAAATTCTTCTTAATTATTTACCATAAAGTTTTCTCATAATTCAGTGGTAGTAAGCTGTGCTTACTTAATTTTAAATTTTTTAAAATTAAGTTCAAAATTCTCTCTCTTTCTCTTTCTTCCATAAAGTTTTGTTCTAAATTATCAGGTTGTAGTAAGAAGTACTTACTCAATTTTAAATTTTTATAATTATATTTCAATTCAAAAGTCTTTCTTTTTCTTTCTTCCATAAAGTTCGTTCCAAAATCATCAGGTTGTAGTAAGATGTACTTACATATTTTAGAATAAGTTATATTCAAAATTCTTTCTTTTTCTTTCTTCCATAAAGTTTGTTCCAAAATTATTAGGTTGTAGTAAGATGTACTTACATATTTTACAATAAGTTATATTCAAAATTCTTTCTTTTTCTTTCTTCCATAAAGTTTGTTCCAAAATTATTAGGTTGTAGTAAGATGTACTTACTCAATTTTAAATTTTTATAATTAATAAGTACAAAATTCTCTCTCTTTCTCTTTCTTCCATAAAGTTTTTTCTTCAAATTATTAGGTTGTAAGTTGTTCTTACATAATTTTTGAATTTTTTAAATTATTAAATTAAAAAATTCTTCTTCTTTTAATTTTCCAGAATGTTCTTCTCAAAATATTAGGTTGTAAGATGTACTTACATTATTTTTGAATTTTTAAAAATAAAATTAAAAAAAATTCTTCTTCTTATAATTCTCCAGAATGTTTTTCTCAAAATATTAGGTTGTAAGATGTACTTACATTATTTTAGGATTTTTTCAAAATAATAAAAATTCAAAATTCTAAATCTCACAACTCATTCTTCATAATATTTCTTCATAGAAGCTTGATTGTACACTCCTTTGATTTTTCCTGAAACGATTTCCTTCAACTCATATGTATTGTTATGCTTATCATTTACCACAACATATGGGGTTATATTGTACTCTACACTGGCCCATATTATTTATACTTTTGTAAGTTGATCTTCTCTTTTTCTTTTCTCATAAATTTTCTTTTATATACCCAGGAAGATGTACGATTTTCTTTATGTCGTTCCATTACTCATATTTTTATTTATAATGTGCATTTTCTTAAATAGTCTTCATTCATAAAACCCAGTTTTGTTTCTATGTTTATTCTTCGTATCATTTCCTTTCAATGATATTTATTTCGTCTCCTTCAACATTGTTTTTCGCCGTAGTCGGTTATCATGATCCGTCCCTTTTCTTGATGTCGTGTGGTATTTGTGTCAACCAGGGTCCATCATCTCAGTTGCTCTTATAAAATTTACCCTAGGGCGCGACACTCGGTTATTATTACTGTTATTATTGTTATTACTAAATTTATCATTATAGTAATTTCGGTTAGGTTGGTAAGGTCTGTTATCATTATTGTTGGGATATGGATTTCTCTGACTGTATGGGACATTATTATGTTGGTATAAATTGTTTCTATTGTATGGATAGGGGTTGTTATCCCTAATGCCGTTAAAATAACTGCTAAACTGGTCATTACGCGGCGGGTTGTTAGGGCCGTCGTAATTATTGGGCTGGCTCCCTCTATCATCATATTGTATACACCAATACTTTTGTGGTCCATGTTTTGTATTACCTGACAAATATATGTGAGGATCTTCATCTGGGTTATCACTTATTATTTGTTTATCTGAAACACCATAAGCTGGTTTACCATCACATATCCACTCTGAAGGAATATATTTTAGTCTAACCGTACCCTGGAACTGTCCTAGATGGCATGCTAATGGAATACATTCTGGTGATTCACCTGTGCCGTCATTACAGTCTGGTACGATATCCCATTTCCATCTTTCTGAAATCCACTGTCCAGTTCTGCGCTGATATTGATCTTGTCCACATGTCGTATTCTGTTTACCTCTGGTCCTTTCCCATTGGTACACTACTGTCTTGTGGTAAATTATTTTGGAAATTACTTCGATTCTCTTTCTATAATTCATAGAATTCATGATGTCTTTGTCATAGGTAATTGGGATATTATTGCCATCAATTAACCCATGTTTCATCATCTCCAACTCTTCCTTCGTTTTTATTACACTTCTTGGATACATTCTCCTTTTCCTAGGTTTAATATCTTCCTTGTTTCCGCTAATTCTAATTCCAGGTAATACCACTACTTGTTCCTGCGTTTTATCATTTGGTACTTCTTCTGGTTCTGGTTTGCTATCATATTCTATTTCTTCGGTCTTCTCCTTTCTTAATTCTTCCCTTTTTAATCTGTCCTCTCTTATTTCCTTAATGTCCTCTTCCAGTTTCTTATTGGTTTCATCAATCTTCTTACCCAGGGACTGGTTGTCTTCCTTCAGCCCGTCCATGTTCTTGTTCACCCCACTTAATTCTTCTTTCAAGGACTGGTTATCACTCCCCATTTTCTTACTCATTTCCTTTATCATTCTCATCACATCTTGTATACTCCCCTCCTCCGTTCGTGTCGTCTTTTCCAATGGTTCCTTCTGGGCATTGACTTCCCCTGTTTGCGTGGGTCGTTGCATTTTCCCTTGTTGGTCTCTGGCTTTGTAGCTGTTGCCTAGCTCCAACTAGTGATTGGGCAGAATTTATTGGCCTTCCAATCGCTAATTAAAGCCCCTGAAGTTGTGCGCCAATTTGTAATAATACAAATTAATTAAATTTAGATGTGTGTTGATGATATTAAGCTATTGTGGAGTATGTGACTCCGATGTAATCAAGTCCAATGTAATATGTTGTATTGTAATGTGTTTATTTGGTGTGGCTCTCGACGTCTTACTGGCCTGAAACACTTCCTTAAGTTTCCCAGCTGGTCGAGTCCCAATGGTAGCAAGACCGGTCGAGTAGCGTAAAGTTGATGAAGAAATATATATGCTCAGCTTCACCGAAAGTTTCAAAACAAAAATTATTGTTTTGAAGAAAATTAAAAAAAAATTATGTTTATAAAAAAAAAATATTAAAAAAAATTTTTTAATTTTATTAATTAATTAATTAGGATCAATTAATTAATATAGGGCTGTGAAGTTTTAAACAGTGTAATGCTCTTCTGAAAATTTTTATTAAAGTTTTAGTATAATTTAAATAATCTATCACCACTCATAAGACTGTCTGTAAACCAATCGATATTTGTTTACCTTTCTATTTTTTAGGTTATCTTCACTTACGGGTGGTAAAGTCCTTGTAGATTATCAATTAGAATTATATTATTGGTAATTAGTATTATTGAAGAAATAAAGAACTATTAAGTATTGAAAAGTATTAATGTTTTATTAAGTAACAGCAATATTGACTCTTATCGATTAGTATCGATTCTCAGGATATCGAAAAAAGTTACAAGTATATGTTATAAAAATTATATAGGGTTCTTTAAACAGCCAGTTATTACCAAAGTCAGAGAAATCGGGCTAATATTTAAAAAGTATAACGTTACAATCAAATTAATAGTTATTAATAAACACAGACATTGAATAATAATTTGTAAATATAATAATTGTTTTCACCCAACAGCTGTGTCGAACTAGAAGGCGGGGTTCTGGCAATGATGAGACCAATATTGCAAATGGCTGCCGTGAAGTTAGTGAGATGTCATTCGTATATTGGACGTTCCAAATAAAAGATTTTCCTGTAGTATTCCTGTTCTGATGTCTGCGAATCTCTTGTAAAATGTTGTGTAGTGTCTAGTGTACTGTTTCTGAGTTGTATTTAGTGTATTCGTATAATTATTAGTTCAAACACTTTCCCCGATTCCATCACTAATTTGGGTTAATGTATTACGCAGTTTTCTAGTGTTTTGTGGTGTTTTTCAGAGTAGATATGTATTGTTCTGTGTTTATGGAGTGTTTCTTGATTGTTTCTGTTATAATATGATAGTTTTTAGAAGTATTCCACAAGTCACTCGCGATTTCACAATAACGTACTATACATTCGCTTGGTATGTCTATTATAGGTTAGGTTATGCACGTTACCAAACGTATATCATGTTAACCGTTCAACTACCAATAATTAACTAACTGTTTCCTTCAGTTTCAATTAAACTCTTAGCCCATATAATATTATCCTTAACATTGTTCAAAAATATTTTCACATCCTGTGTACATTTTACTATTTCACTATATGAATGCCTAAACTTTGGTTATTTGTCAATTTTATTCACTAGATTTGATTTAAATTAATCTTTCAGTTCATTCTGGTTATTTTCAGATTAAATAATGCCATTTTATAGTGTTTTCTGTCCAAAAAATAGTAATTACACTTTCAGTTAGGTATACTCTGAAAGGTCAAAACATTAAAATTTACTTCCTGTCATTATATAAATTCAGCCATTTTATCAGTTATATTTAATATTAATAATCCTATATTGTATTAAAAGGTTCCTATTCCCTTATTTTCTGGTAATTAATTGAATTAGTTGTATTCTGAAACATTATTCTGAAATATATGACTCCCATGTCCAAATTTCTGAGTCTAGTCATTCTCATTTTTATTTATAATTCTGAATATAATTTATTAAAATCTCTCTAAATGGTATGTGCAATTATATGGCATGATCTCAAGTTTATTTTGTCTAAACCCCTTTTGTTTATTTGCATTTAATTGAGCAATTTCTCTGTTTTGATGAAGTTTGGTTTCCATTCTTTTGGCCTATGATTTTTTAACAATTTTTCTTACAAAATAATTTATAAACAATATATGATGTGTGATACCCTCTCTGACTTTTTACAAATAGTATTATAAATTAAACATGTTTTCAAATTACACAAAAACAATTAGTATTGGCCACAATACAAACAATAGTCAAACAGAATAAAGAATATTTTTTTTTTAAATAAATGGTTGTCTTCAAATCAGACATTTTGCAACAAAATTCCCATTTCCAACATGGAAATATGGTTTACAACAAAGGTTTTGTACTAACTAACATCTTAATTACTCTCTACTATTTACAAGTGGTAACTATTTTTATAGTTCTGATGTTAGTTGTTTCAGACCCAAACAAATGGCCTTATATCTAATACATTTTTAAACATTTTTGTACTATATACATAAAAAACCTTATATTTATATTCTTATTTCTAACTATTATTATAAGTAGGATTCTACAGTTTTTATACCGTCTTTTACATTGTCTTTGGGAAATTGTACCCTGTCATTAACAAATAAATAGTATTAATTGTTCAAAAGGTATTATGAACTCTGTTTTTCTTTTTTCATGTAAAACAAAAATGTTATTTTAAACAGATTCATGTCTTATGAACAACATTGTCACAGTACATATTTTAAGTCATTGAAAAATGCATATTTCATTGCATCCAATGTTTGTGATTGCCAAGAATGAAACACAAGGTTCATTTTTTATAATACCCAAAACTATCACTGGTTCACTTTGCACTTATTATTATGTTAATGCTAAATGGTCGTATAGTCTTATTAACATAATAAATTGGTTAGCGTTTTTTCAATGGAGATTTGTTCCATGGGTACTATATTATTGTTTCATCTTAGTTCACAGGAAACTTTTACTTTATACACTCCTCTCTCTTAAATTTACATACATGTGGTTTTTATTTCGTTATACTTTTATTTTTAGATATTTATTTTGGGGATATAGGGATTTGGGTGTCTTTTATAAGAGCATGACATCTTCTTCAGGATGCTGCCCTCTTCTTCTTTCTTCAGTCTTCTTTTCTCCTGCCTTCTGGGACTGGTATCTTCTCCATCTTCTTCTTGTTGCCATCAGGTTTCTTGGGATCTTCTCCATCTTCTTCTTTAATTCAGAAATACACAACCTGTATTGGTTGATCTTGGCTTATTTTAGGGTTTCTCTTCTATTTATTCTTCCTCGTTGTGGGTTTGGTCATATTGTGTACTGCTTTGTTATTTACTATTTTACCTTCCTGGGTTATACCTTGAAAACCTTTGGTTATGAGACTGGTTTTGGATGACTCATCACTAGTAACTCCTTTTATTTTAACTTGTATTTTCTTTATAATAATGATTTCTTTCCACAGTTGCTATGAATTAATCTTTTTATATTAAACTTAGTGCTTTCTTCCAAATTTAAATATTATAACTTCATTATTCTAATGATCAATTGCCATTCAATATTATGCATATATCTGTCATGTTACAATATTCATGAAGCAAATAACACAAAAATACAATGTATTCTGCAAAGGGTACCCCCCATTAAGGTAGGTAAAATGCCCCTACAAAAAAATCCTTTGTTTAAGTTTATCAATTTATAGTATACCTCAAAATATTACACTGCAGACAGTTCTTACCCCCTACCCCTCTTCTCCTAGGGGTGGGGGTAAAATTGCCTTTATTCTGTATTTATTTTTTCTCGATTTCTGTTAATCAAGACATTTTGGAAACAAATGGATCTTATTTTTTAGGTTCAAATGAACATATAAAAAAATTACCATCTACCCTACTGAATATTTCCTTGCGTTATTCCATGTGAAATGTACAAAACCGCCATATTTCTGACCGGTAGAGTGGTACAAAAAATGTTTTTGCATAGATAGTGTAATATATAACGAGTATGACGTGTTATAATTTTTAGTTTAATATAATATTGAGTTTTAGATTTGAATTGTCGGTGTTTAAATTTGCGATACATTATTAATTCGCACGTCGGATGCGCTCTGTGTTATAAACGCTTCGTGTAGCCTGTGTGTCCCTACCTACCCCTACTTGCTAGTTACTTCTTTCCGATAGGCGCCAAATTGTTTTACCAGAAAACAATTAAAAGATTCTATCTTCGTTGTTTTACGGTACTGTAGTATTTGATTCGAATTGTTCGCCGACTGGCTGGATCTCGAATCTCGCTTGAGTGGGGGAATGTGTTACCAATGTAAAATGTTGTTGGCTAATTCTACATTCTGCTACAAAACACAACATACATAATATACTTGAAATAAATATTGGACAGTTAGTAACGATTCACATTTTTATGTGGCTTTATAACTTGTTAAATTTCATTAATGTTTATACAAATGTGATTAATATAATAGATTTTAGCCTCGGCAATAATTAATCGTTCACTCAACAGAAAGCAGGGTTGGCAATGCAAAGTTAGTCAGTTGCCATGATAGACGCCGTTTCTTATTTATACAAAATAAAATTGCCAATGAATTCTTTTAAGTACGACAAAGAAGTTTAGAACAAGATAATTAAATACAGTACACCACCTTACAATCGTGGTAATTAAATATGAACAAGGTTTACATTAGATTCAATGCTGTGGTGTCAAAAGTGTGTGACGGTGTTATTCATTTAGTACATAGGTTATATTTCAGTTAGTTGACATTCATAAATAAGTTTTATTTATTAATCTTTGAAAAAATAATACCATCAGTTATAGTGAGAGTTCACAGTGTAGTGAGAAAATTTAAAGAGAATTTAAATTTGAAATTTAGTTAATTCAGCAATACTTATCATCAGTTGCTGTGAGGTGTAGTGTCAGATAGTTGAACTAGGTTGGGTTCATCGATGTTGGTTCTTCAATCTTCAATCATCTTTGGTTTCAGGTATGCCTTGCGTCTTTTTCATGTTAGTTGGTCGATTTTAATTAATCTGGAGTTAATTAAGCTGGTCCTTTGCCTGGGTTGAATGTGTTATTCCCTCATCAGGTAGTTTGTGTCTTCACTTCATGAAATCTGGTCACTTTTACTGTTTTTAAATAAAATTTGGGCCCTTCACGGCCTGGCGTCCCTTTCTCGTAAGCGTCACTCTAAGATTAAACATTCCTAACGGAAAAATCATCAATAACGTTCCGTTGTCATGGTAACTAATAAATTCTGATTGGATAAACTTGACTTAAGACCATTGTTAGAATATTTGAATTTTTATTCAAAATGATTAAATATCTTCTGATTGCTATTAATCTTCGGTATTCTTTTTTAAGTATGAGATATTATCACCACTGTTTGTATTTTGTTTCAAAGATTAATTAACATCCCATAAGGTTGGGTTTACTGATGTAATAACATTTGGATAGTTATGTTGATATTATCTAATTACATTGCTTTCTTATTTTATACAATTACTTTAACATTTCTCTCTTATTTTGATTCCCTAATTATCATTTACTGTTTACTTGTCTTTGATTTGCTCATGTCACAGTTAAATTCTTACAATTTGTAGTTTTTGGTGTATTACTGTTAGACATTGCATAGGCCTAAGTAGTAATTGTCTATTTTTTCTTAATTTATACAGATTACATTTTATTTTCCCTTTGTACAGGTTCTGGTTTGTTTTACACATGATTTGTTTACTTGTTGATTGGTTTTGTGTCTGTTTTATAATAATTGTATGTTATTTTATTAGTTTCCATATTATGGGTTGTCTACTGTGTCATAACTGCTTTTTCAGTATTACTAGATTTGTCTGAATTTATCTTGTTTCTTAATTATTGTTTTTTTTTATGATTAAACTATTATTTACTATTCTCTATTACTTAAAACATAACATTTAAGTTTATGGTCTGTATAATTCCTACAGCCATATTCCTATTTCTCAAACATAATTATTCTTGAATGTCATTACTCACAATGTCCATACTCTTCATCTCCTCATACTCTTTGATGAATTATATTTATGACTTGACATAAAAAATAAAAACATAAACATGAATTAAACATATTAATACAATGATATATTGTTATGACTAACTCTAAATGACATTAAGCCATAACTGAATCTTCAACAACTGTTTACTATCTAATATTAACATCTTTTTTTATTATTATCAGTTTGTCAATTGAAAATATTCTTTAATGTATCATTTTAAATTAATGATATTGGATTCTTATTTCTGTGAATAAAAATCATGTAAAAAAAAATAAATAAACCTCCGCTCAACAGTCCGTTAAGGACCAAGGCGTACCGCGCGGCTTTTTGTGTTAGTGTGACGGTTGTATGGCTAGTACTACGCGCCACCAGCCGCTAGTTGCGGTATTCACAGCCAGGAGGCGGCGCTGTTATCTCAGCGCCTACTCAGTTTGCCTCACGACGCTGAGTGCACGCCGTACGGAACCTCCGCCGGGAATTGAACCCGGGACCACGAGCGCATCAATCGCCCGCGTTAGCCACTAGACCACCTGGAGGCTCATAAAAATCATGTATTCTGTGTATTAACACACTGATAGTCATTCGTTCTTGAATACATGAACAATAATACTAATTAACAAATTATTACCTAACATTAAGATTTGCAAACTAAAATATGACAAGTAGTAAGTACTACTATTATCTAAAACATACTTATTATCTAGTCTGTTACACTTTGTTTCATTTTGTTAATACAGTACAACCTATCATATCCGGACTAATATGGCGACCAGCCGATCCGGATATGGAAAAATCCGGATATCACAAGGTCATTTATAAATAGCTAGAGGGCCAGAAATAATGAACGCGTTTGTTGTTGAATGTTTTTTTTAGACGTTTCTATTGGTTTAGCATTTGTATTTATACACTGTACTCTTTAAAATACAAAAAGTAAAATTGGTTAAAAAGTTTTACTTACAGTATGCCTACATCAGTTTTTGAAAAAGTTTGTGATTTTCGGCTGCTTCACACACTGCACACGTTTTTTGGAAGCTATGTCTCTCAACCTTCTTAAAAGCATCACTTCAGTTTCACTTGTTTCATCTTGATGTTGAACATAACTGATCAGAGATTCGATGGTCTTGAATGCCTCAGAGTGACTCATTATAGGCTTGTTGTCATCCTCTTCGGGTTCAGAGATTTTCTCATCGCTATTGCACACCACTTCTATAATGCCACTGTCTGTAATTTCGTTGACTTCATCTTCACTTAACCACTTCTTGACTTCATCGTCTTTGATTTCTTCACATCCAGGCAGGTTTTTTACAAGCTCTGCAATCTGCAATCTCTTCTTCACTGCAAACAGTTTCATTGATTCCTTCTGGTTTCTCCCCAGTCCATTTTTCAGTTGCTTCGTGATCTAACAGCTTCCTCCATGACCTAACCAGTGTAAACGGTTTTATTTCATCCCGTGCTTGGGATATCCACATCACCACATCTAACATGTCCACCTTTTTTAAGGATTCCGTAACACTTTCACCCTCGTCCATTCCAGCAATCAACATAGTCAGTAACTTACGGCGACAGGTACGTTTCAGTGATTCAAGCACACCTTGGTCCATAGGTTGACAAAGGGATGTCACATTTGGGGGTAAAATCACACATTATATGTCACCATTTTTCAGTTCATCTTCACTTGGGTGTGAGGGTGCATTGTCTAGTAGGAGCACTGCTTTTCTTGGCAAATTATTTTTCGCTAAATGTTTTTCAACTTGTGGCACAAACTGCTTGTGAAACCAATCACTAAATATTTCACAGTTCATGCATGCGCTGCGTTGGTTTCTGTAGCAAACTGGCAGGGAAGACAAATCTTTAAAGTTCTTGAAAGCCCTTGGCTTTTTGGATTTTCCAATAAATCCCAGTGGAAGTTTGTGAACTCCTGTAGCATTGCTACAAGCTAAAATGGCCACTCTCTCCTTTTTCTTTTTATACCCTGGTGCACTATCTTCTTGTTTTGAAGCCAAAGTGTAGGTCGGTAGCATTTTATAGTTGAGCCCAGTCTCATCACAATTGTAGAGCTGTTCTCCTGAAATCCCATGTTCGTCTACAAAGCTGTGTAAAAACGTTTTGAAGTTGTCAACATCATCTTGGTTAGCAGAAAGTTTTTCACCGCTGATCTGCAGTTTCCGCACACCATAACGATTTTTCCAACTTTCTAACCATCCCTCACTTGCTTTAAACTGTCCATCGGCTCCGATTTCTTTATTGAAGTGCAAAGCTTTTTCTTTTAGCAAAGGACCTGAGATAGGCAATCCTTGCTCTCTTCTTTGGGTAAACCAAAGATATAAAGCCTCATTAACTTGGTTGTTAGTGGCTTTCTTCATCATTTTCAGTTTTTTACCCCACTTGTTGAAGCTTGCGATGAGCACCACTTCTCAATCTCACTCCTCGTTTTTTTCCAGTCACTCACAGTGCTCGTTCCTACTCCCATGTCAGCAGCAATCTTCTTAGCTGTTTCACCAGCATCCAACCTCTTCAGAGCACGAAACTTTTCATCCATTGTCACAACAGTTTTCTTCCTTTTCTCCGCCATTTTAGCAAAAAACAACGATAAAGAATAACAACAATAAAAAATAACAACGATAAAATACAGTAACAACAGTTAACAATAACAATAACAACGGCAATCACTTCTGACATACAGTTTAGAAACTCACTTGCAAAACAAACTGTCACTTAAAACGCAAACACAGACTGCGGGTAGCAAGTGGCAGGCAGACAGCAGCCGAGGTTGAGAATAAAGGAATGGGTTTCCGGGAAAGAGCCATTGACCGAGTCAAGGCCACAGCCCCGCTCGGAATAGACTAGGCGCGCAAACAACATTCCAGCTGCAACTTTCACTTTTCCATCCCTAACCATTTCGCTAACCAAAATTGAAAAATTAGTTTGGAGATACGTCCAGATATGGGAGGATCCGGATATCACAGGTCCAGATGTGACAGGTTGTACTGTAATACACTTGTGTTCACTGGGCAATTGCTATTAATTGCCACAGTCCTTTCTGTGATTAGCCATTATCAGATTTCACTTATTTTTACCACTCACTGATGGTTTTTCATCACTCTTAAATCTTTAGTGTTTTTTCACTGATTATTTGGTGTCTATCCCTATCAATAGGGTTCTATTTAATTTGGTGTTTTACACTATCACTTTGCACTCTATAATGTTTAATTTAAGTGTTACTAGTGGGTATTACCTAACTTTAAATTCTCTTTCTCATTATACAATGTTCACTATTTCTCTAACTCCCTACCTCTCACTTTACAAGGTTTAATTATAATATTAACAAGTTCATGTCGTATTAGATTGATTTATCATAGTTACTCTCTATTTATTTGGTTAGTGTACTTTGTTTAAATTTAGGTTATTGAATTTTAACATTTATCATTTACATTGCTTGTTTGGTTGATACTAATAATTATCGTTTACAATTATCATTCATTGGTTTCTGTTTCCATTACTTTATTGGATTGTAACCATTCTCCTTTTCTTGTTCTACATTACTGGTTTGTGTCCTTTCATTTCTTTTCGTTTCATTTCATTTCATTTATATTATGGTTTTCACCTTCTCATCTGGTTGTAACGGTACATAACTCAGTCCCAATAAATGATAACTCTTGTAATACCATAAAGGTCAGAACTGGGTAAACTATAACTAGCTAAAAATTAAGTTGTATCACTAAATATTATAAACAGTATTAAAGTGATATACAGTGACAAGTGAGTTATAGTGTACCCAGTGCGTAAATAAGTGACTGTGAAGGGAGCATCTTACAGACTTGTGCTGTGGATGTAGGAATTATGGATTATAATAGTAGACTGTGATGCTACTAACCAGTTATGCATTTTTTTTAATTATGGTATGATTTATATTGTGTAGGCAACTAAAATTTAGTACCTAGGTTTAATTATATATTTTTTAAAATAATTATGTTTGAATATAAGATAACCCAGGGTTAAAAAATAAAAGAGTTAAATATAAGATGATAATAAAAAAATAAAATAATACTGTATGAGGAAAATGGCAGAAGAAAATAGTACAGTGTAAGGATACTATAAGAGATTAATAAATAATATATAAATTCAATTAGAGTTAATAATAATATAAAAGACTTATATCTAAAGTTATAAGAAAATAAACGAAAAACCTTTATATAAATCAAATTGGAAAATAAACCAAAATTAAAAGGAATTATTTTTCTATAAATAAGAAATAAAATTATAATAATTAAAAACAGCCTATATACTCAAAAGTAAATAGAAGCACCAATAAAAAATGATATAGAAATTATGGGTTACTAAGAGTAACAGAATAACAACATATTGTTGAATTGTAAAAAAGATTGGAAACCGTTTGGTTGGAAAAAGTAATGACACCAAAATTGTATTAAAAAACATTTTAAAATGTTCGGAAACGGTACAAAATTGGAACAAAATTAACTCACAGTATCCACCTTATGTTCAAACTCCTTCAGATATCAAATATAACTTATTTTACCCAATAACAAAGTGATAGAAACCATTCCAAGATCTGGCCTAGCCGAACCGCACTTCGAGTTTTTAACGAGATTGTATCTGAAAGACATTCAATGAAATTACAAAACAACTAGAACGTCCACACTAGAAACCGCTCCACTTAAGTAAGAACTTCGAGGAAAGAGGTAATATAAACGTTTCTTTTAATAATTAACCAAGAAAACCTCATATCAAATCGTTGTGCAGTTCAGAAATTTCTTAAATGATTTCATGTTTCTAATAAAGAAATAACCTGCACTCGTGCGGACAAATCCGGAACTACGTACTACGAAAATAAACAAAAAAATTCGAAATTGATTATTTTTATCTTGTAAAGCGTAATGTATAATTATCCATTTCTGACCATCTCATAACACAAAGAACTTACCCTTAACCCTGGGGAAATAAATAAAATGAATTATATGTTGATTGATGTTTAATTAAAGATATAATTATAAAATCATTAAAAAATTGATTTTATGATAATTCCATGTTTACCTAACTAAATCGATACGATGTATTAGTGACTGAAAAGATCGATTATAATATTTGTATATTGGAAGAAGAGGAAATCAATATTATTCAAATAAATACTCTTAATATTTTATGTCAAATAATAAAATGTGTATTCCTTATTGTAGAGGGTAGTTGTTCTAGATTTTAGTAAGCCAAGCAGAGGACTATACACCGGGGAGTATTACTGAACAGTGGCGTTTGGTTAACCTAACATTTGGAGTTTGATGTCAAAATCAGCTGATCTTATGGATAGCGAATATTTGAAAATAAGAAATTTTATACTCTGAGTGTAACCAAATTGTTCTTACTCTCTCTTCCAACTAAGATTAAACAACTTCCTTAATCTCTACCAAATCACACACGCTCGATTTCTGTTTCGTTTGGGTAAACTAACTATCCGATTTATTTAAACATTAATACTTATAATTCATAAGTGACGATCGCGAAAAGGTACTCTGACCGCTCCGAGACTGTCAAAAGACGGACTTTACACACATCAGAACGACGTTACGTTACAGAATGACGTACTAACATTGGGGCTTAATTAAATAAGACGAGCACACAATAGGTCACATCCAAAGACTCCGCGGAAAGTACATCAGAGTGAGTACGTTACAATCGCTTATTCAAAACATTGAAAATGTAGTATGGGTACGGATATTGGAAAAGTATCTAATTAATATCTAATACTTTTAATATAATATTTTTTACACTTAAGGTTTTCAAAAAAATGTAACTTTTTATTTTATGTTTCGACATTAACATTACCTTTAATGTTGGCCCAATCTAAGACAAAACATGGCTTGCTTGTAACGCATACGTGGGCGATTCGTGTGATCATCAGACTGTTGTACAACTTCTCGCCAAAATTAGCGTTTTATAACGACCGTCATATAATCGCGTAAATGGAGATCGTATTGTACAGAAAGCAACTGAGCGTTAAGCGTTGTGGTTATTGCGTGGCCTTATAAATTTAGCAACCTTTGTCTAGTTGCCACAATCTTTGTTGGTTACGACAATGACGAGTACACAAGATCATGTAATATGAAAATTAGGTAAGTCGACGTAATCGAGTTTTTTTATGTAACCGGTAGGTTATTACAGGGCATCAGATCTGTGCTTAGTCAGGTTTCATTTTTATAATAATAATACTCAAAAATCGCTACAGAGAGCGCTTAACACAGACTGAGGTAATAAGTGAAGGTGAAGGGAACTTCTTACAGAATTGTGCTGTAGATGTGAGAATTATCAACTATAATAGTAGACTATGATGCTACTAACTAATTATGTATTTTGTTTAGTTATTGTAGTATTTATATTGTGTAGGCAACAAAATTTAATACCTATGTTAATTTTATATTTTTATAAAATAATTGTGTTATTGTATAAGATAACCCAGGGTTTTTTTTAAAAAACATAAAAGATTTAAATATCAGATGATAATAAAAATTAAAATAATACTGTATGAGGAAAATGGCAGAAGGAAATAGTGCAGTGTAAGAATACTATAAGAGATTAATAAATAATATATAAATTCATGTAAAGTTAATAATAATATTAAAGACTTATATCCAAAGTTATAAGAAAATAAACAGAAAACTATTATGTAAATCAAATTGGGAAAGAAACCAAAATGAAAAAGAATTATTTTTCTGTAAATCAAAAATAAATTTATAATAATTACAAACCGCCTATATACTAAAAAGTAAATAGCAGAACCAATAAAAAGGTATATAAAAAATTATGGGTTACTAAGAGTAACGAAATAACAAGTATTGTTTAATCGAATTTGAAATTGAAACCTGCCCGGTTGACAAAATGACGAGACAAAAATTTTATTAAATTATCCTTTAGAAGTCTTAGAACAGCACAAAATTGTTACCAAATTAAATAACAGTATAAACATTAGGTACTACTACCTTAATTATTAAAGTTAACTTGCTATACTCCATAATAAAAGTGAAAAAACCATTTTGGATGATTAGGCATAGCCTAGCCAAGTTTTGAGTTTTGACGAGATAGTATTTGACAGACGGTTATGAAATTACAAACAACTAAGAACACCACCTGAGAAACAGCTTCACACAAGTAAGAACTTCGAGAAGAGAGGTAATATAAACAGTTCTTTTAATATTTAACAAAGAAAACTCAAATCAAATTGTCGTTCAGTACAAAACTTTCCAAGTGTAATCACATGTTTTAATAAAAATAAAACAATCTGCTCTCTTACGTACTCAGAGAATTACAAATTTTCGAAGTTTTTCTATATTTGTAAAGCGTAGTATAATTATCCATTTCTGACCATCTCATAACAAAAAGAACTTACCCTTAACCCTGGGGAAATAAATAAAAGAATTATATGTTGATTGATGTTTAAATAAAAGATAAAATTGGTCAAAACCATATTTTTTTTGACAATTCCATGTTTACTCAATGGAGTCGATATCATGTACTAGTTAATGAAAATATCGATTGTAATATTTGTATTTTGGCGGAAGGGAAAAACCGATAATATTATCAATAAATATTATTGAGAAATGATATTGAATAATAAAATGTGTTTCCTTTATTGTAGTGGGTAGTTGTAGTCAATTTCAGAATAAATAAGAAGAGGACAATCCACCAGGTCGTATTCTGCCACAGTGTCGTCTGATTAACCTATATTTGGAGACAAATGTCAAAATCAGCTGATTCGGTTCACGGCAAATATTTGAAAATTTAGAAATTGTCTAATCCGAGGGTAAACAAACGGTACTTGCTCTCTCTTCAAAAGAAGGCTAAACAACTTCCCTATTTAACCAAAATCACACACACTCGATTTCTGCTTTGTTTGGGTAACATTACCACCAACTTTATTTAAACCTCAGTCTTTATAATTCATAAGTGGCGACTGCTAAGAGGTGTTCTGACTGATCTGAGACTGTAAAAAAGACGGACGTCACACGCACACTAAAAAGGCGGTACGTTACAGAATTGGCGCTTACAACAGTGCGTCTTAATTAAATAAGACGGGCACTCAATAGGCCACATACACAGACTCCGCGGAAGGTACATCTGAGAGGCGGTACGTTATAGAAATGGCGAACCCAACATTAGGGCTTGAATAAGACGGACGTTTCGCTAAATAACCGCCACGTTATAGAAATGGCGCTCAACATAAAAGGGCTGTAATTAGGAAAGAAATTTGATATATTTAATAAATTAATATACGAAAAAACCTAATTATCGTCGGCAGTTATGAGAAAACAGGAAATGCATAATACCAGAGGCAGATCGAAGAAGAGGGCAGAAGAAAAGGAGAAGGAAGAAGGTGGACAAGAATGAGAGATAGAATTATTTATAGACAGTGAAATGGAACAACCAATGGGTGATAAAGAAGAAACTGAAGCAATTATGAGCACGGAAAAGGAAATAGTGGAAGAGGATGCCCAAGGGGACCAACCAGACAAAGCGGAAGCCAGGAGAGAACCAAATTGGCAAGACATGATGAGATTTATAGCCGAGAAATTTGATAAAATAGATGAGAACTCGAGGAAACAAAATGAAACCTTGAGCAAAAAATTTGATAAAATAGACGAGAACTCAAGGAAACAAAATGAAACCTTGAGCGAAAAATTTGACAAAATAGATGAGAATTTTAAGAAACAGGAAGAGAACTCAAGGAAGCAAAATGAAACTTTGAGGGATAGTTTAAAACAAATTGAGAAAATAAACGAAGAAAATTTAAAACAATTTGAGAGTAAAATGGAGAAGTTCAATAAGGAGATATGGAAAACTTTCGGAGAGAAGTTTGAAAATGTTAATACGCTTACCCAAAAAGCAGATACATACAAGGAGGAGACGAATAAGCAAATGGACAGTGGTTTCAATAATTTGGATGAAACGTTAGACAGCACTTCCGAAGGTTTTAAAGTAAGTACGAACATGGAAGAGAATATCAAGAAAATAAGGAAAATATGGAGAAAGAAAATATTCAATACAAAAGAAGAAATGGAGATGAGGAAGGGTGGATTAATTAATATATTTAACCCTCCCATTAATAAACGAAGGGAGTTAAATAAAGTTAGAAATTGTAGACAAAACTCAACAAAAATATCAAAGGTAAACCACCATAGAATAATAACAAAAAACTTGAATAAATTTAAATATCAGTTAAAAATATCGACGATCAAAGAGTATCTGACCACATCAATTATATTTTCAAGATGGAGTATACCAACAGAACATGGTGTAAATAATACAGAGGTCAAAGAGAATGGAATAGTGGCATATATGAGTGATTACATTAAAATAGAGGAGATACAATACCTATTAATTAAGAAGGATCTAAATATGACCGAAAACCGTGACTTAAATGAAGACTTTGTATCAGCCGAGTTACAGTACCAGATACACAAGAGATATTTAACAAGGACAAAAATCATTATGGACACTGCAGTAATCCGAGAACATGGAGTACCTGAGTTAATGGACCATGGTTAACCTAAATAATAACAAACCAGAAAAAAAGGGGACTGAATTTTTGAAAATCGACCAAGCAACCCATTGAATAGCGGAAGAAAACCCCAAAATTCCAAATGTACGTAAGGACAACTTAATTAATTTATTCAGAAATAATACGATTTAAGATATTTTGAAACCATTTGATTTAACAAAAAAATAATAACAGATTAGTAAATAAGAGTTATAAAGAATTGATTTAAAATGAAATAATAGGAAAAAGTAATATTTTTAATGGTAACAAACAGAAGAAAAATTAAATGAACAAAAACAATTGATGGTAATGTGCTCAGATAAGAAGAATAAAGAATAATTTAATGACTCCAATGAAACTGAAGGAGGATGATAATTAATACAATAATTAGAATTTCTCGGAATTGAAGATTATATAAGAAGAAATGATACGGAGAAATATGTCACAAGAAGTAAAGTCAAAAGAATTTTAACATAAGGCCTATCAATAATGTTATATGCTATTAGTTAATGGAAAAGAAGAAGGAATCAAGGAGAAGAAGAAATATATAAATAAATGCAAACAGCTACCGTATGAAGAATCCCAAAAGTGTTTAGTACTAGTCGCTAATTGACTACTACTTATAATTTTTTTTAATTTTATGTATTGACCGTAGAAATGTTCTGGCAATAATTTTCCTGAGCAGGGATGATGTTCCCCTGGTCTCAGAAGGTGTAAGGATGGACAGAGGAGTATGGACCCAAAAGTGGCCACCCGACTGGTACCACCGCACAGGATAGGGAAAAATGTTAGGGAATTGAATATTTAGGGGATAAAAATTATAAAGTAGCTGAAAAGAGTGATAGTAGATTCCAGAAGCATAGATGAAGGAAATAGAAGGAAGATAGCAGACCGAAGCTTAATTGATAAAGCTAATTTATAGAAGTAAATAGAAATGAGTGTTAAAACAAGTTTAATATGATTAGTGTGACCAGTCCTTATCAAATAAAATGTGGAAGTACCACTACCCAGAGAAATAAATAATTGATGAATTTGCCTCCAAGAGAGAGAGAGTAGAGTAAGAAAACAGCAATTACCACCAGTCTGAATTACCAGTCAGTTTACAACCAGTTTGAAATAAAGGAAGATATTATGAAGAATAAAACCAGGAATATTCTGAAAGTAGAAGCAATCAACAATTTATTTTAGTAAACCAATAAAACCAAAATAAATTTGTTCTAGTGGGGGGGCTTTATGTAACGGTACATAACTCAGTCCCCATAAATGATAACTCTTGTAATACCATAAAGGTCAGAAATGGGTAAACTATAACTAGCTAAAAATGAAGTTGTATCACTAAACATTATAAACAGTATTAAAGTGATATACAGTGTAACGTTACCAAATATGGTAGTTACATAAAATAAGCTAAAATAACGTCAAGTAAGAGAAAAGCATGAAAGTATGTCTAGATAAATAAACCTATGTGTATAAAAGTGTGTATCTACAGATATATTAGTATAAAAATCCAACGATGAGGAAGATAGTTTTAACATAGCAGCATCAAATACGAAATGAAGAAAGAAAATAACCATGAGCCAAAACAAAAATATCAGTAACCAGACCCAATAGGATCCAACAGTGAGGGGAACCAACAAAATAAGGACCAATAAACTCCAACAGCGAGGGAAACAAATGGAGACAATGACTACAATGAAAATATTGAAGAAGAAGAAGAAAGAAGAAGGACAAGGAAACATACCATGAAGGGAGAAGAAAATGGATAGACCATGCAAGGACTCAGCATAAACCAAGTGTACTAGAGACAATAATAGTAACCAAAGGAATAGTGATTATCAAATATGAAAAAAGAAAAACAGTGTTTACCCATTAAGAAACCACAAACAATTACAGTGAGTGCTTAATATAAGTGTGAAACCTGTGAACAGTTAACTAATTTTAACCTAATAAACCACACAAACAATTCCAGTGATAAGGTTTATAGTGTAAGAAAATGTGTTAATTTCATAGTGAAACAGCAAGAATTAAATAGTCAAATATACACAGACAATTAGTGTGACTAATTTAATAAAGATTGTGATCCACGTAGATAATCATAAGACCACCAAAATAGGATAAAATCGAACAATTATATTATTGTTCATAGAGAACTGACAATAAAAAACCTTTGTTATATATCAAACAAAAGTGACAGGAATTAGATACAACCAATGACAAGAAAGATATTGTAATTAGTACAAAAAGATTTGTATTATTGTTTAAGAAGAAGTAGTGTAAACATGTGTATTAAAACAGTTAAAATATTGTAGTAAAATACCATACTGAAGTCATGTTAGTAGTAGCAAAATGCTGCATTAGAACATGTTGTACATTGTTACATAACCCCATAGGAAAGACACCTATGAAACAGAAAATCATACATGTTAATGTAAATAAATAACCATCAACTATAATGTCAATCAAGAATTTGTTATAAGTAATGATACACCACAGTAGACAGTGTATTATATTGCAACACAATGCAAATAAAACAGATCAAATATGATGGCACAGAGATAGGAGAAATAGAACCTAGTATGCCAATTTAGTTAAACAAAATACAGTATTAAAACAAGTACCAATGTTAATGAAAGTATTACCAGTAGTTAGATAAACATCTGGTACTACTGTGAGAACAGATTCTGAACATAATGATAACAATTTTGTAACCAAAATATTGTAAACTAGCTAACTAAGAACACATAGCCAGAAGTAAGCAGCAACAATGTAACCAACTAGTTAAGCAAAATACTGTATTAAAGCTTGAACAAAGATTGATAAGAGTGTTACCAGTAGTAAGAGGGACACCTAATGCTACTTTGAGAACAGACAATGACCATGAGAATAGTCATTTTATATATAAATTATTAAAAACCAAATGACCATGATAGTGGAAGCCAAATCTAAAGAAACAATGAGGAGCAAGTTATTTGTGCAAAATACAGCATACAAACTTGTTTAAAAGTAGATAAAAATATTACCAAGAATCAGAAGAATGTCTGATACTACTTGGGAAAACTAAATCAAGTGTAACAATAACAATTTAATTATTGTTTTAACAAAAATAACTGACTATCATGCTATGACATAATGTAAACAGACCCATTACTAAAAAATTGAAGGGTTCTCAGATAGTTAAAAGCTAGCAATTATATGTAGGGAATTAGGTACAATGAGTGTACACTAATTGCAATTATTACATAATCTAACTTGTATAGAAAAAAACCAGAAGTAAAGTGACAATTGTAAGAAAAGAGATAGGAGGGGACTAAAACAATGTAAATAGTATATTAAATACAGCCCTGTACATATACTCAAGTATAAAATTATGTAAATAGACATTTCTATTATTATTAGGTTACAGTATTAGTGTTATTAGATAAGAAAAATTAGTTTTAAGTACATTTGTGAAAAATCAAATATGGACGCCTAAAGACGCCATAACAAGATATTGTTTGGGTAACAATAATTCCCAAGTTTTGAATTAAACCAGTTGAGATATGGACTCAGAGCGTTTAATTTAAAGTGTTTTAGTATAAATAATTAAATTTGGTGTAATAAACTTATAAATATAAGATGCACCATAAAAAATCAATAAAATCATTATAGTGATTGAAGTAATGGACGGAATATAATCTTGTTTGGACTTTAATTAAAGCACAGGATGTCCGCAATTTACTGACATTAACCATTTAACGATGAGACAAATATTAGGAAAGTTATTGCGATTTTAAACTTTTCAATTATTTTTTGTACCAGTGCTGACGTCATATAGCCTCAAACGCAAAGGCCAAAATTGGTAAAAAATTAAATATTTTAAGAAAATAAAGTGCTTTGGGTTAGAGAGTTTAGTTATTTCAACCAATCGAATGAATGAACATTGGCAGACGAGCCACAGACGCTTCGAAGGAGCATCACAGTTACCCATCAGTCATCATACAGACAGGTCATGTCACTCTCCGATATGAAGAAGTTTAATTTTTGAATTGTGCACGACAAGCATACATCAGTAAATCAACACACATATAACCTACAAACCACACTAGCATAAACGAGTGAAATGTGCGGAGTGTATAATATTTAAGTACGATTAGTGTACAATATCGATCGTACTTACGAGTGTTGTGTAAAAGATAAAAACAGGGAGTACAATTCTTTTTATTTAATTAACATTGAAACAGAAATAAAATTTGTGTAAATACGTAATGTTGATTACTACGCAAGTCAGTAAAAAGCGAAGTATCAAAAATGATGATGGAATTTATCAGAATTAATGAAAATATTAATTCACAATTATTAATATGTTGAATAAATATTTTAATTATTTGTCATAATAAAAAGAATCATATTTGAAGTATTTATTACAAAATACGAGCAATACCAATAGTCGCTCAATTGACTAAAGTTGTTTTCTTGATTTTTCTATATTTAAAAATAAATATTTTAACTTTCATGCGAAAGAGTATTATATGATACTGATAATGACACATCAAAACTATTATGAATAATATTTCCATACTTAGATTAAGAAGAAATAAATATTAAAGATAATTAACCATAATAACAATTCACGTTATGAGATAACCTTAAAGTCGTAACTGTAACTTGCCAATTTCTCTGTTACAAGTCTGTTCTCAAGTAAAATCCAAAGCAGATGGAAATAATAACAAGAGTTTTTTAATAAATTTTTCTCTTGTAAGTAAATAATTCCTAAAGTGAATTATTAAAATAAAGTAATACATTTCAGTAGTGCAAGCTAACGCACTCGCTGATTTTCCATCAAATACTGTATAATGCATGCGGATTCCCACGTACGATAATACCATAACTATCAGTTATATGGTACTAATTTTCGATTTTTATATTTGATTGTTTGTTTTTAATTATTGTTCATTTAATATCATTATTAATGCCACATCTTGTACCTGGTATCATGCTACCTAAAAGAACCACACGAACATGGTAATTAACTGATATAAGAGGACATAACCTCTTAAAATTAAAACTATTGTATAACCAACAGGTTTACCAGCCTTGAGGCTAAGCAGAGTCTTATTTTATATTTTGTTAATTGTAATTATTATCCGTAAAGTTATTAGTAACTGATTGTCAATTTTTTCAAAGATTTTATAACATTATTAACCGTTAATAAACCTCTACATTTTATTACCAGTGGAAAAAGAGTATTATTTCAAATTTAAATTAGCTCATTTATTCTTAGTCAGTTCTACCAAAAGGTGGCGGAAGAATTCAAATAGTTCTAATAATTCAGAACTTTATTTAGACATTATATCATTTATCTTGTGTATGATAGTCATATTGGATATTCAACCAGAATATCTATTTGTATATGCAGTGTATGTATTTCAGCTGGACCGTCACCGAACAGGACTACAATATCCACGTGTGGTAAGTGAGGGAGGTTACTAACGGAGTGCGAGAAATATTTTAAAATTAAAGAAGTGAACCATCGATACCCACATATTCGACAATACAATCAAACTAATAACAATAATAATTATAATCTGAACATTTTATCAACAACATTATCGTAGATACCGGTGCGTATCTGCAATTATACTACTACACCACTATAGCAATCAGTATACACTACAATCGAAAACGTTGTATTACAACAGTGACAAGTGAGTTATAGTGTACCCAATGAGGTAATAAGTGAAGGTGAAGGGAACTTCTTACAGAATTGTGCTGTAGATGTGAGAATTATCAACTATAATAGTAGACTATGATGCTACTAACTAATTATGTATTTTGTTTACTTATTGTAGTATTTATATTGTGTAGGCAACAAAATTTAATACCTATGTTAATTTTATATTTTTATAAAATAATTGTGTTATTGTATAAGATAACCCAGGGTTTTTTTTTAAAAAAACATAAAAGATTTAAATATCAGATGATAATAAAAATTAAAATAATCTGTATGAGGAAAATGGCAGAAGGAAATAGTGCAGTGTAAGAATACTATAAGAGATTAATAAATAATATATAAATTCATGTAAAGTTAATAATAATATTAAAGACTTATATCCAAAGTTATAAGAAAATAAACAGAAAACTATTATGTAAATCAAATTGGGAAAGAAACCAAAATGAAAAAGAATTATTTTTCTGTAAATCAAAAATAAATTTATAATAATTACAAACCGCCTATATACTAAAAAGTAAATAGCAGAACCAATAAAAAGGTATATAAAAAATTATGGGTTACTAAGAGTAACGAAATAACAAGTATTGTTTAATCGAATTTGAAATTGAAACCTGTCCGGTTGACAAAACAAAATGACGAGACAAACATTTTATTAAATTATCCTTTAGAAGTCTTAGAACAGCACAAAATTGTTACCAAATTAAATAACAGTATAAACATTAGGTACTACTACCTTAATTATTAAAGTTAACTTGCTATACTCCATAATAAAAGTGAAAAAACCATTTTGGATGATTAGGCATAGCCTAGCCGAGTTTTGAGTTTTGACGAGATAGTATTTGACAGACGGTTATGAGATTACAAACAACTAAGAACACCACCTGAGAAACAGCTTCACACAAGTAAGAACTTCGAGAAGAGAGGTAATATAAACAGTTCTTTTAATATTTAACAAAGAAAACTCAAATCAAATTGTCGTTCAGTACAAAACTTTCCAAGTGTAATCACATGTTTTAATAAAAATAAAACAATCTGCTCTCTTACGGACAAAGCCGGAACTACGTACTCAGAGAATTACAAATTTTCGAAGTTTTTCTATATTTGTAAAGCGTAGTATAATTATCCATTTCTGACCATCTCATAACAAAAAGAACTTACCCTTAACCCTGGGGAAATAAATAAAAGAATTATATGTTGATTGATGTTTAAATAAAAGATAAAATTGGTCAAAACCATATTTTTTTTGACAATTCCATGTTTACTCAATGAAGTCGATATCATGTACTAGTTAATGAAAATATCGATTGTAATATTTGTATTTTTGCGGAAGGGAAAAACCGATAATATTATCAATAAATATTATTGAGAAATGATATTGAATAATAAAATGTGTTTCCTTTATTGTAGTGGGTAGTTGTAGTCAATTTCAGAATAAATAAGAAGAGGACAATCCACCAGGTCGTATTCTGCCACAGTGTCGTCTGATTAACCTATATTTGGAGACAAATGTCAAAATCAGCTGATTCGGTTCACGGCAAATATTTGAAAATTTAGAAATTGTCTAATCCGAGGGTAAACAAACGGTACTTGCTCTCTCTTCAAAAGAAGGCTAAACAACTTCCCTACTTAACCAAAATCACACACACTTGATTTCTGCTTTGTTTGGGTAACATTACCACCAACTTTATTTAAACCTCAGTCTTTATAATTCATAAGTGGCGACTGCTAAGAGGTGTTCTGACCGATCTGAGACTGTAAAAAAGACGGACGTCACACGCACACTAAAAAGGTGGTACGTTACAGAATTGGCGCTTACAACAGTGTGTCTTAATTAAATAAGACGGGCACTCAATAGGCCACATACACAGACTCCGCGGAAGGTACATCTGAGAGGCGGTACGTTATATGGTTTCATTTTCTTTGGTCAATCACTGGTGTTGTGGCTGGTTCTACCTTCTCACTTATTTTGTGATGATTTATATATGCTTTCCTTGGTGTTGGGGCTGGTTCTACCTTCTCACTTACCATCTTTTGGGTTATTATGGTTAAATCGCATTGTATTATTGTTTTCAACGTTTTGGTTCGTTGCTTGCTACATTTCTCTTATCAGAGGTTACTTTTATTATTACTTTTATATGTTTGATCGTATTATAATGTTAATTACCCATTCTTTCATCTTTGATTCATCCCTTTTAATCATAGTGTTAAGTATTTAATAATTTATTCTTATCATGTTTCTTCATTAGTGTGTGTTGAAGATATGTACCCTTACATATTGCCCTGCCACTAAAATTGATTATTTCAGCAAATTTCGTTGAGGTTTTTGATTGAAATTATCAATCATTTATTTAATTTATTCTCTTAATCAGTTCGTTTTGAGCTATCGGTTTATTAATATTTTATTGAGTGTCAGTATTCTTCTTGATTTCTGTATTATATTTTTGTTTAATGTTCTTATCCCTTTGATATCTAATTCCCTAACATTATATTGAATCGGATCGAAGGGGTACTTTTGACTCCATTGCTCCGCCGTCAATTATACATATGATTGCTGGACATATCTACAGTCAATCATTAACAAAATTATGTAAGTAGTCCTAGTGCGACTATTAATAAATATCATTTGTGGGATTCTCACATTATTATCATTTAGTTTATACAATACATTATTTCAAATTATAATCTTTTTTCTCTGACCCACACTCTTTAGCTATTAGTGATGCGATATTACTAGTGGGTATGATACACATGATATTATGATTATTTGTTTTTTTATTATTTTACTTCTTTTTTAACACCAATTATTTATTAATTGGATTCAGGATGCTTTTCCTGCATTTAATTATATTTTTTTCATAGAGGATTGGTTATACATTCCCTTTCTTCTTTGTGTCTTTGGGTCTACGATCTCATATGTGTTATTTTGATTGTCTTTACTCACAATATAAGGTCCTGTGTAAAGTAGTAATAGCTTCTTGGCTATCCCTTCCATGGTACTTGGTAACTCTCTGTTTCAAAGTAGTATTTGCTCTCCAATCTGATATTGTATGGGTTTCGGTTGCATTTGCTTATATTTTTGTCTGATCTTGTCCGTCTTCTCTAGTATCTTGTGGTGAAATTGCACGTTATCAAACTGGTATTCTTCTCCATTGGGAAATCGAATTAATGAAGTAAATTCTCTTCTCACTGCTTCCTTCAATGAAAATTGTGATCTGGTAAGATTTTTTTATTAAGTTGACAGGCTCTCGGAATTGAATTTCGCACTGATAATCTCTTACCTTCCCAGGTGTATCTGAAAATACGCGTCTGTATTATACACGTCTATAAGTTGTTCAGCTTGTTGAACGGTTAATAGTGCGTTCGTTTTCTCTCTCTGGAAAGTTCAGATTTCTTCGATTTTTTCTTGCCATAGTTCTTCATTGTCTGTCTCGTCACAAATTCCATTATTCGGTGTCTGTTCCCCAGTATTTCGGTATTTCTGGATATGGTACATGGTTTTATTCGGCTGTATTTCGTCACTATTGGTTAATTCGGTTGTCCATTGTATGTCACCCTTCTTCAAAAATAGCTTATATTTGCTTAAGTCAATTATGGCTGAGTACTGGCGCAGCATATCGCAACCAATTAGCATCTGGAATGGTAATCCACTGGCTACTAAGAATGTCATTGTTACTGTTTGTCCGTCGCTCGTCAGTTCGAGTTGTACCTGTTTTCGGACGGTTCTATTCTGTCGTCCGGTCGCTCCTACAAGGACAATGTTGCTGATGGGTAGCATAAGTATAGTCGTTTTACTCGCTTCTTGGATCTTCTGAAGTTCAATAGTGTCGATTAACGAAATGTTTGATCCCGTGTCTATCATTACTTGTGTCGGTACTCCGTAACTTTCGTTGAGATATAAGCAATTCTCTGTGTTTATTATCAGATTGGTTATTATTTTCCTCGAGCAACTCTTCTTTAATATCTTTAAATAATTGTTTCGTACAATCGTAATTGTGAGTGCGTCATTTGCTTGTGCAACGTTGCGATTTAACCCAATAGACTGGTTCAGTGAGGGTACAAGTACCTTTTTAACTGCCGCTCTTAGTTCAAAGCCGTCTCGGGCTGTTCATCACGCCTGTCTTGTTGACTTGTTGGCTGACTTCCGCTCGTTGACGGTCGGGATTCAGGCTGGTTATGATCTTCTTCGTATCGGTCACACCGGTATACCTCTTGACTACGACTTCGGCCTGTGTTGGCTCTGGTATCACGTCCGTAGTTGCTATTACTGTACCGGTGTCCGTAGGCGTTTCGGTCGGCACTTCGTCGTCCCTGATAATACGACCTATTTCTCCCGTCATTTTCGGCCCTCACATAGTGTACTTGACGATAGCTACGACTGGGTTGTTACGATTCCTATTGTCATTGTTATTGTTGCTGAAATTTGGCCGGTTGTAGTTCGTGTTATTCGGCCTATAGGGTTGATGTGGATTATTTGGCCGGTTGTACTGATTGTTTTGATTGTTTGGCCTATTGTTATTATAACCATTGTTTGGTTGACTGGCCGGATTATTATTGTTTGGTTTATTATGTGGCTCGTTGGGGTGGTTATTCGTATTATTACGGCTGTACGATAATATTTTAAAAGATTGAAAGTAAGACGGCTTTCTTACTTGATAATTTGATAGCCTCTGGTGAGCTCTAAAGCTGCAGCATGCAGAATTGCTAACAAGACATAAATAATATGAAAATGACTTACCGTAATCTCACGACTGGGTAGATCCTGACACTCAGGCAGGATAGACTGGTTGGGAAGAGGATGGGTTAAATGCACGGATTTCTACCTGCCGAGGAGTCCCGACTCGTGGATGATGACTAAGGCCCGGATTTTTATGTAATTACATATTTAAATGCTGAGTGCATATTTACACGGAAAAGCCAGATATCGGCGAATCATACCAATAGGTGTCTTATCCGCGAGTTTAATTTTACATATTTTTACATATTTTGTTCATATTACATATTTCACTCCATCTTACATATTTCTACATATTTTAGCTATTTTACTATACTTTACTTCAATTTGAAAATTGAAATGGCAAAAAATAGTTAGGCCTATAACAACATTACTCAGATGCGCAAATGTGCAATTAATCAAAATCAGGTGCAATTAAATTTATTGCAAGAAAAGGCAAAATATTGCATCTGTTGCAATTGCACGCATAGATTCTACTTTCAAGAAGAAAATTTTTTACGAACTCAAGCGACAAGTAAGGCATTTCGCACAGGATGTTAGATGAGCATGGTATACGCGGCCCACTCCTTATTTACGTTTCGTTCGCACGTTCAGCAGACTCGGTGGGGAAAGAACGTGCTGTCCGCGGTAAATAAATACTCTTCGCAGATCTTGCAATTCTCGCAACGGATTCCATCTACCTAAACAAACAAATATCTATATAACTCTATGCTATTGTAGGGCACAATGTGATTTTTGACGCCAGTATTATCGACGCTCTCGGAGTGTAAGCCTACACGTAAATACGTAACAATCTGGTGTCCAGTGTGGTGCGTTGAAGTTATTGTCAAGTCAGTGTTTTGTCTTTCGCCTGCACTTCTGCGCTTGCTTGTTTCTTGCCTTGGCGGATTCTCGTTGTTGGACAAAAGACGTCTTAAATAATATATTGTGCGGTATTGTTCAACGCAAGTTCATAAGAGTTTTAAATACAAATATCCTTGTTTTATCATGGCACCGACCGCATCATCTTTGTCATCTAAGTTAAAATCATGGGTACAGATTGACAGTGCTTTTACAACTGACGGTAAAGCTGTATTTTGCCAAGTTTGTGATAAAAATATTGGCTGTTCCATGAAGTCTCAACTGGAACAACATTTGCGAAGTAATTTACATACTAGAAATAAAGAACGATCTTCTTCATCGAAACAGGTACTACTTACAAAGATGCAGCAGCAATCTTCATCATCTAATAGTGAGTTTTATAAAGACATGGCTTTACCAATGATTGCTGCTAATGTGCCTTGGTACAAACTTCAAGTGCCTCAATTTAAGTCTTTCTTAGAGAAATACTTCAAACGTAATATTCCAGACGAATCTACACTCAGAAAAAATTACATGAACGTTTGCTATATTGAGACTTTGGAAAAAATCAGAGCCGACATCGGTGATCTTATATATGGATAGGTGTTGACGAGACAACGGACGCTGTAGGTCGTTACATCGCAAATCTTATTGTGGGTAAGTTAGATTCCGAGAATCCAGCCAAGCCCTACTTGATTTACTGTAAGCCCCTGGAGCAAACAAATCACTCAACAGTAGCTCGATTTATTAATGATGGACTGAAAGTGTTATGGCCAAATGGTGTTAAAGAAGAGAAGGTACTGCTGTTGTATACAGATGCAGCAGCATACATGTTGAAAGCAGGTAATTCTCTAAATGTGTTTTACCCCAACCTACTACATGTTACATGCCTGGCTCATGGATTGCATCGAGTAGCTGAAACTGTCAGAGACCTTTTCCCCGAAGTAAATACATTAATATCAGCAACACAAAAGGTGTTCTTGAAAGCTCCTTACCGTATCCAGTGCTACAAACAAAGGCTACCTGACACACCTCTGCCTCCAGAACCCGTAATTACAAGATGGGGAACCTGGATCGAAGCCGTAAATTTCTACAGTAACAACTTTGAAGCTGTGAAGTCTGTGGTGGAAACATTATCTCCCGATTCTGCAGTGTCAGTGAGCGAATCCTTGTCTGCATTCAACAACTCTAAGGTGATATTTTCTGTTTCGTACATCAAAACGCATTTCGGTTGGCTTCCCGATAGTATCAAGAAACTGGAGACTGCAGGTCTGACTCTCCAAGAAGCCACAGGAATAGTTGAAGAGGCAGTTAACAAGTTAAATGCTGTGCAGGGTGAAGTCGGTGACAAAGTTTCCACTAAATTAAATACTGTGCTGAATAGAAAACCTGGTTACTCAACTTTACATACCATTTATCGCATATGTAACGGCGAAACTGTAGAATCGATTGAGAATATTCTTCCAAGTACGATTCCTCTGTATAAATATGCGCCGGTGACGACATGTGATGTCGAGAGATCCTTGTCTATATATAAAAACATACTCTCAGACCGAAGACAGTCCATGTCAACAGACAATATAGAAAAGTATTTAATAATTAATTGTGCAACTAAACAGTGGTAAAAAAAACTTACGTGGACACTTTATTCTTATGCAGAGTTATAGTAGAGTTATATATATACAATATAGATTTTCAAGTCAAAAATCTACCTTTAATTTTATAGTAATTTCAACTCTCCTAGTAAAATACTTTGTTAAATAGTTAATAATTCTCAATTTTTTACTTTATACTCATGTCCTATACTACAGAAATCCATAGGTAAAATATTTTGTTGTTGTTAATTTTATAATATCAAGATTTCTTTTTTAATTCTGTTTTCTAAAATATGTTTTCATAAATTTTCTAAAGTACAATAAACAATTGAAAAGTAATTCATTTCTTATGCATGCTGTCTTATTGTAAACTCTTCAACAAAGAGTTGAACTTTCAGATACTGTGTATTCTGAGGGTTAACTTAATTTCTGTGACAGAAGTGGTAATCTAACTGGTGATTAGTGTCAGCCCCGAACTTGATTAGTATTTTATGGATTACATTGACTTTGCTCAAAATATATTTGCATGTTTTGAAAGTGGTTTTAAAAAGTTTAAAATGAAGCACCTATTATTTTCAAAGCCTTTCAAAGAGGGCATTGTTATGTTCTCGTAACAACGTAAATTACATTGTTGACGTGAAAGTATTTTAAAATTGCATATTTCTTAAATATTACATATTTAGCTACATATTTTCCTTATTTTTCCTACATATTTATGTACATATTTTGCCATTTTTTGCTACATAAAGATCCGGGCCCTTGATGACACTAAGAAGGCTGGAGTGCGACCAAAGACTTCAGGACCCGTGCATGAATGGCTCTACAAAAGCCATAGTGCCAACTTCGGAAAATGAAAATAATGACCGGTTCGATCCGAAATATCGAACAACGGCTGTTATAATTTGAGCGGTAATTATTATTATTAAATTGGTAGCCGTTCTGGAAGCTTTTGTTATCGCCCCTATCGTCCCGCTGTCGACTCCTACGGTAGTATCGCTCCCTTTCATAGTCTTCTAACAGGGCTGCCATGGATTGTATGGTTTTAATTTGACTGCCCAGTCGCGCTCTGGAGACACCCTCTTCGTAGTGAAAGGCGAGTTTCGTTACTAAGCTCTCTTCCGGAATTTTCGGCTCCAGATTCCTTGCTAGACATACTTTCCCCAAAAAATATGCTGTGAAAGTCGTCCCTCTGCTGGCGTCATACCTGCCGAAACATATACTGTCTCGAACGATGTTTTGTGTTGCCTCCGACCAGTATTTCCTCTTAAACACGTCCTTGAACTCCTCGTAGTTCGTGAGGTCGTGTCTCGTAGCCGTCCACCAATTATCATTTATGTCACGGAAGTACTCGTCCAAATACCCTCGGATGATGGTCCATCTATTCTCCCGAGTCTTTGCCAGTTGTTCATCCACTCTCTCTAAGAACTCCATCGGGTTTCGCTTGTGTTGTTTGAAATTAATGACCTCCCGGTTGTCCATGTGCTGGTATTGTGATATCATTGGTGGTCTGTTATTAATGACTTCCAGCTCCTCTCTGATTTTGGCAATCTCTCGTTTCTGGATCTCTTCAATTTTTTCTTTATTGTGCTGACCTTGGCCGCGAACTTCGCTTACGGTGGTGTCGATCTCCCGGCATTTCTCTCCAAAGTCTGTCCGCACCTGTGTTATGTTCTGTTCGGTTGCGGTTCGTATGGATTCTATTCGAATCTGGCTGTCTTCTTCCAGATTAGTTATTCGGTCGCCAAAGTCTTCCTTCGTTTGTCGTAATTCTTGACTGGTGTTATCCCATTTTCCGTGTATTTCGGAAATCTCTTGTCATATACCCGTCATCTCCTCCT
This sequence comes from Magicicada septendecula, assembly GCA_034769895.1. Taxonomy (NCBI): domain Eukaryota; kingdom Metazoa; phylum Arthropoda; class Insecta; order Hemiptera; family Cicadidae; genus Magicicada; species Magicicada septendecula. Next base: position 85,214,545 of record CM068370.1, read on the forward strand.
TGATCTTCTTATTGATCTGTTCATTGTTCTCGACTATCTTCTCGTTTAAGACCTCCATATTTTTCTGGCTGTCCTGCTTCAGTTCGTCCATTTTTTCTTCCATGGTCTTACTGTTCTTGTCCATTTTTTCTTCCATAGTCTTATTATTTTCGGCCATTTGCTGGCTGATTTTTTGGTTGTCCTCTTTTAATGACTCTATGTTTTTGTCCAACTCTCCCTTGAATTCCTTCAATTCTCCCTTGAAATCTTCCTTTAATGACGTTATTGCCCCCATTATTTCCAGTAAACTCCCATCCTCTGGTTGTGTGGGTTTCTCCGGTTGCACGGGTTTGACTGGCTCCCTGGGAGGTAACATTTGTTCGGCGTCCTCGACCGAAGTCACTTCCTTGTCGCTCATTCTAACTTCTTTTTCGGCCTCCTTCGTCCGTCTCAGTGATGACGCCCTCTTATGCATCTTGTTCGTCTTCTCTCGTACTTGCCGCTAGATATTATTTTTCTCGTAAATCTAGCCTCACTAGTTGGTGCGCCACTTTGTAATATATAACGAGTATTGAATTGTTATAATTTTTAGTTTAATATAATATTGAGGTTTAGATTTGAATTGTCGGTGTTTAAATTTGCGATACGTTATTAATTCGCACGTCGGATGCGCTCTGTGTTATACACGCTTCGTGTAGCCTGTGTGTCCTTACCTGCCCCTACTCGCTAGTTACTTCTTCCCGATAGGCGCCAAATTGTTTTACCAGAAAACAATTAAAAGATTCTATCTTCGTTGTTTTACGGTACTGTAGTATTTGATTCGAATTGTTCGCCGACTGGCTGGAACTCGAATCTCGCTTGAGTGGGGGAACGTGTTACCAATGTAAAATGTTGTTGGCTAATTCTACACTCTGCTACAAAACACAACATACATAATATACTTGAAATAAATATTGGACAGTTAGTAACGATTCACATTTTTTATGTGGCTTTATAACTTGTTAAATTTCATTAATGTTTATACAAATGTGATTAATATAATAGATTTTAGCCTCGGCAATAATTAATCGTTCACTCAGCAGAAAGCAGGGTTGGCAATGCAAAGTTAGTCAGTCGCCATGATAGACGCCGTTTCTTATTTATACAAAATAAAATTGCCAATGAATTCTTTTAAGTACGACAAAGAAGTTTAGAACAAGATAATTAAATACAGTACACCACCTTACAATCGTGATAATTAAATATGAACAAGGTTTACATTAGATTCAATGCTGTGGTGTCAAAAGTGTTGTGACGGTGTTATTCGTTTAGTACATAGGTTATATTTCAGTTAGTTGACGTTCATAAATAGGTTTTATTTGTTAATCTTTGAAAAAAATAATACCATCAGTTATAGTGAGAGTTCACAGTGTAGTGAGAAAATTTAAAGAGAATTTAAATTTGAAATTAATTAATTCAGCAATACTTATCATCAGTTGCTGTGAGGTGTAGTGTCAGATAGTTGAACTAGGTTGGGTTCATCGATGTTGGTTCTTCAATCTTCAATCATCTTTGGTTTCAGGTACGCCTTGCGTCTTTTTCATGTTAGTTGGTCGATTTTAATTAATCTGGAGTTAATTAAGCTGGTCCTTTGCCTGGGTTGAATGTGTTATTCCCTCATCAGGTAGTTTGGGTCTTCACTTCATGAAATCTGGTCACTTTTACTGTTTTTAAATAAAATTTGGGCCCTTCACGGCCTGGCGTCCCTTCCTCGTAAGCGTCACTCTAAGATTAAACATTCCTAACGGAAAAATCATCAATAACATTCCGTTGTCATGGTAACTAATAGATTCTGATTGGATAAACTTGACTTAAGACCATTGTTAGAATATTTGAATTTTTATTCAAAATGATTAAATATCTTCTGATTGCTATTAATCTTCGGTATTCTTTTTTAAGTATGAGATATTATCACCACTGTTAGTATTTTGTTTCAAAGATTAATTTAACATCCCATAAGGTTGGGTTTACTGATGTATTAACATTTGGATAGTTATGTTGATATTAAATATCACTAATGTTTGACGACTCGGAACACTAAGTTTTTTATAAGTAAAATCGTAAAGATTTACCTTACAGCCTAAACCGGGTTTCACCTTTAGAAGGCTTCATCAGAGGCTGCCGTAGGTAGCGCTGTCCGTCTTGTTGTTGGTGACGGGATAGTTTTCCGAAAGATCGATGCTGTGTGTGTGGTGAGATGTGTTCGAATAATGTGTGCGATTTGAATTGTGTCTGTTCGTTTAGGATGTCGTTTTTATTTGTTTTTGTGTGTTTGTATATTTCTAATTGTTCTAGAGTGTCTAGTTTTCGGCCTTTTGTGTGTACGTGTAGAATGTTCATGTTATTGTCGATGTTTTTATATGTGTGGTTTGCTTCAATGAGGTGGTTTGCAAAGGTGGATTCTGTAGTGGTGTGGAGTGCCTTTGTGTGTTCAATGTATCTCTGTTTGAAACTACGTCCTGTCTGGCCTATGTAGAATTTATTGCAATTTGAGCAATTTAGCTTGTATACACCGGGTAGATCGAATTTGTTTTGTGCGTGCGTTTTGATAGTGTGTGTTCTGTTTTGTTAGTAGTTTTGTAAGCGATTCTGTATCCCCTGCTTTTTTTAATTTGTGGGCAATTTTTTCAGTTTGTTTGTTGATGTATGTTAGTGTTATGAATTTGTTGTATTCTGTCTTTGTCTGTTGTTTGTTTTGTAATTTGTGTAGGAATTTACTGACATTGTTCTGTCATATCCGTTAGATTCTGCTAGATATTTTATCGTGTTTAGTTCGTCTTTGTAGTGTTTGTAATGTTGATATTATCTAATTACATTGCTTTCTTATTTTATACAATTACTTTAACATTTCTCTCTTATTTTGATTCCCTAATTATCATTTACTGTTTACTTGTCTTTGATTTGCTCATGTCATAGTTAAATTCTTACAATTTGTAGTTTTTGGTGTATTACTGTTAGACATTGCATAGGCCTAAGTAGTAATTGTCTATTTTTTCTTAATTTATACAGATTACATTTTATTTTCCCTTTGTACAGGTTCTGGTTTGTTTTACACATGATTTGTTTACTTGTTGATTGGTTTTGTGTCTGTTTTATAATAATTGTATGTTATTTTATTAGTTTCCATATTATGGGTTGTCTACTGTCATAACTGCTTTTTCAGTATTACTAGATTTGTCTGAATTTATCTTGTTTCTTAATTATTGCTTTTTTTTTATGATTGAACTATTATTTACTATTCTCTATTACTTAAAACATAACACGTAGGTTTATGGTCTGTATAATTCCTACAGCCATATTCCTATTTCTCAAACATAATTATTCTTGAATGTCATTACTCACAATGTCCATACTCTTCATCTCCTCATACTCTTTGATGAATTATATTTATGACTTGACATAAAAAATAAAAACATAAACATGAATTAAACATATTAATACAATGATATATTGTTATGACTAACTCTAAATGACATTAAGCCATAACTGAATCTTCAACAACTGTTTACTATCTAATATTAACATCTTTTTTTATTATTATCAGTTTGTCAATTGAAAATATTCTTTAATGTATCATTTTAAATCAATGATATTGGATTCTTATTTCTGTGAATAAAAATCATGTATTCTGTGTATTAACACACTGATAGTCATTCGTTCTTGAATACATGAACAATAATACTAATTAACAAATTATTACCTAAAATTAAGATTTGCAAACTAAAATATGACAAGTAGTAAGTACTACTATTATCTAAAACATACTTATTATCTAGTCTGTTACACTTTGTTTCATTTTGTTAATAATACACTTGTGTTCACTGGATAATTGCTGTTAATTGCCACAGTCCTTTCTGTGATTAGCCATTATCAGCTTTCACTTATTTTTACCACTCACTGATGGTTTTTCATCACTCTTAAATCTTTAGTGTTTTTTCACTGATTATTTGGTGTCTATCCCTATCAATAGGGTTCTATTTAATTTGGTGTTTTACACTATCAATTGCACTCTATATGTTTAATTTAAGTGTTACTAGTGGGTATTACCTAACTTTAAATTCTCTTTCTCATTTTACAACATTCACAATTTCTCTAACTCCCTACCTCTCACTTTACAAGGTTTAATTATAATATTAACAAGTTCATGTCGTATTAGATTGTTTTATCATAGTTACTTTCTATTTATTTGGTTAGTGTACTTTGTTTAAATTTAGGTTATTGAATTTTTAACACTTATCATGTACATTGCTTGTTTGGTTGATACTAATAATTATCATTTCTTTTATGAATTTGCTAACTGCTATAATTTTTATTGTTCGACTAAGCTTTTTGTCATCACTGACATCTTCAGGTCTTAAACAACAAACAATCTTCAGGTCGTTGTTTAAGACCTGAAGATGTCAGTGATGACGAAAAGCTTAGTCGAACAATAAAAATTATAGCAGTTAGCAAATTCATAAAAGAAATAGTAAGGATGGCTGCTAATTTAAACTATACTAATAATTATCGTTTACAATTATCATTCATTGGTTTCTGTTTCCATTACTTTATTGGATTGTAACCTTTCTCCTTTCCTTGTTCTACATTACTGGTTTGTGTCCTTTCATTTCTTTTCGTTTCATTTCATTTCATTTATATTATGGTTTTCACCTTCTCATCTGGTTTCATTTTCTTTGGTCAATCACTGGTGTTGTGGCTGGTTCTACCTTCTCACTTATTTTGTGATGATTTATATATGATTTCCTTGGTGTTGGGGCTGGTTCTACCTTCTCACTTACCATCTTTTGGGTTATTATGGTTAAATCGCATTGTATTATTGTTTTCAACGTTTTGGTTCGTTGCTCGCTACATTTCTCTTATCAGAGGTTACTTTTATTATTACTTTTATATGTTTGATCGTATTATTATGTTAATTACCCATTCTTTCATCTTTGATTCATCCCTTTTAATCATAGTGTTAAGTATTTAATAATTTATTCTTATCATGTTTCTTCATTAGTGTGTGTTGAAGATATCTACCCTTACAATAGTTGTATTTTGATACATATTTGATGCCCTAATTTTTTCAGAATTTTTAAGTAGTGGGCCATAGCAAAAAATACAAAAAACTGAATTTTTAGGTTAGTTTTCCAAGTTTTTGATGATTTAAATTTTTGTGTGATTATACCTACCTTAAAAAACACTTTAATTTTGTATTTCTCTAAAAATTATACAATATTTGATTGTCAGCAAGGGAAAAAATTACACTAAAGACTAAAAAAAGAACCTTTCTAGGCCATTTTTAGCAATGTTGGGTAATTTTTCAAAGTTTTTATAATTTTATTTTTTCTGGAAATCTAAACACCGTAAAAAGTGTTTATATTTTATATTTCTCTATAAAGTATGTAATATTCAATCAATAGCAAGAGCAAAATTATAAGAAAAACTGCATTTTCCAACGATTTTATCATTTTTTTAGCTTGTTTACTAGTTCGCAGAACATCAGAATTCTTAAAATATACACACAAACACGGGATTTAGAGTCCCAAAAAATTTAAATTATAAAAAAATTTAATATTTTTTATCATACAAATGTATTTACATTACTTTAAGAAAAATCATGCTTTAGAATGCATAATAAAAGTATGCACTGGTAAAGGAAACATTACTTTATGTGAATTATTCAGTTTTATAGTGTATATTAGCAAATTTTATTAAATATTGTATGTCTTATAAAGATTTTTAAGAATTCTGATGTTCTGCTAACTAGTAAACAAGCTAAAAAAATGATAAAATCATTGGAAAATGCAGTGTTACTTATAATTTTGCTCTTGCTATTGATTGAATATTACATACTTTATAGAGAAATATAAAATTTAAGCACTTTTTACGGTGTTTAGAGTCCCAGAAAAAATAAAATTATTAAAAACTTTGAAAAATTACCCAACATTGCTAAAAATGGCCTAGAAAGGTTCTTTTTTTAGTCTTTAGTGTAATTTTTTCCCTTGCTGACAATCAAATATTGTATAATTTTTAGAGAAATATAAAATTAAAGTGTTTTTTAAGGTAGGTATAGTCACACATGGAATAACGCAAGGAAATATTCAGTAGGATAGATGGTAATTTTTTTATATGTTTATTTGAACCTAAAAAAATATGATCCATTTGTTTCCGAAACGTCTTGATTAACAGAAATCGAGAAAAAAAAATAAATACAGGAAAAAGGCAATTTTACCCCCACCCCAAGGAGAAGAGGGGTAGGGATGTAAGAACTATCTGCAGTGTAATATTTTGAGGTGTACTATACATTTATATACTTAAACAAAGGATTTTTTTGTAGGGCATTTTACCTATGTTAATGGGGGGTACCCTTTACCAGATAATCTTTAAGTGGAATCTAAACTATAAGCATACATACTTTTGAAGGATCAATGTTGTGTGTGTGGGGTGTGATATGTTCAAATAATGTGTTATTTGAATTGTGTCTGTTCGTTTAGGATGTCGTTTTAATGTGTTTTCGTGTGTTTGTATATTTCCAATTGTTCAAGAGTGTCTAGTTTTCGGCTTTTTGTGTGTACATGTAGAATGTCAATGTTATTGCCGATGTTTTTGTATGTGTGGTTTGCTTCAATGAGGTGGTTTGCAAACAACATTGATCCTCAATGGTCGATACTGTCGCCAAGAACAAGACGGACAGTGCTTCCAGTGGCAGCCTCTGAAGAAGCTTTTTAAAAGCGAAAATTGCTTCAGGCTATAAGGTAAAACTTTTACGTTTATACCCATAAAAAACTTTGTGTTCCGAGTCTGTAGTGATTTAATTATATTTAGTTAAGTAACGGACACGTCATGGACAACAAAATCCAAGAATTTAACTATAGTTATTTTCTGGATTTGAATTAAATAATCTACAGCATATGTTATTTTACCTATACTTCAGCATATCAAGATATGTTACACAACACACAAAGAATTTCTCAGTTTCCTTCTTTCTTCATCCTGTTCTTTGTTTTTATGTTGTAATGTTTTGTAAAATATGTTTACAATTGGCCATGTCCTAGTAATGCAACTATCACAAATTATATTACAGATAAGAATATGTGTAATGAAGTTAGGTTCTTTTTAAATGCACCCTTCCTTTGATAATAAATATTCATCTATTACGTTGTTTGAATTCTACGTTTGTGTGTAGACCAGCTTTAGTTGTAAAATAACAAAAATGTCTCACGTGAACTGTAGGTCGGTGCAGTTTAGTAGAATGTTGTACATTACACACTTATACACTGCTCTGCTTGTTTATGGTGTGGTAAGTGGTTGTGGTTAGCCAATTACTTGTCCTACATTATCACACCTCTGTTTTATGTAGCTACAATTCTCATGACCACTGATCCTAATTGGTCACAGATTCAATGTATTATTCATTATTTTTAAAAATAATAATGTATGCTAATAAGAAAATTTGCTAAAACTCCAATGTAATTAGTTTTCATTACCATATGTTATCATTATTTTAACTGTAGAGATCAGATTACACTGTTTTTTTGTGAGCATTTTGTTATAATATTTTTGCTAAAGAGAATTCTTCCTATCTTTATTGTTGTTAATTGAGTAAAACTCAATTGTTTTTTATAACATGTATATTGTTACACTACTTTTCAAAGCAACTTTTGTTAGTATTAAAAGATGAAAATATATAATACTGTATTTCATAATATTTTAAATTTTAGTAGATATAATTTTGCTTTGTATCTAATATTTTCTTGCAGAAAGTTCTTTTATTCAGTATTTTATTTTATTTACTTGTACAAGCTTCTAATCTTGTGTTTGAAATTTTCCTAGCAGAAGACAAGGAAGACAAGTAGGACTGCTTTATACAAGAAAACATAAATTTCTCATGTTCTTGGATTTTGTTGTCCATGACGTGTCTGTTGATTAACTAAATATACGTATATTACTACCAACTCGGAACACAAGTTTTTTATTGGTAAAAAAGTAAAAGTTTTACCTTATAGCCTCAACCAGTTTTTGCTTATTATACACTTCGTCAGAGGCTGCCACTGGGAGTGCTGTCTGTCTTGTTCTTGGTGATGGCGTCGACTTTTAAAGGATGACATCCTATACGAACATACACAATTCAAATCACATCTATTATTGGAACACATCACACCCCCATTCACACAACATCGATCTTCAAAAGTCGATGCCGTCGGCAAGAACAAGACAGACAGCGCTCCCAGTGGCAGCCTCTGAGGAAGCTTATAATAAGCAAAACCTGATTGAGGCTATAAGGAAAAACTTTTACGTTTTTACCAATAAAAAACTTTGTCTTCTGAGTTGGTAGTGATATACTTATATTTAGTTTCTCATGATTTATAAACTTCAGAATCACCATTTTAAATATTTTCTTCACAAACTCATGCACATTAGTATTTAATTCAGAACAATGTTGATGATAGTTAACAATAAAATAATTACTACTATTATCTCTCTCTCTCTCTCTCTCTCTCTCTCTCTCTCTCTCTCTCTCTCTCTCTCTCTCTCTCCTAGGTTACCAGCCCATAGGCTGGTTGGCAGCAGCTCGCCATTCTTCACGCTTCTCTGCTTTTCTTTTCAACTCACAATATGATGTGCAGTTCATATCGACCATAAGCTGTTTCTTGTAGTCTAAACAGGGTTGTCCTCTGTGATTCTTCCCTACAATTGTTCCTTCTGTTATTCTCTTAACCAACTCATTGTGTCGTTGTATATCCCCTATAAACTTAGCTCTTCTGCCTTTTAAATTACTACTATTATGGAAACCTAAAAATTAGCTAGTTTGTGGTACTTATTTCATCTGTCTTCTGAAAACACATTATTTAAAAATAAAAGAATTACTTTCATTCTCATTTTAATGCAAGCATTTTAGATAGGCACTTGCAAAAATATATTCCTTTAACTACGTTATAAGAGAGTTTGCAACTACAAGGCGCATTCTTTTACTAGCTTCATAAGCTCTGTTACAAGTTGTCATTCAAAATTTTGAAATGGAACCAAGTTATCAAAGGACGACTTTGTTTAAGAGACCACAAACTCATCATTATTTATTCTTAATTTACAGAGAACACAAATGTCAATATTAATTTATTCTTTAGCAGATGTTAACACAACCTAGTTCCCTCTCCACTGAAGATCGTCGTCATGGGTGCAGCTGAAACATCTAACATTTTGACTAGTGATAATATTAGACAATAACCTAATAGCCTGGGAAGTATGTGCAATCACCAATGACTTTGTTTGTCTTCCACTGGTAATATTCATTCTGGCTTATGTTATTTGATTTTATTTGTTTACAAACAATTATATTCTGAATTAAAATGAAATGTTTCACAGCATGTTATGACAGCTATGTTAGTACTTTTACAAATACTTATTTTCTTGGATTTCGTTAGCAGAATCCAACGGATACGACAGAACAATAGTCAATAAACTCCTACACAAAACACAAAACAAACAACAGACAAAGACAGAAAACAACAAATTCATAACACTAACATACATCAACAAACATACTGAAAAAATAGCCCACAAATTCAAAAAAGCAGGATACAAAATCACTTACAAAACTACTAACAAAACAGAACACACACTATCAAAATACACACACAAAGCACAAAACAAAGTCGATCTTCCTGGTGTTTACAAACTAAATTGCTCACATTGCAACAAATTCTACATAGGCCAGACAGGAAGTAGCTTCAAACAAAGATACATTGAACACACAAAGGCACTCCACTCCACTACAGAATCCACCTTTGCAAACCACCTCATTGAAACAAACCACACATACAAAAACATCGCCAATAACATGATCATTCTACACGTACACACAAAAGGCCGAAAACTAGACACTCTAGAACAATTGGAAATATTCAAACACGCAAAAACAAATAAAAACGACATCCTAAACGAACAGATGCAATTCAAATCACACGCATTATTCGAACATATCACACCTTACACACACAACATCAATCTTTTGAAAATCGATTTCGTCACCAACAACAAGACGAACAGTGCTACCAGCGGCAACCTCTAAAGAAGCTTTTTAAAAGCGAAAACTGGTTCAGGTTGTAAGGTAAAGCTTTTACGTTTTTACCCATAAAAAGTTTTGTGTTCCGAGTCATAGTGAAATAATTATATTTAAATACTTATTTCTTTACATATTTCTGAGTTTTATAAAATTTCTTTAATTTGAAAATTTAAGGGAAGTATCTTTTCCAAACTATAAGGAGTCTAGATCATCTTATTCTGATATAAATTTTCTAGTCAGACACAAATAGGGTATGTAATGGTGCTAAGCCTCTCTTTCAGAAAAAATACTGAAAGAATAAAAGTACTGATTTTAAAAACAAAGAACATTTAATGACTCTCAAGAATGCTCCATAAAATGATGAACTCAAGATTGTTAAAAACAACTAAACGCTCATAAAATATAATACTCAAAATATGAATATATAACTTCCCTCCTTTATCAAATTATCAAGTTCTGGACTTCGCCTGTCTTACGTTGATATCTACACCACTTTTTTGTATTTTACAGATTCTCTACTTGCAGATCTCAGATTTTGAACTAGTGTACATAGTCTTTATATTCTGAAAGAAACTAGCAAAGTTTTTAATTTTATTTGAATCCAGACTATTGGTTCAACAGGTAATATATACAGTAAAATCCATTTGAACTGTAAATATGTCTAATATGACAGAAAGGAGAAGAAGGGGGGTGAGAGAGAGAGAGAGAGAGAGAGAGAGAGAGAGAGAGAGAGAGAGAGAGAGAGAGAGAGAGAGAGAGAGAGAGAGAGAGAGAGAGAGAGAGAGAGAGAATGAGAGCGAGTAAGGGGGAGAAGAAGAGAGATGAAGTAATAAAGAAAAACAAACAGTATAACTTACACTATACAAGAAACAATTAAAGTACAGTACTACTCAAAGAATACAATTAAGAAAGAAAGTGCAAAGCTTACAGTTTAAAAAGACACTTCTAAGAGTTCATTATAAGCTAGTAACATAGCTATTTCTTGTCACTATAGTGGAGAGCATAATGATACATGTAAGGTGTATAGTATCGAACCTATTATTTTCTAAAACAAGAGTTCAAGCTACTCTCATACAACAAAGAACATGAGAACATGACTATAACTGTCTCATAAAATGTACTTTAAATAATAAATTTGTATTAGTGGTTATATGTACAAACAGAAATTAACTGTTGCATACCATTATGTAGACAACTCCTGATTAGCACTTTCTTGCATCAGCTTCTCAGATATTTCTGATCTGATGATGAGCTGAGAGGCCCAAAAGCGCGCTACTCAGGAATTGTCTATATAGTGGTGTATAAAGAGTTTATTATTTCTGTTCATAAAATGTATTCTTACATATGAAATTGAAATATAAAGTAGTGCAGTGAAAGAAGACGATGAACAAATAAGACAACTATGAAATTGAAGTGTAGCAAATGTAGGACAACTCAGAAATATTACTTAATATTTTGATGATGATATGTAGGAAAATCAAGAACTGATAGATGTCATTGTTATAATTAATTTCAAGGATCAGTCTGTGCAACCTGTTCCAGCTCTACAACACACTACATCTTCCAAAAACATATATACTGGAAAATTAGCTTTAGCAAACTTGTCATCTGCCATTCTTAACATATGATTGTGTTATCACTTATGATAAACATAAACTCGCTCAACTAAGGAGAAAATGTCAAGCTCCTTCCAAACAGTACCATTTCTAAGTTGATCTCGTTTAATGCAACCCCTAACAGATCGGAGGAACTTTAATTGTGCTGACAGAATACTGGATTAATCACTTCGCCTAACCACCCATTACATGTTAATGCATAATACCTTGAGGTAGCAGCTTTATCATCCACATGCCTAACTACAGGCTAATAACCTGTGTTAGAGAATTTATGCATACTCGATTACTTGGCAACAAATGACTCAGAAAGGATGGATTTTATTATGATGGACTTGGCAGTGGAAAAGGCAAACAAAAATGGATTGACAGAATATCAGACATCAGAATTAAAACATTTACACACAACAGGTAACAACAAAATTTTATTGTAATGGTGCATGGAATGCAAAGAATGGGGAAAGAATCTCTAACAAAACAGGAAGGAAGAACGCTATGGGTTTATAGTGGATTTAAAAAAATAATGCCTTGAAAGCTAGCCAAGGGAAGGTAAAATTTTGCATGGCTGAAATGGTATAGACAATCAACCATTCAGTTAAGCAGGTGATAGAAGCCAAAGAAGGAGTCAACAAATGTGAATTAAAATATTTTTGAGTTTCAATTCCCAACAAATAAGAGCACCTTTCCTAAGTTTTAAACCATGAGTCATGGTTGCTGTAAATTATGATTGCATCAGCCAGCCTAAAAAAGGCATCTCTAGGATTTGGTTAAGGCATTTGGAAGGGCTTTATAAGTTGCAGTCGGTGGGGGGTGGCTGTGAGGTAGGCTCCAAGGGCAATCCAGAGTTGTTTATTTCTGGTGTTGTCCATAGTGTGAACGTTTTGCTTCTAGTTCTGCTCAGCAAACTTTGAGCGTAAAAAGGCTTCTTTTTTTCACTTTTATAGGTTGGTATTCCATTTTGGATACATTTTTTTCTGATGATTTGCACTTGTTACAAATTTTTCTACATAATTTAGCTTTAACTTATTAGATGAAGTGTGAGATACACTTGAAGATGATTACAAATTGTTATTGGTTAAAACATTGTATTGTTAATATTTTACAACTGTAAGAGTGTATAGGTAACTATCCAGATGTGAGTGTAAACAATAATTATAAATGATAGTGAAAACTTGGTTACATTTTTACTGTACATACATTTTCAATAGCTGTCACAGTTTACTATTTTAACACATTTTCGTGTCACTATAACAAACAAGTTTGTAACATTATATTGGAGAAAATACACCAGCAAAAAAAAAATATTTTTCAACTACGTGCATATAAGAACTGCAGTCAGGATATTTAAGAATTTGCTACGGTTGTTAAACATTGTTGTATTGTTCGAACATTTGACAGACAACATAACTGAAAAGAAGGTTACATGCTTTCTTTAATTACATGAAAGTTTATAAAGTCTTTGGAACATCTAACACACAAGTAGGCTACATATCCCTTCTTTCTTTTGAAGAGGATTGTGCAGTTGACAACTGGCTTCTCAGTCTTTGAATGACAGTTGTTGCATCGCAGTCATTGAATTTGTTCCAGTTATCTCTCTAATTTTTCTTACTACCATATAGTCTTCTCTCAACCTTAATCAGATGCTTATCAGTAGGCAACTGCTGATACAATCCTTTTTGTTAATTATATAAAAATTAATTAACAATCCTTTGGCAATCAATTCATTGTCTTATAGATGCCAGTTGCACTTGGCTGTGAGAATGGTGTAACAGTAGAGGATGGATGAAACTAGGTTGTCTTCTCTATTTAGAAACATCAGTCACTTTCGATCTTGTGCCTCTGACTTAGCCTATGAATGAATCATATTAAAAATTCTATTATATTTAGTCGTAGTGAGAAGTCATCAAAATCTTCAAAGGAAGTAAAAATTCATAATATTTTTACTCATTAGAATCTATAACACATAACCATCTACAGTAGTCTCTCTGTAGTGCATTACTGTTCATGTAGGGCTCATTGCATGGGCAGCTCCACAGGGGTGCTAGGGAACCCCATCAAATTTTCTGTGTTTTTTGTCATGGTGTCAGGCAGTTAATGATTAAAAACAATATTCAAGCGCCAAAAGTTGTGAACTGTTTAGAATTTGACAGTCATCAACAAAACTGTATTTTAAGTTTTAGCAGGTCACCCTGTCTCACAAAATACAAATGATAAAGATAAAAATGAACTGTCAGAAAATGCAATGCATAAAATGTTTAAAATTCAGATTTGTCTTACTTTAAAGAGAACATTTTACTTCATATTATTGGATTCACAATTATAAAATTAATAAGACTGTGAAATGTGCAGAGTGTAGATTATTATTATATAATAACAATCCTGAACTTACTCATTCATATGCAGAATTTACTAACACTACTCATGGAGAACTTATAAGGCCATCATAGGATGTTCTCAAATTAATAAGACTTTTGTAACAAGTTGTATTTCATATGTTCAGATGTATTAAAATGTGCAATTGAAAAATTAAATAAAATCCATGCCGATATATCTACATCTGCAAGGAGCAGGTCGGGTTTCGGCAGACATTCAACAACTCTTCAGCTAGTGAGTGTCATTTCCCAGCTAACATACATCACCAGTAGGCATCAGTACAGAAGCGTGTCCTGTTGGACAAAGTCGGGCATGAAGACTTGCCTTAAAACTAACCTACACACCAGTAATACAGTCCATTGTACATCTCATTCTAGATGGAATTATGTCAGTATTTCCAATTTAACTGACATAACCCATCGGGATGGGCATGTTCTTGGTTTCAATAAAATATTTTATGGTAGATTATAGTACTTCATAATCACATAATGAAATGTAAATTGTTCTTATAATGAATCAAGTTTTAAATCTATCCTCTTGGGCCTCAGTGCTCAATATGTATAATTCAGCTATAAATAATACATTTTTAGTTTACCAAATCAGTAATCAGTCTATAAAGAATTTATAAGCTAATGGTCTGGGGGGGGGGGATCTGACTGAGATTCATTATTTTAACAAAGCCCTTCCAACAGAAAGATACTACTTACCACATTAAATCCCTGCTGGTTACCATTCTTTATCATATACCTTTTAACTACTCATTTTCTAGAAGTGATTGGAGTTATTTATTTGAATTTAATATGAATTTCTTATCACGTTTTTGTGGAATATCTCTTTCCATAATTGAAATACCTACTACTGGCGTAGAAACTATGTGCACTCAAGTTTGAACCCTAACCAGTACAGTCTGGGCAAGTAAGGTGGATTCACGGATTTATGACAGTTTAGTAAGCATTATTGTGACTCACAGGGGCATAGTATGAAAAGCGATCAGGCACATCCACCTTACCTCCCCAGACTGTACCATCCCACGCGGAAGCTCATTGATTTCACTTTCACAGCACACTCTACCTCATTATCAAATAAAAAATCATTATAAAATACAAGGATAACTTTAAGTTTTTTGTAATTTATGAATTGATACAGAAAACTTATGACCTTTAAAACAAGCCCAAGTGCGATTTATTCTGATTATTTGGTTATGAGAAAAGATGTTTTACAAAATTGATAACAACTATTTTTACACATGTGTTCAAAACATTCCATTCTATAAAGTGTCCATATTTCATTATAGTGGGACACCATGTTTTTATATACTTTTGTTTTAAAGTTGAGGCTTCTCTAGAATGGGTAAAACAATGGGCACTTTTTTTATTCCGACCAGTGCAACTCTGACAAAAAGTGATGAAAAAGTTTTGATTACCACCATTCAACGCACAATGAAATAAGTTAAAAATCTGTGTAATTTGATTTAAGATCAGTGTAACTGTTAACTTAGAATTAAGGTTCAAACTCGAGTGCACATAGTTTCTGCACCAACAGTAGGTTATTATGAATCATTTAATTTGTTGCATACCACAGGCATTAACAAGTAATTTTACATTAATATTTGCCCTGTATGACTGCAATGATGGACTTGCTAGCTTAGTATGATGGGCGTGTGTGAGTATAATTATTGATTTTTATGGAAGTATTTTCATTTTATATTCTATTGTAAGCCAATTTTGGAGTGCAAAAGCTACTCTTGGAGATAAGAACATCCATAAACATCAATCTGGATGTTTACAGTGTCATCATAAAATGCACAAATTGAAAGATTTTGTGTTTTTTAAAGGTCAGATAAAAGTAATAACTATACTATGTTAAAAGAAAATTTGTGAAATCCCTCTAGCTACACTAACAAAATGTAATCTATCTATTCTGTTCATTTTATAACTATTCACCATTCTGTAATGCAATGCTGTGAAAGCAATATCTAAATTTAATGTTCTACAAATAAATAAAGTTTATGAAAATTATTTAAAATTTAGTAACATGTTATGACGTTACAGAACAATCTACGTGTTTATCGAACGTTCCAGAGAGATCCAGAATGTAAGCGTGTGGCGTACGTGCTACTAGACGCATTTTGCGAGAATCTTCTCGACTGTGCCAGGCTTCGCTCAGGCGCTCAGACTGTGTCAAAGCCGCAGTTAATACATAGTTCACACGAGAGATAAGACGCAGTTTGGAAGCTTCTGGTGTGTGAGCGGGACTATAAATACATGGCAGTAGCGGCCTTAGTTTTCAGTACAGCTGCGATATATTTCCAGAGCAGTTCGAGTTATTACTGTGTACGTTCAAGTAGTTTTTAGTGAAGTGTTGCGTTTTATAATCGGACGGTATAATTGTAATACAATTGAGTTTTAATATTAGTGGACATTTTATTGCGTGTGAACAATTTTAATTTGATTTGTTGTAGAGACTGTGTTGTTAATTACGAACTGTTTTACTGTAACAATTAAAGGTGTGATTAGTGACTTAATTGGTGTCTTGTACTTATTTTGTTTCCACTGTACCTACGACGATCGAGTAGACAGTTGGAACAGTGGTATCAGAACTGGGATAGAACGGTTAACAGTGGAAACAGTGGACAGTTTGTACAAGAAGAGGTAATTCATAATTAATCGATAAACAATGGATGCCAGTCAGATGATGGAAAATTTACAGGCGCTGCTGTTGCAGACGGAAAAACGAAGCAGGAAGCAGAAGACATCAAAGCACTTTACAGTTTAACCACCAAATGCTCGTTGCAGACATTGTCGATGAAGTGATTCTTGGCACAGACATTATGAATGCCTACAGATTCATTGTGAACTTAAGAGAGAATGTCCTGAAGGTTGGCCAAGAGACGATAAAGCTTTGCATGGCTAAAATGTCAGGGTCTGCCAACCATTCAATCAAGCAAGTGTCGTTTGCCGAAGAAGAAGTCAACAAGTCTGGTCAAGGGGAACCTTTCCTAGTGCAGGTGGAAATGGAAGAACTATCAGAGGAAGTACAAATAAGTGTAATGGCAAAAGAAGTGATTGAAAAGCCAACTATGAATGTCAAGGAAAACCCCTTGTTTGTTCCTGAGTTAATAGAAGGGCCCGGGGGAAAAGTTGCTGAAGATGAAGTTATGCAAGAGGTTGTTGACGAGAACCAAACAGATTTGGATCAGCCAGTGGTATTTAGGTCATCAGTACATGTCACAGCGGGAGTGATTGCAGCAAAACTAGTGGTTGAACGGAAGACTCGCATTCCTGGGAACTTGATGTTAGGATCACACGAGACTGAATTCAAAGAACCGGAGAATTATTTTTCGCAAGGATCTCCACCTAGATCGCCTGGTCAAGTATTACTTCATAGACGGTTTGCCAGTTCGGGATGTACAAAGGTGGATTCTGTAGTGGAGTGGAGTGCCTTTGTCGAATTTGTAAATACATAGGCCAGACAGGACGTAGCTTCAAACAAAGATACATTGAACACACAAAGGCACTCCACTCCACTACAGAATCCACCTTTGCAAACCACCTCATTGAAGCAAACCACACATACAAAAACATCGACAATAACATGACCATTCTACACGTACACACAAATGGCCAAAAACTAGACACTCTAGAACAATTGGAAATATACAAACACATGAAAACAAATAGAAATGACATCCTAAACAAACAGACACAATTCAAATCACATGCATTATTCGAACATATCACACCCCACACACACAACATCGATCTTTCAAAAATCGATACCGCCGCCAACAAGACGGACAGTGCTCCCAAACCTCTGAAGAAGCTTTTTAAAAGTGAAAACCGGTTCAGGTTATAAGGTAAAACTTTACGTTTTTACCAATAAAAAACTTTGTGTTCCGAGTCGTTAGTGAAATAATTATATTTAGTTAAGTAACAGACATCCAAGAATTTATTGTCGGGTGATACTGTGTGCGTTCAAGTGGTTATTAGTGAAGTGCTGTGTTTTATAATCGGGCGGTATATTGTAATACAATTGTGTTTTAATATTACTTGACATTTTATTGCGTGTGAACAATGTTTATTTGATTTGTTGTAATAGACTGTGTTGTTAATTACAAATTGTTTAACTGTGAAAATTAAAGCTGGTAATTAGTGACTTAATTGGTGTCTTCTATTTTGTTTTCCACTGTACCTACAACGATCAAGTAGACCGTCGTAACAATATAAAATCTGCTCAATTAAGTGATACTCCATTTAATTACCTGATAAAATAAACAACAAAAACCACCTTTTCTGTTTAGTTTCATATCTGCTTCACTCATTCAACTGAGATGATGCCCAGAAAGCCACAAGAGAAAAACTGACAGGAACAGCATCCTAATAGTCTGTTACTATATACAAGAAATATATAGGCCTGTTACACTTATTGATTTTATTAAGTACTACACAGTTGACAAATTATATAAAATAGATACTGTAATATGAAAGTGATAATATACAATAACCAATTAAGATATGGTAATAATCTATCACACTGCTAAAAAGCACGATGTAAATAATGGTTGTACAATGTACAATGATTGATGAAAGCAGGGTTGAAGAATTATATTATTGATAGAGAGGTTGAGTTAGTGTACCAATAATTGTATAGTTACATGCCCATAAAGTGTGAATAGTCCTAGTTTTTGTGACGGTTGATAAAGCAGGATGATGAGTTATTACGGTGACAGGTTGCAAAGGATGTGTTCATGTGCCAAGTGAATAAATAACATGACAGGAATAATCTATACCATGTTCTTTGATGACTGTTGAAAAATGAATTGAAGGTTTATCACAGTACCACCAGTTGAAGTGGAATTGGTAATGTGCCAAATGAATAAGTAACAAGATGTGAATAGTCTGTCCCAGGATGTACGACGATTGATGGAAACGTATCCTGAAACATGAATTAAGCTGTATTAATAGTAGAATAGTTTACCATGTTATATCTTATTAATACTGTTTTTAACATGATAATGTTTTTAGGCTGGGGGTCATTCCACAAAAATCATCATCAAAAAATATAACGCTTCCACACTTTCGATTCCCCACAGTCTAGAAATTTGATATGTAAACACATCAAGACAGAAATAATCGCTGCTGACATTGAGTTTAGCAAATGTTTTAGTGAGAATAAATTTGGTTTTACATGCTCTGTTTGTGATCGTCTGTGGTTTGGAAAAGATTTATATAATCCACCAAACATAATCCACATTATACGTTTCAAAAGCCTAAAAAACATTATCATGCTTTGATGTTTCGGTTTCGTCGAAATTCTTTGAATGCTTAGGTGCATAAATAGAGAGAGGGAGAGAGAGATTAGTTGTTGTTTTTTTTTGAAATAAATAATCTGTCATTTTACAAAGGACATCATTACGTCGTTTATATAACAAGGAGGGAGATATCCATTTAACAACACCCTACACATAAATATAATTAAATCACTACCGACTCAGAACGCAAAGTTTTTTATGGGTAAAAATGTAAAAGTTTTACCTTATAACCTGAACCAGTTTTTGCTTATTATAAGCTTCGTCAGAGGCTGCCACCTCCATCTTGTTTTTGGCAACGGCGTTGACTTTTGAAGGATCAATGTTGTGTGTGTGGGGTGCAGTGGCGGCTCTAGCATAGGTCACATGGGTGGGCCAGGTTATAAAATGGGTGGGCCTAACCTTGAGTTCGCTGGTATAAATTTGGAGTTTAAAATAGTTTTATCAATGACAGAGAGCCAAATTTGGACTGTAATTCCGATTGAATTTATATGTTTGTGTTGTTGAATGTAGTTACTGTATATATTTATGTATATGTGTATATTATTTGTACAAAATGACAATATCTTCACGTTAAAATGTTTAAATCAGTGCTGACAATAAAGATGATAATTGATAGGCCAAAACTGAATAGCTGAAATATTAAGCAAAATAAAATACTATGAATGCAATATAGTAAACAGGCTTTTACTTACTTTTAAAACAGATTAATTCTTCGGTTGTTGTGATTAACGGTAAAATCATCAATGACTCTTTTCAAGTCAATGTTCTTGGTCAAAGTCCTTTCTATTGCAAGCACAGACAAATAACTAAGACGTTCATCAGACATCAAATTTCGTAAATAACTCTTAACATGTTGGATACACGAAAATGTTCTCTTACATGATGCAGAAGAAGCTGGAATAGTCACTGCTATTTGAGTCAATTTGTACAAGTCATTGAACGCTAGTTTGTATTGCTCTAACAACTTGAGCAATGCAAGTAGATTCACAGTCTCCACTCCGGTTTGTTGTTCATGCCTTAGGATGAGATTTTTTAATATTTTAATTAAATATTGCATGAATAAATATTATTAAATATCAGTGTTGCATGTATAATTTTGTGCCAACGGCATTAACATTTCTTTATTCAGGAACATTTTACTTTTGGGATTCAGACAAGTGATTCCTTTAATTATTGCAGAGTTTGAAATAAAACATCTCTCAAGTTCGCTATCTATGATATATTTCATCAAATACTAGAGACTTGAAATCAGTTGGGTGTACAGGTTTCAAGCTGTCTTTATTTGGCATATCACAAACATATTCCACAAGATGTTTTGGTAACTTTCGAATTATGCCAAGAGTAGAGGAATCTGTGGGAATATCAGCGCCTATTTTTGTTGCTACATCTACACTTTCTTTCCACACAGAAGTGAAACCTGTATCAGATTCACGCATTTGGTTGAAAAGATCCCTTGTAGTTTCGACCAAATCGATTGCAGCAACAATATCACAATCTTTGCCCTGGAGGAAATCAGACAGTGACTTGCATTCTTTCAACAAATGAGTGAACAGGCATAAATGAAAAATAAAATAAAAGTTTAACTTGGCACTGAATCCTGACGCTTCTGCAGCTCGTTCTGAATTTTCACTCTGGATATTTACTAGTGTTACAATAATAGCTTCAATTGTCTTCTTCACAGCCAAACATGTAGTATACTGACAGACCCATCGGGTATCACTTAACTTTTTCAATTCCACTTTTCCTATCTTCATTTTCATTTGTGTATCTATAAACATTTGATGGACTGCCGACCCACTCATGAAAACATACAGTCCCTGCAGTGTCATAAAAAAATCTGTAGCTGCTTGATCCCTCTACATGTTGCCACTATAACGAGATTCAATTTATGGTTCATACAGTGTGTGTAGATAGCTTGTAGAAATTCCCTGCTTAAAAGAGCTTGAACACCTGCACAAGAGCCACTCATGACTGCAGCTCCATCATACGTTTGTGCAACACAGTAGTTTAAATCAACTCCACAGTTTGCTAGTTTTTGTTTAATAGAAATTAATTAAGAAGAAGCATCCAATTTTTTTTCAGGTTCAAAGCCTGGAAATCTTTCATATATATTCCCATCTAAATAGTAACAAATCATTATTGATAATTGCTCAGTTTTTGAACAATCTTTTGACTCGTCAACCATTAGAGCAAAATACTGAGCTTTTTTTATTTCATCTGTTATATGTTCTAGCACAATATTGCTCATGGTGCTAAGAATTTCATTTTGAACATGATAAGTGTATTTTTCTCTTTTATATTCAAGCTTTTTTTTAACAGTTGGATCTTTTTTCCCTATAAGTTCCATTAATTCTAAAAAATTTCCCTTGTTTTCACTCTGTTTCGATTCATCATGACCTCTTTGAGCTATTCCTTGTAGGGCTGTGAATCGAAGTACATCAGCAATTGTTTCAATGTATCCTCTATTTTCTTGAACTTCAAGAGCATACGTTCCATCTAGCAGAGCAGCAATTGATGCTTCCCCCCCAAACTTACTTTTTAAATTTTTGAAAGACTCCCAAGCAACTAAAGAATGTTTGTGGGATGAGCTGTTCTCATGCTGCTTAAAACCGGAATTAGATTCTGTTGCTCTATTCCAATTAGCGTAACCTTCATTTACAAAACTAAGCAATTCACTTTTTGTGCCTTGAGTTTGGGGACGAAAAAATCGACAGGCAAAACAAAATGCAGCATCATTTATAATACTGTATTCAAGCCATGGGTGGATTTTGTACCAACCTGGCTGGAAATTCCTTTTTCTATCTCCAAACTGGCGAAAAGGAAAATGTTGTAATAGTGGTTGTTTTGGTTCATCAGTAGGTTTCATAGTTATATCACTAATTGAACCAGATGGATTAGTGCTGCTGGTGCTACTGCTAGGAATAGAAAATAAATCAGTACCTACCTTTATTTTCACCGAGTTCTTCTTCATTTTCTGACTGTTTTCCTTCTTTCCCTACTTCCATATCATCATCATCAAACACAGTTTTTTCAGGTTCAGTTTCGGGATCCTGAAAACTAACCTCAGCAGTTACAGGTGTAAACGTTGTAGGCGTTGTAATGTCCTCTTAATTTGGTTTAACAATTTTTTGTTGCAGAATGAAGAAGTCCAAAATGCTAGGACGTTTTGCCATTTTTATTGTCACTTTTCCACATTCACTTTCAATAAGATGCACAAGAAATTATACAGCGAAATACAATTTCTAATTTAGGAAGTGAAACCCAAGTAAATATTACTCAACAAGAGGAAAATAAAAATGTTCTTACCTCCAGCTGAAGTGTAGTTTTTCTTTCGCCATATCAAACAATTAAAAATTTTAAATACTATAAACCATTTCATATGTCCACATTACTAAATAAAAAAAAAGAAGTTATAGTTCAATTCACTCTTTCATTAATAATAATATTAATAATTAATAATAAATTAATACACCAATTTTAAGTATTAAAATAAACTTGACAATTACTCGTTCATTGGATGAACTCTCGAAATATCACTGTCAGTATCTGAATTCTCTTCTTCCGATTCTTCTTCACTGTCTTCACCTAGATTTATTATAATATCGTCCACTACAGTATCGAAGAGTTGTTCTTTTTCCTAGTATTCTCTTTCTATTTTAATTATGTGCCTGCACCTAGATAGCCAATCGTCTTTTGAAAAACTTTCAAAAAAATCATTACAGTAATTATTAACATCATTAAAATTGAAAGTAACATTTCTCTTTGCAACATATTCTTTTAAAGAAGCCCATACGAGTTCAATGGGGTTTAGATCTGGAATGTAAGGAGGCAAATGTAGAACAGAATGTCCATGATTGTGTAACAACTCGTCGATTTCACGTTTTATATTTTGGTTTATATAATTTGATTAGTGTGTACAAATCAGGTTTCAACATTGAATTTTCAAATTGTATGTTTTTCTTTGTAAGCCAGTCTTTCATGTTGTCTTTCCTGGAATTAGAAGTCGGACATTTTTCAGTTTGTTTGTTGTGGTAGGGAGCGTTATCCATGACAAGAACACTGTTTGGTGGCAGTCCATTTAGTAGCTTTTGTTCTACCCACTTCCTGAAATTAGAGTAATTCATCTCATCATGATAATCTCCTGTTAATAATGTTGACTTCCAAGTTAAATTAGCACCAATAACAAAACCATTTTCTCCGCCAGCATGGATTATTATTAGTTTCTGGCCTTTTGTAACTTTCTTCTTTAGTCCTTCATTTGAATCGTCGGTCCAGCTCTTTACGTGTGTATACGTAGAATGTAAATATGTCTCGTACATATAAACAATGTTTCTGTTTTCCTCTCTGTACCTCAGTATTGTGCGTAAATAGTTCAGTCTCATCTTCTTATGTCATGTCGTTCCATGAGAAGTTTCCGGTCTGATTTTGTTTTCACCCACTTAAATCCCATTGTGTGTAATTCTTTTCATAATGTGTCTACACAACCTCTATATTCCGTATCACTGCAAAATGTTTTGTGGATTGCCTTCATCGTTGGCACCCTCTTTTCATTTATATGAAAATTTAAAACTAGTCTACGTAAAACACATCGATCGAAGTCATCCAGCACAATTTTTTTATTTTTACTTTTCAATTTCTTTTTAGGTGTTGAAAAAGATATCGACCCACCGCACTCAATTTTTCGCGACTCACCGGCAATCGTTTTCACAGTCTGTAAACTTACACCAGTAGCTGCTGAACGTGTTCCTGCACTTTAGCCAAAGGTATAACTGGCACACCTTTTTTTGCCTCGTTTTGCATAAACTGCAATACACAACTAATAATTTCCCGGCTTTGTCCACTCAACGTTTTGTGTTTCACTTTACTTCTGAACGTTAGTGTCCATTTTATACGTTACCAGTATCTATGAAGTAAATAACGATATACAGTATCTCAAGCATATACAGTATCTAAACACTTACGAGTAAGTGTAAGTAAGTAAGTAAATATATATAACACAATAAGGAAGAAAATTATGCAAATTATATTTCAAACGCCCACTTAAATTTTGATACGACTATACATCCACTGAAACACACACCACGGCAACACAACTCAAGTGCGGTTCATGTTTCCCCCACTCTAGCTCTAACAAAAATTTGTCACCGCGCACACAAGGCCGAGTGCAGTTTCGTTCTCTGTTAGCTGTAACTCTGCTTATGCAAACCACAAACACAAAAATAAAATCGTTGACTTAACGAAAACGAAAGTATGACCGCAGACTGGGAAACCAAGACTTACTTATTGTTTATATGCAAATTAACCTCAAACGTATTGAAACGTACATAACATAAAAACCGAAAGAATGAATCGAACATGAGACAAAGTGCTGTCCATATTTAAATAAAATTGGCAGTTAAACACGTTAACTCTGCTTATGCAAACCACAAAACCACAGACACAAAAATAAAATCATTGACATAATGAAAACGAAAGTACGACCGCAACCGAGAAACCAAGACTGACCGACCGACAGTTTGTGTACACTCTGACGTTTGTTTGTTTCATGTTTCCATTCTAAAGATCTTTTAGTTTCGTTCTAAACATGTGGAAAACATATTTCTTGTTGAATTTTATAAAAGATAGTTTGACTTTGACCTCTGAAATTTCTCTGTCTTATCTGGGTGGGCCAGAGGGTGAGCCAAGAAAATTTTGGGTGGGCCCGGGCCAGGGCCGGTGAGAGAGGGGGCAGGGGGGCCAGAGCCCCGGGGCCCGGGGTCCCGAAGCGGGCCCGGCGCATATAAATATATGACAAGACTGTTTATTAACAGTGTAAAATCCATTTATTTACGATTAAAGTTAAGAATAACGAATTGTAGGGTCAATTAATAAATCCTAAACCATTAACAATCCAACAGTAATGATTTTGGTAAGTTTTTCTTTGGGGGGGGCCAAAAATGTTTAACCCTGGGCCCGTGATCGCTCTCGCCGGCCCTGGCCCGGGCCCACCCTGACCCGCCCGTAGCGCCGTCACTGGTGGGGTGTGATATGTTCGAATAATACATGTAATTTTATTTGTGTCTGTTCATTTAGGATGTCGTTTTTATGTGTTTTGTGTGTTTGTATATTTCCAATTGTTCAAGAGTGTCTAGTTTTCGGCCTTTTGTGTGTACGTGTAGAATATCCTTGTTGTTGTCGATGTTTGTGTATGTGTGACGACACATATATTCACACCCCACACACATACAACATTGATCCTTCAAAAGTCGACGCTGTCGCCAAGATCAAGATGGACAGCGCCCCTGGTGGCAGCCTCTGATGAAGCTTATAATAAGTGAAAACTGGTTCAGGCTATAAGGTAAAACTTTTATGTTTTTACTCATAAAAAACTTTGTGGCCCAAGTCAGTAGTGATTTAATTATATTTAGTTAATCAACAGACAACGAAATCCCAGAACCCTATACATATCTAATAAGTAGACTTACTTTAGTTAATGAAAAGTGCACAACAATAATTCAAGAAATGTAACAATATAATAAACATGATGTGATTATAATTATATAAACTAAACCTTATTGGCAAGTTCATAGTTTTGACAGTTTTGGTTATATCTTGATATTACATTTGTTGGTATTTTTGGAAGTTGATAAGAATATACTTCCAATCACAAGTAAATGAATTTAAAATCTGTTTGCTGCATTGAATGAAGCAGCTGGTTAGCCAATACATTGCATAAAAGGACTGTAGTCAGTTTTAGCAAAAGCATTAAAGTAAGGAATTTTTAATCTATGTTTTATATACTTTATCTTATTAATGAAATAGCAACTATTATCAAAAATGATGAACAACTTGATATTAGCATTGCACTCATCTCAAATAAAACTTGCCTACAGACGATATAACCCTGCTTGCCTGCTTGATATTCTTTTAAGAAAGTGACTGCTTTTGTCACTTACATGTACTGTACCCATAGATATACCTTCCCAGCCAGATCGGCTGTTTAAATAAACAGTACAATGTTCGTTTAATATAATAGTAATTAAATCATTTTCAGTGAGTAGGTATTCCCTTATTTAACAAAAATTCACAATTATAGCAATTATTATTAGTCTCAGCAACAATAAATCCATATATCTGAGATATACAGAGTCAGTACTTGAATATACATTTTAACAGATAATTTTCTTGGTACATAATCATTATGTACTGGGCTGTTGGGCCATAAATGAGTGCTTAAATTTCTGTTGCTAAACTTTTCCATCACACCTCCGGAGACAATCTTCAGTACAAAAAAAGAAAGAAAACATTCAGAAGGTAACAGGCCAAACCCGACTCACAATTGAGAAGTAAGTTTACTTGCTGGCCTCTGGAGGTGTGGTCTTAACATTTAGTGACAGAAATTTAAGCAATCGACATTGGCCCAACAAACTAGTATATAATAATTTTAGTAACATTGACTCCAGCCGTAATAGCCTTCATAATAATTTTCTTGATTTTAAGATCATATTGTTTAGTGTTGACAGTGTCTTAATATATTACAAAACATTCATTTTCTTTCTGACATTTCTTTGTAGTCTTTGATATTACCTATAGTTTTGTCATTGTCAGTAATACATATTCTCCAGTTTTGTTAGTTTTATTAGCAGCCATCTTAACACCCATTTTGTCACTACTTATTGCCACACAATACTTCGTTCTTGATGAGATGGTAGAGACACCAAAAGGCTTCGTCAAGAACGAAGTATTGTGTGGCAATAAGTAGTGACAAAGTTGGGAATACATATTCTGTAGAATAGTTTTTCCAAAATATTTTTAGGATTTTATTATTAATTAATATTAATTTTTTGTTCCCCAGTACATCTTCTCCCTTTTTTATGCTCTTTTTATTTTTCCATTAAATTTACCACCACATAGTCAAAAGGCTTTCTAAATTGCTCTATTAGCTATGACATCATCTTAATATTTGATCCTCTCACCATTTTCTCAAAGCTAGTACAAGTAACATTCACTAACTTGAAACATAGATATTTATTACATGTGGCGATGGTTTATAACCTTGTCTGACTTCTTTAATTATCATTGTTTCCTTCTCACAGTCATCAGTTTTTATTACTGGTACCGGTTTTACGTTTTCATTTAGTTTTCTAACCATTCACTACAGTGTACATGAATGACTTTTATAATTTCAGTTATAATAATCTAATTATCTATTAAATAAATGACTAAGACAGTAAATGTTACTTCACATGCTTGTATTCATTTTAAGTCATTTTATGCAAATACGAGCTTCCCTAGCACATTTATTTCTTCCAGATTAAATTGGGTCTCATATAAGTTGTGGTGTATTTCATTTTTAATTAACTTTAGTACTGTTAATATTGTTCTAAGGCTTTTACGTCGTGTCAGTTGTATTTGAAATATCTACCAGGCTGATTGGCCGTGCTCGAAGGTTTGCATTCAAACCAAGCGTTTCAGTAGCAGCACTGGCTGCCATCTTCAGTGGATATTCGAGTCTACCTAATGCAGGGTGTTGTATGTCAGGCCCACAGTACCGTCGTGAAGGCTCAGTACCTAAATGAATTCATCACAGTACTGTGGGTTTGACGTACGACACCCCGTGTTAGGTAGACTCGAATATCCACTGAAGATGGCAGCTTAAATGCCTTCACCACAGTAGTGTGGCCTGATGTACGACACCCCACGTTAGGTAGACTCGAATATCCACTGAAGATGGCGGCCAGTGGTGCTGCTGAAACTTTTGGTTTGAATTTAGTACTGTTACTTTAACATTATGTTCTTTTGGAAGCATGTTTTAACATAAACCTACACTAGTGCTGTCTACTGACAATGTTGTATACTAAACCCTAACCTAACCTAACCTAAGTACTTACAATGTTAATAGCATTTGGATACTTCTGTGTCTCAAAACAAATTCCACCAAATTGGACGTAAAGAGAATCACGTTTACCCTTAACCCCTGACAGTTTGTTACTTGTGTACAGCAGCAAACCTGGCTGGTCTGTGTGCACTTCCATGTATCGTCCACTCTCAGGGTCTTCTACCCTAGGTAACACAAAAATTATAAAATCAAAAGTTAAGAGTTCTTGGAAAACATAGTAGATGAGCAGTTTTAGTACTTCATAACTACTGGTAATCTAGAAGTCTTGAGTTTGATTTCTTGCTAGCACTGTGAAACCAAGGTGCATTTTTGTACACCCGCTCAGTTAATAAAGTAAACAATGCCTAAGCCATTTAAAGTGGTTAATAAGTAGTGTTTCTACACTGTCTTAAACATAATTGTTATAAAGCTCAAGCGGACAGACTACCCTGCCTCTTAGGAGGAGGCCACGCTGATAGCCAAAAATTAAGTCATTGTCACTGATTTAAAATGCATGTTGGTTCTTGGTATCCAAGTCACGTAGGAATAGTAGATTATAGATAAATAAATCACTTTGTATCCGTCGTGTGACTTCGTTATACGTTGATTAAAATGACGCGTTTTGGAACATTTGCTCCATCTTCAGATTAAATCACTCTATTGAGGTCGTTAACAATTAAAGTCACATGTTACACATAATTGTCAACTAATGTAACTCACTCGCTTTCTAAATGGTGCGCACCACAGCGAAGCCGATCGGACACTGAATTATTATTTGAGTGATTACGCCTAAGCAGGTTCAATGCTGTATCGTATAGCGGGTTGGATTTAAAATTTAAATGGTCATTCAATATGAAGTCTTGGCTGTTTATGTTATTATATGCGTTGTATATTTCGAACTCTTCTATTGCGTCCATGTAACGGCCTTTGTTGCACACATGTAGGGGTATGAAATTAGATTTGAAATCGGTATAATTATGATTGTGTAAGATTAAGTGGCGGGCAAAGTTGGACTTCATATTATTTAACAAAGTGAGATTATTTAGGTGACGTTTTGGTGTGTGCGCTTTAAATTGTTTGAGGAAACCTCTCCCCGTTTGACCAATGTAAAAACCGTTGCAGTCATTACATGATAATTTATATATGCCGGATTTCTTTTCTAAAGGTATGGGTTTTCTGTGACATAGTATTTTTAATAGACTATTGTTTGTTTTGAAGGCAGCGGTAATATTCAATTTATTAAATGTGGAGGTTAGAATCTTTGGCATTATATTTGTGTATGTGGTAGAAATAAATGTTATTTTTGTATCCTTATCTACTGGGGGCTTGGATTTTCGAATTTTATGTTTCTTGATGAGATTATCAATTAACGTGTTTTTGTAACCATTAGCTATATAATTAGCTAAGCAATAATAAGCTATATAATTAGCTTAGTATTTGCGTATTTGTGTTTTAGCATTAGCTATATGTTTAATGGTATTCAACTCCTCATGGTAATCATCATCACTGAGAGGCACTGCCAACAATCTGCGGATAAAGTAATTATAAGCTGCCAACTTTTACGAAACACTAAAAGATGATAAGAGTCAGCATGTATTGTCACATCAGTGGTGGTCGGTTTTCTATAAATATTAAATTTCAATTAATCTATGTGTTTAATGACAGATAAATCTAAAAAATTCAATTTATTATCAACTTCGGTTTCCAGCGTGAATTGAATGTTTTTATTGATACTATTCATATGTTTTAGGTTTTCGATCTGTCGTACAGTACCATTGAACATTTTTGTATTTGTTATGTGAGAGCAAATGAGAGTTTTCATAAAAATTCAAGTAAACGTCAGCCAATAGACCAGAGAGAGGTGAACCCATGGCCAATCCATCATCCTGAATAAAAAATTGGTTATTGAAAGCAAAGTAATTTTGTTCTAAAATAGTTTCAAGTAAACCAATTAACTCGTTTATCGTCTGTGTATTTAATTTATTATTCTCTAATAAATTTTTTTTAAAGATATTTAGTGTTTCCTTTACTGGTATGTTGGTATACAAATTTACTATATCAAACGATGCTAACTTATAATTTGGTAGTAGATCGACATCTTTACATTTATTAAATAAATCCGTGTTGTTCATGACACTATGATTGTTCTTTAAATTTATGTTTGCTTTGATTATTTTGACGAGTTTCTTAGCTGTTTTGTATGCGGGCGCTGTGGTAAAATTAACGAGTGGTCTGACCGGTATGTCGTGTTTATGAATTTTTGGTAGGCCAGTGAGTTCGGGAGCTTTTGCATTAATAGGCTTTAGGAAGCGATATGTGCATTCGCTAAACAAATTTACGCATTTATTGATTTTGTTATTCAATGTCTTGACATACATAACAGTAGGATCAGATTTCAAGGTTCTAATATTGTTGTTTGAAATAAAGTCGTTTATTTTCGTTTCATACACATCGAAGTCCATGACAACAAGAGTTTTCCCCTTATCTGCCTTAGTAATGAGAGCATTATTATCAACTAATTTAGCTTTGATTTGTTTCAATAAGTTGAACTCGTTGGAAAATCTTATATGTTTCTGTAAACCATGAGGTGGATGGTTGTTAAAATTATGGTGTTTTATGGTATTATTAAATTTATTATTTATTAAAATGCATGCTTCGGTTTGTAGTTTTGGATCGGCAATTGTTTTTACTGCAGTTTCTGCATTGATAATTTCTTGTATGATTTGGTGTTTATTATTAAGAGGTAAGTTGTACTTGATGCCCTTATTAAGGATGTTCATTTCGTCTTCATTGAAAGCTATCGTAATCAAATTAGACACACGAGGATAAAATGTGTGTTTACAAGCGATGTCGGTTTCTTGGCGATGTTTACTCTTCAAATTATGAATTTTACGCGTCTGTTTAAAGTATCTATTGTGAGTGACATCAGAGACGTATTTATGTACTGATTCCATAACATTATTTATGATGGCCGGATGAATATTGTTGAAAATATGTAAATGCAAGTACGCACACACATACACTTTCCAGTACCTTGCAGCAAAATTGAAGCCTGGTTGAACAGTACTATGGTTGAGACAATAGTTAACGTCAAATCCTTGGAACCCATCTCCATCCACCACACCTACAATGGCATCCTTCAATTTCTTCGGTGTTCTCAATTCATAAACTGTGCCTGCCACATCTCGAAGTTCACCTAAAAATAAAATTCTTTGTAATATGAAAGTCATCGTTCTGCTTTTAAGAAAACACAAGTCTAAATTGTACATAATTTCCTATTACTGACCTGTACAAATCATTTTCTCAGACACTGTATATTTATCTGCATTCACTGTAAGATATTGCCTTAGTAAACCTGTTGCTCCAGAAGCCTGTAAAAAAATTAGACCATTATACTTCATGTTAAGATGTTATTGATCAACGCCCTCTGTTATCCTTGTTAGTATACATACTGTCTGGAATAACCATATCGAAACCACACTATAACATAGTAGTTTAAATCATCTACACACTTGAATCATCTGGTCATTTAAAATCTTTTCAATCAGTTGTACAAGCATGTCACAAAACACAGGAAAATAGAAAAACATTTTAATTAAAATTAAAATTTTCTCTTTAGGTTAGTATATTGGTTCATTAAAAACTTTAATTCTACATTTTTTATATCATTCTATAGATAAAATTAAGAGCTGCTATTGTAAATAGTAAATGATTATTTTGTGGGAAATATTTATAAGTAACGCACATACTATAGAAAAATAGAAACAAATTTCATAATAACATGACAGGAATCAGAATTGCACGTGAGTAAATTGTTTAAAAAAAGGCATGGCATAAGTTTAAAAAGTACAATAGGGAAAATGTAGTTTTCCCTATACGTATTTGAAATAATGATCAACGTGGGACTGTAAGACTCCTCAACCTAAAGAAAGTAAAACAGA
Source organism: Magicicada septendecula (assembly GCA_034769895.1). Lineage (NCBI taxonomy): Eukaryota > Metazoa > Arthropoda > Insecta > Hemiptera > Cicadidae > Magicicada > Magicicada septendecula. The sequence goes on from CM068370.1 coordinate 85,246,703, forward strand.
ACTGGGAAGAGCCTGGCAGGCTAGATTTTATCAAGTAACATCAAAACTTTCACTGCCAGACTGAACTTCAGTAAAATTATTTTCCAGGCTGTTGGGCTGTGGTCCTCTTCTTATAATCCAGACATTTCGCCTCCAGGTGTGGTAGTTGTGAGTTATCCGTTTCTTGAGGAGCAGAACAGTAAACCAAAGACCCACTGAAGATGACTGCCACAGCTGCTGTTGAACATTTGGTTTTATAAGAGGATCATGGTCCAACAGACTGGAAAATAATTTTACTGATGTTTACCAAATAAGTCATGAACCACGTAGAAATAATAAAAGTGCTCAAAAACAAAGAAACATGTGTGTAATAAAATGGCTCTTCAGATTGAGAACTGCCAATATAGAATGTCTTGAAGGCGTTAAGCAAATGAGTTTATGGCAATTACAAAACTCGAAAGCAACGACTAGAAGATACTTATACATGCCGGTACCAATCTGAAAGCTTGACCTTGATGACAGCTGGCAAGGACAACAGCTAATAGTCTACTTAAAAATATTGTGCCGTTACTCTATAGGTGACTATTTGCATTACTTTATACTGGATCATATTTTAATAGTTTGCGCTCATTTATAACAAATCTATGGTATACTTAAATTTATACATTTTCTGAGAAGTAGTTGAATACTAAAGCTGTAAATTATTAATGTAATTGTAAATTTCTTCAAACAGGCATCAAATAAGTACGCGAGCGTAAGCATTTTTTCATCCAGCGGGGAACTTTTTTTCCAAAGCGATGACCTATACTTGTTTTTGCTTAACCGTTTTCTGAAAGTCCAAGTAAAATTTTAAGATCACAATCCGAGAAAGTGTTGAGGAAACGTTTCGAGATATCAAGGATGTAAACAGAGCGTAGCGGAGCATTAACAGAAAATACAGGAGCTGTGTTGTGCTTATGTATGCATGGTGGGCAGCGGATGTTTTCAGTTCCAACTGCATACAACCCACGGATACTAGAATATACGGTAGGGATCATCAGCGAGGTGCGCAGTAGCAAGCTCCGCCCACTGACGTAGCGCGGGACCCACCGCTGTGTTCAGCCATGCTGTTTCTCCATTTCTGTGTATTGGAGTGCGTGTTGTTAATCAGGTGGATAATATTTATTTTGAGTTGTCTGGTTCACTGAACCAAGAATGGTTTGTTGTGCTATAGCCGGCTGTACACACCATACCAGACATCAAAAAGAGTTAGGTTTCACGTTCCACAGGTTTCCCAAAAACAAGGAGTTAACATTGAAGTGGATACATGCTTGTAAGCGTGCAGATTCGTTTTCTGTTAATGAAGCCCGTGTGTGTTCAGAGCATTTTGACGACTCTGATTACTTACGAGATTTGAAAAGTGAATTGTTGAATCTTCCTGCTAAACGTGTTTTGAAACCAGATGCTGTTCCACATTTAAATTTACCTGTTAGCAGCGTTGTTGCTTGTAAGGAAAAAGTCAACGACAAAGTCCGTGAGGTATGTTACAATCCTACAATATTGCATTCTTTTTAAATTTTGTAATGTTTTAAGCAAAATACTTAACTGAACTATTTAGGCCTAACATTCAATTAAACCATGCTTTCAGTAATATTTAATGCTATAAAATGTTATCATTTTACCATAACATTTAAGCACTACTTACTTATATTTAGACCGTGGTCTCGAGGTAGCATTCCTGCTCCTCGCACGTGCGGCCTGGGTTCGATTCCCGGTACTGGCAAATAATTTAGAAACGCCAGGAGGTCTGGAAAGGCGTTGACCCAGCGTCGTGAGGAAAATTGGTGCTGACCACATGACCTCCCATCATCTACAGGCCTTGAGCCGAGCAGCAGTCGTCTTGGCAGCTATGGGCCTGTAAAGGCCTACACGGTGGCACATTTCATTTTTTACTTATATTTACATAACAACACGTACACAGTTCTTTAGTGCCAAAGAAAACAATTATGTTATTGCTGTACTGTATTATTTCAGGTAAGAGTAAAAAAATGGAACAAACATAAAGAAGTATTAGAAATTTTACAACAATCAACGAAAAACAATGAGGCTTCCTCGGACATGACAGACAGAAACAAAATAGGAGAGGACTCATAAAAAAAACCGAAGTGGGGGAGAACCCAACAATTGTGAATGAAATGGAGGTAGAGAACTTCCGAAAATGTAAATGTGATGTCGTTGGTTTGACGGAAAAGCTAATAAGTATTGAAGAAGAAAACGAGAAACTTAAAAAGCAAATAACTGATTTACAAGAGCGCCTATCTGAAGCTCACGGAGAACTTTTGAAAATAAAGAGAATAAGTAGAGAAAGTAGTAGAGGGCACATTTTCACAATGTCAGCAGCAAGCTGTAATAAAAGGAAGGTGTTCTAACTGGTCACCAAATGACATCGCTAAAGCCGCGACATTACGTTGCATTTCCCACAAAGCTTTGGGTTTCGTGAGGGATGTATTGAAATACCCCCTTCCCAGCGAAATGACAATTAAAAGACGTCTAAGGCAGTTTTCAGTTCCCCCCGGATTCATTGATTTAAGCATTACCATTTTAAAGACACAGGCAACACTTCTATCAAACTTGGAAACAGATGTCATTCTCAGCTTCGATGAAATGAAAGTCAACAGCGATTTATGTTTTGATCACATGGAAGAAATAATTAGAGGACCACACAACAATGTCCAGGTCATGGTGATTAGACCTTTACTTGGAAAGTGGATGCAACCTATATACTACAATTTTGACACAGCCGTTTCTGTAGAATTGTTAACTGAAACTATTAAAGTTATAGAGGAGACAGATTTCAAAGTCAGAGGTTTTGTAAGTGACATGGGGTCTTCTAACAGAAAATTGTTGTCTGATTTACAAGTATCATGGACTAGGTCATTTATAGAAAATCCAGCAGAAGAAAACAGAAAAGTTTGGGTTTTTTGTGATGTGCCACATGCACTGAAGTTGATATGCAACCACTTGCTTGATGAAGGGTACGAGCTTGAATCAGGCAAGCTTTTCACGAAAAAACCATTTGTTAAACTTGTTGAACTTCAAAGTACCGGACAAGACCTGCAGTACGCCCATAAATTAACAATGAACCACCTTCTTGTGGCTGGGACCGAGAGACAGAATGTAAGGAAAGCAGCCGAGTTACTGTCTTTGACTGTCGGTAAGGCCCTCATTCACAATTTTCCCGATTTCAGTCATGTTGGAGAAGCTGTTATTATTGTCAACAATGGGTTTGATGTTTTGAATTCTCGTATACCAATTGACGCCATTTAAAACTTGAAAAGTGCGTATGGAACTTGTTTAAAAGAACAGAACGATGCCCTTGACAAGTTGTACAAACTGATACATTCCATGAAAGTAATAGCAAAAAGAGACAGAGGGAAGGAGGACAAAGAAATGGAAGACGGGGAATCTAATGACGAATATTTCCAAATGAAAAGAACTTCTGTATCTGGAAAGAAAAACAGAAGACCGTCCAGAAAGACAAGAGAGAAACAAGCAGAAAACATTCTTCTACCATTTCAGAAAGGATTGCTGATGTCCATAAATAGTCTTCGTGGATTGTTTACTGATTTGAAAGCAGAAGGTTATTCGTACGTTATGGCATCAAGATGCAACCAAGACATTATTGAGAGTTATTTCTCACAAATCAGGGGTTTCGGCCGATTTTATGATCATCCTCTACCAATTACTGTATCGCAAAGGATTAAACATTTGATTCTGAGCCGCAATGCAGGAAAGCTAATAATGAGTAGCAGTTGCTTAACTGAGAAGGAAATTGAAACTTTAAGTGGAGACATTCTGGCTGATTGTTCTGAAGACCATGTTTCCGACCTCTCACTTTCAGAAGAAATGAAACCCTGAAAGAGCAATTCATGTGGACAAGTTAAAGGAGAGTACAGTGATGATGATGACGAAGAATTAACATCAGCAGTCGATGGACTCATCAGGCACTTCCAAGAAGAAAACGAAGAAAGGAATATCCAAGACAGTGGTGTCTCAGAAAAACCAGAGCTACTTGAAATGATTGCTGGTTATATAGCTTACAGGATGAGGAAAAAATACCCAGAAAGGGGAAATGTTTATGGAAGTTTCACAAAGGATATTTCCTTTGCCGGCAAGAACTGGCTACAGAACATTTCAAGAGGGTCGTTGATGAAGCCAACAGATGAATTCATGCAAAATGTCTTTAAAATAGAAGAAGAGTTTTAAAAGTTCCACGAATGTTCAACTAACAAAGAGCCCAAAGTTTTCAGAAACCTACAAGATATAATCAAAAGTAAATATCCAGAAATGGACGATTTCATGGTCAAATGTTTTGTACGGATGAGGACTTTCATAAGAATGAAATCACTGAACAAACGTTCATCAAAGAAGTGGAAAGGAGCAAAGCGTAATGAAAGCGAAGAAAGAAAGAAAACGAAAAAATAAAGAAAGTTGTGTCACAATAAAGAAATATTCTCATGTATATATGTACCAGATATAGTTCTTAGATTTCTTCTTTGCATCTGCAATTCAATTTTAAAACCACAAAACAGCTATTCAGGTTTTTCCGTACCACAGGTCTATGATGGCCTAAGCCTGTGGGAGCCTTTTTATCCTTAAAAAAAAGTGCCCTCCGAGATGGTGGAAGAGGATGACGTCCTTCGGAGCCTTTTCACCGGCATTCCACCGGCCATCAGCTTAATAATGTTATTTGCCAGGGGAAAAAGACCAATGGAAGTCGACCCCTCTAAACAAATAATAATAAAAATAATAATAATGTTATTTGAATTTTATTAATTCTTTATAAATCACGTTAAAGGAATTAATGACAAGGAAAAATCAATGTAATTTATAAACGGAAACAAAAGCTCCTTTTGTAATTTATATTCACCGTAAGACTACATAAAACTAAAGATTTTGAAAGCTAAGATAGTAGACAAAATTAATACGAGGACTGAACAGGAATATCTGTACCTAATTAAAATAAAAATCGTATTGAACTATGTGAAGTACATGCGACCCGCTTGGCTGTTAATGTAGAGCGGCAATGGGTGGGTCCCATGTGACGTCACCGCTCAGCCTCGCACCGGCCAGGCTGCACGTGTCCCTACCATATATTCTAGTATCCGTGATACAACCCGTCCTTCCTTACCCTGCCTATCGGAACTGTTTCAAGGTCAAGCTTTCAAATTGGTACCGGCTTGTATAAATGCCGATACATCTATATATACATACGTGCTTGCGTGTGTGTGTGCGTGCAGACTCTTTTTATACATAGTATATAAATAATATACATACAATATACACAATATACATAGTATAAGTAGAAATAATATAAACATGTTAAATGAAATAATCAATACTTACATGACCGGCAATATTGAAATACGTGTGGTTTGTAAGATTAACAAGAGTAGGTTTGCTGACAGCAGCCTTCATTAGTATCGCTAGCCTGTTGTCTGGTGTCAGCTGGAATATGACAGTTGTCAATACTGTACCAGGGTAACCTTCTTCACCATCAGCGCTGACATATGTCATGATTACACGATCTCTGTCTATCACAGCATCCCATATTGCCTAACAAAGTTACAACAAAATGTTAATTACAAACGTATAATGGAACGTTGGTAATGTTATAATATTAAATATGTTTATAATTCTACTAACTTATTAAACACTTTGAAAACCTAAATAATCCTGAGCCAATAGCAGTTAATGATTTTTTTCATATCATTAAGCAGTTTTTCATTTCATAAGCCAATAGCAGTTACTTCATCAAACTAATCCATTTACAATTATCTTGTTGATTCATCCTCTTCGTTCACTTTATAAATATTATTATATATATAAACTTTCACAATATGAACTTACTTTCATTTATCTTTCCCAAACGTTTCGAGGTGATGTTCCTCTTCCTCAGTGGGATTAAATACTGAATGTCATTTTAACAGTATAACGGATAGCTAGACATTCAGTATTTAATCCCACTGAGGAAGAGGAACATCACCTCGAAACGTTTGGGAAAGATAAATGAAAGTAAGTTCATATTGTGAAAGTTTATATATATAGTAATAATCCATTTACATACACAGACACATACTACTATACATTATACTACATTACGCTTAAATTTGCTTTAAGCTTTACTTTGTTGTAGATATAAAAAATTAACAATTACACCTTTTCCTCAAATAACTATGTTCATTATATTCTTGTTTTATCCAAACATTACAATATAAATAAAATCCTGTATATAATACTGTATAAAAAGATTTATAACTTCCAAGGTATGCTCAACATTTCTGAAATTGGGATTTCTTGTAGTTCAGCGTTTTGTCAGTAAGTACCAACAACTGACTATACCGTAAACTCATGTGTCAAGTTTCATTTAATCTGAGTGTATTCTGTTTGAATTGGTGGCATGAGTGTTTAGTGACATTTTCTGTCAAACTAAACTAATTGTATCATAAAAAAGTGATAAATGTTTGCAAATTTTCTTTTATTGTTTAAATATAATAAAACCAAAATCCCAAATTCCTCCCAAAATTATTTGGGATATTTGGGTGAGCTAATCAATCCTATTAGAATCAATTGTCACTTGTTGCTTAATAGTACTTTAATAAAAGTTATTATTCAATACTGGTAACTATTATTTAATAGAAGTTTAATTAAAAAACTTGTGTTAGTGGTTATAACCACAAACAGAATTATCACTGTTGCACACCACTACAGAAAAATTATTCTGATTAACGATTTCAAGCTTCTCAGTTCATTGTCAGATCGGAAATTTCTGACGATCTGACGTTGAGCTGAGAAGCTTGAAAGCGCTAATCGGAATAATTTTTCTATAGTGGTGTGCAACAGTGATAATTATGTTTATTATTTAATAGTGGTTTAAAGTGGATTGGAACTGTATTGTTGGAAGTATTGTATAAATGAATACAAAACCTGAGTGAATTATCTCAGTGAACATCTACATTCACAATAGGAGACAGAGAGTAAATATTTGAATCAACTCAAATTTTCTTCTTAAAATTACCATATCGAATCCATTAATACCACCATGCAAGTGAATGTCACCACTGTTTCTGCTGAGACTAACATATTCCCTATTGAAAAGGAAATCTGCAGGATATGTCCTGTTGGCTACTCTGCCCACAGTTGCTCCAAATAAGTTTCCACTGTAGTTTATGAAACCTGTAACATGATCACACATATAAAAACTTCCAACAGTGTCTATCTTTGACAGTAACAGGATGTGTATTTTGATTGTTATATTTTATTTTATAATGCTATATGGATTAAAACAGAAAGGAGATTAGATATACCAAAATGATACATCAAACCTGACAAAAATATTGAAACTTTGAAGATAGTAAATGTAATACTACCTAATACTTTGATATCCCCACCTGTACATCTGAAATTTTGATGTTGAAACAAATAAATGTCAAAAGAGATAAAGATATTTCTAGATTTTTTAAAATTTTGGGTCTGCAGATGAATTCTCCATGCATTACAGCTAGAAATTAGAATGGCTGCTTCCACACTACAATAGCTGTGTATAAAAAATAGGTACTGAAACAAATTAATAAGGCATACCTATGTGCTACTTTAGACATAGACTGCGAAGAACAACCAAATGAAAAATATTATAGTAAAAGTAGAATATCTAAAGGAAGATTTTCAGTGGGTTGAGTGAATAAACTTAAGGATGTCGTCTTCTAGGCAGCGATTGAAATAAAACAATTGTATCCCTGTTGATAACTTGTTTATCGTTATCACAAATAATTTTTCACAAGAAAATACAATCTTTGATTTACAACCATTATTTACAATCAACTATTAACACAACCATAATTTATACAAACAAAAAGATAACATTCAAATATAATATTGATCCACAAATGTGGTATCAAACTAACAACATAATCCACTGAACTCAGAATCAAGACTGATTCTTAGAGTTATACATATAACTGTTAATAACATTATTCACCAAGATGCGTAATTTTCTACTATTGTCCAGAATATTCCAGGCATCAATTCCAGAACATTGCAGAATTAACTACATTAACTATAAATGTATTTGTACATTGATACAGAACATTCTAGTATATTACATTTTAGGTTAGTTGTCTCCAAGTCGCTTATATTAATATAATAGATATTTACCATATATCCGTCGTGCGACTTCGTTTTTCTCGTCTTATTTTGACGCGTTTCGGCAACGAATTGCCATCTTCAGAAATCTTAATCACTCATAGGAGATCGTTAAAAAATTAAAAACACTAAAATCATTACGGTAAAAGTGCACTTTTACCGTAATGATTTTAGTGTTTTTAATTTTTTAACGATCTCCTATGAGTGATGGCAATTCGTTGCCGAAACGCGTCAAAATAAGACGAGAAAAACGAAGTCGCACGACGGATATATGGTAAATATCTATTATATTCTAGTATATTCTGTAAATAGTGTCTCTATAAATAGTGTGCATCAGTGTACACAATTTATACAACAATTGTGGCTAATGTAAATATATGTGAGTAACGTAACTTATGTATTTAACCTATCCATATTATTCTTAAGTTTTAATAATATGACAATCAGTTTAAAGAATATCAATAAATATTCATATTACTTTAAATGTGGATTGGAGATTCTCTAGTATACAGCAAGGAACCAGTAGGACACTCACTATATGAATCAATACATGTAGTTGGTCAAGGATAGTCAGGTATGGAAAGAACAAATGGATACTAAAAGCCAACAGTGCTTGCAGTTTAAAAATTAGGGAAGGGTCTCAGATACTTTGGGAACATGAAATGAGCTTAAAAAAAATTCAAGTACCGTCTGCCTAGTGGCAAAAGCTAAAGAGCATGATAATGTCTTTCGGCCGCCAGCTAAACGCAACATTTGCAGAAAGGAAACAATCAGTCAGTCAGTAACCATAATAATGTTGCGTTTAGCTGGCGGCCGAAAGACATTATCATGCTCTTTAGCTTTTGCCACTAGGCAGACGGTACTTGAATTTTTCTTATTCAATCTACGTTTTACTCGTTCGTTGGTTTTCCTTCGCTTCTCTGATAGTTTCATGTTGTAGAATGCATCGATTTTCTCCTGCTCAGTCATCATTGACGCGAACGGTGTATTTATTAAGTACTCGTTCAATTCTTCGCTCAACAAGTCATCTTGTTTTCGTTTTTGTTGCGATGGGGCCGCTGGTATTGAAGCTTCACCGCCGACAGCAACCGCTCGTTGCTGTTCCTTCTCGAGCTTCTTTCGTTCCCGATACTTTCTTGCTCGCTCGGCATTTTGTCGTTTCTTGATCTGAGCCTTCTCGTCGCTGCTATCCATTGTCGAACGCTGTTTTAATCAGTCGCCACGTTATGGTTACTATATACCAGCAGCAGTGTATTTCACCACAACACAAAACAAACCTTTATTTACAACAATCCCAATGACATTATGTATCTGTGTTATACTTCACATTTCTGCGGTGAGTAATTAAATATAAAGAACAGTAGATTTGCATTTACGATGACAAATATTTTAATGAATAGATCGTTAGCTGAATCACATACGAAGACAACCATTAACTAGAGACAATAACCCCAATAACCTATCTACAGCTATGCAGTGTTGTTTGCTTGTTAGGTCTTTAATCTGCGACGACGTTAGCATGTTAGCGGTCGCGGTTTTAGTTAACGATTCCCGGCTGGTAAATTGTGCTAACACTTGATTTTAAACTTTCAGGACGCTTTATAAATCTGGTTTAATTGTTTGCAGTGATATTATTTTTAACACGTTATATATATTGCGACGTATCAAAACAAACGTTTATTTACAACAATCCCAATGACGTCACGCAAGAATGACGACATGCAGCGTGATGCGTTACAGTTTACAGCGTTACAGAAATTTTCAAATGATAGCCAGCCAAAAGACATTATCATGTCAAAATGTTAGAAACATGGGCATAGGCAGACATGTTGGAATCGTTGACCCCCGTCCCCCAAAATTTCTCACTCAGCTGCAAAGCATACTATTGTTTCCTTTTAATTGTGATAATTATGTGTTATTATTAATTCTCATTAAATGTATTCTTATCTTGTAATAAAGTTTTCACTTGCGTTTCGCTGCTAGGTCTTAACAACTACTCAAAAACTTCTTTCCCGAAAATAGAAAATTTTATACCACTATTTATGTGTACTTCATTGAATTTGTGAAGAAATTGTAAGCTAGAAATTTTAGCTACTTTAGCTAGAAATTTTGTAAGTAATTAACACCTGATATAGCCCACGCAGTATCATTTATTTTTACAATCAAATGTAGCAAAAACCCATATCAACCACACAACCATTCAGCATCATCAAGCATTACCTTATTGTACTTTTTATAATACTGCTCTGTTTTTACATTCTTTCTGCTTTTGAGTTACTTTGAATTCTGCTCTTGGTGGCCCTACCTCTTTTAATTTTAACTTGGTTTGACAATCAAGAGAAGTTTTCAAAAAGTTTTTAGCAGAATTTATTTTTTTCTAAAGTTATTAGCCTATAAAAATAGTACAGTATTAATGGTCAACATATACACTACATAAAATTGAACACACCACATTACAATGTAAATAACATATGCAACACATTATCACTTCAATACATGAATTGTTTTTAAAACATGCTACGGTAAACAATGGGAATGGGACTAAAGGTGATGAACAAATGCTCTACTCAAACTGCTTCCATAGTAATATTTTTCTTGCTTCACATTTCGATCCCTAGAGGATCATCCTCAGAAGAAGTTTTCAAACTTTCTTATTTTGATGTTCTTACGAGATCCATACTGGTACATTGAAATAAGAAAATTTAAAAACTTCTTTTGAAGATGATCCCAGATTCCAGGTATTGAAATGTCAAGCAAAGAAAAATGTTATGATCGAAGCAGTCTGCATAGAGGATTACCCATAAAAATCATTCATTGGTTAGGAGTTTTAAATGCAACAAGTGTGTTGCCCACAATATCAGAGAATGGAAATCTGTTCCCTTCCTCACTTTGACCAAACCCTTTTCTTTTGACAGAAGCACATCGTTCTAGGCTTGCCTAAATTACTGTTCATTCTAAAAACATTACTAGAAACATTCCACATTCCAGCCTTTCTTGAGTGGTTAACTGCACCCAGTGTGAACGAATTATCCCCATTTATAAGTATAGACTTAGGTGTCTACGTAGGACAGAGGAGAGACAATGTGACAACAGTTCACTCTTTCACATACACATTAACTCTCTCTGTCACATACTGTCACTTCACAGTGACACTAATATACTTCCAATGTTCTCGCCAGCCTTATTGTAGCTCATTTTCACACTCCTGAAATACTGTACAAGACAGTTGTCTGTACATGAGAAATGAACGACAATTTTGTTAGCCTCGCAAGCAGGTGTTTGTGCGCTGTACAGTACATCTCTAAACAACTATCCAGAATGTGTTGTCAGGTCTATACACTTCTTATTTTGACGTCATTACTTTACAACTATTTCTGTATTACAAAATATAAAAGCAGTATTAAACTGAAGTTAGTGAGTAGCATTCTTTAATTTTTGCAGGGGTGGTTCTGCCTCAGAGCCTTTGTTCATGAGCTGCAGTTACATAAACATTATAATCATAAACCCCTTATATGCACCAAACCCTCATAATCATAAAAGGTCAGTGGAGGAGGAACAGAATATGTATTACATATGTATGTTATAGAAAAATCACAATGCAGAAAATCCAAGCATCCAGTGTTAACATCCAGAAAAAGGACTTTCATCACTATATAATTCACCATATCAATTTAGACTAAATATTAAAACACTGCATACTATTACAAGAGTTGATATTAATCAACCCAACCATAGTTGCATCTTCCAATCAATATAGAGTCTGCAGTGTATTCATACTTTTCCATAGGCATTACAAATTTTTTAATAGAGGGATTATAGGACAGGATTCTACCTGGTGGTGGATTACTGATGATAAACAAGGATAGCAATGTTGCTGATACTGTCTGCCTGCTGATTTTATCTATAAGATTCTATTCTGACTAGCCAATGGAAAGGGACTGGAATCCCATAACCCCTCTTAGTTATGCCACTGCATATAGTTCATTATAGGCTGTCTCAAAAACACATTTTAATGTTTTTTACCATGCATCCCATTTATTCAGTCATTTATAGTACCATTAAGAACTAGGATACATTCTAAAAATCAGAACTCTCACATAAATTTTTTATAATTTCAATCGAAATAATTTTTGGTTAGATTTCTTTATTCTAGATATCTACTTCACCTCCTTCCTCGTAAGACTAAAAACATAATGTACCCCAAGTTATTGTAAACTCCAAATTAATTAAGTTGGACTATGACATTTTACTAAGTGTCCTCCACAGGAAGATAATATAACTGAATCATATATTTATACAAAATATCATATGATCAACACATTTTATCTCTCTCTTCCTCTCGTATTCACCCACTCACTTCTACAAATATTTTCTAATTTTAAAAACTTTTTACATTTACAAACTTAGTGTCCATACTCACCAGTCATGTCATCAAATCCCAGTACAACATCATCAACATTTCCACGCCTATCAGGCACTTTAATACAAGTAATTATGGCACCATAGTTAATCACCTGTACACTCATTCTATTCTCATTGACCAATGTGAATCTACGTACTGGGCGACCTGATCCATCATGTCCAAAACTATCTTCAGTTACAGTAACTTCTGGTTCCATCTTCTTCTGGCTAACTTCAGATTTTCCTGAAACAAAATTTTAAAATTTCACTCATAATTTCCCAAATTTAATAAAATTCTGTATAATACAAGAAAATTTAATCCTTAGATAACCAAGTTATTACCACAACATAATAATTATATATTTTTAATAAAAATTAATATAAGTTTTTCGTGTAATGTATATGAATACTTCAGAAAGTTGCCCTTGCTAATAGACTGTTTTGATTTGTAAACAGCTGTCACTTCCAAACCATTAACAGCAGCAAAAAGAAGCTTGCTCTATTAATCATTAATTGTTCAAATGTTATGTATGATCCACAAACTTAGCATGAATAGTAAGTCATGAGGAGGAGTAGTGAGAAACCACTAGATACATTTTAATGAAATATGAAGAAGAAATCATAATCAATGAAGGTGTTAAAAGATTTAAAAAATTGATATACACAAGCTTTATTGTTATTATATAACGTTATTTGAAAGACATCAAATGGATACTCAGTTGGTCATATTGTTAGATAGACCAATCTGATTGTATGACAAGTTTCTTAGCAGACACCAGCTGGCAAGAAAAAAGTAACTAACAAAGATAAGATGAAACAATTATGAGAACATGTGCAAGGAACAATGGAGTATGGGGAGTATGAATTGGAAGGCAGCTCTTAGCAGATAAAGACAAACGGTAAAGGTAACTGGAGTAGAACTATCCCTGGATTTAAATAGTCCGTATGCTAATAATAATAATTCTGAGTTGCTAAAGTAAAGAAAACATTTGTCATAGTAACCAACATTAAAATTATGTTATTCTTAACTTATAACAGGAAAATAAATGTGAGTGAGTCTAAATCATATTTTGGAAAAAAACGTACACAGGATATATCTAATGGTTCTTATGTGAAGGAAACATGTTACTTACTGATATAAATAAAATACCACTAGACATTTCATTCTTATCCCTACTACAATTGCGTAGCCTACATTTGAGTATCATTAGTATCATCAATAGGAACTCAAAGAACAAAGGAAGAAATCAAGTTTTAAAAATGTATAATATTATCACACAAACGCATGTATACTTTCCTTCAAAACAACCAGAATAAATGGAAGTTGTGAAGCAACTCTGCAACACAAGGCTTTGAACAATACAAATTGTACCTAAATTCTAATGTATGAAAGTGACACATTGTTTTACAACAGAAAATATTACTTATGATTATACAAAACTTTCAGTTGAAACAAAGTCGGCAATCAAATAAATTTTATAATAATTCTGTAATATGTACAGTATCTCTTCAATAGTATATGCATTGTTAATATTTTATTTATTGTCAAAATCTGACTCATAGTTCCATTTATGTTTTAAGCATCACAGAAAATGTGTATCAGCACACTAAAACTTTTTATCTGACTATATAAAGTGAAATCAATATTCTGTTAGCTATTAGAAGAGTGCAAACTTTATTAAAAGATAAGAATACATTTGATGAGTATTAATAATAACACATCACTATCGCTATTATGTTAACAGTAACTCAACAGGAAGAGAAAGTAACTATGGCATTAACTGAAGAGGAAGATAGTATCATGTAATGAACACCTTGTTGTATATAGATGAATATGTAGACATAAAACGTTAGTCCAAAGATGGGACAGATGATAATCAGCAGAGTGAAACCAGAGAGACACACACACACGCACGCGCGCGTGCGCGCACACGTGCACGCGTGCTAAATTGTCTCTGGTAGCACTGAGAAAGACTTCAAAAGATAGAACAGAGAGGTGAATAATTTATAAAAATATAAATATAGGCCTTTTGTACAAAATAACAGTTTTGTATTCTTTTATATGTTTAACACAATATAATAGTTTGATAAAATTAAGTAAGCATACAATATGAGACATAAAAATAAACTTTTGACTTACAAATCAAAAATACCCTTCATGACTGAAAATCAAATTCATACGGTAGCCAAAATAATTTTCTAAAAATGGAAACTGAAACTCATTAAGTACCTAACTCAAATAAATCATATTACATAATAAAAGAGTACTGGAAAAAATAGAATACAATAACATTATCAGAAATATATGTATAACATGTTTCAAAGGAGGTACTGTTAATGAAAGTATAAACAGTATAAAAACACAAATTTATAAAAATATGTACATATTTGAATTCTGTGGTTGCGCTGAAGTGTGATGTATATAATAATTGTGTTTTTGTGACACATACTCCAAATATTCATGTTCTACATCATCAGACTAAAGGTATTAGAGGAACAACTACTTACAACTGGTAATCAAGTACATGCGAGCACTTGGTAATACAATTCATAGCATTTTCATATACATGTGTGTGTGTGCATCATAGATGCTTATGTATTTTACAGACATTCACAGTCAAAGTAAAATGCATGTAAATAATTTACTAAGATGTACACTAGTACACTATACTAGGTATATGTGCTTACCGATATCAGATGTCAGCAGATGCTAACGTGTGTATCGGAAGTATTGTGAAGTGAAATTTGTAATGGACACCGTGCCATTAAATGACACACTCAGGGTTATCAAAAACAAAACCTTCTTCACTGATAACAAGGATCAACAAGTGACCAATCTATCTGTCTACTCTCTCTCTCTCTCTCTCTCTCTCTCTCTTTTATAACGATTCTGTTTTCTGTTTACATCTCTCTTTTCCTATACACAATCTTACAACAACAAAAGAAATGAATGTAACTAAATAAGTAAACTTTCGTATTCTTGGATTTTGTTGTCCATGTTGATTAACTAAATATAAGTACCGGTATATCACTACTGACTTGGAACACAAAGTTTTTTATTGGTAAAAACGTAAAGTTTTACTTTATACCCTGAACCAGTTTTCGCTTGTTATAAGCTTTGTCAGAGGCTCAGGCCTCTTATTAAGGCCTGTTAATACTTATATTCAGTAAACTTTCGTAGGTATTCTTCTACGGACAAGACTAGAAAAATTTGCTTATCCTGTTACTAAGTGCCATGATTAATGGAAAAATAGACATGTGTTGAAAAAGTAGACATTAGCCATTACAAAATCCGTTTAATGCGCATTATTTAGTACCATATTTTATGGACTCATTTTATGTAGCTTTTTTGAACAAAAAATTGAGGAAATTGTAATATCACAGAACTTAATTTATACAATATTACAATTTAATATTACAAGTTCTGTGATATTATAATTTTCTCATCGTATTTAAAGAAAATATTTGATGATGTAAAACACCCTGTCTCAACTCCACATATACAAGGATACATACATACCTACACACGCGCGGACGCACATATACACTCACATACACAAACACGTTCACTCAGATAATTATTCTGTTGTGTATGACATTTCTTTTGTATTCATACACAGGTCCTGATGATGACAATAAATATTGTCAAAAATGTCAACACAAATAATATAAATTTGTGTTATATTTATTGACCGATCCTTACAAACGTTCACCAGAAAAATTTGTGTTATATTTATTGACTGATTCTCACAACCCTTCACCGGAAAAATTCCTTGATTGACGGTCACTACGAATTTAAGGATTATTTTTGTAAATAATTTTAATAAACAGTTTATTAGTTTTTTAATATTATTACAAAATACAATGTTTTCAATGTTTGTTATTCTTTATGTAAGTCATATGTATTCTGATTTGCAGAACTTTCTCATTATTATAGTTGGTGTAAACAGTATTGTAAATGATGGTGGAATTAAAGCTCTAAATACCCAACCTATGGTTAATTATTATTAGAAAAATTAGAGAAGCAGTTAATACTAAAAACTTAAGAAACAAATACTAGACCGAACATCTACTATTATTAATAATGCACTTATAAAGATGAAACATCTATAACTACCACTGGACTGCAAAAGGCAACAGGCAATACCGAATTGATACTGTGTCGCAAGATCCAGTTGTATAACTGGAGCTCCATGTGTATAACTAGATCTCAGGTCAGACTAGCTTTGATTTCAATATACATGGAATGCATGGTATTTAATTCTTAATAGGGCTATTTTTTTTAAGCATCATCTGCCTTTCGAGTATTAGGCCTAATTATAAGTACAACACTGCCGACTCGAAACACAAAGTTTTATATGGGTAAAAATGTAAAATTTTTACCTTATAGCCTGAACTAGTTTTTGCTTATTATAAGCTTTATCAGAGGCTTTGTCTGATGAAGCATATAATAAGCATAAACTCGTCAGGCTATAAGGTAAAAATTTTATATTTTACATTATATAAAACCTTGTGTTCCGAGTTGGTAGTGTTATACTTATAATTAGTTAATCAACGGATATGTCATGGACAACAAAATCCAAGATATTAAGCCTACATGTTGCACCAGCTTACTGCAATTTATATTACACCATGTCAGTACTCAGTGGAAATCAGGTAAATTGCCCTTAAATTACCCTTACATTACTGCTCCATATCATAATATCAAAGCATATGTGCTTCATATCTTACTTTGGAAATGTTAAATGAAATAAAAAAACACGTTTCCTCACTGCTTCAAATGTACAGTATAGTGGAGGGTAAAAGCAAATTTGCAAGAAAAAAGTTGCCATGGTTGCACAGTATTGAAAAAACTACCGTATTTAAAACTTTTTAGGCCTAAACTACTACAAAAAACTGAGAGGAATTTGTCATTCTGTTTGCTTAGCCTTGTTAGTGGAGATAGTACTGACAGAAGCAGATCCTAAATGTTATGATAATTGTACCAGTTATGTTAAACTGTATAAATACATATAATTTAGCCTATTAAATCCAGTAGGTTTTAAATGCATACAGTTAAGTATAATTATGGCAGTACTGTTTAATCTGTTCAAAACTTAATTCATTAAAGGAAAACCTGTATTTTTCTATGCATAGTAATAGTCTATTTTGTTAAATATATAGACTTCAACACTGAAATAGCAGTTAAATAGTAAATCTGTTTTACCATTATTACCATAACTTATTTAAGTAATAAATAAGTGTTACAAATTAATCAAATGATAGGCAAACAATATAGTAATTTTTTATTTAAATTGGTTTTACTGTGGGCTGGTTTTTCTTTTAATACATTCCTTGTATCATAACTTATTATGTGAGTTTTGCACAATTTAGTATTGTACTCTGATGTTTTAGCTAAAAAGATGGATGAACAAGAATTACTAGATTTAGTTTATATATTTATGAGAGATAATAATATCTAAAATTAAAGTAATTATTTTAATATTTATATTCTTGTTTGAGTGGAATTTTAAGGCAAGTAGACTCTTGTTTACAGTTGACAGATGTTTATCTGAAATCATCAAGTTAAAAAAGAATTCACACATCAAGACAGTAACACCCAGGCTGATCTCTTCTCCATTAAGGCATCTCAAAATGTATACAGAAATGAAAGAATAACACTCACGTTCAATAAATATATACAAGGACTACATATTAATATTAAGGATTAAGACCACTTAATATTTATAATGCTTCCTTCTATGTCATCTGTTCTCTTCTGTTGGTTTCTATTTGTTCCATCCTATGTCGAATCTCAGCAACAATGTCAGATTTGCTTGTCTCATTGCTAATAACTACAAATGTAGAAAATGGAAGAGTAGCAAGTTCATTCCACCTTTTAGAATTACTTTCATCTGTTATATTTTTTTTTCTATTTTTCAGCTTTTCAATCTTTTCATCTCATTTGCTGAAGCCAGCTTTCTTAAAACAGTTAGTATGATTACATTTTGAATATAATTAATTCACTACCGACTTGGAACACAAAGTTTTTTCTGGGTAAAAACGTAAAAGTTTTACTTATAGCCTGAACCAGGTTTCGCTTTTAAAAAGCTTCTTCAGAAGCTGCCATTGGGAGCGCTGTCCGTCTTGTTCTTGGTGACGGTATCGACTTTTGAAGGATCAATGTTGTGTGTGTGGGGTGTAATATGTTCGAATAATGCATGTGATTTGAATTGCGTCTGTTCGTTTAGGGCGTAGTTTTTATGTGTTTTGTGTGTTTGTATATTTCCAATTGTTCAAGAGTGTCTAGTTTTCGGCCTTTTGTGTGTCCATGTCCATGTTATTGTTGATGTTTTTGTATGTGTGGTTTGCTTCAATGAGATGGTTTGCAAAGGTGGATTCTGTAGTGAAGTGTAGTGCCTTTGTGTGTTCAATGTACCTTTGTTTGAAATACGTCCTGTCTGGCCTATGTAGAATTTTGAATATCCTTCGTACTTTCAAAATAATGTGGTTGGTATCTAATGAACGAGACCATAACTTCTTAGGCCTATATTTAAAATATTATTGGTATTCAAGTTTTTTGTTACTGAAAATGTCAGTTTATCAGTAGTAATTCATGATCTTACACACTATGCCTTGTATACCGGTACTTATTGTTATCTTATCTTTGTTCATGTACGCTTAAACCTTTAATAAAAATTTACACCATAAAATATGGTAGGGCCTACTAACAATTATAAAAATTGTTAAAAATGCTTAAGTAGCATACATACATTTCAAGTTATTTTAAAAGTTTTTTTATATTCAAAAACATATAATGACAGTTTATTTCCTCATTTTAAAGTTTCTGCATTTTAAGGTTTGACATTTTAAAAGCATTGCACATACTTGTAATCAAACCTGTGTTCACTTTTAAGAATACTTCAGAAGATTAACAGTCAATTTATTGACACATTTTTCATCTGCTAGTGTCCATAGAAGTATTAATGTACAGAAGTTAAAACTTAATACATTAAGTTAGTCTGTTGATTAACTAAATATAATTAAATCACTACCAACTGGGACGCAACGTTTTTTATGGGTAAGAACGTAAAAGTTTTACCTTATAGCCTGAACCAGTTTTCGCTTATTATAATTTCATCATCAGCCTCTGACAAAGCTTATAATAACCGAAAACTGGTTCAGGCTATAAAGTAAAACTTTTATGTTTTTACCCATAAAAAACTTTGTGTTCCGAGTCGGTAGTGATTTAATTATATTTACTGAATAATTATAAATAATTATCTTGTTGTTGCATCCTCTTCGTTCACTTATTAATTTAATAATATATATAATACTTTCACTTATGAACTTACTATTGTCACTTCCCAAACGTTTCAAGATGTTGTTTCTCTTCTTCAGTGGGTTGAGTACTAACTGTCGATTACAGAATAACCGTTACGGAATGGAGTGTGTGGTGGGGGTTGATGGTGGGAAGGGGTTGGCGCTGAGGTTCGAATTATGTGTGTGGATCAGTGTGTCAAATAGTGTATGTGATTTGTAATGTATCTGTTCATTTAATATGTTGTTTGGTTGTAGTGTGTGATATCTGTATATTTCAAATTTTTCAGCTGTGTTTAGTTTTCTACTTTTTGGTAAGTAGTGTAATATTTCCATGTTGTGTTCTATGTTTGTGTAGCTGTAGTTTTCGTTATGTAAATGTGTGGCAAATGTGGAATGTATGTAGTTTGTGGTGAGGGCTTTTAAATGTTCAGAAAACCTGGAAGAAAAAGATCTTCCAGTCTGGCCGATGTAGAATTGTTGACAATCATTGCAATTTAATTTGTAAACCCCTGTTTTGCTGTATGTGTCAATGTCTTTGTTAGTATTGTTTATGTGTTTTCTAATGGTGTTGTTGGTTCTGTAAGCTACTTTATAATTTTGTTTCCTAAATGTGTGACACACATGACCACCAAGATGAATTAAACACAATTAAATACATAGCAGTCAAAAACGGATACAACCCCGAATTAATAAATAAACTACATAAACGAATCCTCAACACAAAAAGTAAAACACATCTGACCAACAGCACACAACCCAGTAAATACATAACACTTACGTACTACAATTCCAATACACATAAAATTGCAAACACATTTAGGAAACAAAATTATAAAGTAGCTTACAGAACCAACAACACCATTAGAAAACACATAAACAATACTAACAAAGACATTGACACATACAGCAAAACAGGGGTTTACAAATTAAATTGCAATGATTGTCAACAATTCTACATCGGCCAGACGGGAAGATCTTTTTCTTCCAGGTTTTCTGAACATTTAAAAGCCCTCACCACAAACTACATACATTCCACATTTGCCACACATTTACATAACGAAAACCACAGCTACACAAACATAGAACACAACATGGAAATATTACACTACTTACCAAAAAGTAGAAAACTAAACACAGCTGAAAAATTTGAAATATACAGATATCACACACTACAACCAAACAACATATTAAATGAACAGATACATTACAAATCACATACACTATTTGACACACTGATCCACACACATAATTCGAACCTCAGCGCCAACCCCTTCCCACCATCAACCCCCACCACACACTCCATTCCGTAACGGTTGTTCTGTAATCGACAGTTAGTACTCAACCCACTGAAGAAGAGAAACAACAACTTGAAACGTTTGGGAAGTGACAATAGTAAGTTCATAAGTGAAAGTATTATATATATTATTATATAAATAATTATAAGAATAAATACAAATGTCAGTTTTAACAATGAGAGTAGTTTTATATATTTTTGTTATTCATTTATTGCCACTTTTACATAAAATAAAATCACGAATAAAAAAGTTGTCATAGACAAAGAAGTTTGTTGTCTCTTATTTTATGATCAGACATACTTTCCGTGTTTTTGTTGTAAGTAATAAGAATAAATTAGCCACTGGCAGTTTATAATTATTTTTAATAGTACTATTATTGCTCATATTAGTGTAATCATATGATCGAGATTTTTTACAAGACTAAGTGCTCCTCAAGATTATCCTGGGTAAGTGTAGAATATTTTCACATTGTTGTTCCACACATTTTAGAACAAAAAATACTAATAAAAACTACTTCGGAAGCAATTACAATGACCTTCTGCGAAATAAGTGTTAAATTTCAAGTGTTAAACATACGGTAACAAATGTTTGAAGTTGACTCAGTTTAAGAATCTGACTTACATTCACTGTTGCTCTAGATCAAATCAAATAAACCTGACTCTAGATTTGCCAGGAGTAAACAACATGGTAGTCTATTTGGCAGCTTACCAAAGTTAATGAAATGGCATCACAAACATGAAAGACACGTAACAAATGGTGGAGATCATTAAAAACTTAGCTTGTCACCTATGGCTGTAAAATACCTGACAAGCCTAATTCCAAATAAAGTCGTCAAGCTATAGAAAGGAGGTTACATGACATGGAAGATTAGAAAATGGCAAATCTAAATGAAGAAAACCAAAAATAAGCAAAATAACAAAATAAGCGGTGTTTAATCAGTGTTGGCCACTTACAAAACACGCAGATGAGGGCTGAATGGAAGGTGGGCAAAGAGAACAAAAATGAACACAAAGAGGTGGGATGACTAGCAAAAATTATGCAAAATAAATGAAATGCACTAGTGCCACAATAAAGAATAATATTATAATTCTTACAGGTTAATACAATCTTCATGTTGTACAACATTTATTTAGATGAATATTTATTTGTTTATTTAATGTCTACAACATTGTTTATTTATGAATAAACAAATACTACAGTTTTTAGCCCAATGCAAAAACTAAACTTACAAAAAACTTAATTTTTAGAATTAACAAACCAACTATGTAAATAAAGTCTCTGAAACTATATATACATTACTGGATATACTCCACCTGTATAGTGTATGTGTTGTTTTATACATAAAAGACGAAAGAAAAAATATGATAATGTTGGTAAAAAATCAAATTTCTTGAAAAAATGTGCCTTATATTTATTATATTAATGGTAACCAAACTATATGAAAATTGGTAAATAAATTTCTCATTTATTTATATTCTTTCTCTGTTTATTATCAGATGCACTGGATCCTTGATCCATTTCTGTCTTTGTTTAAGACACTGTTCTTCTTAATTCTGTTTTACTTTTCCCATCTTACTTGCTACAATTTACTCATGTAGATGTCTCAGTCTTCCTCTCCTCATTTCTGTTGCTTTTCCTTTCAGTTGTACATTGATATGATAAAATATAGTAAACATGAATATAAATGTCTAGCCACATATAAATGCAATTATATTTTTAGAGTAATTGGTGACAAGGAAGTTTACACAAACTATAAATCAAATGTAGTTTTTGGGAGCAATCAAAACCTATAAGGGACCAATAGGGAGCGCCGTCATCAAAAAACATAATAATATTAAATAAATATAATTAAATCACTACCGACTTGGAACGCAATGTTTTTTATAGGTGAAAACGTAAAAGTTTTACCTTATAGCCTGAACTAGTTTTCACTTATTATAGAATAAGCAGCCTCTGACGAAGCTTATAATAAGCGAAAACTGGTTCAGGTAATAAGGTAAAACTTTAACGTTTTTACCCATAAAAAACTTTGTGTTCTGAGTCGGTAGTGAGTTAATTATAGTTAGTTAATCAACGGACACATCATGAACAATGAAATCCAAGAATTTAATAATATTAAAAAATGTTATTTTCAATAATATTTGAGAAAGGTTTGTAATAGTAATCATGATCATTATAAACAATAATCTTCATGAGTATTTGAAATCGCCAAATCACCATTTGTACAAGTTAAATATGTGTAATATGCCTGCTGTTCAATTTAAATGTTGTTCTTAGAATTTTAAACAAAAGGAAAAACTAATGAGAAAACAGAGCTTCACATTACAGTACTATAACGTGAGTTACAAATTTGCAAGTTGCATACAAGTACATTCACATACACACAGTTGCACATGTACGCCTGTGTTATAAAGACAGTCACAAAGTGTTACATAATTTCATAACATCAGTGTGTAATGTGTTTATTTATCTTTTACAGCAGGGCAAAATGTCACTCACTGTTGTTCACACTAGCGACATGTGAATTCTGTTTGCTAAATATACAACTTAAATATAGAACAAAAATATGGTTTTTTTTAAAGTAACCACCACTTAACTGTCATTATCTGTTCCTTATCAGTATTTGTCTCTTTCAACTAGTTTTATACTTTTAGATAAGTCAATATTTTGAAGTACTATATTTGCACATAAATAAACTTAACAAACACACACACACACACACACACACACACACACACACACACACACACACACACACACACACACACACACACACACACACACACACACACACACACACACACACACACACACACACACACACACACACACACACACACACACACACACACGCGCGCGCGCGCGCGCGCGCGCGCGCACGCACGGATAGACAGAGACAGACAATCTCTCTATAAATATATATATATATATATATATATATATATATTGTAGCATGACAGATAATCCACTTAAATCAATTACCAGATGATCATTAATAAAACTCAAGTATATGGAATATCCAAAAAGATCCAAATGAAAATCAATTAAAAAGCACTATAAATTATTATAATAACAAGAAAAAGTAAGCATAAAGAAAAAATCTGCAACTAATATAATTATACTACAAATTAAAAACCCAGAAAACTAAAAATGAAAATAACTATATTACCCAGGTAGGATAGAAGCAGGCAATGAAGATACCCAGACAAAGTAAACAGACCAGAGTAAACAAAAGAGTATAAAAAGAAATGGTACTGAAGAACCAAGAATGAAGAAAGAAGAAATCTAAAATAAACCAGTATACTGAATAATCAGAGACAAGTGAAGATCAACTAGAATAAAGGAAGTGAAAAACGACCAATACCCAATAGAAACCCCATAGGGAGAAAACCAAAAACCCCCAAAATAAATGAATGTCACAATAGAAAGTATAACACCCCAACAAACCATATAATTATGTAAAACTGATAAAAACAAAAAGTGTTTAAAGTGTTAAGTAACAGTGCACCCAAAAAAGTTATTGTATAGTTTATATAGACAAATCTTAACAGTTCCCCCATGGTTAAATATTTCATATTATAAAACTATAAAAGGACTAGTGATAATATCAATAAATAACCAGGGACAAGTGCAAGTTATTAAATTATAATAAATAAACTTTGAGAAGGTACATGAATTACCGTGCAAATAAATAACTTTAAGTGTTTTTAAACAGTATCATGATAATAGTTAATAAAGTAATATGGTAAAGGAGCAAGGAATACTCTTGCTAATAAAATGCCACTATTTATATGAGAACATTCCATAGAATGAATAATATAAACAGCGAGCTTGGGTTTCATACATAAAGTGACGGGGAATACATTCCTAAAATTGGGAAGTACAAATAAGATTGTAAATAAATAGTTTAAGGAAGTGTTGAACATTTAATGGAAACAAAATGTTATGTTCCTAGTTCCAGATATTAACTATATAAATAAGATTTAGTATTGAGCAGTATTGTAGTTATAAAATGTTATATTGTTAGTAATTTAAATTAGGAATGCAATATCTGAATGTAGATACCATTCCTATATTATAAAATGTTTTTATTAAGTTACTGTGTGTAATCAGTATACAAAAAAGGTATGATTCAAAGTACCAGATTTAATAGTAAATAAGTGTTATATTTTAATTGTTTAAAATCAATATTCAATGTTATAATAGTAAAGGAACAAATTGTTAATAAATGTTTTATTAGAATAGAAGGTCAGAAAAGGGTACAAACTAACTATATTAGTAAAAACAATGCAAATAGCAACAGACAAAATCTAGGCCAGATAGTAAATTTAGACTATATAATAATTGACAAATCTAGTCCTATAAACCAACTAAACTGATAATATTTATGTAAGATAAATCCACCATATAGTAATACAATGTAACTAATACTTTATAAAGATATGGTCAGAAGATAAGTAAAATTATAAATAAAAATGGAATGTACTAACTAACATTTCAGAGGAGGAGTCATAGATAAATGAATTATATTTAAAAATAACAATTAACAAACTAAATTGCAAGAAATTAAGTAAAAATAGACAATTATATCAATTTCAGATTCAATATAATAATAATTATATAAGAGAAAATGGCTATTATCTGGTAAAGAACAGGAAACACATATTTGAACCTACTTTCCAAAATGAAAGAAATATATCTTTTTTAAATGAAAACTTTGTAAAACTATATTTATTAGTATCAAAATAAGCAAAATAGAATAAAGAAACCGAATATGTATTTAGTATTTCATACAGTTAATTAATAACGAAAATATTTTCTGTGTATAATGTATTTGAATAAAATGTATCGGAAGCTAAGATAATTTGAAACAATGTATAATATATATTAAATTGGCTAAGATTTTCAGGAGACGAAGGAAATGAGAACAGTTAATTATTATCCGTTGACGAGAGTACTTAAACGAGGTTTTTGCTCCATATAACCTTAACTAATGGCGTCTTATAATTGAACTGAGTTCGGTAAAAATTTTTATAAATTTTTATTTTGAGTTTTTTATTTGTGAACCGGTGAAAATAAACAATGAACAGTGCATCACCAATAAACAGAACCACACACGCCTAATTAATTAAAATAACACCAATACAATAAATTTTACAGACGAACAAACAAGGTTAAACCCGACACGTGTGACAAAGTGAGATAGACATAATCACAAACATTTACACCAAGTGAACTATTAAACAATACACCAGTAACACTCAATTAACTCCAGAACCATTATACACAATTGCTAAGACAAATAAACGGAGCAAGGGCATCTTTATTGAACCAAATATTTCGTCGAGGTTAGACGTTCCACTGCGCAGACTCCGGTCGGCCATTTTGATTCGTCATCATCCTACTCCAGCTGTGAAGAAACGAATTTCTACTGCATTGGTTTGAATTAAATATAATATATAAACTTTTATTTGTTAATTATAACGTTGTATTTGTTAGTATTAAGACTTTTATAATTGTAAGTGTTATACTTTCTTGTCCCTACCCTTCTCTGGCTATTCTAAAATAACCGTTCAAAGAACTATTTTTTCATATACAATCAATGTAAAGTTTTTTATCGACCGGCCCTGAGTAGAGTCGATACTGCTGTAATATATCGATTCTTATCGATAAACTTTAACAAATGTTAATAAACTTTCTATTTTTGCAAATTTGGTTTAATTTTTCTTTAATATACTTAAAGAATAAGTTGATCAAGGACACAGACTAACCGAAAGGCGTTATATACGAAGTTAAGGAAAGCATCAAAGAAGAAGAAGAGCCGCCTATCGACTAGGATTGGAGTTAACCAGATTATCATAAAGTGAATTACAGAAAGTGACACTACTACACTTACAAACATAATACCATTAAAATATTAACCCCAAACCATAAACACGATTATTTTTTAAATATTAGCAAATAAAAACAACACAAAAAATATTTTTTTGGAAACAACAAAATTTATTTTTTTTGAAATAAAATAATTTTTTTATTTCAAATTTTCACAACATTATTACACAGATTTTATTTTGTAACCACAAGTACTGTTACAATATATGTTTATTTATTTATCTATCTATATCCAGTCATGGGTGTATGCATGAGGGTTTTGGGAAGGGGGTTCAAACCTCAAAATTTCTCACACAAATAAAAATTCATAATGTGGAGAAAAATAACACACTAGAGACAAATGGAGTTTATGAAATACACTGTGCAGAATGCGATGCTATTTATATCAGACAATGTGGCCATGCTCTGAAACATCACATTTCTGAACATAAGAAGGCGATTTTAACCAATACAGACAATACAAGTTTTGCAGATCATTGCTTACAACACAATCACTTCATAGATACAAAAAAACATAACACTATTCCACAACATACAAAAAGATAAAAAATGAATTTGTTAGAAATTCTAGAAATTAAAAAAGCAATAAAAAATAATAAAAATTTAACAAAAGAACAAATTGAGTTCTGTGTATCCCCTTTATTAAAAGCTGTCATTTAGTTTAGTTTATTTTATATTTTACATTCAGATTATATTTAGTTTAGTTAATTTTTTATTTTGCATTGGTATTGTAATTAGTTTTTACAGACACTTGACCTTCCCTTAGCTCCTGCACCCCCTCCATCTTTACACCTCACATATCTTTGAATATACGCCCTTAACAGCATATACATCCACCACCACCCTTACTTACATCCTCTATCTAGGTTTTCATTCATCTCGTTGACATTCCAATGACTTAAGAAGTCGAAACAGCTGTCAGAGTTAAATAAAATCTGTGAAACGTACCAAGTGTTTATATATTTTTAAAACCCTTTGTAAAAATTCACAATATTGTGTCATTTTATTGTCCCCTTAAAGTAGATTTAAATAAGCAATAATAACTGTATGTATTTTTAGAAATTTTGTTGAGTGAGAGACATGAAGAGAGGATGAGAATGCAACACCAACATATTGTACTATAATTATAGAGAGAATTGCATTTCCTGAATAGCTTTCACCTTCACCAATTCCAGTCTTTGCCAGTATGAAACAAACACACAAAACTGGTTTCTATTACTCCTAGCCATCTTTGTATGAAATATCCACTTGCAAATCTATATTGTTGTACTGAAGTAAATCTAAGTATTCTGTATAAATTACTGCACACTAAAATCTCAAAGTTTAATTAAAATAACAGTTAACTTTAGAGTCACAAAATTTATGGATTAACTGTGTTTGCATTCCAGTAGCTGTAACTGTGTTACAACAAAATCTGTAGTGTCATGTCAAGAAATATAGCAATAAATATAGAAAAAGCCTTCTTATTGACTTCTTGGATTTTATTGTTATGACGTGTCCGTTGATTAACTAAATATAAGTATATCACTACCAACTCGGAACACAAAGTTTTTTATTGGTAAACTGTAAAAGTTTTATCTTATACCCTGAACCAGTTTTCGCTTATTATAAGCTTCGTCAGAGCCTCTGATGAAGCTTATAATAAACAAAAACTGGTTCAGGCTATAAGGAAAAACTTTTACATTTTACCAATAAAAAACTCTTGTGTTCCGAGTCGGTAATGATATACTTATATTTAGCTTTCTTATTGATTTAAAAGTACATTAAAATAACCCAAACTTGACATACGTTCACGTTAACTAATAATTTTTATGGTAATATTTTTTATTTTATTTGTTAGGGTTGCTGCAGGAAATAAATGTGTGCAGAAATACAAAAAATATTAGGTATGGAAACTATTACTAATTATCCATACTTTTGTTCCCTCACAGTGCAAAAACAGTGTACGGTTGTAGTAATATGTGATGTATTTTAAGAAAATAATTTTATATACTGGTAATTCACACTGTGCAAGTAGGTAACTTTTCCAATATAAACCTGGCTTTATACTAGGCAAATCACATTACTAGTAAACAAAAATGCATTTTTAATCAAAGTGAAACAGAAGAAAAAAATAATTCTTTCAAAAGACTTCAAAAATAAAAATGTTCTATATATAATATAGAATATAGAACTTTCACTTGTAAAACTTAATCGTTTTTTCTTCCCGTACGCGTTTCGGCGTGATGTGCGCCTTCGTCAGCAGTCGTTCTATATATTTCTACAAATCTTTAATTCTTGGATTTTGTTGTCAGTGACGTGTCCATTGATTAACTAATTATAAGTATACTCAGAGCACAAAGTTTTATATTGGTAAAAATGTATAATTTTTACCTTATAACCTGAACAAGTTTTTGCTTATTATAAGCTTCCACTGGGAGTGCTGTCCGTCTTGTTCTTGGCGATGGTGCCGACTTTTGAAAGATCAATGTTGTGTGTGTGGGATATGATATGTTCAAATAATATGTGTGATTTGAATTGTGTCTGTTCATTTAGGATGTCATTTTTATGTGTTTGTATATTTCTAGTTGTTCTAGTGTCTAGTTTTTGCCCTTTTGTGTGAACTTGTAGAATATCCATGTTCTGTTGATGTTTTTGTATGTGTGGTTTGGTTCAATGAGGTGGTTATATCAATCTTTAATTTATAAAAAAATGTTCCTAACTAACTCTTCTAAAAATTTATCACTCCCTCCATCCATATGAAAAGAATCACTGGCTATTACTGTAAGCCTGCTGTACTTTTTAAAAATGGCTATGTTAACCTTATCCTGTTTATTGTGCAGGTTTCAAGTATGCTGTGTTGTACAGAACATTTCTTGAAATGCCAAAGTTTGTAGTACTCAAGAACGTTGAGTTCAAATTTGAATCACAGAGGATTCAGGACTTTTTTAAAACTACACTTTTCTTTTATATTCATTTGTGTTTTAATTACACATATTTTATAAATGTGTAAGTCGTGTGATTTTCTTAAGGAGTAAAATTGCAATATAATGCTGTGGACTTTGCTAAGCGTAACTAACAGATGCGTAAAAAATCAATACATGGATTTCAGATCTGAAGAGATGTAAGTGTTGAACTTGCAAAAGCAGTAGATTTGTTCTTCAAATCTACTACAGGTTTATTAAAAAAAAAGGAGGAGACAATTAAGTAAATGGAGGCAGATAAAGGCAAAGAAAGAGAAGAGAGACAGACGGAGTAAGAGAGAGGGAGATAAATTGATTTTTGTTTTAAACAGTTCAATTATTATGGACAAATGAACTCATCCTCTATAGATCACACACACACACACACACACACACACACACACACACACACACACACACACACACACACACACACACACACACACACACACACACACACACACACACACACACACACACACACACACACACACACACACACACACACACACACACACACCTTATGATTGTGTGTGTGTGTGTGTGTGTGTGTGTGTGTGTGTGTGTGTGTGTGTGTGTGTGTGTGTGTGTGTGTGTGTGTGTGTGTGTGTGTGTGTGTGTGTGTGTGTGTGTGTGTGTGTGTGTGTGTGTGTGTGTGTGTGTGTGTGTGTGTGTGTGTGTGTGTGTGTGTGTGTGTGTGTGTGTGTGTGTTAATATAATATTAAGGGCAGTAGAACATAAACCAGGTATTTTTATTTGTGATAATAGAGCAGCTCATTTTCAAGGTCCAATAACGGTTCAAGAATGTTGCAAACCTTGAGAAGACACTTTGGTTTGAGCCTACTGAACGTCATTGGAACGGAGATGGTTGTTCTAAAAAAAATATTCTTTTAGCAATAAACAGATCAGCAGAGATGTCTGGCAAGAAACTGACCAGTTTGGCATATAAATTGACCTTCATTTAAGGCGTAAAAATGATTTGGTTATTTGTCAGGAACTGAATCAAGGACTTAAATAAAGCTTTTAAATTCACTACCAATTTCATGTCAAAGATTAAAAAGAAATATGATAATGAAAATATTATTATAATATTATGAAAATATTGATAATGCGTATAAAATATAGACATAAACGTATTAAAATAAGTCTATTTCATAAAACTATTTTAAGCTATTTAACTTATTCTAGGAAATAACAAATTTTTATAACATTTTATGACAACT
The DNA here is from genome assembly GCA_034769895.1 of Magicicada septendecula. Lineage (NCBI taxonomy): Eukaryota > Metazoa > Arthropoda > Insecta > Hemiptera > Cicadidae > Magicicada > Magicicada septendecula. The sequence goes on from CM068370.1 coordinate 85,277,918, forward strand.
GTTATAGTAGGCCTACTTCTACCAAGAGTAGGGGTACAGAATAAATATAAAACTCCATGTACATTTTATTAAATTTGATTTTATACTTTAAAATGTACTTATTATTCAATAAATATAAATATTTTCTCTCCCAGTGTAATGTATGATGTCATGGTTTGTGTTTCAGACAACAGCCGAACTTGAAGAAAACGCTTCTTCAGTCAGTACAAAACAAAGATTTGATTCTCAGAGGGGGTCCAGGACAAGAACATCCAGACAGAATGAAGACACCCTTACATTTCAATCATTTCCAAGACGAAGTTCGACTGAACAAACTACCAGTAACAGTAGGGTAAGCCACGAAAACAACAGGAGAAGAACCAGCAATGAAAACAATGCACGGACAAGATCAGATACTAATTTAAACCAAAGAAATGGGAATACTGACAATGATTACCAACATGTTACAAGAACAAGAACACGAACAAGAAACAGAAATGTGCCTGATGCACAAGGATATGAAACTACAGAATATATAAAAACAATAGTGCAAACTCCACAAAAGCTAGCAGGAAGTCAGTTTCAAACATCCTTCATTAATGAAGCAAAATTTGAAGTAACACGAAGCAGAAATAGAGTTGCAACTGATAGTCATCATGAAGAGTCTACACGGGTCAATACTGGAGAAAGATTTACAACTGAGAAAACAGTCCAAAGTAGAGAAAAGTCTGTAGAAAATATTTCTAGAGGAAGAAACAGAAATGGGGAAAGTCAAGTCTCTAGAACTACTGAGAGTTACACACAAAATACTGGGAGATATAGAGCTAGAGAGAGTGCCTCTAAAGGCAGAGACAGAGTTGATGAGAATGTTCCTCGAAGCAGGGACAGATCAAATAATGAAAATATTTTTAAAGGTAGGTTACAGAGTGTACAAGGTGAACCTTTAACAGAACGATCAAGGACATCGTCAAGATCAAGGCATACCAATCAGGAAGACAAAAAGTCCTATAATAATGGCAATCCTGAGTACAACAGTAAATTTCAAAGATCTCAAAATTTAGGTAGAAACCAACAGCAACAGGTATATAATACCAGAAATATTCAGCAATCTAATGAAGCATTGTTAAATGATGATATGAATATAAGACAACGCTCAAGAAGTAGAAATGGAAGACCAGAAGAAACAGTAAGCAAACCAGCTGTACAACAGATAACAGAAATTTCTCAACCGGAAATTGTTTCCATTTCTAGTGAACCAAACTTACCGGTGTCTAGTACAGATAATTTAATTTCTATGTTGATGTCAGAAGAAGCAAAACGTGACAATCTAATTGGAAAACAGTTGAGTACACAAACATCTTTGGAGTCGATACCACAGCAAAATGATTTGGCAGACAGATCTTTAAATGAAGAGTTAAATACTGTTCCAAATGACATTACCACCAGTGAAAATACATTATTGCAACAGTACACAACAGAATCAACAACTATAACATCAAGAACTAGAAATGGAAGGAATCGAGTACAGAGTACTAACAATCAGGAATACCAGAGTTTTAGAAGTACGTCTAGACTGAGACCAGAGAGCACTGATTTTAAGCCAGTGCCAGAAAGATCTTTGAGCAGATCCGCCAGCAGCAAAAGAAGAAATTCAGGAGATACGTCACAAACAGACTCAACTGATTATCAATTTGCCAGAAGCTCAAATCGTAGGAAGACGATACCAAGTGAATCATTTAGCAATGATGTCACATCAAAACAAAGGTCTAAACTTTCAGATGATACACAGTACACAACAAGATATAGAAATAATGAATTACAAACTTCCAACAGGGGAAGAAATTCACGTCTTGAATCATCTACTGCTGAAACAGTATTGCCTAACAGAGGAAGAAACTCTGACAGGCGAGGAAATTCTAGATTAATAACAACAACAGCTGAAACAGTATTTCCTGGGAGAGAAAGAAATAATAATTGGCAAAGAACTGAAACTTCTTGGAATTCAAAAAACACTGCTAAGATTTCAAGTCCTGTAAGTAATGTTAGAACAGATTCTACTACTGGCACACGAACTGAAAAACTAAGCCGTAGTAGAAATGCTGACAGACAAAGAGTTGTTGAAGCAACACCTCAGAATGTAGTAAATGACTCCAGTCAATTACCTAACTTCAGAATAGATACTACAACCAATGAAATTTTAACAGCTAACCAAGAAAAAAATTCAGTGTTAGAAATTACAACTACTACTGAAGTTGTAAATCATAATAAAGAAAATGACTATCAAGCAAATTTCATAGCAACAAAGAAAATTTTAGAAGAACAATCAACAACAACAATAAGTCCAGAAAATTATAAAGTAGCACCGAGAACACAAACTCGTAGCAGGGGATTTACAACAGCAGAGAAACAAAATTCTAGGTCTAGGAGCAGAGAACACACTACAGAAAGTGTATCAACTGATACCGCTGATAGTGTAAGTAGATCAAGGTTTAGATCATCCAGAACTGAAGAACCACAGAAACGTACAGGAATTCCTGACCAGACACAAACTCAACCACCACTGCCACTACGATCAGCGCGCTTTAGAAGCAACACATCATCATCCAGACAGTCGACAGCAGAACCAACAGTAAGAGAAACCCGGTATCAGACAAGTGATGCAAGTCAATCAAACATACAAGCTGAAACAAAAATGACAAGTCGAGGAAGATCTCACTTCAAGCCAAGTGAAGAAGATGTAAGTAACGCATTATCAATCAAAAAATACTCTAGAATCTGAAGAGTAAACACAGAGTATACTGCATTAGCTAATTTGCATTTAGAACTCTATATTTTATTGTCTGCAGAATAAATATTCGGTTTCTAACTAAATTCTGGACATGATATTACTGACTATGGTTATCAAATTTTTAGTTTTGAAATTATAATATGCTTGCAATCTATGAACCTACACTAACAAAAAACTGACACAAATCATTTACATAAATAACTTAATAACTTCATTAGTAAATTGGATCACTATGTATGTTATTCATAACAAGATATATTAAGCTCATAACAACATCATAACATCTCCATCCTCACTCATATCAAAGTTCCCACCAGGCTGATATAATTTCCAGTAAAACAAATGGATCAGACTCTGTAGAACTAAAAAAAATATTACTTTTGGGTAGAATTAGTTCGTGGAAACTTTATTTTCCAGCTTCGGCCTCTACATTACATACATTAATTTAGCGTATTACACTATATATAAAAATTAGCCAATTGAAATTTACCAAACACACTTTATTTTCAGGTAATTGTGATCTAAATTATTTTAAAGTTATAGAACAATAAATATGAAATTCTTGAATACGAAACTAAAACACTTTGCTTTGAAAAGTTGTGTTTAACTTTTCTACTCAGTTATTCACTCTTGCTATACACCAGCCAGACTGTGGTGAGAATTCTCAAAAGCTATACAAAAAGTCTTGATTTGGTGAGGGATCTATAACGTTGCACCTACGTTATAACATCGGGAACCTGTGCATACTTACCTCTGATCAATTGCACGGGCTGCCATACTCGTGATCAAATTTTAATTACTAGATAAACCAGCAGTAGTTATAACTAAAGGAACTTTTACATCGGGGTCTGATGATTCATTCACTCACTGTTTGAGTGTAAAGTAACGACATCTCTTTATTAAATCATTACTACAACAGCTCTACATAAATATTCCCATATAAGGTTTTCTGAATAAAAGATTACAATTTATAACAGATTTTGGTAAAGAACTGGGGCAAAAACATTTGGATTTATCAGTGCTAGCGTTATCCATGGATCTGGGACCTTAAACTTGTTTATGAGTTAAGCTCGCTTATTTATATTCTATAATACTATTTGGGGGCCATTTGAAGAATGGACTTAATCTAAAAATTTGTATCGGTGAAGCTATACATATACATCACCATCATTTGGTACTACAAATATTTTTAAATTCTAAAACATACCACATCTTATAAAGTGGTTATCATTAAAGTCTTTCTATTTTTTTTTTATTTCAACTGTCTTTAATAATTCATTGGTTACAATTTAAATTAATCACGGAGAACAAGTCTCCGTGTCACCTGCCATATCCATCAGTTTACTCGTAGTCACGGTCCTTGGTCCTTATGGTGTTCGTCAGCGGTTGATCTTAAGTGGAGTTAACTTTACTGTTGAAGTTCCTGAAGTGGTTAGTTCATAATGAAGTAGCGTGGAGGTTCTCAGAAAGTCTCGTAGTTAAATATCGTTAGTAGTATAAGTGCCATAAATGTTCTTGTTTGTTGCAGAATCGCACGTCACATTATTGTTTATAAAAGTTCTCACTTTTGGTAGCTCGTACCATATTATTTAAAACAACATAGACATCTTACAAAATTAAACAAATGAGATGGCATCCCTTACACAGTTATTATGCATTTCAGTTTTTAACATTTAGACTACTACCACACTAATTTGGCAATACTTTTGCTAGACATTGTTGTAACTGTCTTCTAAATACAAATATTCTGTCTTTTTCTGAGACATGGTTCAAGCGCGTTTTCTACGCGAGCGCTTCATCTCGACTCTCTACTATGTAGGAAGGGTCAGTTAATCGCGCGGAGTTTACGCGTCGCAACAAAATAGTTCCACATTTATCCTCTATTTAAGGAGTTAAGGTTTGACCTTTTAATTATCCAAAGATATTCTTAATTACAGACTTCATTATAGTACACTACTGTGGTCTTGTTTATTTATTTATTTAATATTAATTTTCAAGGATTATTAGTTTGTTTAGGGGTCGGTATTCAGGTTAATTCCGGTTAGCGCATGTGTATGCAGGGTTAATTAACAAGGGTTTCCCTATCTGTACACTTGCATTCCTTTTATTTTATTATTAAAACTCTTTATTAAATATTATTATGATTTATGATAGCGATAAAATTTAATTTAAATGTGCGATTTATTAAAATTTAAAATTTTTCAGCTTTTACATTACCTATTTATTAATTATTCTATTTTTAATTAATGAAATTGTCACAGATCATACCATTATTATTGACAAAAAATTACTAGGACAGGAATTATGTTTCAGTTATTTAAGTTTTGTTCTGATTTGCAAGACAGATAAAGATATAATAATTAAATATAAACTAATTTCACAAGAGTTCTACTAAAATTTGCAGAACATTAAGGAAAATGGCCAGAAAGAGATTCTAATCAGACTTTACATGTTATTTACACTAATAAATGATTTGGAATGGTAGATACCAAGACAAGTGTTTTTTAAGAGCCTTTGCAGGAAACAGAAATGAAACACCATTAACTAATGCTAAGAAGTTCAAGACAGGATAGAAATCATAATGATGATATAGCAGTAGCACTAGGCTTGAAGATATTTAAAGCACTTCTCATTGTTTTAAAATTTACTAGATGAAACATGTAGGCTGAGCAAAGGAATGACAGAGTTTGCCCATGAAGAAGAAATAATGAGAGTCAACCAGTGTTGGGACAAAGTTCAGAAAGTCAATAACACCTATCCCTGTAAAGGAGGTAAATAATTTTTAAAATGATGATTTTTATATAATCAGAAGATACATTATATCATGTAACACACACACACACACACACACACACACACACACACACACACACACACACACACACACACACACACACACACACACACACACACACACACACACACACACACACACACACACACACACACACACACACACACACACACACACACACACACACACACACACACACACACACACACACACACACACACACACACACACACACACACACACACACACACACACACACACACACACACACACACACACACACACACACACACACACACACACACACACACACAATGTATGATGTGTAAGGGTTGAAATTGAAAATATTTTGTAACTAATTTTACTTTAAATAATTATCATATTTGGTGGTACAAAAAATTTGTCAGTTGCACTCAACTATGTCTGCAGCTATGGTGGTAAACCACCCCTACATGATCATATTAAAAATTATTCACTAATCATGTCCATAATTTGGTTACTAACCAGTGAACTTTTTGTTTTAAACATGCTTCATCGTTGTGCATTTACTACAGGAAGGAAGTGGTGTTTTTATATTCCAGTGTGTATTTTGTTGCACATATCAGCGTGACATTTTTCACCAAACACTCTTGCAATCTTCCAGGCTTTTTGTTTACTTAATTAGTGGCTGCTTGGTTAGCATTCTTCTTCCTCTGTCTGTTGCACAAAAAAACAATTGCGCACATTTCAGTAATCAAAACTACCGCCAGCATGATGCATAATACATCACCGTCTGCGTACGATTCACATACATGTAGTGAACATAACCAATACAATATTGGAACAATAGAATTGGGAAGTCGTTTCATCATTTTATGATTTCCAGAAATCTTCTAGAAGATTGAAATCGAAGAAAAAAGATTCAGGTGGTGGTGGTGTTGATGACGATGTTGATGAAGATGACAACTATCCAGTTGAATACAAACAACTTAGGAAAGCAGGCAATGGACCTAAAGAGATTTTGGTAACTTTTTAGTTTCTCTGTTTTATTATGATTGATTGACTGTATATAACCTGTGGTAGGTTAATATTTTGGATGTTTTAATTGTGGTAGCTAAATTAAATTAAAGTAATGTGTATGCAGTAATTTCTCATAAGTGTATAATACATACATCTAAAATATAATGTGTATTCTATTTACAAATAGTATTAGACCCTAAATATTTGTAACTGGTTGTCTTCATTCCCATAATAAACATGAAAAAAATACAAATTTTGAAGCCAAATAAAAATTTGAAGAAAGCCGACATTGACAAAGAAAGAGAAAACCTATATTTCGATTTCAGCATTAAATACTAAACAAAAAAATCTCCTGAAATTTAAAGATTACTAAGTATAGAAATTAAATGAATGTAAAGTAAAATTTAGACTAAAAAACATTCAATCATAAAAATTCTCTTTATACAAATTGTATTACTATAATATTATTAATTCAAACACTTTTTGCTACAGTCTGTTTCTTGATGTATATAATATATATATTTTATAATGACTTTACCTCAAGATGTTTTCTCCTTATTTGGAACATGTTTCGGGAAGCCTTGTGTTCCCATCTTCAGCGTTCCTGGAGTGAAGACACATAGGAATCATAAAACACCTCAAGCAGGTATAATAAAATGATAATCGGTAAATTTTGTAAAATCACTATGCAAATTCTTTTAATTTTGCTAAAGTAGTCAAGGTGGACAAAAAGAAGTAGCTGGATTAAAAACATGCCTTAAACCTGGCTGACAAAACACCAATCAAATGATTATAGCCTCACTCTCTGGGAAATACAAAACAAACTGTAGTGATGGAAAATTTAAAAGTTTGCATAACAAATTTAGATTACTTTAATAAATTCAAAACTATTGTTCTTTTTATTATTTTATAATATAAATAATATATAGTAAAATAATATAAAAAAGTAATGTATTTTCTATTAAAATATATATTAATTTTAAAGTATTATATAATTATATAATATTTAAAGTCATATAAAAAGAAACTACAATATTATTCTTTTAAACAATAGGATTTGTAAATTAATTAATTAATTTAATTAATACTTAAACAGTGTTCATTCAAATAGTTTTATTATTGTATGTCAAATTAAGTACTTAATAAAAGAAGATAAGAGAAAGCCTCAGGGAATAGATGTAGAAAGAATTATAGAAAAGAAAAACACAGGATGTGTTGGGACTCAGAATAGGTAGAATAAAGTAAATATCAATTAAAATAATGAAGAAACAAATAATAAGGACAAACTGTAAGCATAAGCATTACATAGACACAGAGCTGTAGCAAAATCGAGTGTCTTGACGTAGAAATGTAGAACTGGAAATTTTTAAATCTCAAATAAAGGAAACCTCAAGATAAATGAAAAATAATAAACTACCATTACCAGATATAATAACTTTAGAAATGTTAAAAATCGATAGAAAAATAGTTATAAAAATTTTTTGTATTCATTTAAACCAGACAATGTAAGGAAAACTGATACTGAATATCTGAAATGAATCTGTAACACTATACTTGCATAAAAAGAGGACAAATCAGATTTACAAATCAGTCCCATTACAAAATGCTATCTATAGCAAGTAATAAGTGTAGGTAATCCTAAATTGAGCAGTATCAAGCAAAAAGACAAGTGGGTTTAAAAAAATAATTTATTACAAGTGAACACATAAGCTTGCTAATAATAGCAAGCCAAATATATCATCAGATTTTTATTGTGGAATTGTTGTTATGAATAAGAAGGAAATCATGAAAGAAGTCAAGCTACAAGACAGTTTTTCCACCCACACTACTATATGGGATGGCAACCATCATCCTGCTAGGAAAATTTAAATGCAGATTGTGAGCCAACAAAGTAAGATTTTTGAGGTAGGCAGTTGGAAGAACTCAAGAGAACAAATAGGAATATAGCAGTCATAATCGTGTTCCAGCATGAATCAGATATCAAGATAACAGGGACAAGAGCACTACAATGTTTTGGTCATGTTATGAGAATAGCTGAAAGGAAGCTGAAGCTAATTATGGAAACACATCAAAACGGAGAGGGAGGAAGAGAAAGACCAAGATTGAAATGGGTTGACTACATTCAGAAGCTGATTAATAGATAGAAGACAGTATCAGTTGAAGGAACCTGACACTTGACACCAGAATGAGATTGAATAAAAGAAGAGGAGAAGGAAAGGAGCACTTATTAAATACAAACATTGTAGTAGAACATGTAAGTCAATATAGTATACCACTTGAATTTTAAAACACTTGTCAATTTCAAGAAGTCTCCAATAATGTCAAACACTGAAGTGTAAAGAATTCTCTGCACAATAGCAGAATAATTGTATGCTTAAATATTTCAGATACAGCAGCAAGGTTACAGCATTTAAAAAAGGAGGAAAGATTGTGTAATGAGGTTGTTAAGCAGAAAGTCATGATATCATCAAAACTTTTCAAAAAAAATACTGATAGATGTTTCTGAAGAACTTGTTAAAAAGAGAGTAAAATCGAGAACAGACTTAAGAGAATTATACACACAAGTCAAGAAAATATTCCTTAATGTGAACTACACTCTGAAATAATGATACATTAAGGAGAAGAAGTCACAGCTAGGTTAAGCCAAGAAATAGTTGCACATGTAACAAATGTACATGTTTTGAACAACCTTATAAAATTTAATAAAGAAAACAAACGTAGAAATAAAAGATGTGTCTGTGAGGCTTAAGTAGCATGGTGATAAGCTGAGCGATCAATTAAAGAATTTAAAATATTCACAGTCTCACAACCAGTTTTTAGAACAAGTGTGGGGATTTGGAAAAATGTAAATTTGAATAGTACTGTACAATGAACATTATAAAAAAAAATGCTGCATATAGGACTAACAGATGGAAAAAGAAATTCAAGAATTTCACCATAACAGTGAAAGATGACAGAAAGCAGATAGCAAAATTGACTTGGATTTTGCAGGACATAAGTCCAGACTAAACAGTAATAAACACTTAGTATACTGGAGATAATGCAAATACAGAAAAGGAAGAGAAATGCCTCAGATGAGCTAGACAGATAATTTAAAAAAAAATCACATTTAACCTAAATGGAAGCATATGCAATACATATTTTCCCACCATTCCCTATAGTCTACATATCATGTTTTATTTCTGTTCACCTTCAAACGCTATCTTTTTATTGTCTTCAATGACAGGTCCACTGAACCTACTCATACTGTTTCATATATAGTGCCATGTTAGTCCTTGTCATATCAGTGGTATGGTACCATGTTATACTGACATAATAATATAATATTTGGATAGGTGTCTAGTAGTCATTGATGTTATCAATTATGATACTGGAATAACGATGATAGAGTATCATCACTGAAACAAAAATCATTTTTGGACCAAGTTATCACATAACATTTCGGTACTATCTTACGTATAATAAAGTTCTGGATCTGAAACAAACCTGCTTTTGCAATCCTAACTTCTAATTACTTTAATACTGTCTGTCTGAACATTCATTTTTTTATCCTTAAGGAAAGGCATGGAAATAATGTATATCTTAAAATGTAGGCACTGTTGATGTCACGTAAAAAACAAAGAGAAGCAACACAAAGAAGTACTCAACTGAAAACAAGAGCACCTACTATTGCCACTGCTTCTACGACTGCAGCCACCACCACTTCAACTGTAACCACAACAACCGCAAGAGCAAATGGTTTGCAGGTAATGTGTTATACCTAACCTAAAAACTTTTGAATGTTTCATGTCACCCAGCTTGTTTTTACATTATGGGTACAAGTCTTCAAAAAACGTGTACTGGGATACAGTTAGCATATACTTTAGGTATACTGCAAAATGTCAAGGAGTCACAAAATACGTAGTCAAAAAAAGTTTTGATAAACATTTTCCAAAAATTACCCAATATAGTTGTTAATAAAATATACATTTACAATAATATAGAAGTGATTCTATCTATTTAGTCTATTACGTGAGGCATGACAAAGGGCCTATCTGCCAATTTTGAGTTAGTGTCCATGTAATTTTTTAATTCCTTTTGATATCGCTTCCTAAAAGGTTCTAGAACAAAGTTAAGGAAAATTTTGCCCACTCTCACCCCTACAGGGTTGAAAATATGAAATGACGCGAGGATGCATTTTGAAGCCCTGAAATTGGGTACTTATAGGTTTTTGGTGTTGCTGATTACGATTCTGCGTCCAAAATTATATTCTACGCAAAGCGTAGTTTTTGAAGGGTTGAAGCAGACTATAATCAGGGGGTGTAAGTATTAAACTTCGCGAGAATGCCGGTCAAAGCCTCGAAAGTGAGTACCTATAGGTTTTTGAGGGTGCCAATTACGATTTTGACGTCAAAGAATACATCCGACACAAGGGTTCGACTTGAAAGGGTTGAAACCCAACCCTAAAGGGTTGAAAACCACCCCTAAAGGGTTGAAAATATGAAACAACGCGAGGATGTACTTTGAAGTCCTGAAATTGGGTATCTACAGGTTTTTGGGGGTGCTGATTACGATTTTGACGTTAAGGAATACATCCGACGCAAGGGTTAGACGTGAAAGGGTTGAAAACGACCCCTAAAGGGTTGAAAACTTGAAACAACGCGAGGATGTACTTTGAAGTCCTGAAATTGGGTACATTCAAAATTCAGTCGAAAAAATATATATTTCATCCATACTTATAAAATTTAATCAAAGAAAGTTGAACCATAAACATTATATTATTTATTAAATTAAATATTCGATTGATATAACGAACCAGCAGTACAGACAGTGACAAATTGCAACAGATATTGTTTTGTTTACAGTAGACGTTAAAAAATAAAAATAATACTTAATTCTATTGTTAATTTGAAAAAAGTTTAGTTTAGTGTAAATTAATAGGCCCTCAGGACCGCACCCGAACATATAACGTACGATAACAAAATCTAACTGTTGGAGCGCGTTTACATTTTCGGTCATAACACGGTCAATATTTAAGAAAAAAATTTCAATCAAAATTCATTTTGTAGGAAATTTAATGAGCTACAACTACTGTCGTATGCACTATAGTAAAAAAAAAACAACTGTAGGCCTACACTAGATATTTTGCCTAGAAGTAAAAAATGTTTTACACGATGTCGGCAAAATACACCTTTAAACTGCTTTAACTCATCGAGTTTTAATCAGAAAGGAATGAAAAATTTTTAAAGTTTTGTTTTTTTATATGCTTTATTTTTGATTCGTAACAATTTTTCGATGAAACGTATCCTTACTGAGATATTTAATTAAAAAGCCGAATTTTGGCGAAAATCCAAAAACTTGAATTTTCTTAAAACGTTAGACCTAAGTGTTACTGCACAGCAATATACATATATGGTTCAAAAAAATTGAGGACATTATTAATATAATAGACAACCGAAAACTACAGTATCTCGGCTTAATATGCATATTTGATAAAATGGCAGACGTCCCTTTTTAAATTTCTTGGAAAAAATTTGCAGAAATGATGATATTTTCCTACATAACTTCGTAATGTTTTAAGCTACACAAGTAATTAACCCAGAGTTTTTAGGAAATTAACAGAGCTTTCATTTGATACTAATTTGGTTACGATCGAACAATTTTTCACCGAGATATATCAGTTTTAAGCACGTAATTTGATCAAAAACCAGTGAATCGCCATCTTGTTTTGGCTGTCTCGAGAAACATTTGACATAAGGAAATCAAACAATGTGGAAAATGTTCGCCTGGTAATAAGCTTTAAGTTTGATTTATACAAATGTTTGCAAAAGGGCATCGTTTTAGAGTTATTTGCAGATTAATTTTAACAAACGCGATTTTTTGCAAAACTTTGAACCCTTGTAACTCGCAAACAACACATTTTTTTTGAAAAAATTTATACTTCCTTTTTGCTTAGAATTCCTTTTTGCTCAATCCGGTCCCGGGGTTAATTAAATTTTGTTTTTTCATCCCCAAAAAGGGGTGAAAACAACCCCTAAATTTAAGAGCTGGCCAAAAAATTTCCTTAACTTTATTTTGTAACCCTTTATGAAGATTTTTCAAAAAAAATCAGAAGGCTCCATGGACACTAACTCAAAATCGGCAGAAAATTCCTCACGTAATAGACTAATTAGTACCAAAATTTTGTAGACTGTTACACAAACAATTGTGTTATCAACCAAATATTTCCTTAAGACAATATTCTTATTAAAAAAAATAATAATACCTAACATTTTAAGAAAATAAGGATAAAAATGCAAGAAACATAATAAATATAGTTTAATGTAATATTTAAGAAATTAGAGAGATTGTTAACTGTTTAATAGTGACACAATAATTTAATGTAAAGTATTTCAATTGATAAAATATTTAGGTATGTTATACCGGTACTAAATTACCAAATTTAACTTTAAAAAAAGCCAAGCCTTTTTCATGTAAATGGATCGGTTGCCTAATGGTTTATCTTAAATAAATAGACTCCTTGTTTTCTCACATTTAAAGCATACATAAGTATAAAAACAACAGTTAAACTTAATTACTGCATAAGATAAATATACAGCTGTGTATAATATACCAATTTACAAACCTTGCTTATTAATGTTAAAAAAAAATGAAAAAAGTCAAACATGTTGTACATTCTCTATATTCTGAATCATAGGTGTAACTTGGGAGGAGGCAATTTCAAGTTGTTATAAATAAAAACTAACAAATAGTCAAACAGGAGACAGTTTCTATGCTTGCGAGCGCAGTAAGCACTATTTATCAACGTCTGTACTGTTATCAGATGTACAGTTGCCATAAATGTACTATTCTTATTTCTTTCGAAGAAACTTGTAAGAGGAATGTTTGACAGATTTGAATTATATACTTCAAAATAATACTTCATTCGAAAAAAAAACAAACGCTAGAGACCTAATTAACTGGAATACAATGCGTGCCTTTTACACAAACAAAGACTTGTTTTGGAACACCGTAATGAAATAATAAGTGCAGCTAGGATGCATTTACGAAAACTGGGTATAAGAATTGGAAGAACTGAAATTGTTTACGTTTGTAGGCCTACAGTATATTTGTTCTAGGTAAACATAACTGGAAGTACAACTTATGAAGAAAGGTTTGTTGATCATTAAAAAATGAAATTGTCCCTCGTTTACTAACTAAGAATTATTACTAAACTTTCTAATTTTGTATATAATATATTTCATTAATTTTATAATATAGATGTCTCACTACCTCACTACACACTTGAATTTATGAAGCTTTACCCTGGTAAACTTTACCCCAAGTTAGGCCCCAAGTTACGCCCATGTTCTGAATCATATACATAAGTGTAAAATTTTATTAGAACTCATTCATGTTATTTACAATATGGATAAAATATTGATCAAAATTTAATGTAAATTACAAATGAAATTTTAATTAACTTATAAGTTAATTATTAAATTTATCATTATCAAGTAAAGCCTTGTATGCTTTTGTTAGTTACACTGGGAGTTTCAAATGTGAAAAATATTTAGATTTGCTTTTCAGGAGTGTTCAAAATGTTACCACCTACCAGACCTGTAGGTTTGTTAATTATTGAATGTAACAACAAAAATTAACGACAATCAATCTACACATTAGAGCACTAAGGTAGATAACTTCGGGAAAAATATATAGCTGTAAGATATACACAGAATAATATTTCAAGAATATGAAATTTTAACAAGTATGAAATACTCTTCTGTAATACATAAAACACTCATCTGTAGGGAGAAAATGATTGAACATTGATCAAATCACAATACCAAAGTCATGAATCTATGGCTTCCCTACCATTTGAATAATTTTAATAATTTTTCAAAAAAATCCCTTTCATCTTAATCATGTTCTATGCCAGTCATTGAATAAGAATAAAGAAAATTTTAACGTCTACTTGAATTCAATCTTCATGCAAACAAGATCTTAATGTTTCAGATAAATTCACCATTTGACCTGAAAACAGAAGAAGATAAAATTAAACCATCAATAGAATCCCTGTCTCCATACAGTAGGTTTTCTTTTGATGAAAATGGAGTTGAAAAATTGTCAAGAAGAAAATCATCTTCATACATTGAATCTGCCACAAAGAAGTCAGCTAGACGTGAAGGTACGCCAACAGAAACCACTACTGAAAAGCTAACACGACAGAGGTTTGATGTTTCTGAAAGTACAACACAAAGATATACCAGAAATAAACATCCATCAAATGTGGAAACTGTAACAACAAGATATGTTCGAAATAAATATCCAGCTGATTTGGAAAGCTCAACAGACACATACACAAGAAATAAGTACTTAACAGATAAAGAAATTACAACACAAAAATATGCAAGAAATAAACACAAGTCAGACGTTGACAGTTCAACAGAAAAATTTACATGGCATGAATACTCATCTGATTTAGAAGTTGCAACAGAAAAGTACCCAAAAACTAAAAATCAACCCGATTTAGAAAGCACAGCACAAAAATATACAAGAAATAAGTATTCATCTGAACTAGAAATGACATCAGTAAAATACTCAAGGCACTCTTCTTCAAATTTTCCAACTACAACAGAGAAACCATATCATCGTGGACATTCAGATATTGATATGTCAACAGAGACATGGGACTACAGTCCACGGAGTGTGCCTATTTCAAGAAGTAGACATAAAAGTGTATTCACTACTGTAACTCCGCAACCAATAAAAGACAGCAACGATAATAGCAGAAAAACATACAACAAAGGCAGTAAATATTCAGCTCATTTTAGAAGCGATGAGAGAAATATAGTTTACAATTTAGAAGAAAGCACAAAATCAAGTATTCATAGGAAAGCATTACCAACAAGTACAGAATCGGTAACTCAATCAAATATTCTGGACAAGAGAGAAGAAACTGCATTACCAAGGTTTACACCAAAGAGACAAAAATCATTTGGTAAAGAGAACAAAGAAATTTACAGTGATGTTGCCACAGAAACACCAACACCAATTAAACCGCGTTATCAGTTGTATGAAGCAAAAGACAGAAGAAAACTCTTAGGGCGTAGATTTGGAAATTTAAAAGACTACACCACAACACAAGCTGAAGAAGTGGACACATCCAGTAAACGCACAGGTAAATGCATAAATCAGACAAATATACATTACACGTAATGACAAATTAATTTCATCATTTAGTTACAATCTTACTCCCACTCAGTCTTCTACAGCACTTTGATTTTACATGTTTCGTTTATTTATGAATTTATAAATTACATAAGTAACTCACAGTCGTAATATAAATGTGTGGTGTTTTTTCAGCCTAAGATCATGGTAAAGATACTGTATGTGTCTGGGTTATGGAAAAATAAATAGAGTCCACTTTTTATGATGTGGACTGTATAAAAAATTTATTTTTTTAGCAATGTGTTTCATGAGTTCACAGTTTATAAACTAGTGTTTAGCAGTTTACTCACTAGGATTAAGTGATGTAAACCGCCATTTAGAGGCAAATATCCTGTTAGAACAGAGATAGTAGTATGCAATTGTATATTAGATCAAATTAACGGTTTTAATTATATCGTGGTGTGATACCTCCTATTAGTATGATAATAAAGACCCCAAATAATAAGCTAACAAAATTAAAAAGATTTGGGGGACAATACATAGAATGCATAGAACTTCATGTGCATTTCCTTTCAAGTTGTATTCCTAATGAATAATATTCAAGACAAGACAAGAAGGAGATACAGTAATCAGAGATGAGATTCTTAAGGATTACCTTAGGCTCAGATAAGAAAAATAACATTGATATGAGGAATACAATTAGCAGTCCAGACTAGCACTCATCTGTGTTTATACTCCTTCAGTATATATAGTATATACTATTTAAACTGTGGCTTTCAAGTTTCTTGTAGTAATATTACCACCATAAAAATTATCTAAATATCACTATTACATTAACGACTCGGAACACTAGGTTTTTTATAAGTAAAAGCATAAAGTTTTACCTTACAGCCTGAACCAGTTTTCTCCTTTAAAAGGCTTCTTCAGAGGCTGCCGCTGGTAGCGCTGTCCGTCTTGTTGTGGGTGACGGAATCGAATTTCGAAAGATCGATGCTGTGTGTGTGGGGTGAGATATGATCGAATAATGCATGCGATTTGAATTGTGTCTGTTCGTTTAGCATCGATCTTTCAAAATTCAATTCCGTCACCCACAACAAGACGGACAGCGCTACCAGCGGCAGCCTCTGAAGAAGCCTTTTAAAGGAGAAAACCGGTTCAGGCTGTAAGGTAAAACTTTATGCTTTTACTTATAAAAAACCTAGTGTTCCGAGTCGTTAATGTAATAGTGATATTTAGTTAAGTAACGGACACGTCATGGACAACGAAATCCAAGAATAAAAATTATCACAGAGATAATTATTTTCTGAGAAACACACACACACACACACACACACACACACACACACACACACACACACACACACACACACACACACACACACACACACACACACACACACACACACACACACACACACACACACACACACACACACACACACACACACACACACACACACACACACACACACACACACACACACACACACACACACACACACACACACACACACACACTTTGTCATTCCTGTCCTCAGTATATTTTTATGGTATTTTATATTAAAAATTTGTGTAAACATGTCTACTATATAATCTTTTTTAAAATATGAGATAGTTATTGGTAACTTCTATTATAGGTAGACCACGCACATAAGAACCTTCGGTCAGAAAGCTTCGCGCATCTTCCCCTCCGTCCGTTCAAACACTCACTCCCCCACCATCTGACTGACAGTTGTAGACTCACTCACTCACTTGCTCGCTATATCGCGTATTCAGTCACACACTGCTGTGGAGGGGTACCCCTCCACTGTACGTGCGCCAAGTACGATGCTCAGAACACTTGATTCCGCGCAGGCTCTTATGTCTGTGGTTTTGCTATACTATTATTTTTTATTGTTTTCACACTTTTAAAATGTAAAAACAAACATATTCAAACCATATTTGTTCTGTAAATTATAATACAAATATTTTATTAATTCATTTACCAACCATAGTGTTAATTATAACTTCTAATTAATTAAAGTAAGTTAGTCCTACTTTATCTTTCCATCTATTAAAAGACAAAGGACAGAATCTTTTTCAAGCAAGAAAAAGGATCAAGTAAGAAATGGCTTGGAAAGTTTCTTTCTCAGATAAGAAAAAGACTGAGAAACAATTGTCCAGATTAATACCACTAAGTGTAAAGTCATTAATATATTTTTTTTAACTTACCAGGTCCACTTTTTACTGTTTCCATCTTTATATTCAGGCACGCAAGTGTCTTGGGTTAAGTGAAAACATTACACTGTAGGAAACACCAGAAACAATCAACTTAAATATATGGAGTTTCAAGTGTTTGTAGTTTTTCTTTGTATGTGGTTACTGGTACTGCACTTACGCCTACTGTTAGGTATTAACATTTCTGAGAGGTAAGTAAACATGAAAACATAATCTTATCTAACAACAGCAAGTAAATACAGTTATATGCCACCACGTATCAACAATAAGAACTATAAAAAGATAACTCTCATAATAATCTGTCATAGAAATAATTAATTAACCTTGTATAATCTATATTCATTCTAATATTAGTTTAAGTAGTATATTTTATAGGCCTACTAAAAGTTCAAGTACATATATGTACACTCATCATCATCACTTAATGGATAGGATTTATCCTGTTTATAACACACAAAAAAAAATTTCGAAAAGTTTTATTTTATAATTTGCAGTAAGGAATGTCGCTGAAAGCAATAACGAAGGGTGTATGTGTGGAAAACATATTTTGTAAGGGACAAAAGGGGAACGAGCAAGCAAGCTGTAGTGACGGACACGTCATAAATTTCGTAGACAGCTGCGACGCGTACCCTGTTAACAGAGTTCACTGCTCCGGGTACGTAGAACACCAGTTTTTTGTGAAAACACATTGATTCCATAGAAAACTACATACAATGTGTACAGAGCCATTAAAGGAGAAAAGGCTTAACGATGGTCAAGCATACATGCGTACGCCAGCTGTCAGGAGAAAGCGACGAAGGGTGGATTGATTTGAAGGACTCCAGCGGTCGATGACTGGGTTTTGACCTTACTTGGAAACGAAAGCGCAGAGAGTACGTCCAAACTCAAGGATGGGGTGTTGCCTGGCAATTAAAAGAAAAAACCAACTTTCAAAGAAGGGTAGGCGAGGCCCTTGAACAACAATAGATAATAACGGCAGAGCGACGAAGTTAAGAAACAATGAAAATGGAAGAGAAACTCAGAGTTGTCACTGAAGATTTTAGAAAAAACGACAGATACAATTTATTGCTGCGTTGGCTGGAAATGTCGACGACCTCAAAATACGAAGCAAGGGAAGAATCTGGTGGGGAACCAGAAGCCCTATCAGAGAACGCCTTTGAAAAGATGGGTAGTATTTGGACTTGGAGGGAAAAACATGAAACCAATAAGGACACGGCGTCGTTGGAATCAGAAGTCTGGTGGGAGATTTGGTAAGGAAAATATAGGAAGGAGACAGGAACGCGCTCAAGGAGTTCTAACTAAAATACGGACGCGAGAGGAGTTCTAACGAAATTTCGGACGAGAGGGGAGTGAAGTCGGTGACGAGAGAAATTAGCATTTTAACGAACTTAGAATAATTTGATACACAGTGTGAGAAGGTAGTTTTCGAACTTATAACAAATTAATACAGTCATTACAAGCAAACGAACTATGAAGTAGAGTCACACTATTAGCCTACCAGTGAACATTAACTGAAACAAATAGAAATCAGACAATAATGTAATTTCAGTGTATAAAAAAAAACACTTTACAACAATAACTTTTAAGAACGATTAACAACACAAACTACATTCATGAACACTTAATAACCAGACATACCGCAACAATGGTGCGTGATATTAATTCAGATCTGATGTACAACAGAGAACGCTAACTTTTATTCATAAATTATAATCCGAATGCGTGGAGTTGGTGAGTGAAGTGTCTGTGAGTGACATCGTGGAATTCATCCAGTGCCATCTATCATCGGGAGGAGTTATCTGCACGATTCTAGAACGATCGACATGGGGGAATCATCACCGCAACTACCGAGTGATTGGATATTCGAATACCAAGTATAGTAAAACATGTCTTAATTAATTTAGATCCACTGTCTGTCATCTCAAAGAATCCACACACAATAAAATTCAATAAAGTAATCGTAAAGGAATTAAAGAAATCGATTCTAAAGTTTGTGTAGAAGTAAAATTATCATTGTTTATCAGTTTGGAGTAATGTTTATTTCCAAGTTCTAAATGAATCCGTAATTACAAAATATAGTAACAGCTTAAGAGATATTCATATTAAGAATTCATAAGATGAGGCTAAACATTATAATTTACTTAATGTACTAAACGCAATTGATGAATGATCATTAATATGCAACCATTAGATTGAGAGTTTGGATAACTAATTTTATTACTGTATTATTTTGATATGTACAATTTAATGAGTATTCAATTTTATTACTGTATTATTTTGATAGGTACAATTTAATGAGTATTCAAGTTATTAATGTATTATTGTTTGATATTTACGATTTAGCCATGAGTATTAAATTTTGGTAATGTGTTAATTTTATATATGTACAAGTACTAATGAGTACATAGAATTTTGTGCTACTTTAATATTTACAAATAATAGCAAACTAATGTGAATAAATTTAAGAGTTATCAGTAGCAATGAGCATTTATTATTTTTAACCCTGAGATAAAGAGAATAAACAATATTTATTGTTAAATTGGCGTCCATCGCTGGGCGTAAACGGGTACAACTCGTTATATTGTTAAATTGACGCACACAACGTCGGGCATATTTATTGTTAAATTGGCGTCCACACGCGGGACATTAAATAGATAAAAACAGTATATATTGTTAAATTGGCGCCGCACCGCACGGCTTGATAAAATAGTAAGCTAGGGCAGTGACAGACAGTGGCTAGCAATAAGTTTAAAATAAGTACATGTAAGTAGCTTAAGCTATATTATTGTTGTCGTATATCGGTCTCTAAGTCTCTGAATGATAACCCGAAGTCAAGCTAAAATGGCATCTAGTGGAGAAAATTCAAATGAGTTTGATGTCAATAACCAGATGGGCTATGAGCAGCCTGGGGACGGAAACGCAATGAATGAAGAAAGCTCCACAACCGGTGCAGGAACTAGGGCCGGGGGACCGCAATCACAGTCGCAGTCATCTGAAGCAGATTTTCAAATGTTAATGGCATTGATGAAAAAAACAATTTGAAGAATCGAAAAAATTACATGAAGAAACAAGGAAGCAAATAGATGAAAGAATTAAAGAATCGGAGAAGAAGAACGAAGAAATGCACAAGAGAACGGAAGAAAGAATCGTCGAGAAATTAGACAAAGAAATAGAGTTAATGAGTAGAGATTTACGAGGACAAAACCACCAGGTGGGTACTGATTTACAAAAACAATCAGAAAAATTGGAAGAAAACAAATTAGATGGAAATACTATGGATCAAATTGACACCGAGTATCAATCTTTAACAACTAAAGCATTGTCTGAACATCATATCTCAAGATCAAAAGAAAGATCTACAATTATTAATGGTAGATATGAAGATGATAAAGACACTTGTACTGTGTTTGTTGGCAACTTACCAAACACAATTACAAAAAAGAAAATTATCAAATACTTCAGAAAGTTTGGTACGGTTGTAAATACGAGATTGCGATATGCTGCAGTATCTGATCCACGATTTCCCAAAAGACGTACTATCATTAAGAAAGAGTTTCATAAAGACAGAACAAATATCCATGCATATGTACGTTTTACTGATGAAAATAGTGCATATCGTGCGTTGGAAGCAAATGGTAATGTGTATGAGGGTTACCACCTGAGAATTGAGTTAGCTAACACGGAAGCTGAAGAAAAGCAGAGGATTAAAAAGAACAAATTGAATACTACAGTTAATATTACCAGTACTGATAGAAAAATTAGAAGTAGGACTGGGGAAGTACGTAAAAATTTTGAAACCAAACCTGAGATTAAGAAAATGAAAAACCGTTCTGATGAGTATCAAGGGCGAACTGCGTTAGCACGAAAGAAGAAAAGGATGAAATTTGCTGGACTATTCAAGAATATTGTGAAGATTGGTATGAGAACGAAAGGAAGATTTCAAGCGATGGAGATGAGATGTCTTAGAAGTCTTGAAAACAAAACATCATTATGTGAGTACGCGGACAAGAAAACGAAAATAATTAAAACGCCACAAGCTGTCAAAAAACGTATTTGTAAGAGGGTTGAAAGGAAGAAACGACAAAAAAAACCCAGCGCGTACATAAATAATGGTAATATGACCGGGGAAAGTTGTCGAAAAAAGGAGGGAGAGAACCACTTTCAACACTGTCATAAAAGAGAGAGAGAGAAAGAGGTCATAAATTCCTTAGCTGTCAACGACCCACTGCAGGGTAAGTGTGAAACGAAACTCACGCATTCAATACCCTTACTACCCTTACTAATTACCAACAAAATGTGTTGTAACGGAACTCACTTAACAAAACGTACAACTATGCCTCCACAAATAGAAAATTAAAAGTAATTAAATGTAACGGATTAAAGAAAACAATCTTAAGAATGTCCGAAAATTTAATAATTAAGTTAGATAATATTGGGTAAAATACCTTAGATAAGACTGGTTGTGTAAGATTACATTAACCGAAGAAAATAAATAGATATGAATATAATATGAATAAAATTAAATAAATGGTAAATAAAAACATTGCCGTGAAAGTACGGAATATTAATGAAGAAAATTAATAGCGAATTAAATAGTAAGATGAGTTATACGAAGGAGCAGAAGGAAATTGATCATTAAGGAATGAAGGTCACGAATGGATAAACAAATGAGAGTTATGCATACCCAGGAAATAAGTGATATGGATTGAAACAAAAGCACCACCAGGGCATGACAACATGAAGAACCCGAAAAAAAAAAAGGGAGTTCCTCGACCAAAAGGCACCAGAAGGCTGAAGTAGCTGTGATTAAGGAATGCTTGGAATGGGATTATTAATAATATACCCAAAGCACCGATATCCAATCTCTGGGAACTGCAAGTAAAGGGGTACGGGGTTATGTAATAATGTCCAGATGCCTGGTAGGTAGATCGTTTGAAATTGCCTTGTATAAAATAGAAATATCATTCAGAAGCTTAGGGGGGCCTAGCAAAAATGTAAAAGAATTATTATAATTTGCTAGAACAATTAATGAAATGTCTTAGTAGTAACACGAGATAAAAGAAAATAGAAATAAGAAAGCAAGTGTATAAAATGAATTATTTTAATGATTAGTTGTCATAGTCAATAAATGTCATGTTAATGATTATGAATAAAAAAATGAATGATAATAGATGTCAATAAGAGTGAAGAAGATAGAAGGGTAAATGTTTAAATGATATATATGTGAAGACAATTAATAGAATTGTGAGAGAAATATTTAAGTTGTATGTATTTAAGATCATGCTTAAGTAAGGACAACTTACAAGCTTAGTATAAAATTGTATAATATAATTGTGTTACAAAATGTTAGTAAATAGAAAAGAAAAAAAGTTTTTTTTAGTGAAAATGCTAGCGAGATATCAGAAAGTATGGAATAACCAGAGACAGTAATAATAAAATAGGTTAGAAAACTATAGTGAATTAGGATATAGAAATACGTATTATTATTATTAATACCAATGTGCTGTTTATAATGTAGTGATGATAGAAAGTATGATGGTCACTAAGAATTCTATATATATGTGGTAAGTTTTTTTTTAAAGCCAATTAATTTGGAGATATTGATGCAAATTTTAGTAAGTTGTGACATAAAAATTAGATGTATTAAAGGATACAAAGAAAATTAATCCTAAAGGCAAGAAATATTAATACCAGTATCGAATAATTTGTGTAATTGAATTTTGTAGATATTGAAATATTATATGAAGAATAGTTAAGGAGAATTACAAATTTAGTTTAAGATTTTGACTAAATATAAATTTGTAAATATAATAACATGTTAATTAGAGTGAAAGAAAAACGGATTCACTTAGAATGTTGAAAGCGAAAGTACTTTAGGGGGCTGGGGTGTGTTTACCATTATGTAACGAACCTTTTCTGTTACGCTGAGAATATAGGTCAACGAGTAAAAGTAAACAACACTATACTAGGTCCAATGAAGAACGAGCCACTACAAGGCAACACAAAGTACACATATTGGAAAGCAGATTTTGGCATTTAAACCTTACTGAAAGGGCGCAAAAATTTTGGATCAATTTTGGAGTACAGAGTCCATCCAAACTGACAAAATTTGGGGACAATATAACACACAAAAAAAAATTTCGAAAAGTTTTATTTTATAATTTGCAGTAAGGAATGTCGCTGAAAGCAATAACGAAGGGTGTATGTGTGGAAAACATATTTTGTAAGGGACAAAAGGGGAACGAGCAAGCAAGCTGTAGTGACGGACACGTCATAAATTTCGTAGACAGCTGCGACGCGTACCCTGTTAACAGAGTTCACTGCTCCGGGTACGTAGAACACCAGTTTTTTGTGAAAACACATTGATTCCATAGAAAACTACATACAATGTGTACAGAGCCATTAAAGGAGAAAAGGCTTAACGATGGTCAAGCATACATGCGTACGCCAGCTGTCAGGAGAAAGCGACGAAGGGTGGATTGATTTGAAGGACTCCAGCGGTCGATGACTGGGTTTTGACCTTACTTGGAAACGAAAGCGCAGAGAGTACGTCCAAACTCAAGGATGGGGTGTTGCCTGGCAATTAAAAGAAAAAACCAACTTTCAAAGAAGGGTAGGCGAGGCCCTTGAACAACAATAGATAATAACGGCAGAGCGACGAAGTTAAGAAACAATGAAAATGGAAGAGAAACTCAGAGTTGTCACTGAAGATTTTAGAAAAAACGACAGATACAATTTATTGCTGCGTTGGCTGGAAATGTCGACGACCTCAAAATACGAAGCAAGGGAAGAATCTGGTGGGGAACCAGAAGCCCTATCAGAGAACGCCTTTGAAAAGATGGGTAGTATTTGGACTTGGAGGGAAAAACATGAAACCAATAAGGACACGGCGTCGTTGGAATCAGAAGTCTGGTGGGAGATTTGGTAAGGAAAATATAGGAAGGAGACAGGAACGCGCTCAAGGAGTTCTAACTAAAATACGGACGTGAGAGGAGTTCTAACGAAATTTCGGACGAGAGGGGAGTGAAGTCGGTGACGAGAGAAATTAGCATTTTAACGAACTTAGAATAATTTGATACACAGTGTGAGAAGGTAGTTTTCGAACTTATAACAAATTAATACAGTCATTACAAGCAAACGAACTATGAAGTAGAGTCACACTATTAGCCTACCAGTGAACATTAACTGAAACAAATAGAAATCAGACAATAATGTAATTTCAGTGTATAAAAAAAACACTTTACAACAATAACTTTTAAGAACGATTAACAACACAAACTACATTCATGAACACTTAATAACCAGACATACCGCAACAATGGTGCGTGATATTAATTCAGATCTGATGTACAACAGAGAACGCTAACTTTTATTCATAAATTATAATCCGAATGCGTGGAGTTGGTGAGTGAAGTGTCTGTGAGTGACATCGTGGAATTCATCCAGTGCCATCTATCATCGGGAGGAGTTATCTGCACGATTCTAGAACGATCGACATGGGGGAATCATCACCGCAACTACCGAGTGATTGGATATTCGAATACCAAGTATAGTAAAACATATCTTAATTAATTTAGATCCACTGTCTGTCATCTCAAAGAATCCACACACAATAAAATTCAATAAAGTAATCGTAAAGGAATTAAAGAAATCGATTCTAAAGTTTGTGTAGAAGTAAAATTATCATTGTTTATCAGTTTGGAGTAATGTTTATTTCCAAGTTCTAAATGAATCCGTAATTACAAAATATAGTAACAGCTTAAGAGATATTCATATTAAGAATTCATAAGATGAGGCTAAACATTATAATTTACTTAATGTACTAAACGCAATTGATGAATGATCATTAATATGCAACCATTAGATTGAGAGTTTGGATAACTAATTTTATTACTGTATTATTTTGATATGTACAATTTAATGAGTATTCAATTTTATTACTGTATTATTTTGATAGGTACAATTTAATGAGTATTCAAGTTATTAATGTATTATTGTTTGATATTTACGATTTAGCCATGAGTATTAAATTTTGGTAATGTGTTAATTTTATATATGTACAAGTACTAATGAGTACATAGAATTTTGTGCTACTTTAATATTTACAAGTAATAGCAAACTAATGTGAATAAATTTAAGAGTTATCAGTAGCAATGAGCATTTATTATTTTTAACCCTGAGATAAAGAGAATAAACAATATTTATTGTTAAATTGGCGTCCATCGCTGGGCGTAAACGGGTACAACTCGTTATATTGTTAAATTGACGCACACAACGTCGGGCATATTTATTGTTAAATTGGCGTCCACACGCGGGACATTAAATAGATAAAAACAGTATATATTGTTAAATGTTCCAGCCTCAAGACTCCCGCCAACTTGTGACTGGCTTGCCTATCTTCTTCCAACTGGCTTATACTTATAAATCAACTTCGGAAAGTGGGTATTGTCCATTCTTTATAGATGTTGTTTCCAGCAATTTATGTAATTCTGAATGAGTTCATTGTATACTTTTTATTACTGGTAAACATCAACAGAATAGCCAGTCTGGTATATATGTATATATCATAACTATTCTTTCTAATTTACTCTTTTATCCTCAAGCTTTCTTTATTTCAGACTGTCATGGTTTTTTTTCTATGCATGCCTTTGATTCTTTCCTTAGTGGTACTATCTTATACCATGGTTTGGGTATCCTTTCCTCACCATAAATTAATATATCCTTTACAATAAAATCCTTTATAGGGAAATTGTAAACAAATTATGAGACTAAATTAATACTTACTTCTGCCTGGCCAAATCAATTCAAAATCAAATTTATCTGTTGTCCACAACCGTAAACTTGCATTTTAGAATCTATAGTTGATATTGCAGATTATTCTATCTTAAAATGGTAACAAGTGTTCATAAATAAAAAGTAAGGCAGACAGACATCACTGTGACTTACTTAATGCTAAATACAACTATTACATTAACGACTCGGAACACAAAGTTTTTTATAAGTAAAAACATAAAGTTTTACCTTACAATCTGAACCGGTTTTCACCTTTAAAAGGCTTCTTTGTCACCTTTGAGAGCCTTTTAAAGGTGAAAACCAGTTCAGGTTGTAAGGCAAAACTTGATGTTTTTACTTATAAAAAACTTTGTGTTCCGAGTCGTTAATGTAATAGTTGTATTTAGTTAAGTAACGGACACGTCATGGACAACGAGATCCAAGAATTTACTTAATGCCTTTGAATTCAGGAAAATAGGTCCATAAAGACCCTCTAACGAACCCAGTTGGACCCTCCATGAACCCAGTTTGTGGCTGAAGCTGTTTGACACCACATTATCCCTGGCCACTGCTAGTTCTAGTTTCATGGCCACTTAATTGTGCTGTTCTCTTCTCCATATAGTATATTTTTGGAGTGAGTCACTTAGACCTGAGGATACTCATTGTAATATGAGTGAAACATTGCAAGACACAAGACACAAGACATTTTTGAAGTGGTCCATACCGGAAAAAGAATTCAAAAACATAATGGATAAGAATTGTTTAGGAGAATAATCATACATACATACATCCTTGGTTCTACAGTGCAGATCGAGCCTTGGCCTCCAAAAGAAATTACCTCCACTTATTCCTGTCCTCAGCCACCCACCAACAATTCACTGCGCCCAGCTTCCTTGCATCACTGCTGACCTAGTTCAACCATCTGCTCTTCAGTCTTCCAATCTTCCTTTTTCTTATTTGCTTGTGTTTCATAATTCTTTTTGCCGTACGTTCTTCATCCATTCTCTGAACGTGTCCTGCCCATCTTAATCTATTAATTTTGGCACATCAGACAATTGTAATGTCATTGTACGTGGGATATAATTCATTATTATTTCTCTTTCTTCAGACTCCATTCAGTTGAATTGGGCCATAAATCCTTCTCAGTATCTTCCTTTCAAACATAGCCAACCTCTCTTCATCAATTTTCTTGAGTATCCAGCACTCAGAGCCATATTTCAATACGGGCCTTACCAATGTCTTATAAAGTGTGGCTTTAGTTTCTCTGACTAATAGTCTTGATTTAAAATGTTTATTTAGCCCGTAATAGCTTCTATTAGCAGCTAGAATTCTTCTTTCAATTTCTTTTGTGCAGTTACTCTCAGCATCGACATATGTTCCCAGATATACGAAGCCTTTTACCTTTCAAAATTATAGCCATCTATTAGTATATTTGAAATATTATCATTATTGCTTCCCACAGCCATAAACTTTGTTTTATTTTTATTTATAACAAGCCCCATACTCTTAGCCGATGATTCTATTGCTCTAAAGGCATTCTTCAGATTACTTTCATGTCTGCTGATAAAATTTTTATCATCTGCATATGCTAGGAGCTGGACTCTTTTATTAAAAATATGTCCTCCTGTTTGCATTCCTGAGTCTTGTATCACCTTTTCAAGTGCAATGTTGAACAGTAGGGAGGGTAGTGCATCTCCCTGTTTAAGTCCATTCATGGTATCAACAGAGCAGGAGAGATGTGATTGAATTCTAATCTGGCATTTGGAGCTGGATATATAGCTCTCACCATTCTAATTAATTTTGGAGGAATATGAAGCTCATGCATTGCTTGGTGGAGCCTGTCTCTATTAACCTTGTCATATGTGGCTTGGAAGTCTATGAATAGGTTATATGTTTCCACTCCGCATTCGAGGGTCTTTTCAAGTATTTGTTTGAGAGTGAATATTCGGTCCATAATAGATTTTCCTTTAAAGAATCCACATTGATAGTCCTTGATGTTATTTTCCATGTATGGTAGCAATCTGTCAAATATTGTATTGGACAGAACCTTATAGGCAGTATTTAGTTAGGGATATACCCCTATAATTATTAAGGGATCACTTTTTTTGTGGATGAGACATATAATTCCCTTATTCCATTCATCGGGTATTTTCTCTTCATTCCATATTCATCCAATGAAGTGGGTAAATTCTTTAACAAAGGCTTGTCCAGCATTTTTAAATCTGGATTCACCAGGCAATCCATCCGATCCTGCGACTTTGTTATTCTTTAACTTCTTAATGGAATCAAGAACTTCATCATAGGATGGGACCAAACTTTCTTCATCATCTTCTTCATTTTCTTCAAGTATAACAGTCTCTTCTCTTCTTTCATATGGCAATTCTTCATCACGAGTATGCAGAAGCAGTGGCGGCTCGTGAGTAATGAAATGGGAGGGGCACACAGTGGGGAGGATATAAGGTGGGCCACCATTCGCGGTAATTAGTACTTAGGTAAAAAAATATAGAATGTCTTACCTGGTATTTTACTTTTTGTATAACAATTCCATTCTCCTGTTTTTAGATGTAGCGAATTCCTCTATCACTTGTTTGTTGAAATCTTGAATTCCATGAATCATTTTTTTTTTCTGTGGATAGCATAGCCAATGCATTCAGTCTATCAGTGCCCATGGAATTTCTTAAAAATGTTTTTATTCTTTTCAATGTAGAAAAGCACCTTTCACTTTCAACAGCTGTCATCGGTATGGTAACAATTATCTTTAAAATAGTCACACACTCTGAGAAAGTACGAAACATGTTATTATCAAGGAAAACTGTAATAAGGGTGATGCACCAGAAGCAATACGTAAATCTTCATGACTGTATAACACTTCTAGTTCAGTTCTCAGCTTCGGACCATTTATTGTGGGATAAAATTTAATTGTAGTCTGAAAATCATTTTCCGGAAACTCAACACAGTACTGTGGGAACTTTTCAACTAAAAACAATTTGGAAACACATAAATGATC
Organism: Magicicada septendecula; assembly: GCA_034769895.1. Lineage (NCBI taxonomy): Eukaryota > Metazoa > Arthropoda > Insecta > Hemiptera > Cicadidae > Magicicada > Magicicada septendecula. Next base: position 85,307,603 of record CM068370.1, read on the forward strand.
TGAAAATTGAAATCTTTCATTAATATTGTTCACAATCATATCACATACTTCCAAAGCGGCCACACGATTGCTCCTATTAATTAATTGTTCAACACACTGGCTCTTAGTCACAGGCTCACTTACAGACACTTCACTGTCTTCATAGGTCTTACCACTGCACTCACAAAATTTTTAACAAATGTTCTCATTTTTATTGCATCAATGTTTCTTTGTTGAATGCAATCAAAGAAAATCACCACATAAGGCATAATTTTGTGGAAAAAAGTCAACCAGAAAATGAACTGAGGATCCCTCAAAGTTCGTACAAATCCTGCAGCCTGGCTAGAAGCACTTTTGTCAGAAATCTCTATGTCCCTAATGTGTTCAAAACATTTTATTAGATTATCTTTATGTTCAAACACAGTATTAACAGCCCTGTGTTGAAAGTACCATCTTGTAGGAGGCACAGACCCAATTTTTTTTTTACAATTTGTACTAAATAATATCCATCCTCCTTGGAGATCTTGAAAAATATGGTCCTATTCCTTGCAGGTCTTGAAAAAATATTCTACTCTGGGGGGCAGATGATGTTGAGTTTTGAAGAATCAGATTCCCTTGATGGGCATAACAATGAATAAAATTTGCATTTGGATACTTCTCTTTAACCAAACACTGGACCCCTCCTTTCTGACCACTCATAACAGATGCACCATCGTAAGTCTGACAAATTAGTTTTTCCGGGGACTGAAGTGGTACTAGCTTTAAAATAAATTTATTACTGTGTAAACTGATTGTTTTACTACTTTTCGTGAACCAGGGTTTCGTCAGGTGTACTTATTAGCAGAGAGAAATGGGTAAACGCAAATGAACAACACACATTGAAGGTATACGAATACTTTTCATTTTATTTGCTAATTCCCATCTCCCATTACTTTTATACTATAATTTGAACAAAATGAATTTAATTATTATAGAAACAACAAACCAAATGAATTTAACCATTCTATAAAAAATTACGCAACCAACACATAGTTTGCTTTACATCGAACTTTCTTCAAATAACATAATTAGAAGGCCAATTACCCTTGTTACACATAGAAATTAATACCGAAAATTACTACTTTAAAATTACTGTTTTATTTTAACATAAACCAGCGCGTTTGCTTATACTAAGATAGGTACCTACACACACGCATTCACGCAAATACACACCCATACCGAGTTACTTTAGATATTAAGAGCTCATATTGAGTATGAAAACATTAAACTTTTGTATATTTTAGCCAAAAAATTGAAAGCTTGTTTTTATGTACGTTCTTGTAGATTACTTAGCTGTTATACTTTTGAGTCCAGAAGACGCCACTTGGCTCTAGCCACGCACATTCTTTATTTTAACTGTTAATTGCCGAAAACTGTTCATTTTCCGTTATTTAAGTGTAATTTCAAATTAACGTCAACTTTAAAAATTGTTATTCACATTTTTGTTGCTTTGCGGGCCCGCAAATTACGCACAGCTGGACAGTCGGCGAACGCGATAGTTTTTATGCGTCCGTCACTTGTAAACGTTGTATTCCGACTGACTCTTTGTTCTGTGGGTGCGACGAAAACTAGTGGCGCTGCCGTACCCACATTCCAGCATTATGTAATGCGCTGGCGTAACATCGCATGATGCTAGTTATATAACTTGTTTACAGTTGTGTCGTGTCCTTGAACTGACTTTGGCACAATTTGCTGTCTGTTACATCTGTCCGCAAAATATTGTATCGTAAAGTCAACGGCAGTGCAGCCACCCTTGCGATCGCTCCAAACAGTAAATTTACCTAAGTTTTGTTTATGTTTGTCCCTACATCAAAATGTTATTGTTTTATTTTATAAAAAAAAAATACAAATTGCCTTATTACACCAGGTAGGCCAAACTGCCATGTTACAATACCCCCCTCAATGAGATATTTTATGCCGAAGCATAAAAAACCTCATTGACACATCCATACTTGCTAAAGGGATCAGCTAGGATATGTCGCCACAACCCCCCTGACGGTTTACCAAAAATATAATCAACTCACCCTTGGTCCGGTGACTGTGACCGCATCTGCATGACAATACTGGACTTCTCTCTCGAGATCCCAACACCGTAGAGTCAGACAGATACTCAACGCCCCTGCTCTGACGCGCAGGCCAGCTCAGGTCCGCCGCCACAGCATCACCCAACACTGAAACAACAAATTAAATATTAAATAGTGGCCTTATACAACACCATATCCCCAACTGATCTGTTTCCCCTAGCGGTGCTGGTTTGCGCTAAGAAGCACTGGTTTTGTTTTTTCTTATTTCTAACATATCAGAATACCTACCAACAATATGATATCCCTTTTAAAATTTCATCTGCTTTCTCTTTAACTTTAACTTTAACCCAAAATTCAAAATCATTGCCCTGATTCCCATCAGAATTTAAATAAACATTCCCATTATCATCTTACATTTATCTCATCCCCGATTTAAAATGCACTTAAAATATCTAAATTCATAAAATTCTCTTACACTAACAAACACAATATAACATAAGAAAACATAGTACATTAATAATTCACACACTGTTACTATCATCTTAAAATAAACAATTTGTATTTAAAATGTTACATACTTTACATCATTAAATTTGCATATAAAATCATAAAATTATCCTTTAAACTCACTTTACTTTTGTTAATTCGTTTCTCAATTTTTTTTTTTTTTTTCATCGAAAAATTTATTTTATTTTTAGCAAGAATCTTTAAACACTGAAAACTTATTATTATATTTTTATAATCCTTATTCCTAACATACTACATACAATCAACACAATAAGACATAATAAACACAATATATAGAATATCTAGTGCATCTATTTTTTCAAATTTTAATAAAAGTATTTAATAGCGAGTTATCATTACTAAAATGCAACAAAAAATCTTTTAAATCGTTACCCACCTTGGGTAACCTCCCAGCCACACACTATGACCCCCCCCCGGACTGTGGCGTCCAGTTGCGTCCACAAGGACTGAAGTTATGGAGGAATGTGACATCTCCGTGTCCTTGCTTCTGCTTTACATTTGAACAGGTATAGATATCATAATATCTGTGTTATATAAATATGCACCCTTAAACGGTTCTACCACCTGTCTTGCTACCCCTACGCGGGCAGAGTGGCAGCCGCTGTTCCAAAGTTTGGTGATTCCCCTTAATTTTACCCCCCATCAATTTCAAAGTACACCTTTACAACGATAACAGCTATGGCCAGTTATGGTCAGCGCGTAATCGTAATGTGCCCCAACCATAGCTGTTAAAGCTAAACCAATTCCACGGTCAGGGTTCGGTGAGGCCATGACCGCCCGAAAATTTGGGGAATCACAAGTAAAATATGTTTTTTTTTAAATTAAAACTGAAAATTAACAATTTATATTACATGACATTTCTAGTCTTGGTGGTGTTTTAACATCATACATTTCTTTCTTAACTTTCCCTATCTTAATGTCCATTTACATAAAATACATAATGTGTGTATAAACAATTTATAATAATTTATAATAATAGAATATAAAAATGTCTGTTTATGTATGAAAATTTTAATATCTATAAATACATCCATCATCACTCAGCTAGATAATACTTTTTCAATTATTGGGTCACATTATAAGTTCCTTTTATTTCTCGAGTTTGCAAATCTACTAAAACATAAGCATTCTCCATTTTCACTTGGCTAACCTCATATGGACCATCATACAATAGGAAGAATTTCTTAATTTCTTTGTCCAATGCTGATGACTGATCGTGAGTTTTTATTAATACTAGTTGTCCTACCTCGTATTGTATGGGTGTTAAATTCCGGTCATGTCTCCGTTTCCGTTGTTCAGCCTTACTCAGCAGGCGCTCCCTCGCGATTACCAATTTCCTATCATGTGGTATCTCCGTCCGGTTTGGAAACTTTACTAGCTCTTCTAATATGCGTGGCGGCCTTCTCTGAAACATCAACTCACATGGGCTGTAACTAGTGGATTCATGTAAACTATTGTTAATATACCACTCTATTTTGCACACAAAAGTAGCCCACAAAGAATGTTTTTTATGGCAAAAGGTTCTGAACATTCTCCCTAACTCCCGCATAACCCGTTCACTTGGATTTGACTGTGGATGATACACTGATGTATGTTTAACTAAGATATTTTCCCAACCTAAAGTTTCCCGCCAGGTGTTGCTGGTGAACTGCGAGCCATGATCTGATAACACGACTTGAGGCTTACCTACTTCAACAAGGTATTCATTTACTATTTTCCTAGCCAACACTGATGATGTTGCCTTTTTAATCGGGTATAGTTTTACAAATTTAGTAAAAACATCTAATACAACAAATAAATAATTTACCCCTCCTCGACCTTTGGGTAAAGGGCCATATAAATCAACAGCAACTAATGCTAAAGGACTGTCTGGCATTACATGCTGCATTAAACCCTCCTGTTTACGATTGTTTACTTTAGCTTTCTGACAAATTTCACATGTTTGTAATATTTTACGCACCGTTCTTTCCATATTATTAAATTTACATGATTCTTTTAATATGTCACTACATTTCTTGGGGCCTATATGACCATACCTTAAATGGCAATCTCTCACTACTTCAGGTATTATAACTTTAGGGATACACAACTTCCAATCATCTCCCTGTTCATTTGCCCGATGAAATAAGTGTTTATTAAACAAACTAAAATGTTTCTCCCACTTATGAGGTACGTTGGGTATTTGACTCAAAGCTAATATTATTTTATTAAGTTCGGTGTCTCTCTCTTGTTCGGTTGCTAAGTTACTTATTAATTTTTTCATATCTACTTCTTTTACTATAAATATTTTATAGGTATTTGCTATGTCTACTTCAGTGTTATTATCAAAATCTGTTCTGGATAGGACATCAGCTACTATATTTTCTTTACCCTTACAATACTCAATTGTTAAGTCATATTCTTGTAATATTAGCATCCACCGCACTAACCTACCATGCGTTAATTTACAGTTCTTTAAAAACGTTAAAGCTTGATGGTCGGACCTTATGATTACCTTATTTCCTAGCAAGTACGTTCTGAACTTTCTACAGGCGAAAACTATTGATAACGCCTCCTTCTCCGTCGTAGTGTAATTCTTTTCACTATTTAATAGAGACCTACTTGCAAAAGCTACTACTCTGTGGTTATCACTCCCATCTAACTGAAACAACTCTACTCCCAATGCAATGTCTGACGCGTCTGTGTGTATATAAAATGGCTCTGAAAAATCAGGATGAGCTAATATAACTGTGTTTAAAAATTTATTTTTTATCAGTTCGAATATATTTTGCTCTTTTAAATTCCACCGCCATCTATTGTCTTTATTTAATAAATGTCCCAATTGTACTGTTAAATAGGAATATTTGTCTACAAATTGCCTATAATAATTGCACAATCCTAAAAAACTTTGCAACTGCTTAACATTTTTTGGTATCGGAAAATTTTGTATTACTTCTACCTTTTTAGGTTCTGTACTGATACCCCTTGCTGAAATTATATGTCCTAAAAAATTAACTTGTTCCTTCAAAAATTCTGACTTCTTAAACTTAACTGTTATGCCATACTCATGCAGTCTACCTAGTACCCTATCTAACCTTTCACAGTGTGTATCAATGTCTGGTGATGTAATTACTATATCATCTACATAAACGGTTGTGAATTCTAAGATCTCTCTCCCTAGCACATAATCCAGGCATTTGATAAAAATTGAAACACTTACATTTAGTCCAAACGGTAGTCGGCGAAATTGGTAATTCCTACCGTTGTAAAGAAAGGCCACATACTGTCGAGACTCCTCTTCCAGCTCTATCTGCCAGTAGCCTGCAGTCAAGTCTAAGGTGGTGATGTATTTGGTCCCACTAAAACGTTGCAGAATTTCGCTTACAGGTTCCGGTGATTCTCTGTCTGGAACAATTATTCTGTTTACTTGTCTTTGCATCTAAACATAATCTAATCGATAAATCTTTCTTTGTCACCACTACTAAAGGGTTGGAATATGGTGATGTAGATTTTTCTATTATACCTTCCCTCAACATTTTATCTATTTCCTCCTGTACTAAACCCCTCTTGGAGTATGGTACCGGATAGGTTTTAGGTGCAAAGGGTGTTTTTTCTTTAACGACTAATTTACCTTTAAAATTCTTTACTAAACCGGGTTCATCTGAAAAAATTGATTTATTTTTGTTTATAATTAGTACTATTTTCTCCCTGTCTTGATAGCTAAATTCCCCCTCTTGGTATAAGATTTTATTCATTTTCTCCTCCCAATTATTTTCATTGTCAAATAACTCATTATTATTTACTCTCAAGTTACAATAATTTATCATTAAGGATCTACACTCGTTTATATCATTGTCAGAAATTAACATTCCCTTACTAATTATTCTTAAAGCTTTCATTCCCACAGTTTTCTTTTGTATGAATGGTATTTCAACTATATTATTATTATTATTTAATTTCATAGTCTGTGTGTAATAGTTTAACTCTACCTTAAAATTATTTAAAAAATCATTACCTATTATAGCTCCCATATTTAGTCCTGGAATAACTAAGAAAGGTACATTTATTGTGTTCTCATTTACTTTTAATTGTAGCATTATTTGTTTAGTTACCTTTTTACTGCGAACACCCGTTACTCCTATCACACTAATTCCCAGTACTGGTAATTGTGGAATTGTTTCTGTAGTCTGATTTTTGATTTTTTCAAACATTTTATCGTCTATAGCAGTCAGTTCACTCCCTGAATCTACCAGAAAAATATATTTAGAATTAAACACTTTGGCTTCAAATTCTGCCATCCCGAAAACATTATTACTCTCACCCGCTTCTTCGTCCGATAAATCATTATGTATATTGGTAATTAGTGACCCTATTGTCATGTGATTACTAGACGGCTGGGGGCTTTCTTTTTCAACCGCCCTTATTAGTTTAACGGATGTGGAGGTGGTGGTTCACTGTAAACACCCCTACCGTTTTGATTACGAGCTGGTACTTCCACGCCCCGAGTTTTGTTTTGGTTGCTAACATATCCCCCTCTACCTCTTTGATTAAAATTTCCTGATACTCCTCGATTACTAGTAAAACCTCTCCCCCTATGATTCCCTCTAAATTGATCGCAACCCCTATTATAATTCTCTACTCTCCCTTGGGCACTACTCCTCGGACCCTTACACCGGTAACATTGACTCCACGACCCATTATAATTACTGGCTCCACAATTAGGGTTTGGACATAACCACGCCCCCTCCCCTGATCTACTCACATTACTAATAAAATGGTCTGGTTGTCTTATTTCAGTATTTGTTTGGTTCGATTCACTAACTCTAAATTGATACTTATTATCCTCTTCCTCTTTCATACTCTGGTATGCCTCTAATATTTTTTCTAACTCTGCGATATTGGCAAAATCCCGGGTTCTGATTGTGGACCGTATGTCCTTGGGTAAATGTTTACAGATGTATCTAATAAAAGATGAAAGAGGCATTGGTGGTTCTAAATATTTAACTTGACTATATAGTCTCGTCACATACGATGTAATACTCATGTGCTGAATATTAAAATTTCCCCACCCCATTATGATACTACGTAACCCCTCTTGTTTCTCTTCTGACCAGTACTTATTTCTAAATGCCTGCTCAAACTCATTAAAATCTACCCAGTTATCGTTATGAGCATCCGCCCATATTTTAGCATCCCCTTTAAAGTACTTCAGAATTCTTACTAACTTAATCTCCCAACTTTCTTGGTTATATTTATTAAAACTTTTTATAGAGTTCAAAAATTGTATGGGGTTCACTCCCCTACTTTCATTACTAAAATATCCTAATTCTACTTCCACATTCACTCTCTCACTCACATTACTTAATTTCTGGTTAATGGTTACATTCAAGTCTTCTCTGACTTTAACTATTTCACGCTCATGTTCTGCTTGTTTATTCTTTAAACTAGTCACATTAATTTTAATTGCATCAACTTGTTCAAAATTACTTCTGAATTCAGCATTTATATTTTCTTGTATTTCACTAGCTCGTCTGATTTGTTCACATTCGTTAATTATACATTGAACATTACAGTCAATTTGGTCATTTTGTTTTTTAAATTTATCATTAAATTTATTTGTTAACGTGTCAAATTTTTTATTTGTTTCTAACATTTTCTCTTTTTGTTTCTCGTTAATTATTTTGATATCATTTTTCAACTCAGTTTGTATCTTATTGATATCACTAGTCAACACATCTTTCACTCCAACAATAACCTCGCTCATACTTTCCAAACGGTTATTCATATATATCTCACTCGCTCTCAATTCGCTCCTCACATTTATAAACTCGTTATTTAAATCAGTCAGTTTAACATTTATAGAATTCACTTCTGATTTGATCTCAGTTTTTAAGTTATTATTTTCTGATTTCATTTTCTCATTTTGTTTGTCAAGTTTATCATTGATTTCAGTTTTCATTCCTGACATCATTTCCATTATTAATGCTAATTGGTTAAATATATTTACCCCCTCGTCTCTACTACTCCCCGCTACTACAGTTTCGTCTACATTTGTTTCAACACTTTCACCAACAAAATCATTGGTTGTTATCATATGATCTTGCGTGACATTTAAAATTGATTCTTCTACGCTACCTCTACCTAAATCTGCGTTCATATTCCTCTCTGCCATTTTTTCGACCTGTTTGTAAAATTGTTAACTCAATTTTTCAAAGTCCCTGTTCGGGCGCCATTGAAGTGGTACTAGCTTTAAAATAAATTTATTACTGTGTAAACTGATTGTTTTACTACTTTTCGTGAACCAGGGTTTCGTCAGGTGTACTTATTAGCAGAGAGAAATGGGTAAACGCAAATGAACAACACACATTGAAGGTATACGAATACTTTTCATTTTATTTGCTAATTCCCATCTCCCATTACTTTTATACTATAATTTGAACAAAATGAATTTAATTATTATAGAAACAACAAACCAAATGAATTTAACCATTCTATAAAAAATTATGCAACCAACACATAGTTTGCTTTACATCGAACTTTCTTCAAATAACATAATTAGAAGGCCAATTACCCTTGTTACACATAGAAATTAATACCGAAAATTACTACTTTAAAATTACTGTTTTATTTTAACATAAACCAGCGCGTTTGCTTATACTAAGATAGGTACCTACACACACGCATTCACGCAAATACACACCCATACCGAGTTACTTTAGATTTTAAGAGCTCATATTGAGTATGAAAACATTAAACTTTTGTATATTTTAGCCAAAAAATTGAAAGCTTGTTTTTATGTACGTTCTTGTAGATTACTTAGCTGTTATACTTTTGAGTCCAGAAGACGCCACTTGGCTCTAGCCACGCACATTCTTTATTTTAACTGTTAATTGCCGAAAACTGTTCATTTTCCGTTATTTAAGTGTAATTTCAAATTAACGTCAACTTTAAAAATTGTTATTCACATTTTTGTTGCTTTGCGGGCCCGCAAATTACGCACAGCCGGACAGTCGGCGAACGCGATAGTTTTTATGCGTCCGTCACTTGTAAACGTTGTATTCCGACTGACTCTTTGTTCTGTGGGTGCGACGAAAACTAGTGGCGCTGCCGTACCCACATTCCAGCATTATGTAATGCGCTGGCGTAACATCGCATGATGCTAGTTATATAACTTGTTTACAGTTGTGTCATGTCCTTGAACTGACTTTGGCACAATTTGCTGTCTGTTACATCTGTCCGCAAAATATTGTATCGTAAAGTCAACGGCAGTGCAGCCACCCTTGCGATCGCTCCAAACAGTAAATTTACCTAAGTTTTGTTTATGTTTGTCCCTACATCAAAATGTTATTGTTTTATTTTATAAAAAAAAAATACAAATTGCCTTATTACACCAGGTAGGCCAAACTGCCATGTTACAGGACTTGTCTATTCCTATTTCTTCCAACTGTCCTAAAATTGTCGAGGCTAAACTTCGAGCACTTTTATCAAAAGGGACTTCAAAAAAACCCCAAAACCTTTCAATTATTCTCCCTTCAATGAGATATCTCAAAATCAGTGCCATCTGTGTTTTGCACGAACTGTCAGTTGTTTCATCAGCCTGAAGTGATATGAAGTCTATCGTAGAAATTTCAGTCACAATATTTTTTTGACACACTGACAAAATGGCATCTAAAAGTTCGTTCTGAATTGTTTTCGAGGTTCCTTTAAACACTGTTGAATTTTCTAAATGATCTTTCAAAACACTGTCAAGTGCTGCAGTATAATTGATTAGTCCTTTAAAAATCCCTGGGTTGTTGTCTGCTTCTTCCGTTTCGTCGTGGCCACGTAAAGCTAATTCAAATTCCCCACAAAATTTAATCGCATCAGTTATTCAAGACAAGATGTATCTGTTCTTGTCTACAAGTTCGTTATGTTTACGAACAGAAATTCTGTAACCATAATCGAGTTGCAACCTAATATTTACAATACCTAGCACGGCTAAACTCATTTCATTGTCTAAATGACATTTAGACAGCGAATGCTACTTATACTCTTTTCTGGTAAATGTTTCAGATCTTTAACGCCCGACTTAGTCCACGTGTCTTCACCGCCAAACAGAAGACAAGCAAAGCAAAATAAAGCATTGATTGTGGGGCATCCGCACATCCATTCCCATTTTTCGTACACTGTGGTATTGAAAGTTCTATTATAGGTTCTGTTTTTGTCCTTAAACACTTGGTTGATAGACAACTGCGGTCTTGGTGGACCCAATTGTTTTGCTATTAACCTATCTTCATAGCACAAAGTTTTACTCTGTAAATACATCATTCATTTTGTCTCAGAGATTTACACAAGCACACAAAATACCGACACTTGAATATTTTCAACACCGTTATTTACATGCGTGCGTAACACTGATTACTGAAAAACATTTGTAACACTACAATGTATACAATTACTATAAGCACTGCCACCACAATTATCGTGTAGCACATAACATAACCGCTCTAGGTACACATTCTATTTTAATATTTCCTTAATGAGAATATAATTTAAAATTATATAAAATCGCAAAAATTATTATAATCATATTCACGATAGAAACATTATAATAACATTATTTTGTAACAATATATACTAAGAAAGTAACAGTAATTATTAGTATTAGCCTATAGCACAGCTCAGATGGCGGTAAAATGTAATAGTCTACTAAATAGCTCCGATTCATATCCGTTAGTTGCAGTAATGTGGCGCACCTACAGGATTCAGAGTTTACTACTTGAAGACTGTTAATTTTTGGTCAATGGTCACATAGTCTAGTGTGACCGAACGCTATGGGAATTTAGCATTACGCTCTCCCACCACAAGAGAGTTGAGAAGTGGAAGGGAGTAGTACTATTGGGACACAACAACGTCTCTGTGACCGTCGCTATGTTGCCACATTTGTTTTCGTGTTGCCACATTTCTCCACACTTCTCACTGTTACAAACTATTGCTATCATTTGAAACGAGGACGTTTCTACAATATTTATTTATTTCGTGATTTTCTGGTGGGGCACGTGACCATGTGCCCTTATGAGTGAGCCGCCTCTGTCCAGAAGGTCACCAAAGTGTTCAGTCCATCTATGGAGGATATCAGTAATATCGTTAACTATGTCATGTCACCACTTTTATTTTTACACGCATTAGTTTTAAAATTAAAACGAGTTGTACCCATTTACGCCCAGCGGTGGACGCCAATATAACTTTTTTAATTGCCCGACGTTGTGTGCGTCAATTTAACATTATTTGTTTATGCTCTTTATCTCAGGGTTAAAAAATAATAAATGCTCATTTCTACTGATAGCTCTTAAATTTATTCACACTAGTTTGTTATTATTTGTAAATATTAAAATAGCACAAAATTCTACGTGCTCATTAATACTTGTAAATATATAAAATTAACACATTACCAAAATTTAATATTCATGGCTAAATTGTAAATATCAAAATAATACATTAATAAAATTGAATACTCATTATTAAATTGTAAATATCAAAAATAATACATATTGAATACTCATTATTACATTGTAAATATAAAAAATAATACATTAATAAAATTAGTTATCCAAACTCTCAGTCTAATGGTTGCATTTAAAGAATTAAAGAAAACTAAAAACTTGTTTTAGTGATTTTCACTCGTCAATTTATTTAAAAAATAATATACCACGACAGCTGTTTCGGCACACAGTGCCTTCTTCAGATGGTAAGAGCTGACTAATTACGTACAATAAAATATCACATAAAGCCAGTGCTATGAGAACGATAATCGAATCAAGTTCGACCAGTAAAACAATACACATTACATATACACAACTATATACAAATTATAAAGGAACGTACATTTACATGTATAATTTCAAATTTAAAAGTGGAGAGCTATTTAAATCCGTTTGGTTGTTCAAAAGCAAACCTAAATCTTTATGCTTATTAATTTCGAGGGCTTCAAGTAAATCAAGTTTTTTACCTTTTTCCGCTACATGTAAAATTTTAAAGTTATCATTAAACTTATGATCTTTTTCCGACAAATGATTCGCATAATTAGATTTACCATCCTGATATCTCAAACTGTAATTGTGATCGTACATTCTTTTAGAAAACGACCTTCCAGACTGGCCAATATAAATTTTGTCACAAGACCCGCACAATAACTCATATACTCCTGACTTTTGGAGTTTCTCTACTTTACTCTTATTATTCTTAATATATCTACCAAGAGAAGATTTCGTCCTGAAAGCTATATTTACATGTTTTTGAGTAAAGTATTTACCAATTTTATCCGATACAGTACCTATGTAATTAAGTGTGTGGAACTTTTCCTTATGTGTTGGAATAGGATACACCAATCTTAATGTTTGTAAATATAGTTTTTTATTCAACAACTGATCTATTAGACTTGACTGATAACCGTTGTTAACTGCTATTTGTTTTATAATGTTAAGTTCTTTTTGAAAATCTGAATCTAAAAGTGGGATACTAATAAGTCTATGAATATAACTATGAAAAGCTGCTAACTTGTGTGAGTATGGATGTGCAGACGTGTTGTGTATAACCATATCCGTTTTTTTTTTAAATAAATTGACGAGTGAAAATCACGAAAACAAGTTTTTAGTTTTCTTTAATTCTTGAAATATTATGGATTTTCATCAAGTAAAGGCCTCCAGTATCAATTAATGGTTGCATATTAATAATCATTCATCAATTGCGTTTAGTACTTAAGTAAATTATAATGTTTAGCTTCATCTTATAAATTCTTAATATGAATAATCTCTTAAGTTATTACTATACTTTGTAATTACGGATTCATTTAAAACTTGGAAATAAACATTACTCCAAAACTGATAAAGAATGATAATTTTACTTCTAAACAAACTTTAAATCGATTTCTTTAATTTATTTACGATTACTTTAATGGATTCTAGTGTGTGTGGATTCTTTGAGATGACAGACAGTGGATCTAAATTTATTAAGACATGTTTTACTGTACTTGATATTCGAATATCCAATCACTCGGTGGTTGCGGTGATGATTCCCTCATGTCGATCATCCTGGAATCATGCAGATAACTCCTCCAGATGATAGATGGTACTGGATGAATCCCATGATGTCACTCACAGACACTTCACTCACCAACTCCACGCATTCGGATTATAATTTATGATTAAAAGTTAGTATTCTCTATTGTACACCGACATCGTGAATTATTTCAAATCTGAATTAATATTACGCACCTTTGTTGCGGTATGTCTGGTTATCAAGTGTTCATGAATGTAGTTTGTGTTGTTAATCTTTCTTAAAAATTCTTGTTGTAAAGTGTTCGTATACACTGAAATTACATTATTGTCTGGTTACTATCTGTTTCAGTTAATGTTCACTGGTATGCTAATAGTGTGACTCTACTTCATAGTTCGTTTGTTTGTAATGACTGTATTAACTTTTTTTATAAGTTCGAAAACTACCTTCTCACACTGTGTATCGAATTATTCTAAGTTCAATAAAATGCTAATCACTAATGTCACGGACTTTACTCCGATCGCGTCCAAAATTTAGTTAGAACTCCTCGAGCGCGTTCCTGTCTCCTTCCTATATTTTCCTTACCAAATCTCCCACCAGACTTCTGATTCCAACGACGCCGTGTCCTTATTGGTTTCATATTTTTCCCTCCAAGTCCAAATACCACCCATCTTTTCAAAGGCGTTCTCTGATAGGGGTCCTGGTTCCCCACCAGATTCTTCCCTTGCTTCGTATTTTGAGGTCGTTGTCATTTCCAGACAACGCAGCAATAAATTGTATCTGTCGTTTTTTCTGAAGTCTACAGCGACAACTCTGAGTTTCTCTTCCTTTTGCATTGTTTCTGAACTTCATCGCTCTGGCGTTATTATCTATTGTTGTTCAAGAGCCTCGCCTACCCTTCTTTGAAAGTTGGTTTTTTCTTTTAGTTGCCAGCCAACACCCCATCCTTGAGTTTGGGATGTACTCTCTGCGCTTTCGTTTCCAAGTAAGGTCAAAACCCTGTCGTCGACCGCTGGAGTCTTTCAAATCAATACACCCTTCGTCGCTTTCTCCTGACAGCTGGCGTACACATGTATCCTTAACCATTGTTAAGCCTTTTCTCCTTTAATGGCTCTGTACACATTGTATGTAGTTTCCTATGGAATCAATGTGTTTTCACAAAAAACTGGTGTTCTACGTACCGGGAGCAGTGAACTCTGCTTGTTCACAGGGTATGCGTTGCAGCTGCCTATGAAATTTATGACCTGTCCGTCACTAGAGCGTGTTTTGTTTGCTTCTCCTTTTGTCCCTTACAAAATATGCTTTCCACACATACACCCTTCGTTATTGCTTCCAACGACACTTCTTACTGCTAATTATGAAATAAAACTTTTCAAAATTTTTGGTGTTATATAGTTCTGAGTTGGAATTCTCTTCTGGTATCATTAACCATTATGAGACTAACCAAGGGGGAATTTGCTTAGTACTGGGAGGAGGTAAATGTTTATAGTGATGATGGAATTGATGATTCTTTATATGAATTAGTGTAGAACTCTGATTATTCTAGAACAGATGAAAGACACATTACACTTGTTATTTGTTAACAAAACATTTCTTGTAACTGAAATAATTGTTTTTGCTAGTACTGATTTATATTTACTATACAATTACTGACATTGAGACATATATCTGATTCTGTTATAACAGAAGAAGACACTAAAGAATCAACAAAGAGGCTGAAGTTTGGAGCTGCATCACGTCCACCATATACACCACCTCGGAAGACATCATGGCATGATTATAAAGTTACAACCACACCAAAATCAGTGTCAAGATTCAAAGCACGAAAAGCATCTCTATTTAAGAGTATAAGTGACATTGAAGACATAACACTAGAGACATCTGAAGATGAACACGATCCTGTAACAATACGATTTGTGGTGAGATTTTAGTTATAATATGTATTTATTTTTAACACTATAAAAAAGCATGTTAATGCATTCATAAAATGCTCATTCGCAACATAAAGGTTTCTTTTCCTGTAGCAGTTATTGATAGATTCTGTTTTCTTATTTTCACAATTTTAAAACTGAAAGTTATTTTTCTCCTACTTCAATAAATATTTTTGTTTCAATTTTCTGTTTTTTAAAAACCACAACTAATTGATATGTCCCTCTTATAGTTTATATGCTTCATCAAAATTTATTGACAGGCAGTAACTGTATAAAATTTAAAACATATAACACTGTAGAATGTCACATAATTATTTGTATAACTTTCAGCTAAAACATAAAATTATGAACTTTTTATTAATTTTTGATATGGTTTCTTCATTGGTTTTGCAGCATGGGAAAGATGTCTAACAATGTTGCTCAGATTTAAAAACATTGATTTTATGTAAAACAATAATAATAAATACCAAAGGTCTACTAGTGAGATTTTATATTTGTTATTTTTGTTTGTTTATAAAGTAACAAATATATAAGTGAAAAAGACTTACTTCACATTTAAATAAATACATGATAAATTAAATTAGGCATTTATGGCATTAGGCATTAGGAATTAAAGGCATTTATGCCAAATTCTAGTGTCGTCTTTCCTCCTTTAATGTTTTGACAATGTACAATAAAATGTCACAGACAGTTGCAGTATTCAGTCAGCACACTGTTTTACAGCAATTGTAATGATTGTTGTAATAACTATGCTGTGATATTAAGTGTTTATAACTGTAGTTTAGAAAATGTATTATTAGTAATTGTTACTATTTGTTTGGAATAATGTTTAATAGATGTTGTATATTAACAAACAAGAATTATTTTATTTTACGTGATTTAGATACAAACAAGTTTCTTATTATGCCTTGTGATTATTTTACTCTCAGATGTTTGATTTAATTCACCACTTGAATATATCTAGTGTCAGAACTAATGTAAGTATGAACTTGAACAACTTGATAGATAAAACTGAATCATATCTGAACAGTGCTAAATTGTTTTAGAAATAAAATTGTATTTCTAATTAATAATTAATCACTAAGGAATTATTGTGCAATGTACCAGTGCTTGTATTAAAATAAGTGGAAGTGCAATATGTGCTGGGTAGGTGTGTTGTGATTCAAGTCAAGATTTTCTATGGTAATCTAGTAAAATAATGTGCACAATTTAAAATAATTTTAATCTATTAAAATTGGTTTTCTGCAAAAAATAATGGATCATAATATAATACATACATAATACATATTTAATATATCACACTCATGATCTGAAAAGGTTTCAAGTCATTTTTGTGCAAGTTAGAATTAGTATTCTTCAACAAGAGTCTAAACTTCTTAGTAAAGCAATAAAAATGTTCAGTTCACTGGAAAGTCTCAGTATATTTCAACAGAAGTTTCATCAGATAGACATTTGGAATGGATTATGAAATTCCTATATTAACTCTATGGACTGATCAAAGACAGAAATAGAGTTCATGTATAAAAATTGTGTGAGATATATTCATGTGACTGTAAAAGTATAGATTATATAA
Source organism: Magicicada septendecula (assembly GCA_034769895.1). NCBI lineage: Eukaryota > Metazoa > Arthropoda > Insecta > Hemiptera > Cicadidae > Magicicada > Magicicada septendecula. The sequence goes on from CM068370.1 coordinate 85,324,690, forward strand.
TAAAAACCATCTCTAAAGGAGTGTATCATAGGTAAAATTTGAACCAATTTTAAAATGTAATTAGTTTTGCTTGCGTGTAAGAAGGCTACCTGCAAAAAGGCAGTTACTAAGTAAATCAGATTTATTCTGCACCTAGCGCATATAAAAAGAAAACTATTATAAGAACAGAAGCGTTAAGCAGGAATAAATACAAGACAGTTGTCTGACAGTTCTTAGAGGTTGCAAAAAGAAAATTCCCATCTTCAAATCAAAGAAACATAAATAGGCTTGCTCTATATTGTTTATATAAAAGAAAAACATAGATACTAAATATTTTATAGAATAACTTTTTGTTTTCAAGAGATAATTGTTAAAATAATACTAAAATGTTTAAGCTAAAAAGAACACTTAAAAACATATCTTTATTTCACGATATTAATTGATGACTCGTTGGGCACTTGGTGAAACGTATTAATACAAAGGTTTTTAAAAATATATAAACACTTGGTACATTTCACAGATTGTGATCTGTGAAACATACCAAGTGTTTATATATTTTTAAAAACCTTTATCTTTATTTGTTTAAATTGTTGTATAATATTAATAATATATAAACATTTGCCTGAGAGCAAGAAGAATAATACAAATAGCTCTCTAAACCTTTATGTACTGTATCACTAAATTCATAATCCTCATGAAATAAGGAAATGTCACTTCACAATAATTTATTCATAGCTTTTTTTCACCCACATTGTAAATTAACACACCATGAAATGTTTTGTTAACTTTTCATAGGTTAATTTAGGAATTTAATTATATTGTTATATCTAGTTTAGAAATATACCATACATTGTCTAGCTTAGACTGCATAAAACATTCAAGACATTACTTGATGGTGTTTTGACACATATTATTTTGACTAGTAAATCAAGCAAAATGTAAAACTAAAAATCTATTAATCAGATGTTACCACTATAATATTATGTGCATATAATGTTAAAAAATTTAATAAATCAATAAAAATTATCATTAAGTAAAAAAAGATTGTTTACAGATATATGTTATTGGCTTGTAAACAAATTTGATTTGTAATTTTTGCAGGAACTAGATATAGAAACATCATCGGTTCCCCAACTGGAATCTGCAAATTTAGTCAAGGAAGAATTCTCAACAACTTCAAAACCCAAAGAATTAAAAAAACCATCAACTGAAAATGTACTGCCTACTGTCAGCTCATTGCAGAACTCAGTAAGAAATGTTACCTCTGTAGGATTACATTTTATCGTGTACATACGTACAGTATTATAATTCTCAGTATAAATGTGTTTATCTTGTTGCATTGTGGTAACATGCTTTTGTCACATATGTCTACTAAACAAATGCAGCATAATCATGTGCCCATTAAGTTAAAAGATTGATACTGAAAAAGCATGGGCATGTATCAAATATTCTGACATCTTAGACTAGAACAAACAACTCTAGTTTAGAATAACAACAAAATTAAAGCCTGTGTATTGTCTAAAATTAAGAATGTCAACCTGAAATACTTGTTATTATTACTTGAAATAATGTTATTAGAAGAAAGAACTTGTTATATTAGGAACAGATAACTTCCCAACCCTTCTCTAGCACAACTTACTAGGGTTTTATTTAATTGAAGAATGGAGGACAAGCCCACTGCTTAGTACAGAACTGTAATTTTGTCCTGTTATGTTAGGAGATCCTATGTATTGTAGCTATCAGTCGGGCACATGATGACTAGCTGACACTGTCCATAACTTCAGTAGGACTCAAACCTACAATCTCATACACAGGGGCATAAGGACTGTCACTAGACCATAGAATAAGTCACTAGGAACAGTGGAAGAAAAAAATGTGAAATAATTAATGATGTAGGCACTAACATTATTGTGGACATAATATATACATCTCTATTGTAAAGGGTTTCACAGAGTCCTTCAAATCTGTCACAGTTGATATGCTTGGAAGATGATACTACTAGTAGTAATATTATAATGAAATACACTGTAGCAGATTAAATAAGCCTCTATATATTGTGTGTGTGTGTGTGTGTATGTGTGTGTGTGACATATATGTTTCAAGCATGCAAGTATTAATTACTTCGGGGTTTCTTATTTCATATAAATATTTACTAAGCAGATGAAGCCAGTCTCAGTTTTAAATTGACTATTTGGCACTTGTTTATCTATCTATCTGTTTTGGGTGTACCTCAGGAGAACTTCTGAATGCATCAACTGATTTTCATAAAACTTGGCATGCATGTCCTGCTGTTTTTGAGAAATCTATCCAAAATTAGGGCATGGGGGGGGGGGTGGAAATAAATAAGGGGAAATTTTTTGAAAAAAAACTGCAAACAATCCATGTGGAGAACCAATTTAAGAGAATTTTAACCACAATCTGAATATAATGAATGACTGATTTTTAAAATTTAAATTGTTGGGGCACCAAGGCCCAGGAAAGGTACACATATTTTCAACAAAGCTGCAAAAGTCCATGCTGGGTATCAGACTACAGGAATTTTAACCCAACTCCAAATGTACTATTTACACTGAAAATTTTCTACTTCAGAGGCACCACAGGTCAAAAATGGAAGTCAAAATTGTGAAAAAAAAATTGTAAAAGTCTGTGTAGAGCACCAAATTATGAGGATTTTAGTATGAAGACATTACTTATATATATAACTAAATCACTACCAACTCAGAACCCAAGGTTTTTTTATGGGTAAAAATGTAAAAGTTATACCTTATAGCCTGAACCAGTTTTCGCTTCTTATAAGCTCCGTCAGATGCTGCCACTGGGAGCGCTGTCTGTCTTGTTCTTGGCGACGGTGTCGACTTTTGAAGGATCGATGTTGTGTGTGTGTGATGTGATGTTATGTGAAAAAGCACATAAAAACGACATTTTAAACGAACAGACACAATTCAAATTACACGCATTATTCGAACATATCACACCCCACACACACACAACATTGATCCTTCAAGGTAGTGATTTAATTATATTTATTTAATCAACAGACACGTCATGGATAACGAAATCCAAGAATTACTTACAGCTTTAAAAATAAAATTCTTGGATTTTGTTGGCCATGATGTGTCCATTGATTAAATAATTATAAGCATACCACTAGTGTTATAATTAGTTAAAAATAAAATTTATTAATTTGATTTTTCTAAAAATAAATCTATTTTGTTCAAGTCAGTGAGCAAGTTCTGTAGCTTAGGGACCTCACTGGTTTTGAAATATATAAAAAATATATGATATTTACTTATATGAATATTTTTTAATTATGTGTTCTAAATATATTAGACACATACACGTGCACAAATACAGATGGGAGTGGGGAGAGAACACAGTTTTTGATTAAAAAAGAGAAAGATTCAGTATCAACCAACAATAATGTCCCTTGTGAATATAAAGAGGCATCATTAAAAAAAACATTGTTTACATACCATTAAAAAAAAAAAAACACTGCAAGCTGGCAAACTATGTAACCAAATTATGTCGTAAAAATATGATTTTTACATAATTTTAAATGACAGAATCATATTAGCCAGGCTGATTTGGTAGATCTAAAATAAGATGATTCTCTCATAATATAATAAACCATATTCCTTGTCAGAAGGAAAAAGAAGTGGAACATTAAATAAATATAACAACATATGCTGTACAATATGGTACATCATGATCAGAGGTGTAGCCAAGGGGATGTTAATGGTGGGGGAGGGGGACTTATAGGTAGTGGTTATGATGTAACATACACAGTGGGCTATAACATGCAAATTTCCAGCTACCGTCAATACCTCTCTTCCATTTTACTATCAATGATAAACCACCACTATAGAAAAGTCCTGGTCTATAACATCTATCATGGCTCTACAACCCTTGATGGGTCTTGACCTGCTCCAAGAGTCGATTCCATTCCTCCCTATTGGATGGCTTGGCTTTCCAGTTTCTTATGTTCAGCTTTCCGAGGTCCTCCTCTATCTGGTCTTTGAATCTACTTTGGGTTCTTCCGCTTTTTCTACTATCCATTGGTTTCTGGTAGAATATATGTTTCATAGGGTGTCCTTCCTCCATTCTCTCTATGTGTCCAACCCAACTTAGCCTGTGTATTTTGAATAGCCTGACAATATCCGACTCTTTGTAAAGATTATAGTTCATAATTATAGCTTCTGCACCACATTCCATTTTCTTGTACTCCTCTAAATCCTGGTCTATAACCCTCCACAGAAAAAGTTTGGTCAACACTGCCCTTAGAAAAAATCCTGGGTATACTACTTATCGCGATTGCAAAGCTATTCCAACATTGTTCCATATCTTGCCACATGAAACTAAAACAATATTGTTATCAACAAATCAAATTTTCATTTACTTTTTATAGGAACATATATGTTGTCTCACTGAACACTTTAGGCTCACAATAGTAGACTGTTGCACTGAAATAAAACAAAAATAATTAAAATTATCATTTCAGCAAGAATAGTGTTTTTTTAAATAAATATTTTTATTATTATTTACCTTAAAATAACATTTTATGAAATGGTGTGTGTTTCATAAAACCCAACAAACACTTTTTATTATCTTTCAGTGGAATACCAACAAAGAGATATTTAACTTATACTATCTTTTATATACATTCACTATAGTGTAAAGTATGTATATGTACACTGTATGTATACACTGTGAGAGTATATGTCATGTTTGTTTTAGATACTTTTATAGCTCTGTTCCTCTCAGCAGTTTGTTCATGGAATTATATTATCCTACAACAATATATAATCTGCTGTTAAATTTTATCTGTCATCAGTCCTGGCATTTTGTGAATGCAGAAGGATAAAAGGATCTGAAATTCTTTGAACTACCCATTCATTGCTAATGTTTATATTGCTAATGATGCCTCTCCCATCTAGCAACTGCCAGTTTTTATCACCAAAACAGACACATCTTTGTTTATGATATGTGGAATGTATTTCAGTTTGGATCTTGAACATACAGTTTTGTAATGTAATATAGCAATACAGTATTCCATTACTTCAGCTATCAATATGGAAGTTATGAAATCAAATTATATAGATGAACTGCTACTGTCATAAAATACCCTCCATGATTTACTTGCTCCATGGCACAACGGACTTACTGTTGACATGACATGTGAAGTGCTGTTTTAAACAGATGTTGTCTAAAGCTGCATCCACACTGGCTGCGCTGCCCTGCGCCAAACCAAAAAAGTGGCACGGCACAGCGCGGTCTGTGAAGGCAAACTGCGCTATACTGTGCAACTTCGAGCACCAACGAACGCGATAGTGTTGGTATATCAAAGGAAACTGTTTGTTCGTGCGCATTCTATTTGGACAGTGTTTCTCATTTATTGAATCTGAGTGGTACTGGCTGTTTTTAGTTGACTGTGTTTTTAGTATAGGGGAGAGCAGGGTATAGTAGTCACTCTAAGCAAAACTTATTTTTTACTCTTTGTGTATAATATGGAAAAATCATTTAAATATTTTAAGTTAAACTATATTCAAATCTATAACATGAAAAATATTATTTTTGCACCAGCTTAACTTAATACTTTGTAATAAATGTTTACAAAATGTCATACATAATGACTACTTTAACCTACCTAACACGGGTAAACGATCAACAAGATACAAAGACAAATTAAAATAATGTCCTGTGGATTTACTTTTCATAAATATGTTACAGATAACATCAAATTATAACTTGTACTTTCACTATATCTCAGAAAATAATAGGCAAATACAAAAAAAATGTTTTGTACAGTTTTTTACAAGGAATTACAAAAACCAGATTATTGACAACAGTGTTAACACAAAAAATCATCATCTTCTTTGTCGCAGCCATCACTCTTTGTGTGCCCTTAATCACTCTTTGTGTAATGCATCCAGAGCATTTTTTCCATCCATCGTTCGACTTTTATTTTGATTATCTTGTTGATTCATCCTCTTCGTTCACTTTATAAAATATTATTATATATATAAACTTTCACAATATGAACTTACTTTCTTTATCACTTCCCCATATGTTTCGAGGTGATGTTCCTCTTCCTCAGTGGGAGTAAATACTGAATGTCATTTTACAGAATAACGGTTATGGACTATAGGTGTGTGTGGTGGGGGTTGATGGTGGGAGGGTATTGGCGCTGAGGTTCAAATTGTGTGTTTGGATCAGTGTATCGAATATTGTATGTGATCTATAATGTAATTGTTCATTTAATATGTTGTTTGGTTGTAGTGCGTGATATCTGTATATTTCAAATTGTTCAGCTGTGTTTAGTTTTCTACTTTTAGGTAAGTAGTGTAATATTTCCATGTTGTGTTCTATGTTTGTGTAACTGTGGTTTTCATTTTGTAAATGTGTGGCAAATGTGAAATGTATGTAGTTTGTAGTAAGGGCTTTTAAATGTTCTGAAAATCTGGAGGAAAAAGATCTTCCCGTCTGGCCGATGTAGAATTGGTGACAATCATTACAATTTAATTTATATACCCCTGTTAAAGAAAATTTCCACAAATACATTAACACTATACACCATAAATTAAAATTCACGCTTGAAATAGAACTAAATAATAGCATAAACTTCTTAGACCTTACAATCACCAAAACAAACAACACACACACATACAAAATATACAGGAAACCCACCACATCAGACATGGTCATACATAAGTCATCCAACCACCCAACTCAACACAAACATGCAGCTTTCAACTACATGCTCCATAGGCTCACTTCAATACCCCTAAACACACATGACTACCAAGAAGAATTAAACACAATCAAATATATAGCAGTCAAAAATGGATACAATCCCCATTTAATAAATAAACTACACAAACGCATCCTAAACACAAAAAGTAAAACACATCAGACCAACAGCACACAACGCAGTAAATACATAACACTTACATACTACAATTCCAATACGCACAAAATTGTAAACACATTTAGAAAACATAATTATAAAGTAGCCTACAGAACCAACAACACCATTAGGAAACACATAAACAATACTAACAAAGACACAGACACATACAGCAAAACAGGGGTATATAAATTAAATTGTAATGATTGTCACCAATTCTACATCGGCCAGATGGGAAGATCTTTTTCCTCCAGATTTTCAGAACATTTAAAAGCCCTTACTACAAACTACATACATTCCACATTTGCCACACATTTACAAAACGAAAATCACAGTTAGACAAACATAGAACACAACATGGAAATATTACACTACTTACCTAAAAGTAGAAAACTAAACACAGCTGAACAATTTGAAATATACAGATATCATGCACTACAACCAAACAACATATTAAATGAACAATTACATTATAGATCACATACACTATTCGATACACTGATCCAAACACACAATTTGAACCTCAGCGCCAATACCCTCCCACCACCAACCCCCACCACACACACCTATAGTCCATAACCGTTATTCTGTAAAATGACATTCAGTATTTACTCCCACTGAGAAAGAGGAACATCACCTCGAAACGTATGGGGAAGTGATAAAGAAAGTAAGTTCATATTGTGAAAGTTTATATATATAATAATATTTCATTTTGAATACAGTCCACTACAATAAAAGCACTCTGAGTAGTTATCTTCATCTTTCTCAGAGTCCTCCACAAAAAGCACTTACTGTACTGTACTTACTATTGACATGACATGTGAAGTACTGTTTCAAACGGATGTTCTCTAAGACTGACTACAATGTTATCATAAAATGGACAAAATGTGGGATATATAATATTTACATAACAAAAAAGGTCAGCACAAGGCTGTTCAGTTACACAGGCCTTAAAGAAATAACATTTTTGATATACCTAAAGTTTTACAACATTAGTATAATCTATCTATCTCCCTTTCCCTATTACTTTTTGAGACAAACTAGTGTTACCACAAATAAAAACGATAATACTTTTCTTTCAATAAAATATTACTTACTATTCTCTTCATAAATTAGCTAGCAATTTTTATAATAAGTTTTATACAGTATTGGCATAAATGTCTGTATAGTTACTTTATCAATTAAGTATTACCAGTGCTGCATAATTTAGTCATTAAGTAAGCATGAAATATTTGTTATGCTACTTTTTAATTTTTTAACATTTTTGTTTGTTTGTTTATTAACTTCCTTAAAACTAAAAACGTACTTAGAGCTTAAGTGTGTATGGTTGATATAACATGAGGGATTACACTGCTTGACATATGAAAGCGACAACTTTGTATATAAGTTACTGCACATAATACTAAACTAGTCTTTACCCACTATGCAATCCAAATATACTCTGATACTCTGTCTATATGCTGTTTACACATGTGCGCACGTGCGCATGCACACACACACACACATACACAATCCCAGTTAAAGCTTGGAAATATATTTTCAGTTCTCACATTGTATTAAGAAGTATTTTGTTCTGACACGTTTCTAAGTCAGATCCATTTTTCTTCCTGATAGTTGATGTTATTTCTCCCCCCATATGTTAGCATTGGTTTGATGTATGTTGTATAAATTTTATTAAATACTTTCATGTTCTTCTCCATGAACTTCCCACCAGTCTTTTTAATATACTAGACTTTTTTGTTGTACTACTAATATTTAGTATTAATCATTAAAATAAAATGTATTTTAAACCTATAATTGTGCTGTTTACTTTGTACATTTACAACACAATTTGGCACATCAATGACAACAGTGTCCAGGCAAAGCCAGCAAATTATTGCTTGAGAAGAATAAAAGAGAGTCAAAGTTTTATCTATGTAACAAGCAATATTTTCTGTTCATTGTGTGTGTGTGTGTGTGTGTGTGTGTGTGTGTGTGTGTGTGTGTGTGTGTGTGTGTGTGTGTATGATATGCATATGTGCACATTACTAAACTATATTTTACAAACTACTGTTTTTTGTTAGTCATAATGAATGGTAATTTACTCTGCAGCATGTCACGTGTAACCCCTCATGAGATAGCAACAGTGTGTACATGCATGCTACTCACTTCAATGCTTTCAACTTGCTTGCTTGCAGATAATTGATGAGGATCCAAACTCCCAACAGAATCTGAAGCAATTGGATCGAACGACACAATCAAAAACTGACGAAACAACTCAACATTTGACATTAGAACAGACTGAAGCACTACCAAGCCAGACTCAGAAATCTGAAAGTACAACAGCTTTACCTGAAATAACAAGCACAGTTCGTGAGGCAGAAATAATACATGCATCAACAGTTGGAGTTATACACAGACCAATAACATCAAGTACCATTACTGTAACTACAACAACAGAGTCACCAATGACATCTCCAAAACCAAAAACAACACATACGTTAACCACCACAAGAAAGAAATCTACAACTACCACAGCACATAAACCAACCACCACCACCACCACCACAATAACAACAACAACAACAACACATAAACCTACTACCACTATTACCACAACAACACATAAACCTACTACCACTATTACCACAACAACACATAAACCTACCACCACTACTACCACAACACATGAACCTACCACCACTACTACCACAACAACACGTAAACCTACAACTACAACAACCCATAAACCTACCACCACCACTACAACAACCCATAAACCTACCACCACCACTACCAAAACAACGCATAAACCTACCACCACTACTACAACAACAACACATAAACCTACCACCACTACTACCACAACAACACATAAACCTACCACAGTGACAATTCCCAAACCTACTACCACTACAACTACAACTCCTAAACCTACTACTACCTCTACAACTACTACAACTACAACACGAAAGCCTCCTTCAACCACAACAACAAGAAACCCCACAACTATTACCACCACTACAACAAGAAAACCCACAACTACTACCACCACTACAACAAAAAAACCCACAACAACAACACAGAAGGCCATAACTACAACCACAACCACAACAACAACAACCAGCAGACCTACAATTACAAGCACCACTACAATACAAAAGCCAACTGCTATCTCCACAACAACAATGAAATCAACAACACATAAACAGATCACAACAACACTTAAACTACTAACAACAACAACAAAACATCCTAAAACAACTTACAGCCCAATAACAACTACAGGTGCTGTATTGACAACAAAAAAACATACAACAACAGTAAAGCCAAAACCAACAATAATGAAAACAAAACCTACAACAGCTTCAAGTATAACAACCACATACAAACCATTAATTACAACACACAAAATTAATAGAGCCTATTCTAACACAGGATATGTGTCAACACCAATAAGTATTTCAAATGAAATAATCCACCACATAGAAGACAGGATAGATATGGTTTCAGATCTGTTAACTGGACCTGAAAGAGTTGTAAAAGCAGTACCATCAACTACTACAACAACTTCGACTAGTACAACAACAACAACTACTACTACTACAGCAAGACCCATAATGAATATGCTACCACGGACAACAGAACCAGCGCTTGATCTGAGTTCTGGTGATTACATTGTGTACGGCTTATTACCAAACAAGACTTTGGTACGCAGAGTTCCTAGCAGGACAACTACACCAAGAACAGAAGTGCCATTCGTTATTTACGGACTTTTTCCAAACGGAACACTAGTAAGAAAATTTCCAAATGGCACAGTTGCACCTGACGAACCACAGCACGAAACAAATGAACTTGTCGCAAGCGTTGATCCGCTCAACAAGAAACAAATCAGTGACATTGTACAGAGAGACAGACCACTTGCTTACCTCTATCCAACATTCCCTACTACATATGCTACTATGGTATTTATTTACTTGACTTACAGTTTTTAATGAGATTCTGAATACTTGTTGGTTATATATGCTCCACCGCTGTGTATATACTCTGGAATTACAGTGAACAATGGTAACATACAGACAGAGGTTTTTTGTCTTGGAAACTGCTGTGCATTAAAAATCAGTTTAAAAAATTATGTATGATAACAAAAGGATTGTATATATGATGCTGTATTAATCACATTGATTGATAGTTATTGCCAACAACCTGAGAATGCCCAAATAACCTTTATAGGATACATATAGTTCCCTGTCTTCATATTCAGCCTAAGTTTAATTAAATTAGGCTTTACACTGACATTTTTTGGGGGGGGCCATGTTCTATTCCATGAATCCGTGTCCTGCCAGTCAAGAGTCTTTATCATATAGGTCTTTGGATACACATAACTCTGGATTGTTTAGTGAGCTTAATTCTTGGGCTATGACAGTTGTTATATTTGCACTTGGTTTTTGTATTCTTGTGCTATGTTTAAAATAAGGAGTTGTTATTTTATAGTAAAGAATGGGACTATGTTTTATTATGACTAAAAGGTAAACTTAATACAAAAGTTTGTCAAAATATAAAGCCTGCAAATATTATAATTGTTCAGATTTCAGAAATGAAATTTTTTCTGTAGTGTTCCACTATATCTAATCTGTCTCATAATACATACTATACATTTCTTTTCGCAACCACTGCAAATGACCTTACTTCTAATGATATCAACACTATGCTTAAGAAGCATTTTTCTGTAGTGTTCCGCTATATCTTATCTGTCTCATAGTACATACTACACATTTCTTTTGGCAACCACTGAAAATGACCTTACTCCTAATGATATCAACACTACGCTTGAGAAGCATTTTTCTGTAGTACCCTAAACTCAATTTCTCTTCACATTATCAATACCTGTTTGCTATAAGATTATAATTATTATTTCAGATTTACAACGGTAGATTTTAAAATATTAAAATTAGCAGTAAATATATAATATAGTTAAACAATTTTAACAAACAGTTAACAAATTATATTAACAATTTTTTTTAACAATTCAAAGTTATCACCTTTAGTTGTGTTATTTAATATTATGTATTCATTGCTCGAGGGTAGCCATTTACTTGGATAAAGTGAGAAATGATTTTAATATTTTATAAAAAAATTTTAAGGTGAGTTTTTAATTAACTTTTATTTATTAATGTTATTATAACCTTTATAAAATATTAAACAACATAATATTAATAAAATTTCATAAGCACTAAATGAAGGAATTGTGTTAGTAGATAAAGATTTTTCAGTAAGAAGCTACTGGTATATGTTACTCTTTTAGTATTTCATGACTACCATATCATCTATACATAAATACTGCACTTTTGAACACCTAGCTCATTCTCAGATTGAATAATGAGCTATAATCTATAAGCAATCCATCTTAATATGCACTTAACATAACTTGGGTGTAAGTAATATAACTTTGAATATAAAAGATTAGGTTGGAGCCTGTATAACCAACAAGTTGAACACTATGTAACGTAATTTCAAAGACTGTTGTAAATAAATGTATATAAATTTACTTGACATTGCACAATGTTTCACCATTTCTATATTTAAATATTGATATGTTTTGTAAAAAATTTAATTATCCAAATTTTGAATAGATTACAAATTGTAAGATACTTAATACATAGTAATACTACTTTGAAAAATGCATTTAACATAAAATGACTTATTGCACACTGTATGAAAAATAATCGTTAAGGAATTTACTTAATGAAATTGTTCTTGTTTTTGTGTTATTAAATATTGTAATAGCTCTGTCTGATTTGCCCTCAACTTTCATTCGAATTGTAAAATATCGGTATGGAGAACCATACATGACTTCCATGTTCTAAGATTTATATTTAAAATCACTTTTGAAATGAAATATTTCTATAGAAACTACTTCTTTCTACTTACTGCTTCAGCCCTAACGACAGTACTGTGGTCACCTCACGTTATCGCACTTGATTTTCACTAATGATGGAAGTCGATGGCACTGCCGAAACGTCTGGTTTTTTAGAAAACTTCGGTCTATGGTCCAACAGGACGGGAAGGAATTTTAACAACACACTACTTCTTTGTTGCCGATAACATAGTACATATATAAAAAATTATCCCCTCCTCCTTCAACTATAATTTTCATTTATAGATAATTCGTCTACGTTTCTACAGTGGATTATTAAGCTCTTCTTATCAGGATACTTTATTTATCAAAATTAAGTACTTTACTCTTGTTACAACAAAAAATGTTTCAGGTAAACTACCCTTTCCCCCTAACCGATCTTCACAAAAATCAATATGCCTCGAGTCCTCTACAACTCAGGTACATATGAAAAAAAATATTTGATTCTGATTGAATTTACGGCAGTTATCGTTCGTCATGAAAAAATTTCTCTTGTTACAACATAAAATGTTGCAGGTAAACTACCCTTTTCCCTTAAATGATCTTCACCAAAATCCACAGACCTTGAATTCTCTACAATGTAGGGAAGTATGCAAAACATTATTTGATTATGTTTGAATTTACGGCAGTTATCATTCATCATAGAAAAAATTACCCTTGTTATCACATAAAATGTTGCAGGTAAACTACACCTTTCTCTTAACTGATCTTCACCAAAATCAATAGGTCTTGAGTCCTCTACAATTCAGGGATGCATGCAAAACATTATTTGATTCTGTTTGAATGTGCGGCAATTATCGTTAGTCATAGAAACAATTACCATTGTTAAAACATAAAAGGTTGCTGGTAAACTACCCCTTTGCCATAACTGATTTTCACCAAAATCAACAGACACTGAGTTCTCTATAGCTCAGGAAGGTATGCAAAACATTATTTGATTCTCAATGAATTTACGGCAGTTATCATTCGTCATAGAAAAAATTACCCATGTTAAAACATAAAATGTTGCAGGTAAACTACCCCTTTCCCTAACCCGATGTTCAACAAAAACAATATGTCTTGAGAACTCTATAATTCAGAGCTGTATGCAAAACATTATTTGATTCTGTTTGAATTTGCGGCTGTTCTCGTTTGCCATAGAAAAAAATTACCTTGATTAAAAAAATATCGGTATGGAGAACCATACATGACTTCCATATTCTAAGATTTATATTTAAAATCATTTTCGAAATGAAATATTACCATAGAAACTACTTCTTTCTACTTACTGCTTCAGCCTTAACCACAGTACTGTGGTCACTAACGTATACCACCTCACGTTATCGCACTCGATTTTCACTGATGATGGAAGTCGATGGCATTGCCGAAACGTCTGGTTTTGTAGAAAACATTGGACTACGGCCAAATATCCCGGGAAGGAATTTTAACAAAAACTACTTCTTTGTTGCCGATAATGTTGTACACACATATATATAAAATATGCATAAAATTAATGGCTTGTATAAGTTAATGATTGATCTCCATTAAGTAGTCCTCAAGTTTCCAAAGTTTTAATATTATGATGTCTGTAATTAAAACATGAGAGCAGGTTTAGTGTGAATGAGGGTACACTGTGGACAAAAATTTTCAACATTTCCTATTGAGCGTTGCTTAGAGTAAAGCTGCGAATCTACAGTGTATGTTTCACAGAACAAACACGCGAAAAAGAAGGAGCGCTCCGAAGTCACTCATGGACCCTCAGCATCTTTCAGAGGGTTCATTCCCTAAAGACGAAAAGTCTGTCTATGAATCGTTCCTCTGTAAACACGTGCAGTTACACTGCCCAGCAATCCACAGGAAGCAAATTGATGTCCATTTTTTCGGCTTGGACGCGTTATGTTGGTGTGGGTTTCGGCACTTTCCATTTAAAAAGAGTGCAAATGTAAGAAAATAAACGTGAGTGAGGCCAGAAATAACGTGAATTGTGTGTGTGTGTGTGTGTGTCTTACCTGCCTTTCTATTGCTGTAGGCATAATAATAAAATGGAAACGTAAACATTACATAACTGAGATATGCTTACCTGCCACGAACGATATATTATTTTATACTTGGAGGAGTTCAGTGACATACACACGTACAGAAGAATTATATATATAAAGATATTAACTCATACATAATTTACATTAAAATGAAAAAATTATACAGTAATTTTAAAACGTAAAAGGTTGCAGGTAAACTACCCCTTCCCCTTAACCGATTTTCACCAAAATCGAAAGTCCTTGAGATCTATACAATTCAGGGACGTATGCAAAACATTATTTGATTCTGTTTGAATTTACGGCTGTTATCGTTTGCCATAGAAAATACCCTTGTTAAAAAAATGTTGCAGGTAAACTACCCCTTTCCCTTAA
Source organism: Magicicada septendecula (assembly GCA_034769895.1). Taxonomy (NCBI): domain Eukaryota; kingdom Metazoa; phylum Arthropoda; class Insecta; order Hemiptera; family Cicadidae; genus Magicicada; species Magicicada septendecula. Next base: position 85,339,859 of record CM068370.1, read on the forward strand.
CCGATCTTCACCAAAAACAGTAGGTCTTGAGAACTCTACAACTTAGGGCTGTATGCAAATAATCTTTTGATTCTGTTTGAATTTGCGGCTGTTATCGTTTGCCATAGGAAATACCCTTGTTAAAACATAAAACGTTACAGGTAAACTACCCCTTTCACTTAACCGATCTACACCAAAAACAATAGGTATTGAGAACTCTACAAATCAGGGCTGTATGCAAAACATTATTTGATTCTGTTTGAATTTGCGGCTGTTATCGTTTGCAAAAAAAAAAAAATATTCCCTTGATAAAAAAAAACCGTTGCAGGTAAACTACCCCCTTCTCTCAACCGATCTTCACCAAAAACAATAGGTCGTGAGTACTCTACAAATCAGAGGTGTATGCAAAAAATTATTTGATTCTGTTTGAATTTGCGGCTGTTATCGTTTGCCATAGGAAAAAATCTACAGATAGACACACAGACAGACACTTTTCGAAAAACGACTTTTTTTCATGTTTTGAGTGTAGTACAATCAGAATCTGCAATAATCTCGAACACGATTTTTTTTGCCATCACCATACTTCCATTTCCTTAAGGAATATGGAAGTAAAATTAGGTACAATAAATCTAATTAAGAGAACAAAAAAACTGTTAATCAATAATTTCAAAAATAAATTAAAAAAATGGTAATATATTTGTAAAACCAACCACAAAACATGTAAATTATGATTCATGTAGTTACATAATACCATGATTAAAGGAAGATTTTTTGCCACTATTTATTATTTTTTCCATTATGTAGGTTATTATTATTATTTGTACTATTATTATTTCCTGTTCCAGGTGTACTAAGGTCGTCTTCTCTGCCACTATTTTCTGAACCAGTTTCATCATCTGTGCAGAGAATCACAATTCCAAGTCCCGACCCATGTTCTTTACAACTGACTGTTGTTATTGTTTAATGTGTAAACAATACAGTGCGCCATGCGGTAATAGCTGACAAATTTACACTCTAATCTAACGAAAGTCCCGGATTGACGTGAACGTCCCTCGTAATTGGTGAAACTCTCCAGATTTTTTGTGTACTGAATTACTTAAAACACTATTGACATATTGTCATTGTCATTACCGTACTAATAATTGTGGACCCTAAAAGCAAAGTCAGCCATCTCCACTTCAGAAAATTTTACAGGAGAGCTAAAAGAAAATTTCAGGTGGCAGATTTTATAAAAAATGGCCAACATTTTTGTTAGTGGTTCCTAGTAACGGTATTAGAAAATGTACAAAATATTTTTATTATTTAGGTAATTACAGAGGGTTTTTGTTTCAAGATTGCTAGTTTTGCTTCCAAGAATTGTATTTTGCTGGTTTTGCTACCAACAATCTGTGAAACCTCAGACAAGTAAGTTTTTCGTTTAATTTTTTCAATGAGAAAATACATAATAAAGAGTAGTAAACTCTTTGAAAAATTTGTGTAAACTAATTTAAGTATGTTAGCGCTGCCATAAATAATTAAACTATGGTAAACCATTAGGAAAATAATTCACTGAAGCATGTTTAAGAAGAAGTAACCCATTAAAAAAACTAACTTTATTTGGTATAAAATATTATCATAGTCATTGTATTATTTTGTGACTATTACCAACACAAATAAGGGAAAATACTCATATCAGTTAAAAATAAAACACATTTAAATAAATATCACTATTGCATTAACGACTCGGAACACTAGGTTTTTTATAAGTAAAAGCATAAAGTTTTACCTTACAGCCTAAACCGGTTTTCTCCTTTATAAGGCTTCTTCAGAGGCTTCTTTCAGCCTTAGTTAGTTCCTTCAAACAGAACACACACTATCAAAACGCACGCACAAAACATAAAACAAATTCGATCTACCCGGTGTATACAAGCTAAATTGCTCAAATTGCAATAAATTCTACATAGGCCAGACAGGACGTAGCTTCAAACAGAGATACATTGAACACACAAAGGCACTCCACACCACTACAGAATCCACCTTAGTACAAATAATAATAATAACCTACATAATGGAAAAAATAATAAGTAGTGGCAAAAAATCTTCCTTTAATCATGGTATTATGTAACTATATGAATCTTAATTTACATGTTTTGTGGTTGGTTTTACAAATATATTACCATTTTTTAAATTTATTTTTGAAATTATTGATTAACAGTTTTTTTGTTCTCTTAATTAGATTTATTGTACCTAATTTTTAAAGTTGTCTTGATTATTCATCTCTTCTTTCACAGCACTAACACTTATCTAAAATATCGGTATGGAGAACCATACATGACTTCCATATTCTAAGATTTATATTTAAAATCATTTTCAGCCAAACAGCCAGGCTGTGTCTTACCTGCCTTTTTATTGCTGTATTAAATGAAAAATATTATATTACATTAAAATGAAAAAATTATAATTTTATTGCCTGGCAACAAAATTATTTTATTTTTAACAATTACCATTGTTTCAAAAAGTTTAAATAAATTTTCAAGTACTTTACTCTTGTTAAAACGTAAAAGGTTGCAGGTAAACTACACCTTCCCCTTAACCGATCTTCACCAAAATCGAAAGTCATTGAGACCTCTACAATTCAGGGAAGTATGCAAAAAATTATTTGATTCTGTTTGAATTTGCGGCTGTTATCGTTTGCCATAGAAAATACGCTTGATAAAAAAACGTTGCAGGTAAACTACCCCTTCCCCTTAAGCGATCTTCACCAAAAACAATAGGTCTTGAGTACTCTACAAATCAGAGCTGTATGCAAAACATTATTTGATTCTGTTTGAATTTGCGGCTGTTATCGTTTGCCATAGAAAATACCCTTGTTAAAAAAACGTTGCAGGTAAACTACCCCTTTCCCTCAACCGATCTTCACCAAAAACAATAGGTCTTGAGAACTCTATAATTTAGGGCTGTATGCAAATAATCTTTGGATTCTGTTTGAATTTGCGGCTGTTATCGTTTGCCATAAGAAATACCCTTGTTAAAACATAAAACGTTACAAGTAAACTACCCCTTTCCCTTAACCGATCTTCACCAAAAACAATAGATCTTGAGAACTCTACAATTCAGGGCTGTATGCGAAACATTATTTGATTCTGTTTGAATTTGCGGCTGTTATCGTTTGCCAAAAAAAAATTTCCCTTGATAAAAAAAACCGTTGCAGGTAAACTACCCCTTTCCCTCAACCGATCTTCACCAAAAACAATAGGTAGTGAGTACTCTACAAATCAGGGCTGTATGCAAAAAATTATTTGATTCTGTTTGAATTTGCGGCAGTTATCGTTTGCCATAGAAAAAAAATCTACAGACACACACACACACACACACAGACACTTTTCGGAAAACGACTTTTTTTCATGTTTTGAGTGTAGTAGAATCAGAATCTGCAATAATCTCGAACACGATTTTTTTTGCCATCACCATACTTACATTCCTTAAGGAATATGGAAGTAAAAAAATGTTGCTGGTAAACTACCCCTTTCCCTTAACAGATCTTCACCAAAAGCAATATGTCTTGAGTACTCTACAAATCAGGGCTGTATGCAAAAAATTATTTGATTCTGTTTGAATTTGCAGCTGTTATCGTTTGCCATAAAAAAATCTACAGATAGACAGACAGACAGACACACACACAGACACTTTTCAAAAAATGACTTTTTTTTCATGTTTTGAGGGTAGTACAATCAGAATCTGCAATAATCTCGACCACGATTTTTTTTGCCATCACCATACTTCCATTTCCTTATGGAACATGGAAGTAAAAATTAATTAATTAGTGTTTCATTATACTAAAATTATATTATATTTTTCATATCATATTTTGTATAGACACTTTTTTCAGTCAGTGTGATTACACTATGTATATAAACAGTCACTGTCGAGCTGTTATAATTTCAGTCGAGTTCTGGCGTGCTACAGAAAACCTTGCTGATGGCTATTACCTATTGTGGCCTGCTTTCAGTTGTGAATTACAGCTTTTCCAGTATTTCAATCCACAACACTCTGCTACCTCAGCTTCATTCTTCCAACTTTGTCAACTGATTTTACGGAAACACTTTTCAGAACCTCAGGGTCATTTACAGTATAACCAGATTGTTTAAGGCATCCCATCTCTAGCTTTTTAACTATGGTCATAGTCTGCAGTAAAGAATAATGTTTGTCATTTGTTCTTCACCTCATTCTATATGAGATGATTTTTTTCTAAACGCACTTTCACTCTTTGCCCAAAAATTCTAAGACATTGGATTTATTTACGTTTTATGAAGGAAAGATTTTGTTGTTCTCAATACTAATGTGGTCAAGACACATTAATTCATTATTTTCTTTTTAACCCAAAATAGATCTTGTTAGCAATTGCAAAAAGTCGTTTTCGTATTCTTTCATTAGTTACAACTGAATTCAGGCAGATAAATTTGTATCTTGTGATAGTTAAACTTAAAATAGTTAACTCATAATGAGCAGAACTTCGAATTTATCACCAAACTGATGGAATGATATATAAAAACCGCTTCATTTATAAGTTGGATTATATAACAATTGTTATAATAGACTGAAATCAACTCCAGATAAAGAAAGTATGTGGGAGGGGTAAAATAAATGCTTTATTGAAAATTTTGTCCAAACTATCTCTCACTACTCTTTTCTCAAACTACAAGGAGAATGAGATTATAAAATGCCTCAAATTTTACTTCATAGTAGGCCTATACTGTTTTTATCAGGAGGGCAAAGAATACAAAACGTGTTTCCCCACTAATGTGACTTGTTACTGGCTACTCAAATGACTCCACAAAATTCAAATTAAAAAATGTCTGCTCTAGAGCAGTGTACATAGATGAGAGTGTGAATATTTTTCTAAATATTTTTGTCACAGAAAACAAAACCACGAACAAAAAATAATATCATCACAGTATTGATTAACATGTATGCGTAAACTTGCTTATGGTTAAAAACATTAAAATTGTTTTAAAATGTATTTTATTTCTGTAGATGCCACAGGCATACACAGCCACAACAACATCATTGCCAACAACAACAGTAAAGTTAACAACTACAACAGAACAACCAACAACCACTGAAGTGCCTACCACTACTACGACTACAAGGAAGCCAACAACTACAACGAAGAAGCCAACTACTACCACAAAGAAACCAACAACCCCAACAAAGAAACCAACTACAACCACAACCAAGAAACCAGCAACTACTACAACAAAGAAGCCAACAACCACAACAAAGAAACCAACAACCACTACAACAAAGAAGCCAACTACAACCACAACAAAGAAACCTTCCACTACAACTACAACGACAACAACCACAACACAAAAACCAACAACTACAACTCATAAACCAACAACCACTACAACAAAGAAACCCAAGCCCAGCACAAAAAAGAAACCACCCCCACCTCCAACAACAACAGAGAAACCAGTGACAAGAAGAGATGGTAATGAATATAACTTCAATGAAGCAAAGAAGTCAGGTCCAAGTACACACAAAACTCCAACACAAGAATCAGCAGAATCTCAGCTTGCAGAGGACTTTGCATTGTTAAACTCTTTGGTGAGTACAGTGGTAGATGCAGAAAGTTATTTGTTAAAATAAAAGTATATACAAAAGAGTATGTTCAATAAATGCAATCGTATTATCATTGATTGGACTAATCTTTAGACTATGAAACTGATGACTTTGAAGAGGTCAGACTTTGAATTTGTTGTAACAAATAAGGAGTATACAGCCAGAATGAGAATATACATCACAGATTAATACACTTCACACAGATACTCTGATACTTCAAACAAAATATACTTACTCATTAAAAGTAATACTTCTGTTTAGGTTACTAATTGCTGTGCCTCCCTTATCACAAGATCAATATCCAAATATATTCATTAGAAATGTATATAAAAGAAATGACAATTTCTTGAAGCCTTCATTAAATTTAACTCAACAGTCAAATCTAAAGACATGTGAAAACTATAATATACCCAATGTCTAGAGACTTCTGTCATAACATGCACAGTTTACTGAGTCTTCTACAGACAGCTGATTTCATACTTTATTTACCAACCGTCCATAAGCATTTATTTAATTTAGTTATTTAATTTAAAATTTTTCATAATTTTAAATTACTAAAACTTACTAAACATTTTTACAAAAATTATAAAAGTAAATGGGGAGTCGATAGATATGAACTAGAAATTGTGGTGTCTGGGTAGGATTATAATGGAGTAGTGTCAGCTTATGAAATCAGTTACCAGTACATGTGGTTGTATTATTTACCTGCATAATGAATTTCCAGTACAGTTTTGTGTACTGGAACTTTATATCTACTTTTAGTTTTACATGGAAACAATTATAAAATTAGTAAAAGTTAGAACGATTGTATCAAATTTTGCATTAGAGAATGTGTAAGCGAATTGTATGTCAATATTAAACTGTTTTAGAGTGAAGTTAGGTATTTATCTTGTCAGCTGTTTGATAATGTAAGGTTAGATTTCCTATATATATATATATATATATATATATATATATATATATATATATATATTTTTTTTTTAAGTATTACTTTATGAGAGAAATGAGTTATTTTTATAAAACAAATATAGTAAATATTTAAAAGACAAAGCTAAGCACTCATTTACAATACTTCAATATTACATTTAAATTCAGTTTTATTCTTGGATTTCGTTGTCCATGACGTGTCCGTTACTTAACTAAATATAATTAATTCACTACTGACTCGGAACACAAAGTTTTTTATAGGTAAGAATGAAAAAGTTTTACCTTATAGCCTGAACTGGTTTTCAATTTTAAAAAGCTTCTTCAGAGCCCCTATAAAAAACTTAAGTGTTCCAAGTCAGTAGTGAATTAATTATATTTAGTTCAGTTTTATTTTAATGCACTTCCTTCTGTATAAACCTACAGCTATTTATTTTTTTTTTACAGGTCAAATGTATACTCTATTTCATTATCTGCTGGCTGTCTCTATATTTGTATTTATTTTCTTACCCAAATTAGATTCCCTTCAGTGAGCTGTGGAAAAAGAAGACACAAAATATGAAGGATTTTCAGTATTGCAATCTGTTTCCATACTTTCTGTTTTTTCTTATGACCCTCAAATTTAATAGATCTAGACAAAAAATTTTTTTAAATAAATCATTCAATCAGCACTTTACATAATTTCAATCAAGTTGTATGACTAATGAGCAACTAATGACAGTGTCTTTAAACATTCAGTGTTTTGCTGTTGCACACCACTATAGAAAAATTATTCCGATTAGTGCTTTCAAGCTTCTCAGCTCATCGTCAGATCAGAGATAACAACAAAGGATAAAAACCAAACCCTTCACACCCCACTCACCCCCCTGCAAACAAGCTATAATTCAAATGTCCCTTCCCAACCTCCGAGGACATTTGAATTATAGCTTGTTTGTGGGGGTGTGTGTGGACAGTGGGGCGAGTGGGTTGTGAAGGGTTTGGTTTTATCCTCTTGTTGTTATTTCCGATCTGAAGATGAGCTGAGAAGCTTGAAAGCGCTAATCAGAATCATTTTTCTATAGTGGTCTGCAACAGTGATAATTCTGTTTGTGATTATAACCACTAACACAACTTTCTTAATTAAAATTCAGTTTTTTAACAATTAATTGAGTGATGATAGTTAATGTCCAGGTTTTCAAATTTTGATTTAATGTAAACTATTATATAAGTTACATCTAAAAATTCAGATTAATGATTCTGAGCTTATTTTTTAAAATCACTTAAAACTTGGCATTAATTTGAACACTGTTCTTTCCAGACCTCACACTATGTCTGTGTTGTTTAGTAATTGGATGATGTCAGTGTTAGTGATTGTCTTTTTTCATGCCTCTTTGCAAAACAATAGGTCATTTTGAAAGTCACTTTTATACATACACCAATATGGGTCAACAATGTTCATTAACATTTTATATTGAAACTGTGGTAGAATGTTAACATTCTCTCTTTGTACAGACTGAAAGTTGGATAGCATACATTCACATGGTTAACATCAAAAGTGGTTCACCATTGTGCTTTCTCTATTACTCACTCTTACAAAATTATGCACTTGATATCACAGAAAACAATGAAAATAAGCTTTGTTTTAGACTTAATTTAACTCACTGAGGATGATATTGGGTAATGTAGTGACTGATGTTTTGTATCAAGATTGTCTTAAAATATTATATTTCTTCATAAGTAAATTTCACAAATTCATATTCAATTTCACTAAAAATGTAGAGATAATATTTTTGGGGGAGGTTGTTATTTGTATTATCAGTGCATAGGAAGTTCAAGAGTTTTAAAACAATACTTGAAAACAAACTACACTTGGAAGAGATTCAAAACTCATAGAACCAGTTTGGGGTGATATTTCTCTGTCCATTTTCCACTCACAAAGTTGGGGCACTTCATACAAGTGCACGTCCACCTATACAATTTATTAGTGTTAACTTTCAATATATTAGCTCCACCTGAATAACAAACAAAACTAAAATGATCATGGGGGTTTGTCTTCTCACCATGACGCACCATCATGGATCTATCTGGATGCAAATATCTCTAACAAAAACAGTAAACATTTATGTAAACTTACGACTTAACCTTATGACTGTCTCACAGTTTGTCATGTTATGCAGTGGAAATAGAATAACTGATAGCAAGGAACTCACTAGTTACAAACAGTAATTAGACACAAACAACAGTTATAAATCAATAAAGGCACTGTTATACAACAGTTCAAGTTAAATCTCTCCATCACACAACAATAAATGTCACCTTATTACAGTTTCACACTAATTAACGTACTAATCATTTTCCATTAGTCACAGTAACAAACACTCCAATCTGTACTGTAATATCGCCAGGTATAAACTGAATGCCCACTTCAAAATTCAGAATTTATTCTTCTGCCACCTTGCATTGTATTGACATAGTGGGTCTCGGTACCAGTAGGATAGTCGAGCAACATCTGGAAGGGGGTCGAATTACCTTGAGTGTTACATAATTCTGCCATTCAGAATGATCTCCAGACACCCAGAACAACTTCCTGTGTTGCTGCATAAATTTATGTGCATAAATATATGTACAGGCAGCAATGTGGCACTACTGTATCTATTTCATCAGCGTACAATGTTCTTAAATTTCCTTCAGACTTTTATATCTTAATATATGTTTGTTTGTCTTTTGTAATGTTTCAGCTGCAGTTACAAGGTCAAATAGCTGGTAACAGCATAGCACCGCCTATTGCTTCTTCACCGACTCCACAGACAGATGATGATGATCTTGCAAACAGGGTAAGAACTTGTTTTATCTTTCTTTAACATTTTTAAGTAACAGCTTGCAAGATATATAACACACTTTTCTGTGGTTCATAAAAACTTGATTAAAGGTTTTTATTTAAAACTAACTAAAAAAAAATATTACAGTTTCTTATTTGTAACGTAATGATTAAAGCACTACTAAATATTGAATGTATGAGGGTAAGTCAATAAGTATCTGCAAACAATTTTTATAATATACTATTATAATAACAGTACAAATCTGACAGTTAGCTCTTTTCAACATAGTCCCCTTGCTTTCCAATACACTTGGCCCATTGTTGCAGAAGCTTCCTGATGCCTTCAGAAAAAAGTTTTTTGGCTACACAGCAAGCCACATATGCACCGCTTCCTTCACTTCTTGGTCTCTGGAGAATCGAGGGCCCCCTAAGGCACCTTTAAGTTGACCAAAGAGATGGTAATCTGACATAGCGGGATCAGGGCTGTATGCAGGATGCTCCAGCACCTCAAAACTTAAATTCTCAAGGTTTTGGATAGTGTGAGCACACGTCATGTGACAAAAGTACCCCTTCGGACAACATGCCTTGGTGTTTGGATTGAAATGTAGGCTTCATTTCGTTGAACAGCAACTCACTGTAACTTGCACTATTTCCTCTTGAGCCCTTCTCCAAGTACTGTTGCAGTTATTGGCCCTTGTGAGTCCCAGAATACTGTGAGCATTACCTTTCCTACAGAGGGTTGACTCATGAATTTCTTTTTGACTGAGATTCAGGGCATTTGCTTTCAGGTTCAAAGTGGTGGATCCACGTTTCATTTGCAGTGACTATTTGCTTAAAAAAGCTTCACCTTCATTAGCATATTGGACCAGTAAGTGTTGGCAGATGACCAAACAATTGCACTTGTGCTCTTCTGTAAGATGTTTTGTGACCCATCTTGCACAGACTTTATGAAAGCCAAGCCTGTTATGGATAATTTCATATGCAGAACCATGACTAAGTTGCAGATGGTATGCCACTTTGTCAATAGCCACTCTTCAGTTGGTCTGAATCATGCCATTAATTTTTTCAATAATGGCATCTATAGTGAAAGAGGTGGGCGTCTTTACGCTTTCTTCATCCTTGACGCTTGTCAGACCGTTTTTGAATTTTTCAATCCATACATATACTGAAACACTATATGAATTTACGACAAATATATAATACTCAAGTCCCTAGTTCGGGGCCAATGAAACTATATGAATTAGTATAAATTAATTATTAACTCTTACCTTAGGGTTTTGTTCCAGAGTCGTACAGACGAAACTGCTGCAGAAAGGTTTATTTGAATTTCAGTGCGAAATAATTACTCTAACACAGTTTTTTAGTTCTAAGAAATTATCTCTCTTTTATTAAACCAGATAGATTTTACTTTACTTATTCCATGTTATTGTTATACTGACTATTACATCATCTATCTGAATCATATGGTTTGGTTATGCATCCTTACGCTTTAATTTCCTACTTTTAAAAGAACAGACCATAATCGCTTAAAACTACTTCCTTAACTAATTTGTTTCTTAAATTTCTATTAAACAAACCAGTACGTAATTTGTCCCCACACTCACACATTCGTTCTTTTACATTGACGTTCTATTAAACCCCACTTTGAGATCTCATGATTTTATGAAACATCTGCAAATATAAATGGTAATGTAGTTACAATTGATTATAGGGTACTCATCCTGGTTGCTGATCTGATCCGACTGATGAGGCACTTGTTTTACCCCGCACTTCAGAAGTTAATTAAAGTTCGTTAAAGTGATTTTGTCTGTTGACTGGCGCTAAGTTTTTGCTGATTACTAAAACCACGTTTTTTCACATTTCACTTTGTATAATAATTGTGTCGGACGACATAACTTTTCGAACACTTGATCTTGTAGGTTGGCCGCGCGTTTTTGTTTATACACTTTTTTTATACTTGTTATACTTTAAAAGATAGGCCGACTCTTTATTACGGCCTATCTTGCACCCGAGGCCACCGTTTAACTATTTTCTGCACTGTATGCTACTGCTGGCTGTCTACTGTACACTCTCTGATGACAAACTGCATGCTGTTTCACAAAGACTGCTGCTTACTAGGGCGGTTACGCAATACGTCTGGACAATTGTTTAGGCTAACAGTGTATTGCTGGTTACTGGGGCACCCCACAGGTGAAGTCTGTCAATTGAAAGTTAACTGAATTGATCAAATCAAATTTACATTTCTGTACCGTTACAATACAACTATATAAAACCCCAGTACAACAACAGTATACCCAGTAGGTTGGGGAGCAGTAAATGAAAGGACAAAAGTAAAAAGTAAACAAAATATTAATAAGGGAAAATTTATTAAATTAAGAAGCAGAAAACCCCCAAGATAACAAAACCAATAACAAGTTAATAAGGAGCTGTAAAGGAGACAAGGACATGAAACCACAAGATAAGGAAATACTAATATAATAAGACGGAAGAGACAAAATATGTCAAGGTTCCTAAAAGGAATATAGAAACAAGAAAAGGCTCTTCACTAAAACATTATGATGAATGAATATAGGTACCCAATTTTTACATAATTGAAACCAACGATAAATGTCAGATCAAATAACTCAAGTTACAGGATACAATACAGTTAAAATAAAATTGTAAACTAAATTGTAAGCCTAGTTTAAGAATAGAGTGAAAACAATTAAAAAGACTACCAATAGTGTAGAAACCTATCAAAACTTACCCTAGTGTAAGAAGTCATTTCAAAAGACTACCATCAGTGTAGAAAAATGCCCTATAAAAAAACCTAAGAATAACAGACAGTCTAATGACTAAGAATAGTTTTAATGATAAAAGTGCTTTAAAGATTAAGTGATAAGAATTTAATAGGTATAAGATGTTTTTATTTTATTGTGTTATCAAATTAGGTATAGTGAATAAAAGAGACAGTTAATAACTGAAAGTGTTATTAGTAATAAGATGTTTTAATAGGATTAGGTTTGTTATAAAAGGAAACATAAAAACGAAGGACAGTCAATGACTGATAATATTGCTAATAATAAGATGTTTCCATTATAATTCTATGATGTATAAATAAAAAAAAATAATAGGCTTAAGATATTTTTGTTATAGTTAAGTGATATAAAAAAGTTAGTAGATATAAGATATTCTGTTGTATTTGAAATAATGTTCAATAATTTCCAAAGTTTGTTAAGGCAGAGAAGGCAAGTAGGTAATAGGAATATTGTATTTTTATTAAACTGTAAACCATATAAAGAGTAATAAGGCAAATTAACTAACAAACCACAATAGAAAAACAAAACAGCATTGTAAACCAAAATCAACTATCATAGGATCAAACCCAAATAAAATAAATTCAATCAAACTGTATATAATGAATAGAAACTAGTCCATACAAAACAAAGATATGAAAATGTAATCAGTACAGAAACAAATATTAGCAAATGTAATGACAAAAGAATAAAATTAACTTTATTAGGAAATAAGTAATACTAGGCCTAAGGGGTACTCAACTCAGATAAAAAGTAAATTAATCAATATTGGAGTATTATAACAACAAATTATTAACAACAAGCAATAATCATGGAGTGAGTAAGATTATTTAAAGGAAATATTAACATAAAATCACTTGTAAACCATTTAAATACTAAAATTGTAAAAAATACAAGGCCTATAATAAATAGCAAAAATTGTAAATTTTAGGCTTATCTGAACTTAAAACAGACCCAGCTATATATCAAATTATGTAAAATTAGCTTAAGAATATTGCTGAATAGTTAGATTTTCGTAAAATTAATAAATAATTAAGTTACAGCAATAAATAGGAAACTTGTATGTTTATGAGTTGAAATCAAATCCAAGACATGTAAATTTGTAAAAACAATGGGAAGAGGAAAAAGACATTTTATAAATTACCACAAAACGACGACTTTAAGTCACCAGTCTATTGTTACTCGTGAATGTGTACAGATCAAAATTTACCAACGGAAGATCTAAAAAATATAAATAGTGCAAAAACATTGACGTACAACCTCAAAAAGTGTTACAGAGGTTACTAAAGGAAAAATAACACCACTACACCATAAATAACACCAAAACTGAAACCGAACAACAGTAATAGTAATACCCATTCCTAGCACGAGAAATCAACTGCCATTTTGAGAAAAATTCAACAAACATTATCTGGACACGAACTCAACAGATTTGAACACAGAACACTGCACCAATAAACTATCACAGAACGACATCGCCGAGGAGGGAAGAACACTTCACACAATTTTTCAGGGATACTACAACCTCGCAGAGGAAGGAATTCGCATTTATTTCTGAGGGAGAAGAACATAGCGTCAGCGTTGTGTAGCAGAAATCCACGAGGTGAACGGCGGCCATTTTCATTGCAGAGCGACCAGCACATCGACACAGCCTCCACGAGCCAGTGACGTCATTCTACAAAATGGTTCGATCTTTACTTAATAATTGACAATTTTCATAATCCTGTTATTTTTCAGCAAATAATAGTTTATTTTAAGATAATTGTAAGTATTGTATCTTGTTCCTTGCCCTCTCTGACCATTTCGACAGTTAAAAGAACTCGAAATAATTAATTTTTGTAACATTGTATTTTGTCATTTTGTTCACAATCGACCTGAGCGAATCTCAATCAATGCCTGGTCCATGCGCGTAAGATAGGCGCACAATTTCAAATTTTGAGAAATAAACATCATAATTACTCAATTACATATGTTCATAATTATTTGTACAATAAATATTAGCTTTTTCTTTCTTCTAAAAATAATTTAGAATTATTAGAGAAATATACCAAGAAGAAGAAAAAGAGGAGCGAAGTTAGAAAAGAGAATATTTGATCGGACTACATAACAAGATTATCTATAGAGAACAAATATTTTAAAAAACACAATATCTCATTTACTCAATTGAAAGTAATTAAAAATTTACAATTAATTAATTATTCAATTAATTAGTTAAACAAAAATAGAAAAAAAGATTTCCTAAAAAACATTAATAAAAAATTTTTTTTTATTAAACTAATAGGCACTACAAAACTTTTTCTTATCAACATCAATTTATTATCAATCATTCATTTATTTGTTTAATTACAATATATTAAAAAATATTTTAATTAAATCATTATGTTCAAGAATATGAAGCAAATTTCAATTTAGAGTAGTATCCTTTCTTCTCATAGTTCTACAGCTCTACTGCCCCATGATCTTATTCACTTCTGCTTCCATTGAGACCAATCTGTAGCCATCATTTACCAGTTTCTCACATTCTTGAGTGGCCTTACACTGAATTCTAAGTCTCCTACTTCTATTACCTATCAGTTGATACATTTTTTTGACACCCAATAATCATCCACTTTATGTGATGACCTACCCACTTAAGTTTAGCTCATATAATTTATAGGTCACCCTTTTGAGTCATTTCAGTTTACAGTTATATCTTCTTTAATCTTATGGACCCATAAATCTCCCTTAGAACTTTTATTTAAAAAGTGTTTTGCATTTTCTTCCATTTAAATTATTCTTCTGTTTGTTTGTCAGTAATTATGCCTTGCAGCCAAATGACAGTTGGGTTTTCCAGTGTTAAATTCACTGCAAACCTTTAGTAGGTCTTTTTTAAATAAAGGAATAAACACTATTTTCTTTATTAGCTATTTATTGGTTCATACGTTTTTGAAACCTGACCTTTTTAATTAACAATTTAACGTATTTTATTATTATACTCTTTGAGTTTTGTAACTGCCACATCATTTACTAATATGCTGAACACAGAAAAAATTACATCTCTATTGCTAATCAAGGGAGACATGCATATGTGGTCCAGACAAATTGTTCATATTACATGTAATATACCGTGTTGAATCTGGTACATTTTCACATTTAAATTAGATATAATTATTTCACCTCCGACTCGGAAAATAAAGTTTTTTATGGGTAAACACGTAAAAGTTTTACCTTATAGCCTGAACTGGTTTTCGCTTTTAAAAAGCTTCTTCAGAGGCTGCCGCTGGGAGCATTGTCCGTCTTGTTGTTGGTGATAGTATCGACTTTTGAAAGATCGATATTGTGTGTGTGGGGTGTGATATGTTCGATACTGAAATAATCGGTAGTGAAACAAATAAGTTGGTAGTGAAATAATTATATTTAGTTGAGTAACGGACACGTCATGGACAACGAAATCCAAGAATTTTCACATTTGTTTTCCATCAAATTATAGTCTTAATAGTCTGCTATATTCTTTGGTAGTAATTACGAAAAATTAATATGGTGAAATATGAATCATGGACAGGAACTTCTGGTGACATTCATCACTGGAATATTTCTAATATTGTATACATTAATCTCTTTTATTCAGTGGTATTCTCCTGACATGCAGTTTTTCCCTTTGGTTTACAGACGACATTCATCCCTAAGCCATTCTAGTTTTCTTTGTTTTTAACTGCAAGTATTTAGTTACATGTACAAGTTCCTAGTTTTTACTGATAGGGGCTGTCTTGGCTATAAAATTTCAAAATTCAGCTCTGCTCACTTTCACAGCATATGTTATAAGTGCACAAATTTCTGGAATTAGTTCGTTCATAAATGTCTTTTTGGGTTTTGCCTAGAATTTTAATAACCAACTCTCTCTCTCTCTCTCTCTCTCTCTCTCTCTCTCTCTCTCTCTCTCTCTCTCTCTCTCTCTCTCTCTCTCTCTCTCTCTCTCTCTCCAATCTACCAATCATCAGTTCTCACTAATCCATAATCAAACAACTTTTATGGGTAATAAAGTGTCCTAGCCATTAGTTTTCTAGAATATTTTTTTTCATATATCTTCTTAAACATGAGAGGTTGTTAACTTCTTATGTTATACCTCAATTTTTCTGATCATTAACCATTATATCTTCAACCCATCTTCAACAGCCATGTTTACACATATTTAGTATTATAACTTTTTTTAGAAACAACTGTAAACTTGTATGTTCTGTGTGGCTAACAAATGTACAATATGTTATAGATAATACAACTTGCAATTGAAAGGGCAAAGGTGCCACCCCCTGCAACGACTGTGGTGGCAGATCATACAGTAGAACCTTTGGACCTCCAGCAAGTTGCTTCAGCTTCATCACCTGCTGCAGTAAGTTACTTGCAAATCAAATTTATGTAAATTAAATGTTATAATATCATGTACAATAAACTATTTTTGTTCCTATTCGAACTACAGTCATTAAAAAGGACAATAATGCAGTTACTGAAAAGTTACTTATATTATATTTTTTATCAGTTATTTTCTCTATGTTAGCAGTCTTCATCACAACTTTGTCAAATTTTGTTGCTTCCCTGCTATATACACTTTTTCCTCAAACGAGGCCTTTCGGTTTCGCAACCATTATCAAGTTCTTCCTACATTATCAAATTATCAAGTTCTTCCTACAACAAAAAATATAAATTATATTTTTTGTGTGTTTTACATCAATCTTTTATATAAGTGATGGTAACACAGTAACGATAGGACACAACGGAAATCTAATTATTAAGGATGCTTAGTCCTGTGGGATATATTTGCTGATTCCCCCCACCATTCCTCTGATCTTATCCAATTCTTCCTTGTCTATCATTCTTGTTTCAAGATTACAAATTTTGTAGATCAGTTAACAATGTGTTTGCTGTTGTATCATCTTTAAAGAATTAGCTTCCCATCAGTTAAAAAAAATCTTACATGTTTTACATTAGTTTATCATATTTAAAGTCTTACCAACTGCCTTTGTGCCACAAAGATATTTTATGGTCTATAAATAATCTATTCTGTCCCAAGAACAACTTGTTAATTTTAATTTTGTGTCTGTTAACTTTGTAAATATAAAAAAGTATCACAGTAGTTATAACACTTGTTTTGAGTGCTTCAGTATAAATTATTTACTGAACTGTATGCTTCCTTAGGTTTTTTGTCCATAATGTATCCATATATCAACTAATTTGTAACATACTTTCTAGATTTTCAAACACTATATTTTTAGGTAAAATTTGAATGGAATTTTACCTGAGTCTAAGCCTGCTTTCACTTGTTAACAACTATTACAATTACTGTTTTGTAGTCTTGACCCTCTAAAGCATATAATCAAAGAAAGGTTCAGGTATTCTTTAATTTAAATGGTACAAAAATTTAGTTTTCTGAAGTAAAAAAATAAAATGCATTACGTTATGCGAATAGCAAATATATACAGAACGTAACATCACATGTGTCCTTACTATACATATTCAGATGCTATGTGTCAATATAAGAAAAAAACCTCCTACAAGCGTAAGTCTGGAAGTGTCTTGTTTTCCATCTGGCTGGCATTTTGTGTGCTTTTTTAAGGCTTTAATCTCAAGAAGCAATTGATGTATCTTAATGCAATTTGATACACATGTTTACATTAATATTCTTTAATGAATAAAAAAAAACAGTTATTTTATGATCTCAAAAATTAAAGTAGCAGCAACTTTAATTTTTTTTATCACTAATATCTCTGTAAATTTTATCAGATTATGGTTTATCAAGTAAAATGTTAAGCATTCTATTGTAAATAAAATTATACCTTATTTGTTCAAATCTGGTAACAAATAACCAAGTTATGGTGAAAAAGAGCCTACCAACAAAATTCTGATTAGGCTTACTTAATTTTTTTGTGACAGATTTCTGTTCCTCCATTATAGGAAAAGTCATTTAAAGTTACTACTATTTTTTAAAATTACTGTAACACTAAAAGTAATTTACAATGAAGTAAAAGATTGATTTTTAATTAAATTAATAACTTTTAACAAATTTAAAAGCACTTGTGTGATGAGGGTTTATTTCTGCCCAGTAATGATTATTATGGACATCAGTAATTCCATTTCATGTAAAACTTACCGTACTTTATACGTGAATATGACAAAGACAAAATAAATGTGGTTTAATTGTAATTTTGTGTAAAAAAGTAAAAAATGCCCATCTCTGTCCATAGTCAACATTTTCAAGGTCTAGTACTCTTTGTAGATAGTACAGTTTTAATTGTTGGCTTTGAAAACAATTCTGAATACAATCATGTGAATACAGGCCCGGATTTAGGTGTCCTGCCGCCCCTAGACACTATCGTTAGCCCCCCCCCCCCCAACAAGTAACTTCTATATATTCAATTCTCCTTTACTGCTGAAAAAAAGTTGCTGAACATAGTCATTTCAACTATCTTTATTACAAATATCTCATTTGATCTTAAATCTAAAAGGGAAATGTGATGGAATTGTGAAAAAGACTACATTTTTTTTAACTTTTATTAATATTTATTTACGTGTACACTTTAGTACACATTATTGTACATTATTGGCCATAATGCAAGTGCCCAATACAAATACTGTAATTTAAAAACCGAAAACATGACGTTTAAACAAACAATTTTTCACCTCGTGCCGCCCCCCTAAGCCTGCCGCCCCTAGGCACGTGCCTAGTGGGAAATCCGGGACTGTGTGAATACCTTCAACTGTAACAATTCTCCTTGTCGTTATTTCAAGATTTTCCCCCTCTGTTTAATACTTTTTCCTCCTTCTTATAAAACGTCAACATTGAACAGTCGTTCAGGGAACAAGAGATCTAGTTTCTCATAACCAATTATGCATCCTAACAATCATTTTATCATTTAATTAATGCTTGATGCCTTTACTTGGTGAAAATCCATTGTAAATTATAGTAAAAAATAAAACCATAAAATAGTTTTTGTGATTTCCACTCGTCAATTTATTAAAAAATTATAAAACCATGACAGCTGTTTCGGCAACACAGTGCCTTCATCAGATGGTATAAGCTGACTAATTTTCGTACAAACGATACAGAATATAAAATATAATACAAGTGCTGTTGTATAGAGAGCGATAGTAATCTCGTGTCAATAAGATTTATACACATTACACAAACATATAACATAACATATACCAAGTCTATTTATACAAATTAAGCAGAGGCGAGCTATTTAGATCTAACTGATCATTTAATAATACATTTAAATATTTGTGTTTATTAATTTCAAGGGTTTCTAATAAATCAAGCTTTGGACCTTTATCAGATAAATGTAAAATTTCAAAATTGTCATTATAACTATGGTCTTTTTCTAACAAGTGATTTGCATAATTTGATTTGCCATCATTATATCTAAAACTATAATTGTGACCATACATTCTTTTTTCGAAAGATCTACCTGTCTGTCCGATATACACTTTATTACAAGACCCACAGGATAATTTGTAAACACCAGACTTTTGCAGTTTATCTGTTTTACTCTTATTATTTTTAATATATTTTCCCAAAGAAGACTGCGTCTTAAAAGCTATATTTACATTCCTTTGTGTGAAATATTTACCAATATTATCAGAAGCAGAACCTATGTAGGTGAGAGTGTGATATCTTTTAATCTGTGTTGAGGGAGGGTAAACTAGTTTTAAAGCTTGTGAATAAAATTTTTTGTTTAACAAGTGATCTATGAGGCTAGGTTGGTAACCATTGTTGACAGCTATTTGTTTAATAATGTTAAGTTCTGATTGGAAATTTGAGTCTGATAACGGAATACTAACTAGTCTGTGGATAAAACTGTGAAAAGCAGCCAATTTATGTGAGTATGGATGTGTGGAAGTAATGTGTATTGTCATATCTGTATGTGTAGGCTTATGAAAAATACCAAAGTCTAATTTATTATTGCATTTTGTTATTGTAAGGTCTAAAAAATTGATACTATTGTTATCTTCTAATTCTAAGGTAAAGCTAATATTTTTGTGTAAATTGTTAATAAAATTAAGAAAGATCTGTAATTGTCTACGTGTACCTAGAAAAATTGCTAAAATATCGTCCACATATCTATACCAAAAAATAAACAATCTGAAATAAGGGTGTGCTCTAATTTTAGTTTCTATGTAGTCCATAAAGATTTCAGCTGCCAAAGGGCTAAGTGGATTTCCCATTGCAAGCCCTTCTTTGCCAATATAGATCTTTCCATTAAATTCAAAGTAGTTTTGATTAAGGCAAACCTTCAGTAAATTCAAGATATCCTCTCTCATAAAGGGGTTATTACAATTTTCAATTAATAATTTTTCTACAATATCTATTACATCAGTCGGTGGAATACTCGGAAACAAATTCTTCACATCAAATGATAATAAAACAGCTTTGTCTGGGATATGTGAATCTTTAATTCTGTTAATTAAGTCTAGTGAATTTTTAATACTATGTGTTGATTGAAATTTGCATTGTGTTTGTATAATCTTAATTAGTCTTTTAGATAATTTAACAGAAGGAGCAGTTACATATGATACCACTGGTCTAATTGGATGGTTATCCTTATGCAATTTAATTAAAGAGTAAAGCTTTGGTGGCTGAGGATTCATTACCGATAAAAAATCCAAATCTTTTTGGATTATTTATCAGCGATAAAAGGGGTTGAAGCTGGCATTAGAAAATGGATGTTATACGACATGAAGATTCAATACAATAAAAGAGACGTTTGTAATATTTACCTTAAGTTTATACATACAGAATTATTACGTAGATTGCATAATATAGAATTTGACTTGCTAGACCGTAAAGTGCGAAATGATGTTCAAAGAATTATTCATAATAAATACTTAAATCAGTTACGTAAGTTAAACAAGTTGAAAATGTTTAAGGTTAGTAATAGCGGTAATTATTATAATAGACAATGCGGGCATAATAACAAATTTTCTAACCATATATTTTATCAACGTTTTATGAATTTGACCAACGTAACTTTTAATAGTTTTGAAACTAAACTGATCGAAAAGGGTTTCAAATATAATATACAACCGTCAAATTATAAAAAGGAGTTTGAAATTTTAGGTGTGGATTGTGAGTTAGCTTGTAATAAGTACAATAAATTTCATGAAAATTCCGAATCTATACCATTGAACAAATACATTGTAGCGGATAAATTAACTTCTCTTTATGCTAAACAAATTAAGACTCTACCATTTAACAATAAAAATAGACTAACTATTAATTCAATTAAGAGAAAATCTGTAGTTAATAATATAATATTTACCCGCGCTGACAAGGGCAATACTGTTATTGCTATCGACAAAGGCGAATATGTAAATAAGACACTTGAATGTTTGAACTCTTTTGAACCCATTGATATTAACCCGACTTTTAAATTTCAAATAGATGTTAAACAGGCTATAAAGAATTGTTCTTTCTTTGATAATCGAGATTTGGATTTTTTATCGGTAATGAATCCTCAGCCACCAAAGCTTTACTCTTTAATTAAATTGCATAAGGATAACCATCCAATTAGACCAGTGGTATCATATGTAACTGCTCCTTCTGTTAAATTATCTAAAAGACTAATTAAGATTATACAAACACAATGCAAATTTCAATCAACACATAGTATTAAAAATTCACTAGACTTAATTAACAGAATTAAAGATTCACATATCCCAGACAAAGCTGTTTTATTATCATTTGATGTGAAGAATTTGTTTCCGAGTATTCCACCGACTGATGTAATAGATATTGTAGAAAAATTATTAATTGAAAATTGTAATAACCCCTTTATGAGAGAGGATATCTTGAATTTACTGAAGGTTTGCCTTAATCAAAACTACTTTGAATTTAATGGAAAGATCTATATTGGCAAAGAAGGGCTTGCAATGGGAAATCCACTTAGCCCTTTGGCAGCTGAAATCTTTATGGACTACATAGAAACTAAAATTAGAGCACACCCTTATTTCAGATTGTTTATTTTTTGGTATAGATATGTGGACGATATTTTAGCAATTTTTCTAGGTACACGTAGACAATTACAGATCTTTCTTAATTTTATTAACAATTTACACAAAAATATTAGCTTTACCTTAGAATTAGAAGATAACAATAGTATCAATTTTTTAGACCTTACAATAACAAAATGCAATAATAAATTAGACTTTGGTATTTTTCATAAGCCTACACATACAGATATGACAATACACATTACTTCCACACATCCATACTCACATAAATTGGCTGCTTTTCACAGTTTTATCCACAGACTAGTTAGTATTCCGTTATCAGACTCAAATTTCCAATCAGAACTTAACATTATTAAACAAATAGCTGTCAACAATGGTTACCAACCTAGCCTCATAGATCACTTGTTAAACAAAAAATTTTATTCACAAGCTTTAAAACTAGTTTACCCTCCCTCAACACAGATTAAAAGATATCACACTCTCACCTACATAGGTTCTGCTTCTGATAATATTGGTAAATATTTCACACAAAGGAATGTAAATATAGCTTTTAAGACGCAGTCTTCTTTGGGAAAATATATTAAAAATAATAAGAGTAAAACAGATAAACTGCAAAAGTCTGGTGTTTACAAATTATCCTGTGGGTCTTGTAATAAAGTGTATATCGGACAGACAGGTAGATCTTTCGAAAAAAGAATGTATGGTCACAATTATAGTTTTAGATATAATGATGGCAAATCAAATTATGCAAATCACTTGTTAGAAAAAGACCATAGTTATAATGACAATTTTGAAATTTTACATTTATCTGATAAAGGTCCAAAGCTTGATTTATTAGAAACCCTTGAAATTAATAAACACAAATATTTAAATGTATTATTAAATGATCAGTTAGATCTAAATAGCTCGCCTCTGCTTAATTTGTATAAATAGACTTGGTATATGTTATGTTATATGTTTGTGTAATGTGTATAAATCTTATTGACACGAGATTACTATCGCTCTCTATACAACAGCACTTGTATTATATTTTATATTCTGTATCGTTTGTACGAAAATTAGTCAGCTTATACCATCTGATGAAGGCACTGTGTTGCCGAAACAGCTGTCATGGTTTTATAATTTTTAATAAATTGACGAGTGGAAATCACAAAAACTATTTTATGGTTTTATTTTTTACTATAATTTTATCATTTGGAAAATTTCGGTTGGGAAAGTATTCTGTGTAAAATTGCTGAGCTTTCTTTCAAATTTGATTGATAAGGTCATACATGGTATGCATATCTGACATTTCAGCAAACCTGTAATTAGCCATTCTCAACAATTACATGATAAACAATGAGTAAAGAAACACAAGCAAATGAATTGAAGAACTGTCTTAAGAAAAGTAACTGACAATATTGTTTAGTTGCATTGAATGAGTTATAACTGAATATACTAAAGCAAACAGATGATTTGCAAGTTGAAACATACCATTATCATTTTCTGTTAATTTTAAATATTTCAATTGTTGTGAAACAAATTGTGATGTGTAAATACTTGTAGTTAAATTTGTTAAAAGTTATTAATTTAACTAAAATTGATCCTTTAATTTGTTATAAATTACTATGAATTAAAAAAAAAATAGAAAAAAATTAAAATTAAAGTACTTTATTTTCCTGTACTGGTACTGGAGGAATCAAAGTCTGGTCCAAAAAACAAGTAGTAAGAATTTATAGATAGCCTGTTTTCTATCTTAACTCAGTTATTTGTTATTGAATTTGAACAAAAAGATGTCATTGCATTCATAATAAGAAGCTTAACACTTTACTTAAACTATAATTTGATAAAATTAAAATTTACAAGCTATTAGTGATAAAAAATTAAAGTAGCCACCGTTTTGAAATTTGAGATCACAAAATAACCTTGAATTTTTATTTATTAAATGACATCAATATTTGATTAATATATTTCAGTCCCTTCTTGAGATATAAAGTTTTTAAAATGACCCTATGGAAAAACGAGACGTTTTCGGACCTATGATTATAAGAATTTTATTCTTATATTGATGCATAGAATTTGAACATGTATAGTGAGAACACCTTTATGTTACACTCTGTATAAACAATTATAAAATAGTTGATACCAAATTTTGAGTATCAAGATGGAAATACAGAAGCATGAATATAGAATATTTAAACTAATAATTTTTGTATTTAATAATATATATAAACTTTCACAACATCTCGAAACGTTTGGGAAGTGACAACAGTAAGTTCATTAGTGAAAGTTTATATATATTATTAAATTAATAAAGTGAACGAAGAGGATGCAACAACAAGATAATTTTTGTATTATTCTTACTATAAAAAGTAAGAAATAGCAAAATACAAAAACAAAGAATGTCTTATGAAAATAATTAAATATTAATACATAATTATATTGTGTACAATAAACAGTATATTGTGTACTGGTTATATTAAACACTTGGAATCAAGAATGTCTGTACAGAAATTGATTCTGAAATAATTAATATGTGTGAGATAATTAATGTTTATAATTTTATTATTCTGTTAAGTGAAAAAACAAAAATGTTAACTATTATATATTTGTACCAGTTCTTCTTTTATTTTGCTTTAGAATTTCAAGCATCAACAATTTTAAGTGAAAAATACACATTATTTATATTATATAGAAAGATATATATTCAGTGTTTTGGAGTTTAATTTTAACACTGTTTTAAATTACAGCATGTAGAAGAACCACCAAAAACAACACCATCTTCAGAATTATTTACAACTTCAAAATCTGCAGGTAAAATATCACTGTGGGTTGTTCCTACTGATGAGCCTACAAGTACCACAACACATGCGACAAAGGTAAATGTTAAACTAGTGGTGCATACAACTAAGGTACATGTGTGTACTTACTGATGCGCCCAGAAGAGAACTCAATCCTATATTCTGCACTGCAGACACTTTTCTTGTTATATGTGTTTTGGGCATAGTCCATTATGAGTACAATAGAGCATCGATTCCGAACCTCTTGGGATGAAGGCCCGTTCGGATAATTGATATTTCGGAAAATAGATTGTAAGTTGAAAACATTATTTATCTTTACAAAGATTTATAGTACAAAATCATTTCTTACATACTGTTATATAATTACAGCAACCTGTATACTGTACTATAAAGTATTACTAAGGCTAACAATCACTGAATTAAAACTGAGCGTAATTAATAAAAACCAAAAGTTAATTTAAACAATATTAGAGTTTAATGACAAACACTGTACTATAAAATTAACTAAAAATTAAAAAACAAAACAAAAATACAGTACCATGGATTTGCACTTGATTGTTCTATCACTGTCTGCTTCAAACCGATACCCTGTTTTCTCGCTGCTAAAGACTGAAGTCATTTAAGATTCATAAGCTGAATGCAATCTACCTCGTCTCCTGTTTCGGCCCACTTTAGAATAGTCTCAAGTGCGTCAAAAGCTTTTGCTGCCGTCGGTGGTTTTGTATTAGTAGCATTCTCGCCATCTTCATCTAAATCAGTTTTGTTTTCATTACATTAATTTAATGACCCAACTATCTCTTCATTGGTTAGTAACTGAAAACTGGGATTGGTTTCATCCACCTTTAGCCAATTCTTTGTTTATCGATTGTAAGGGTGTATAGCTACAGCGTTTATTTATTACTGTACAGTACTGTAATAATTTATAGTATACAATTTTTTATGTTCAATAAATATCCAATATGCCTACACGTGTCTAGTACATTACTGTACATAATTGTACTTTTTTTGAGTTTGGATAATAGATCATTCAGTTAATGGATGTTCGGATAATCGATGTTCTACTGTATTTTAATGGTTACTCTTATATCTGAGCAGGCAGAAAAGGGAATTAATATTTGGAAAGTTCCTGGATCTTAGATTTCAGTTATTATTTCTGGAATGTTTTGAGTTCATAACAATTATTATGTTTTTCAGTGTTTGAAAACATTTCAAAAAATTCATTGTAACAGGACTTTTATAAGGGAGGGCAGGATTATTGCAGCTATTAATTCCACTGTATGAAAATGATTCTCTCTGGCTCCTACTGCTATATGAGCATTATTCTCATTATTGTTCTGGATGTTTTGCTTGTCCATGTATTCATAACCTACATGCCATGATCTCTTTGGGTACATGTGGCAAATAAAGAGTGGTATTTGTGAAGGAAGCAAGATGTTAAGTTGGGAGGAAAAAGCAAAACTAACATACTATTTGTATTTGTTATATACATTATTTATAATTTATATAATGTATGAAAATAAAATTTGATTGTTGTAATATTAAAGTACTGTATGTTACAATTCAAATAATTTTACAGAAGTAAATTTTGTTATTGCTTTTTTTTATCATTTCTGTGTTTGATAGGAAAAATAAGAAGAGTAATTAAAAAATGTAAGTGCGGACTTACAATATTTCTGGTATTAAAATTGTAAAAAAGTAGATTTCCTCAATTAAGTCTGTGTGTCTACAGGATTCTGCAAAAATGTCTACAGTGTTTGAATGATTCTCTCTGTAGAACCTATTTGCTTAATATTGTATATCAATTGACCACATTAAAAAATATATCCCGTATATGATGGTACTTTTCCACGTATTCTCACCACTCACATCAAAATTAGCTGGTACAATTTTTGTTACATTTTCTTTCATAGATGACTATTAAATTACCACTACTAAGTTTTATAAAGATTATTATACAATTTATTAAGAAAGACTTTTTAACTGAGAGATACAATTTAACAAATTATTAACAACTCGCTCATTTTGTAAACATGTTGTTAATCAAATAAAGCTTAATTTTTTACAGTTGACACCTCAGGAAGAACAAGTTCTGAATGCACTGCTGGCATCTCCAAGTCCATCAACTGGTGCAGTTAGTTTACGGGACCAACTAATTCTTGCTGTAAGTGTTGTTGATACACCACTCTTTCTCCTTAACCAATATACTACTACTTTACTAGAAATAGACCCTTAAATATTATGTAAAAAGTCCTTTAAACACTTACACCAAAGATAAGTAACAGAGTGTTAAATCTGTCAGCTTTTATTCAGAACAGGCATAAATATGTCTAACACAGTGTATAACAGAACAATTTCGATATGCAGCAGCAATGTAGATAAGTAAATACTATTTATGTTATTTTAAACACTTCTTGCTACAGTCTGTTTCTTGATGCATATATATTTTATTTAATATTTATAATTTCTTTACCTCAAGATGTTTTATTCCCTTATTGGGTACATGTTTCGGGAAGCGTATTGTTCCCATCCTCAGCCTTCCTGAATTTTATTGTGTGGAGTATTTGTTTGTTATGGTTTCCTGTTGGTTTTTGGTATTTCATACTGGTGTTATTGGTGTGATTGTGGTGTACATATTAGCTTTTGGGGTATTTTCAATGTTGAGTGCTTTGAAAATTGTGTCATGTTTTTTATTGATTTGTATTTGTTCAGGAATTAGACTGTTTTGTGTTTGTAAATTTTCCCATACCTTCAGTATGTTTCCTTTGTGTGGTATGTGCTTTATACATAACCAACATGACACTAATAAAACACATACCACACAAAGGCACCATAATGAACATATGGAAAAATTTATAAATATACACACACAAAAAAAAACAGACTAAATCCTGAACAAATAAAAATCAATACTAAACATGACTATTTTCAAAGCACTCAACATTGAAAATACTCAAAAATCTAATATATACACCACAATCACACCAGTATAAAATACCAAAACCCAACAGAAAACCATAACAACAACCAACTGTTGATAAACAACTTAATCGAAATAAATAAATTAAATATAACTGCCAGAATCTTACCTGCGATCTTTTCTCGCTTACTTACCTTTTATTAAAATCCAACCAATAGAAGTTCAGGGTCGCCACGATGTTTTAGGCTATACATCGAAACCTTTACACTCTTCCTTAATAAAACAAAAGGGATAATTTTGCAATCTGACTTCCCCCCTTTTTAGAAGATGCCCGGGAACGTTAGACGAATTTTTCAGCACAGAACACTAGGAAGTGGTAACGACAAAATGACTAAGCCTAACACATTATGTATATCAAGAAACAAATAGGTTTTATTGCCACTAGACACATGACTTTATTTTAAACAAAAGATTTCTACCAACTACTTATTATCTAGTACCCAGTACTTCTATTAATGACTTCTCCCCTGTTAATTTTGTGCACACACACTCTCTCATTCTAATATTCACTTTTAACCCCTTTTTATTTCTGAGCTCATTATGGTTTATATTGTTTTGGCCAAATGAATTTCCCCTTTTTACTTTTTACCTATTTGCGTAATCCAAATGCTGTCTGGAACAGTTTTCACTAAACACAGTTTTCATTTTGGTCACGTTTAGCGCCATTCAATCGTTACTTCATCACTGAACACTGGCTGCACATTTTATACTCCTTGGTAGGCCTACTCTAATACTTTTTCGGCCTACCAAGAACTCATCCAAGACTACGTTTTAATTAACTGCTGTACAGGTTGAAGGCTGGTAGAGAACTCCATGTGACGACTGCGTGACGATACCTAAGCGTCGGTCCAAGCTACATCCGCCAGCCCGCGCTGTGATTGGCTGATGGGCTCACGTGGCCGGTTAATGCGCCACGTGTTGTCCATTTCCATCAGTCGACTTTGGGGTCAAGATTATAAACCGCGGCACATGAGCGCGCACTCACAGTCACATTCCAATTTTATCATTTTGTACTAGGCACAGACTGGCATGGATCCGAATACAGGGTGTCACACAAAGCAGGCCTTAACGGCCATAAAGGGTGCCCAAACAGATTGGCCCCAAATAATTATTAAATGCAATACAAAATATAGATCCTTCAAAATTGCCCCGTTACACAACCAAAACATAAATACTTCACAAGATATAAAATCAGGAAGGCTGAGGATGGGAACAATACGCTTCCCGAAACATGTACCAAATAAGGGAATAAAACACTTGAGGTAAAGAATTTATAAATCTTCTTCTTCTTCTCCACTTCAGGCATTAGGTCATAGACCTGTTGCACCCTCTGGCCGTGATAGAACTCATGCGTCACCCCAGCCAGAGAGATATTAGCCAGAATTTATAAATATTAAATAAATTATTTATGTTATGTAATACACTTTACTGACTTTGGAATGCTGTTACTTTAGATAACATTTTAAATTTCTACCTGACCCTGAGCCTGAAGATCTTATAAACAAGCAAAATTTTGCTCAGGATTAGGAAAAATTTAATTAAAAATATGTTATCTAGAGTGTTCTGAAGTCATAAAAATGTATTATACAGTATTTTGTATACAGATATGTCATGGCCCACAAAGCTTTAGAAACATTTTATGCATTATAAATATCATATAATTGCATCATGATAATGTTTTAGTACACAAAGAGATCCTGTGTTTGAACTCTAACAGAAAACAAATATAAAATTTCTTCTTCATAAATAAGCAATTACTGACAATTTACATCTGAAAATAGTCAGATGTAATGATGCACAACTATCATCTGCTACATCTCATTAAATTAATTTGGTTGTCTCACATGTACTACGTGTAGAAAATTTCTGTAATGCTCCCGGGGTTGTGTATATATTAATTTTCTACACATAATAATCTATATTCTGTATTCAAAGGCTCCACAGTAATCCCTTCCTGAGGATTATACTTCTATGTTTGCTTGGCTAGTCTTGAATTTGATATTCTTTTTAATGTTATTTCTACTGACTTACACAGTCCCTAAATTTATTGTTAATGTTAAAAACTGGAAATTCTCTAATACCTTCATTCTTTATGTAATCAAATCCTTTGCATCTTTTAATTCCTTTCAAGAATATCATTTTGTCATTTCTGAAGTTCTTTTTTTTTCCACAAGTTGCTCCTATATGATAATACAGGGAGACAGCTGTAACATTATAAAACTTTAAATTTGTAGCTTGATGTACTTTGTTTCTAAAACTACAACTAATTGAGCCATTTGTGGCTACAAAACATGAGGATCTGTTGCACTGTGAGCAGTTTACTTTGTAAACTTCCAGTAAATCAAATTTATTTAAGTCTTTGTGTGCATTTTTTGACTGTGTGTGTTCTGTTTCATATGTAGTTCTGTTTGCAATGTTGTAACCAGCTTTTTTTGAACTTGTAGGCCTTTTTTTCAGGATATTTGTTAATATAGGCGATTATTATGTAAATACCACTATTACATTAATGACTCGGAACACTAGGTTTTTTTTAAGAAAAAGCATAAAGTTTTACCTTACAGCCTGAACCAGTTTTCTTTCAGAGGCTCGAAGAAGCCTTTTAAAGGAGAAAACTGGTTCAGGCTGTAAGGTAAAACTTTATGCTTTTACTTATAAAAAAACCTAGTGTTCCGAGTCGTTAATGTAATAGTGGTATTTAGTTAAGTAACGGACACGTCATGGACAACGAAATCCGATTATTATGTATTTTTTATTTTGTTAAATATATTTAAATATTATTTGTTATAATACATTATAGTATAACAGATATAACCAACAATATGGAAATAGTAGAAGTAAATAATAATAAAAATGTCATTATACAATTAGAGAAATTATATATATATATATATAATATATTTATATACATATAATATATATACATAATTATATTTATATACATAAAAATATAACAAATTAATGAATCAGCAGACAATATTAGAAAATGATCAACTATTTCAATATATGACTTGCTTGGTTTCACCAAATAATGATGGCAGTGGAAGATTCAATATGAAGTGCAGTGAGATATAATGGACACAGATAACAACATTTATACATATAAAAGAAGACATAACAACAAGAACATTTTAGTGTGAACTGATGATGAAATTATAATAATTTTGAAAAGGCCTTATTCAATAATTTAAAAAAAATTGAAACTTTACTGATTTTGGTGGTACATATGTATATAATAATATTATGATTTTGTTGTTCTTTCCTTCCTTCTCAGTTCTTTGTTTGGATTTTGTGTACAAGTCTGTCATTAGTGTTCTAACATATCCATTGGCTTTAGCTAAGTATTTAATTGTGTTTAGTTAATCTTGACAATCTTTTTGTGCAAGCAGAACTTGTTTAATCTGTGTAGTACAGACCCAACAGTAGGATGGGCCGAAAAATTCGAAATTTTTTTTCAAGTCGTAATACCACGGAAAAGTTGCGAATTGGGGAGACTAAAAAGGGGTAAAAAAAGAAATAAAATCGGTTTACATCTTCCGGTCGCGCATGTGCTCTAAAGTTTGCCGAAATTTGAAAAAATTCACATTTTTACGATAATTTTTAACATTTTTAAATTAGCCTCTTCCCGAATGTAATAGCTCATTCTAATGTATTAGAACCACAGAAAATAATGTTTAAATATTATTTAAATCCATCAACATCTTCCGGTCGCACATTGCCTTCAAAGTTAATGAAATTTTGAAAAAAATTTACAAATAAAGGTAGATCACAGTCAAGGAGAAAAAAATACTAACAACTTACATGTTTTTTTTTTTTGTTTTTTTTTATTGAATACAAGGTTAAATGTTTAAAAACAAATTATTTTAGACCATTAGTAATATTTATAAACAGATTTTTTTATTGAAAAAACCCAAGTTTTTGTGTGAAGAGTCGTAAGTCCAAGAAACTCATGTTGAACAATTGAACATCTCCGTTTTCACTCATTCTTAGCTGAAGGTACTTTGAAATCTGATTTATGGGCAAAGTTAGGCATGGTTGACCTTGACAGCAGAGTCGTTCTGATAAAACCATCCCTAGACTCAGCTCCGCAAACTTTTCCTGAGGCTTCTGTCACGAGTTTCACACATCGTTCAACTGTGTGTGAACTGGGAATGTCTTAAATGTTATATCCCAATTAGGGACTGAGTCACTTTGAATATGTGATTCAATCTCATCGTCACTGATATCGTTTAATAATGGGGGAGAAGATAAATCACAGTCCATCCAGTTAATTATTTCCGAGTAGTCTTGAGCCTTGAAATTGAGTTTTGGCGGTATGAATGTTCTGATAGTTGTTCTCTTTTGATCTAACTGTCTCGCCTTTAGAATTCGTCGAAGTCCGAGGTCTCTTATGTGTTTTGTATTATCTTGTGTCATGGCTAACATTAAATGTTCTGGATGAGCGAAAAAGCCATTTTGTTCGATCACAGGGTCAACAATATTACGTAAATCTTCAGGCAGGTACCTTGAAGATTGTATTGATTGGTACACAAGTTTTGGTCCCTCTGTAAAGTATTTACTTGTTGTAATACTAAACCACATTGGCATGTATGACTTCAAAATAAATACAACTATTTCTTGAAGTTCAGGTGTGGGACTTTCTTCACTTAAGTACAATCTGAGAGATCGATTTGCTGTTGTCAACCACCTCGAGTGTGACAAGGGACCAGGATCTTGTACAGCCAAATCCTCTTTACAGTTTCCCGACTTTATTGCCATGGAAATATTGAGTAGATATTGCTGATCCTTACTTAGTATACTTCTGTCTATTGTGGGAATCTGACAGCCAATACTCTTGAAGCCAATCACTGGACGTTTTTCGCAGCCACTTAGCTTTTCACCGATTGGCCCTCTCAAAGATTTCGGACCCTGTTGATTTACCGTCTAGGTATTGAAACAGATGCTGGAATGGCAGTTCATTGAAATGGAGAAGGCAAACTGCCCATTGTAACAGTTTCTGCAAATGTATTTCGATTCAGCGAATCAGACCGTTTTCCCAACCTGTATTAACAGCAGTGCCATCACATCCTATGACAACTAATTTTTCAAGAGAAATACCACGACCAGACAGATAAGAAATAATAGAAGTGACAATATCTTCAGAACTTCCAGAAGTTGGAGTAACATGGCCGATGTAGACTGAACCAGGTTCTTGAATTAGTGAGTAATGCTTTTCCTTTTTTACTGTACAGAACCTTTTCGAATGAGCTAGATCTATCACTAACGTGTCGTCCTTCCTCCCATCCAAATAGAGACCTTGTAGTGGAAATTCGTCAGATTTACTACACAATTCAGCCCTAACATTTTGTTTTTCTCTTCTTATTTTGTTTTTGTCTATAACATGGGAGACGTCAGAATTGGTAATTAATCCAACGTCGTGCAAAACACTTGATGCGATTGCAGCGGTAGCGCGATCAGAAACTCCATAATGATCGCTCAGTAATGCAGTAGATTTTAGCTGAATTCTCATCTGCCAATTATTAGAGGAAACTTTTTTTGGCACTTTAAAATCTTCGTCGCTATCGCTATCTTTACTAGAAGGATATTGGTCTTCATCGTCAGTTTCGACAACATTTACATTTGAATGCGAGCACGAGGGTTTCAGATCAGATTCAGATTCATCATCCAAAGTTAAATAGCTGTCACGCGATCTCCTTTCCAATGATTTATTAAGTTTCTTTGTTTCAGACATGTCTACCCCTCCAATTTTTCCTATTCCATGTACTCGTAATAAGTAAACAAATCTTAGCTCAATAGCAGGTATTTTATTTGATTTTGCACAATCACAGTTGACAGTTATATCGCATTTACATAAATCAGGGGTTTTGTTACAAATGCAATTAACAACAATGGGGCATTTGCAAGCTGCTATGTCAAAAAGCAATGAGCATTTTTGCTTAAACTCGTCAATTTTCTGCTTAAACGAATCTTTATTTTTATCCCGTGTATATGATTTTCGTAGGCTGTAATATTTATCATGCAACGCATTTATAAGTTGCACGATTCTCTTATCTGTAACCATTGGGATAGATGCTTTCTGATACAAACCAATTATTTTGTTAGCTACTGTACTGGCAACTTGTGAAAAACTGACATTTTTATTATTAACTTTAAGCGCCAAGTCGTATCTCTCCTGTGAACAACACTGAACACGCCCTCACCAGTAGGAAGCTTGTTTGATAAAAAATCTTTAGGTGTACCAAATATAGGGCAATCAAATACCTGTCTTGTGATGATTTTCTTAGGTACAGCCATGGTATATCACCGTTAAGTCACAAAGTTACACAAAAATGTCATAACACAAAACCAACATTGAAATAAATGCAAATGCCAAAATAATAACTGGAAGAGCGAATGAAACACACATCAAACACGAGGAATAAGTGCAGACTGACAGAACAATGGCGCGGCGCGGTGGCGAGAGTGGTAGGTGGGGGGAGTGTCGGGGTCTTTGACCCGAGCGAGTTACGAGGAGCGCGAGAATTTGTTAGATTTGACAGCAGTTGCGCGAGCGGAAGACCTAACCGATTTGAACCATTCTTTTTTCTAAATCATTATCGGTTCGAGTAAGAGTCGACTAGAGCTATAACATTTAAATATTGACAAGTTAAGTAAGATAAAAAATTATCGTAAAAATATAAATTTTTCCGAATTTCGGCAAACTTTAGAGCACATGCGCAACCGGAAGATATGAACCAATTTTCTTTTTTTACCCCTTTTTAGTCTCCCCAATTCGCAACTTTTCCGCGGTATTACGACTTGAAAAAAAATTTTGAATTTTTTCGGCCCACCCTACCCGACAGCTTGTGTTTTATGGGGTTATAAGAGGAATTTTTATATCAGTTTGCCATTTGTAGTAGGTTTGTGGGTTTTCTGTATTTACTGAATGTGTGTCTATGTTCAAGCTTTGTAACAGAAAGTTCTATGAAATTTACACTATTGGTGTTTTCATATTTAGTGATCAAGGTGATATTTTTGTGGATTTTGTTGATGTAGATTAGCAGTTGTTCACATTGTCGCATGTTTCTATTATACAATAGTATGTAATCAATATGTCTGTGTCAATATATTATTTTCTGTGAGTGCTTGTCAATGTTTGTGAGAATTTTTGTTTTCTCTATGTGTTGTAAAAAGATTTCATTAATATGCTAGAGACAGGCGAGTCCATGTACAGTCTATCAGAGGATTTTTGTTACCAGGTCTCTGTTGTTTTTTTTTTAATTTATTTTTTTGTTATTGTAATGTTGTACTTAGGTGTGGTGGTGTTGTCCAATGATTTTGTCGCGATATTTTACGCACCTGTATGCTGGGACGTTTTGGTAGTTTATTATGGGCTTGATTGGTATATCTTCTTTATAGATTTTGGAAGGGGCTGATGGTCTGAATTGTTTTTGGGTAGGAGTTTTTATTTTTAATGATTATGTGTTTGCGTCTGTGATATGTTGTTTTGTTGAGTGGTGATACTTTCTGGTAGGATCATGTTTTGGTCCTGTGATGTTGTTTGGTGTAACAAAGTCTTATATTTTGTTGTGGAAATGATAATTGAGGTATTGCCTTTGTGATGTTATGTTTGCATGCTCTTTTTTGCGTAATGGCTGTACGTATTTCAGTGATGTGATTTTTTGCTGATAGATGAACCTTATATGATTTTATTATGCTGTTTATGGCATGTCTTTGTACGTCTTGATGCTCAAATACTGTTTTCTGTATATTTGTTTCACATTACAATCAATTCCCCGCAGATCATCTGATATTTATCTAATTTGACATTGACTTCATAATCGATAAATAGTTAAATAGGGTCACTTAGTCTATTAGATTGAGCATTTCTTATAATTTTATATTTTTACCTCAAAATACCATTTCTTTTGTTTTGGCAGTGGAAATGTTTATATTATATTTTATTATATTGTTACGACGGTCTACTCGATCGTCGTAGGTACAGTGGAAACAAAATAAGTACAAGACACCAATTAAGTCACTAATCACACTTTAATTGTTATAGTAAAACAGTTCGTAATTAACAACACAGTGTCTACAACAAATCAAATGAAAATTGTTCATATGCAATAAAATGTCCACTAATATTAAAACTCAACTGTATTACAATTATACCGTCCGAATATAAAACGCAACACTTCACTAATAACTACTTGAACGTACACCGTAATAACTCGAACCGCTCCGGAAATATATCGCACTAATACTCTCGAACCGCACTAACCAATATCTCGCATTGAACTGAAAACTAAGGCCGCGACGCGATGTAATTATAGTTACGCTCACACACCAGAAGCTTCCAAACTGCGTCTTATCTCTCGCGAACTACGTAATTGCTACGGCCTTGACACAGTCCGAGCGCCCGAGCAAAGCCTGGCACAGTCGAGAAAATTCTCGCAAAATGCGTCTAGTAACACGTACACCACACGCTTACATCGAGATCTTTCTGGCACATTCGATAAATGTGTAGATTGTTCTGTGCTGTTGTAGCACTGCCCCCTCCTTAAGCCTGTTCGCCCCGAACTGGCAAAGCGTCTCTAAATTTGTATTTAGCCAGGCGATGTAGGTGGACGACCTTGAACTTTTGCTGTCCTTCCTGTTGAATCCAATAAACAACATCGTTAATCCTTTTTTTTACAGTGTAGGGTCCTTCCCAGTTAGACTGAAGCTTAGGTGACCGACCACGACGGCGCTTTGGATTGAACAACCAGACCTGATCTCCTTCTTGGAAACCCACACTATTGCTGCGAATGTCATACCGAGTTTTCATTTTATCACTGGCAATCTTGAGCCGTCCTCTTACCAAGCGATTCATTTCTCGCAGTTGGTTTTCTAATTGCGAGGAATAGTTCTTTGGCTCTTGGGACTGAGTCTCAGGTGATCCAAACATCAAGTCCCCAGGAAGACGAATCTCCCGCCGAAACACCAATTTTGCTGGAGTCATGCCGGTTGTGTCATGTACTGATGATCTATATGCCATAAGGAATAGTGGTATACGTTGGTCCCAGTCTGTTTGGTTCTCGTCAACAACTTTCGAAAGATGCTGCTCAAGTGTCCTGTTGAATCTCTCAACCATCCCGTCCGACTGAGGATGCAGAGGCGTTGTCCTGGTCTTTCGAATTCCGAGTAGACGGCATAATTCTTTAAACACTCCTGATTCGAAATTTCTCCCTTGATCCGTATGGATTTCCATAGGGGCTCCATAACGGCAACAGAAGTTGTGAACTAACTGCTTTGCCACAGTGGTAACCTCCTGATTTGGAATTGCGTAGGCTTCCACCCACTTAGTAAAGTAGTCACCTACAACCATGATGTACCGGTTTCCATCGTCAGTAACTGGGAATGGTCCAGCAATGTCCATGGCAATTCTCTCGAAAGGTTGTCCAACGTTATACTGTCTCATTTTACCCCTGCTTTTGGTTTGTGGGCCCTTGCTTGCAGCACATATTTCACATGTCCGAACCCATTCCTCTACGTCGTGGCGAAGATGAAGCCAATAGAATCGCTTCCGTATTTTGTCAAGGGTTTTGTTAACGCCAAGATGGCCTCCAGATGTTCCATCATGCATCTCCTTCAAAACAGCCTGCACTTTACTTCGGGGAACTATCAACTGCATGACCACGTCTCGTCCATCGGCACTTTCCCAAGCCCTTTTCAGCAATACATTTTCTAAGGTGAGAGATTCCCATTGTGCCCAGTAGCCCTTCAGCACTTCGGAACCATGGCAGATATCTTGCCAATCCGGGCGGCGACCTTCCTCTTTCGCTGTCAAGATTGGTCCAATGTCTTCACCAGTCATCTGTTCTTGTCGACAGTCTTGTGTTGTCCAGCCATCAGCCAGGAAATCTACAGTGATGGCTTGAACATGTTCGCTTGAGTTTTGTTCTTCCTTTCTGTGGCAATGTCGGCAGTCTTCCGGGTACGGTCTTCGTGATAAGCCATCTGCATTACCGTGCAGGCGCCCCCGCCGATGTTGTACCTTGAAGTTGTACTCTTGCAGACGTTCGAGCCACCTTGCCAACTGTCCTTCCGGATTTTTAAATCTCAAGAGCCATGCAAGTGCAGCATGGTCGGTACGTAGTGAAAACTCTCTCTCATAGAGGTATTTATGGAAGTGCTCCAAAGCTCTAACAATTGCCAACAACTCTCTTCTTGTAACACAATAATTTCTCTCTGATTTAGAAAGCGTCTTGCTGTAATACGCTATTACTCATTCTTCACCGTTCTGCACTTGAGACAAAACTGCTCCTAGACCAGTATTGCTTGCGTCTGTGTCTACGATGTACTTCCCTTCGGAAGCTGGAAAAGCGAGAATTGGCTGCGAACATAATGCAATCTTCAACGTTCGAAATGCTTGTTCACACTCTCTCGACCATTGGAAGTTTCATTTATTTTCCGTTAGCTCATGTAGTGGTTTAGCAATAGTAGCGAAGCCTTTCACAAAACGTCGGTAATATGAGCATAATCCCAGGAAACTCCGAACTTCGTGTTTATTCTTCGGAACTGGCGAGTCTCTTACGGTGTCTACTTTATTAGGATCCATGCTAATGCCCGCTGCCGAAACCAGATGGCCCAAATACTGTACTTCCTTCTGGAATAGAGAACACTTCTTCGGGCTCAGCTTCAGTTGTGCACCGTGAATTCTAGCTAGAACTTCCTTAAGGTTTTCCAAATGATCTTCGAAAGTCTTCCCGATCACTATGACATCGTCTAAGTAAACAAGGCAAGTTTTCCACGTCAGGCCTCGGAGTATCAGATCCATCAATCTCTCAAATGTTGCCGGTGCATTACAGAGTCCAAATGGCATGACGTTAAATTGGAATAAGCCACTTGGGGTCGAGAAAGCGGTCTTTTCCTTGTCTTCTTGATGAAGAACCACTTGCCAATATCCACTCTTCAGGTCCAATGTGGAAAACCACTGTGCTCCGGACAACGTGTCGAGTGTATCGTTAATGGGAGGTAACGGATAGCAGTCTTTCTTTGTAACGTCATTTAACCTCCGGTAGTCTACGCAGAAACGCAATCCACCATCCTTCTTCGCTACCAGCACTACAGGGGAAGACCAAGCACTTGATGAAGGTTCGATTACTCCCTCTGTCAACATGTCCTGTACTAACCGAGACATCTCCTCTTGTTTAGATAATGGAGGCCTTCGAGGAGGTTGGCGTATCGGTGTTGTGTCCCCGGTATTGATGCGATGTTGCACAAGAGAGGTTCTTCCCAGTGACTGTCCCCGAACTGCAAAACAATCTTTGAATTCGTGTAAAAACTGTCCGAGTTCTTTTACCTCACCACTTGAGAGGTCGTTAGAAGATCTGTTCAATAATTCTTGCAGCTCCTCTGGTAATTTAGAAGTATCCGAAGAACTGGGTCTTCGTTGCGTTATTCCGGCTACCCAGGCCACAGAAGTCAATTTGCCTAGGAGCGTATTGCTTTGTAAAGTGATAGCTTGATCCAAAATATTCGCCACTCTAATAGGTACATTTCCGGTTTCGTCAGGTTTCACTACACTTCTGGCAATTAGTATGCCCGGTGTGCTGACTACCTGGGGTTCGAATATAGAGCACTGATTGCCCCTAGTATCTACCGCAGTTCTAACCATGATGATCTTTTCGGAGTTTGGCGGAACAGTTACGGCCACTTGGCTTATGACGTCCATCGATTTTTCTGCTGTCGTCATTGTTGATAGCATTACCTCTTCGCCTCTGATTCTCAAGACATTGTTTTTGAAGTCGACTATAAATCCGTATGCGTTCATAACGTCCACACCAAGAATTGCTTCATCCACAATGTCTGCAACAAGTACTTGATGATTAAACTCAAGTCTACCGAGGCGTAGGTGTATCTCCACTTTTCCATACACTTTTACAGGCCGTCCAGTAGCTGTTTGCAAGCTGCAAGAGCACCAGATTGGCTTGAGATCTTTCACCACGTCGGGGTGCACAATAGAAACTGTTGCGCCTGTGTCAACTGTAATCAAGGTTGGCCTTTCTTGAACAAATCCGGTAACTACCAAGCTCCCGGTGTTTTTCTGAAGCGTAAAAATTGCGTATTCTCTAGGGGCTTCGTTCCTCCAGTTAGTCAGCACACGCCCCGTTGCACCGACTATTGCTCGTTTCCCTGCTGCTGAATTCTAACCCGACAATCTCGTTGTAGATGTCCAGGTTTCCCACATTGATAACACTTCGGTCTTCCATCCTTTCTTATTTTATTGTGGCGCCGACCGTCGAGTCTCTGTTCCTTGTTCTTCTTCCTCATCGTCTGTGCCGTCGCGATCTTTTAGCTCACGTACTTTATGACTTGTCCAACCAGACGCTGATTTGGCGGCCTCAAATTGCAAAGCATGTACCAGGGTGTCCGCACTGTTCTGGTGTCTTGCCATTCGTAACACTTGCTGTAGTTCGTTATCTCGGACACCGGCAGTAAATATCTGCATCGCAAAACGCGTTCAAAAATTTTCTGGCGCTTCAGGATAGGCCAGTCTAATTAGTCTGTCGATACTTGCTTCAAACTCTTGAAGACTTTCCCCGGAATGCTGTCGCCTTGCTCTCAACTGGGTGCAGTACACATCTCGCAAATGTTTATCACCATACCGTAATTCCAGAGCTTTTATCAACTCGGCATAGGTGTTCTGGCTGTCAGGTGGCACTTTCTGTAGTAGTTCTGCCGCGCGTCCTTTTAATGCAAGAACAAGTGAAACAGCCTTGTCTTTTTCTGTCCAATTATTTGCGCATGCAGCAGCTTCAAATTGGCGGAGGTACGTTGCCCAGTGAGTGCTTCCGTCAAAGGTTGGAGCTTTGACATGAACTGTCCCTACTGCAGGCAAAATGACTTTCTCTGTTAACTTATTTTCTGTGTATTTTTCTGTCTTGATCACTGGTACAGTCTGTTCAGAAATTTGTTTTGGTTGAATCTTCATGCACTGTTCAACTTCAATTTTAATTTGTTCTCTTATGTTTGCCATTGAGTTTTCTACTGCAGATATTTTTGTTGACATAACTTCTTCCACAGTCAAGACAGATTTTTCTACCTCAGATATTTTAGTAACTTGTTTATTAAGCTCACCTCATAGGAGACCCAATTCTGCTGTACCGTGTTCTTGAATCTGTTTCTGCTCCTGTATTAATGCTTTGATATCTTCCGTTTCCTGTCGTCGCCGTTCCTATGTCTCTTCTCTTTCCTGCCTGCGTTTTTCATCCTGTCGTTTTTCTGCTTCTTCCGCCTCCTGTCTGTGTCTTTCCTCTGCTTCCAGCAGGAGGGTTTTCTGTCTCTCTTCCGCTTTCTCTGCATCCTGTCGTCGTCGTTCTTCTGTCTGCAACAACAGCGCCTGGAAATTTTCCATCATCTGACTGGCATCCATTGTTTTTCGATTAATTACGAATTACACTCGTCTCGTACAAAGTATCCACTGTTAACCGTTGTATCCCACTTCTGACACCACTGTCACGACAGTCTACTCGATCGTCGTAGGTACAGTGGAAACAAAATAAGTACAAGACACCAATTAAGTCACTAATCACACCTTTAATTGTTATAGTAAAACAGTTCGTAATTAACAACACAGTGTCTACAACAAATCAAATGAAAATTGTTCATACGCAATAAAATGTCCACTAATATTAAAACTCAACTGTATTACAATTATACCGTCCGAATATAAAACGCAACACTTCACTAATAACTACTTGAACGTACACCGTAATAACTCGAACCGCTCTGGAAATATATCGCACTAATACTCTCGAACCGCACTAACCAATATCTCGCATTGAACTGAAAACTAAGGCCGCGACACGATATATTTATAGTTACGTTCACACACCAGAAGCTTCCAAACTGCGTCTTATCTCTCGCGAACTACGTAATTGCTACGGCCTTGACACAGTCCGAGCGCCCGAGCGAAACCTGGCACAGTCGAGAAAATTCTCGCAAAATGCGTCTAGTAGCACGTACACCACACGCTTACATCGAGATCTTTCTGGCACATTCGATAAACACGTAGATTGTTCTGTGCTGTCGTAGCAATATATTATATTATATATCACAAAGCTGAATAGCTTAAAAACCAATTTTTGTAAATGAGTCTTTTTCCTGAGAAATAAACACAAGCACATTCACTTCTGTAGTTTAATTTGTGACCAGAATTCAGTAGTATTTGCACAGGCAGTAGACATAATACAGCTGCAAAAAACAATATCTAGATTAACACTTTATTAATAGTTCTTTTAAAAACAAAGTTAAAAATACTCTCATAAAGAAAAAATGCTATGTAATCATTTAATTTTTTATTTATTTTGGTGATTGGGAGTATTATTTATTAATTTTTAGGTTAACGGTTTCGACATTTTACCAATTCTACCTCCAAAAATTGATTTTCCTTCTCATTATGATATATTTCAATTATTGTATTTTCCTTTAAGTATTTTTTATTTAATGTAATCAATCAACACTTTTGTAATTGCAGTCTAGTTCTATGACTAGTGCGAAATGGACAAAGTTATATCAGTGATTTTCTTTAAATTGCTATTTTGAAAATGCTATATAACATTGCTCTTTCTTGACACCATACTTCACAATGGAGGTTATGCAAGCTGATACACTAGAAGTTCTTCTCTTTGACCCATTAATTTTTATTTTTGATTCCCAATTCTCATAACTCTTTTTTACTTCAGCCTTCCATTTAAAGTTTAGTATACCAAGGTCTTTTTGAAATTTCCCTCCAGTAAAATTACTGGAGTGAAATTTCCAAAAATCTCGTCTGTAAAAAAACACAGAGGTTTGTTAGCCTGCATAGCCTATACAACTTGGTAAATTAAGTCTATGTATTAAATTATACCCAAGATAACATAAAGTGAAACTTTTTTTTGTAAACAGGAACTTCTTGCTGGTGGATTGCCACAGTCAACAACGAAACGACCACGAAAGAAAAAGAAGAAACCTAAGAGAACAACGACAACACCTCCTCCTACCTTTGGAGGACTTGCTGCATTGCTTGGCAACCTCAGAAGTAATCCGGTACGGTATCACAATAAATTTTATTAAAATTACCTTTAAAATCTATTAACTATAATGTTCAGTAAAAAAGAAAAATGATGCTCATATAATACAATGGTTCTCTGATGATGTGGTGATTTGAATGGACCATCCAGAGACAATACAAAAACAAAGTACAAAGCCTTTCACAGCTTGTGCCAAATTTATTAAAGACAAAAATATTGGGCTATATGGCCATGGTCTAATATCAAAGAAACTTTTGTTAGATGTTTTGGTGGGTCCTGTGGCAGCTACCTTCAGGAGTCTGGAGTAGATATGAATATCTCAAAGATTAGATCAACATAAGTGTGAATTTCATGGACATTCACATCTTGTCCAGAGTACTGGAGAATATGAGAGCTGCCAAAACACCATGTGAAAATGCCATCTGTGTTATGATCATCAAAAGAATAGTCTGACATCTTTATCTTTTTACTGGGTGGAAGATTGTGGAGTGAAAATAAATGTAACAAAAATGAAATTATGAGAGTAAATGACAAAGAAAATATGTGAAGGAAATGCCGCGGGGGAGAATAAATCGGTAGACAGGTACAGATTCTTAGAGAGTATGTTGACTAAGGAATAGACCACCAAGCAAACAACTGGATGCAGAATAACAATACCAAGCGAAAAAATCAAAAGAAAACAAATTTTGTGTATCACGGTGTTCTTGGACTTCAGTATTTTATTTTATGGGTCAGAGATATAGGCAGTGAGGAAAAGAGATAGAAGTAGCATTGAGATCCTGGAGGTATGAATGTAAATAATAAGGTGGGTGGATAATTAAGCAATTAAGTGCTTAAAAGAATCTTCTTCTTCTATCAGGGACTAGGCAAATCACCTGTACCGGTCCCAAAGGAATATACCCACTTCACCAACATGTCCTAGGTCTTCCTATACTTCATTGTCCAAGAGGCTTGTACTGGTAAACTTCCTTAGGCAGCCTGCCATCTGACATCCTATTCATATAAACAATCCATCTCTCTTTGTTCTCTGCAATACAAATTTGGAGATTCATAATGTTCAACTCATTACAAATGTCTTCACTGTAGAGACTCTCTCTTCATGTGCAGCCTTAACAGATCACACGAATTTCATCTCAAATGCCTGTATCCTACTCAGATGATTTTTGCCAGAACCCAAGTTTCAGAACCATATAATAACACTGGCACAGCCATTATCTTATAAAATTTTAGTTGAGGCTCTCCTTTGTTTTTCTCAACAACACTCAACAAATTTTGCTACATACTGATTGAAA
The DNA here is from genome assembly GCA_034769895.1 of Magicicada septendecula. NCBI lineage: Eukaryota > Metazoa > Arthropoda > Insecta > Hemiptera > Cicadidae > Magicicada > Magicicada septendecula. Next base: position 85,384,023 of record CM068370.1, read on the forward strand.
CTTAGCCAACTCATGATCAACATCATAATCTACATTGATAAGTGATAATCAACAGCCAAGATATAGGAAATTGACAACTGGCCTATACTCTTATTATCCAGTACATTCTTAGTCTGTAAGAGGTATTTGCCCATAAATGCCATAGATTTTGTCTTCTGCACAGAAATTTTCATGTTGTAATTTAAAAAAATTTGCTGTAACTGGAACATTGCTCTCTGGAGCTCGCATTTGTTGTTTTGGATGGTTACTTGATCATCCACAAACAGCATTGTATTCATGTATGTTCTATTATTTATTTTTATTCCCAGATCTACTCGTACTTTCCACTATCTATGTCATCAATATTGTGATATGTTACAGCCTTGGTCCATTCCTTGAGTAATGTAAATCTCTTCTGTCAAGTTTTCTCCTATATAGATACAATAATCCTTGTATAGATACAATACTATCCTTGTACAATAATAGAAGCTCTTTATAACTTCTGCAAGATGTTTAGGATAATCCCTCTTACACATAATATCCCACAGAATGGATCTGTTAACTCTATCAAATGCTTTCTCGTAGTCAATGAAGGCAAGGTGTGTCTCCAAATTAAATTCCCTTCTTTTTTCAATCAATATTTTCAAAGAGAATATGTCATAACTGAAAGATTGCCCCTTATAAAAACCTACCTATTCGCCCAGAAGTAAAATATCTGAGATAGAACAAAGTCTTTCATTAATAATTTTTTCGTATAACTTGTAAATTTATGTATCAAAGTTGTCTTGATTGTTCATCATCTTTTTTCACAGTACTGCACTTTATATAATAATGAAACTTTCACTTGTGAACTTACTTGTCTTTTCTCGTCGAACGCATTTCGGCGTAATGTTCACCTTCGTCAGCTTAGAGACAGCTAAGCTCTAAGCTGTCGAAGGCGAACACTACGCTGAAACGCATTCGACGAGAAAAGACAAGTAAGTTCACAAGTGAAAGTTTCATTATTATATAAAGTTATGTATCAAGCTTATACCTCTATAATTTAATAGTACAGTTCTATCACCTTTCTTAAAAACAGAAACTACCTTGGCTACTCTCCATTCATCCAGGTTCCTGCAAATGAAGCAGTCTAAATTTCAATAATGTACTAAAGTATTTCAGCAGTTCTGAGTTTATGCCATCCAAACTAGCTGATTTCTGATTCTCCACAGATAAAAATGCCCCTTCTAGTTTTCAAATGTTATTGAATCTACACCTGTGTCCTCTCTTATGCTTTCTACATCTTCTTGGGGAATGTTACGGTCATACATAGTTCCCTGTAATGCTCAATCCATTTTTCCTTGGGAATCAAATTCAGATGCTCTCTCTCTCTCTTCTTGCTCAAGTTGCTACATTAATTTGTATACCACCATTTGACATCCATGTATGTCATCCTCTATATTACTAACAAATCTATTCCATTATTTGTTATACGCTTCCTGCATAATGTATTTCACGGCATTATGTTTCTGCTTATAAATATTCAGATCTTCACTGATGGTACTTGTGATAAGCCGATTGCTTTTCTCATATCACTTGCTATATCTGTTCATTCTGTATTTTGAAAACTATTTTCTGAGCATTTATTTGTTTTCTTCAAAGCACTTAATTGCACACTTTTCCCAAAAGGTTCTATATATTACTCCATTCTTCTTCTGTATTGTTACTAGTAGTGATCAACTGTGCTTAAAAGAATCGAGGAAGGTAAAACACTTTTGTCGTTTATATGGGAATAAAGGAAACTGGATTGAACTTTCCTCAGGAGAGATTGTAACGGGACAAACCAGGTGGTTTATGTTCATTTCATAATAATTGTAATAATCTGTAGTCACCCGCTGAGCAACAGTCTTGATCACGAAAGCTTGATTTTTTTGAACACCTTGTAGTCAGTGCAGTACCAAGCCGTATGAGGCACAAAAGCTATTAGTGTCTGGGAATGTGAAAGAGCGCGTGTTTGTGCCGCTTTTTTGTGACATGTGCTCAGAGGACACAAAAGGGCATGGGAAAGTATGTAATCTCCAACTCATAGCGGAGATGCGGCGAATTATTCCTGCTCATTAGTTTTAAACCAATCACAGTACAAGCTGACGGCAACGCCTAACACCTGGCGGGTAGGCAACCAAGCACACGAGGTTCACAAGCGCCGAGCAGTTGGACACCACTCATTAAACAGTACAGTCGAGTAAATATAACGCAGCCTCGGAATTTCAGTATACCGACATGAATTATGTAGCCAAGGTCTACCGAAATAGTCTAAATATGTAACAGTGTCAGTGAAATCTACGTAATACATAAACGGGCAGAATTAGAACAGTGTTTAGTGATGAAAGTGAGAGTTAAGGAGAGAGATGGCGGGACTAGACGGATAACACGTGGAGGTACAATGTAAAAGTAACTATTGTAACGCTAAATGAAGTAAAACTATAATTATCAATGAGCTCATATAAGAGGGGGTAAAGAAATATAAAAAGAAAGAGTGAGAGAGCGTGTGTATGTAAAATAACAGGGGAAAATAAAACGTAAAAGTACTGGTAAATAAGTAGCGGTTAGTATAATAAGATACTACGTAATAGATGTCAGTAGAAAGAAATATAAAATTAAGAGAAAGTAAGAAGTGATTAAATTTGAATAAATAAATAAGATTTGTTTTGACGGAATAAATGTGTTAGAGTAGTTACTTTGCCATTACCATTTCCTAGTGTTCTGTGCTGAAAAAATTCGTCTAACGTTCCGGGGAATTTTCTGAATTGTGGGAAGTCAGATAGCAAAATTATCCAGTGTTTTAATTAAGGTATAGTATAAAGGTTTCCATATCTGTCCTTCAAAGATATTGGTGGCGGCGCTGAACGTCTGATGGTGTATGAACAGGTAAGATTCTGGCAGAGTATTTTTTTTTTTAATTTATAAATTTGTTTCTTTATAATTGGTGACCCTGCCAGGATATTTGTATATATATTATATGAATTAGACCTATTTTGAAGCACAGAAAATAGGATTTGGGTAACGGCGTATTTGTGAATTGATTGTATATATTAAACGTATATTTTAAGGTTATGTTTTGGGTAGCGTAGCATACGAAATTATTACGTATTGATAACGATTTTATGTGTTGAGTATTTTGATTTAATGTGTATAATTATTGAGTAATAGAAGGGTTATAGTGGGTGTTATGTAAAGAGTTATTATTTAAATAATTTTGTTTAACATGGCTAAGGCACAAGTAAACGAAATAGACTTCTCATGGGGGGAATGGGAAGACGAGTTCAGAGGGATTGTCGATAGAATGACGGATGATGAGTGGTGTAAACTGAATGATAATTTGAGACGAATGGAAGAACAAGAAGAGGGAATATTCGCTGAAATTAAAAAGCATAGTGATGATATTATTATTGGTAGTGAGATGACAAATAATAAAGGTAAAATAGTTGAAGTGATAGTGGTAGAGAATAAGACAGTGAATAATGATAGTGTAGGGGTGATAGAAAACGGTAGAGAGACAGCTCAATTAAACGAGAATGAAGACGATCAGGTAGCAGATAATAAGGTAAGTAACGATGATATGAGTGAATCTGATTATAAGATGCATATGATGAATATTATAAAAACAACAATGGATGATATTATTCATAATATGAATAAACGGTTTAAGGAAAGTGAGGAACTGATGAATAAGGGTTTTGATATGATGAACAAACATTTTGACGAGTTAAACACAAAATTGGATGAAAGGGAGGAACTGATGAATAAGGGTTTTAATAAACTAAGGGATGTTATTAATAAACGAGATGAAAAGTGGGAAGGAGATAGAGGTCGATTAAAGGAGAATAAAGAAGGTGAATTTAAACAGGTGAGTAGTTATAATGGTGTTAATTATAATGATGAGAGCATAGTGGGGGTAGAAAATGGTACAGATAATAAGGTAAGTGATGATTTTAAAGCAAGCGATAATTATAATGGGCAGACAATTACGAATAATAATGGTGATAGTTTAAGTGCAAATAAAGTAGTAGTTGAAAAGGTAAGTGGGGATGAGAATAATGGTGATATAATTAAAAATGTGGTGTTAGAGAGTAAAGTTGTGAATAATGATAGTGGTGATGAAGTTTTAGTGGAAATAGAAATTATTGATTAACCAGTGGTGGATGAGAGTGAGAGAGATTGTGACGAGAGGTTAGGTTGGCAAAGGGCAAATTTTCCCCGTGGTTTAAGTGGAGTAAAGACTCCACTAGTGTTTTACGAGGACAGAGTTTCCTCTAGAAGTTGTGTGGAAGACGAGGTGTCTTCAAGTAGTCCCTTGTAAGACCAGGAAGTGTTATAGTAATTTTGTGGTGCCCTTTGCATGGAGTGAGATAGTTCAGGGGGGTTGTGACAGGTGTTATGATGAGAGGTATTTTGAGAGAGTGAGAGAGATAGAGTTGTTCAAGTTAAAAAGGAGTTATAAAGAGTTGATAGAGAGAATAAATAGTGAGAGAATTGTTAATAAAGACTTACCTTGGGGAGTAATGAGTACAGAAATAATAAATGAAAATAGTATTATTAAGAAAAAGCACTTACCTTGGAGTAGAACCAGTGTACTTGTAGTAGGAGATAATTGTGGTGATGATATAACTCACCTGGGTTTAGCAACAAATACTGACGGAGACAGGAATAAAATTATCAATGTAGACAGGTTTATGAGTTAATAATGGAGAATACTCTGGTGAATTATTCTTACGGTATAGGGAATAAACAAAAAATAAAGGGTTATTATATTAATGGTAATAATATAATGAATGTGAATAAAAATGAATTGTGTTATATTAAAACGAGATTGATTTTCGATGATGGTGGTTAGATACGTAGTAAATGAACATTTAATTATTTGAGTTAATGGTAATTACTTGGCTTACTTATGTAATGAGGTGTGGTAAACAGTGAAATGATATGACGAAAAATTGTAAATAAATTTGTAGTGGTGTTAAATGTATTGTGTTAAGGTTATGTTGTTACGATGAGATATCAGCTGATGCAGGGTGTTATGTGTACATTGTATTCAATGTAGTCAATTTACAGGTTTGTTTGAGTCCATGACAGTAATATTTTGTTTGAAGTGAATAATTAACAGTGTGTAGTCATGAATCTTTATAATGAAAATGAAATTAACATAAAATGTTTGAAAGATAGAAATTTTGGTAGTAAATTTAAAGTTTTAATTTGAAGGTTACAAAAAATGACAAATGAGTTTTATTATGAAATAAAATAAATGCAAGATGAAATTAAATGAATTAAAAGTGTTTTGAATAACGTAACTGAGGTAACTTACAGTGTTTGGATTATGAGGTAATTAAAATTTATGGGAGAGGATTTAATTAATATAAAATGTTTTAAGTAATGCAATTAAAGTAATTAATTAATTTGAGATGGGCTGATTAATTTAAAAGATAGAAATATATGTATTAAATTTGAATAATTTATTTTGATCTGAAATGGATAATAAATGGTAGACAATTATAATCAAATGATTAAAATGCTTAATAGAAATTCATAGTTGAATTTATAATGTAACAAGTGAAAGATTTACTAGAATTTGAAACTAAAGTAAAGCTGTAAAGTATGTAATTTTTGGTCAAACTTAAATTTGAAAGGTTTGTCTTGATGTAATAATAGCAATGTTCATTTTGAGTGTTTATTATGAGAAGCATAAGGTGTCTAGTTGAGTAGTATGTAACTGTGTATTTTACATGTGATTCCCCACTTTTGGGCGGTCACGGCCTCACCGAACCCTGACCGTGGAATTGGCTCATCTTTAACCGGCTATGGTCAGGGCACATTACGTTATGCGCTGCCTAAGTCTGGCCATAGCTTGCTATAGTTGTAAAGGTGAATTTAGAAATTAACAGGGGTGAATCAGGGGAATCACCATAACTATGGAACAGTGGCTACCATCGAATGGGATGGTAGACTGTATAAGGGCATATAACTAATGTTTAGTGGAATTACTGGTGTCCTCGGATACCAGTAATGTCGAATGTTTTATAACGCCAAAGCAAGAATGGTGTAGGCAGCGTCTACACCCTAAAAAACTTCAGTTCTTGTGGAGGCAAATGGGCGCTACAGTCCAGGGGGGGCAATAGTGTGTGTGGAAGGAGGTTTTTTAAAATGTTAATAAATAAGTTCTTATTGAATAAGAAATAAGATGAAATTGATGATTATTGTAATGGTGCGATAATAATGAAGTATTGGAGGAGGTTGTTTTGATTATCCATGTATCTGTTGTATCGAATAACTTTGTATTTTTTATTAATTATGTTCTGTATTAGTTAATGGTAGCAGTAGTCATTTGCATTAACAATGTTAAATTGAGATGTTGAAATGAAAAAGTAAGATGATATAGTTGTTTACTTGAATTCAAACTTGAATTAGTAAATCATTTTAAAGTTGAAATTATAATGGTCAAGAATATGGTGATATACATGGTATAAATAAAATGTCTTATGTTGGATTAAGAATGTATCTTAAACAATGTATTTGTGTATTTGAAGTTAGAGTAGAAAACCAGTACTTTACAAAAGACAAACCAGTACGGGCTACGAGGAAACCAAACCAGTTGGGGATATGACATTATAAAAGACCAGTTCTCGATGTGTTTGTTTAATTGTTACAGAGTCTGGTGATACTGTGGTGGCAAGCCTGTCTGACTTTATGGTGTTGGGATCTCGACAAGGGAAGTCCAGTAAGGTCATTCAGGTGCGGCCACAGTCGCCGGACAAGGGGGGTAAGTTACCCATGATTTTAATAAGGATTTACGGGGGGGGGTCAGTGGTGCCATATCCTAACTGGTCCTCTTAGGTTTTTAGGCAATGAGAGTTTTTTTGTTTTGACAGAAAACCTCTCATTGGGGGGGGGGTATTGTAATGGGACAAACCAGGTGGTTTATGTTCATTTCATAATAATTGTAATAATCTGTAGTCACCCGCTGAGCAACAGTCTTGATCACGAAAGCTTGACTTTTTTGAACACCTTGTAGTCAGTATGGTACCAAGCCGTACGAGGCACAAAAGCTATTAGCGTCTGAGAATGTGTAAGAGCGCGCGTGTGTGCCGCTTTTTTGTGACATGTGCTCAGAGGACACAAAAGGGCATGGGAAAGTATGTAATCTCCAACCCAAATTCATAGCAGAGGTGCGGCGAAATATTCCTGCTCGTTACTTTTAAACCAATCACAGTACGAGCTGACGGCAACGCCTAACACCTGGTGGGTAGGCAACCAGCGCACGAGGTTGACACAGTCGTCGCCGAGGAGTTGGACACCACTCATTAACAGTACAGTCGAGTAAATATAATGCAGTCTCGGAATTTCGGTAGACCAACGTGAATTACATAGCCAAGGTCTACCGAAATAGTCTAAATATGTAACAGTGTCAGTGAAATCTACGTAATATGTAAATGGGCAGAATTAGAACAGTGTTTAGTGATGAAAGTGAGAGTTAAGTAGAGAGATGGCGGGACTAGACGGATAACACGTGAAGGTACAATGTAAAAGTAACTATTGTAACGCTAAATGAAGTAAAACTATAATTATCAATGAGATCAAATAAGAGGGGGTAAAGAAATATAAAAAGAAAGAGTGAGAGAGCGTGTGTACGTAAAATAACAGGGGAAAATAAAACGTAAAAGTACTGGTAAATAAGTAGCGGTTAGTATAATAAGATACTACGTAATAGATGTCAGTAGAAAGAAATATAAAATTAAGAGAAAGAAAGAAGTGATTAAATTAGAATAAATAAATAAGATTTGTTTTGACGGAATAAATATGTTAGAGTAGTTATTTCGTCGTTACCATTTCCTAGTGTTCTGTGCTGAAAAAATTCGTCTAGCGTTCCGGGGAATTTTCTGAATTGTGGGAAGTCAGATAGCAAAATTATCCAGGGTTTTAATTAAGGTATAGTATAAAGGTTTCCATATCTGTCCTTCAAAGATATTGGTGGCGGCCCTGAACTTCTGATGGTGTATGAACAGGTAAGATTCTGGCAGAGTATTTTTTTTTTTAAATTTATAAATTTGTTTGTTTCTTTACAAGATAAGCTACTGAAGGAGAAGACATAAGCTCCTAGATGATATAAAACATGGGATATTGTATGAAGATGTGTTTACTCAACTCTGGAATGGATTTTAATGGAAATGGAGGCATCTGGTACCTGCCACTAAAAGGCTTTCTCAATTTTCAGTGTTAATGCTCACAGTTTTCATCTATTATTTGTTATACTAAATATAGACAATTAAATAATATGTGAAAATAAGTAATAACATTTGTATCTCTTAACAAAGAACTATTTTCACATTTCTTTCTAGTACATTCTGTGTATGTGTATTTGTTGTGTGTGTACATCCCTTTCTATACCTAACGTTTTAAAATCTCTCTTATTTATTACTATTAAGTATGAAAATACCGACACGGGTGACTGAACTCACTAGTAAGTTAAAGCCAGAAAGTAGGGCGTTTACCTTGATTTGTTTACAAAAATGTGTATGCACTGTAGGGCAACTAGAAGTACATAGAAGTTGTCTAACTCCATTAGTGTATATTTCCGATCTGATGATGAGCTGTGAAGCTTGAAAGCGCTAATCGGAAAAAATTTCTATAGTGGTACCGTATGCAACAGTGTTTTTTCTGTTTGTGATTATCACCACTAACACAACTTTATTAATTAAATATTTAAATGAATTTATAAAGTTGATGCATACACCACACAGAACAGTGTACAACACTGGTGTGAGCCCAATCAGATAAAATTAAAACAACAACAACAGCAACAATAATATAATAACAATCAAAATCATAATAATTGAGGCAATGATTGAGGAAAGGATGGAAAAAATAGAGGTAGCATTCAAACTATGCCAGAAGACTTACAAATCCAAATCACTATCTTATTAGACCATATACATATTGTGTTGTGGTCTCCAAGTTGCATATAACTAATTATAATTAATATTACCTCGTGTATCCGGGTACACTGGTGCTTCTCCTTGCAACTTCGTTGTTTTTAACAGCTACGCGTTTCGGGACTCATGGTCCCATCATCAGGTTGCTAAAAACGAAAATCACTCACATGGAGTACATCAACTTAATAAAATACAAATAAAAACTTTCACTCGCACATCATTCCATAACAAAAAGTCACAGTACCGCGTGCATACAATTACACCACTACACGATGCGCATCGTATCGGACCGCGCGAGCGACTAACCGTTACGCACCGTACTATCTCTACCTCTAGCTATGTGTTGTTCCAACGCGTATGGCCGTGTCATACAGTCCGTTGGACTTAAAAGAAAGCTTGTCATTCAAGAGCTGATTACCTTGGGTTTTTGAGGCCTTATAAATTTCAAATTCTTCCAGCACGTCCATAAGCCTGCCCTTTTTACAGAAATGTAACGGCCTGAAGCTACTTTGAAAACTTGAGTAATTATGGTTCTGGTTGACTAAATGCAAGGCAAAGTTTGATTTTACCTTCTGGATATCACCTCTAGGGAGATGTTCTCTGTACCTATCCAGAAATTTCCTGCCCGTTTGTCCAACATAAAAATTGTTGCAGTCCTCGCATTCTATTTTATAAATACCAGAACAGTTTTCTACTAGTCTGTTGATCACTGGTCTCAAGGCATTCAAAATACAATTACTCGTTTTGAAAGAAACTGCGAAACCGTGTTTTTTAAAAACGTTCTTAATAGTATTAGGCAAAAGATTTGTAAATTCCGTTGGTATATATTTAGTGTCACTGTTGTGTGTTTTGTTTATGCTTCTATTTTTATATATGTTCCTCTTCTGCCTCGCTACTATTTTGTCTATAACTGTACCACTGTAACCATTGGCCACCGCGATATACTTTATCCTATTAAGCTCATCAATGTAGTCTTCTGCCTCTAACGGAATTTTTAGTAATCTGTTAACCAACGAGTTGAATGATGCCATTTTTTGTGCAAATGGATGAAATGAAGAAGCATGAATAGTAATATCTGTGGCGGTTGGTTCCCTATAGATGTTGAACCTAAACAAATTATTTATTTTCCGCACAGTTATGTCCAGAAAATTTAGGCTACCATTATTTTCCATTTCCGTGAACTTTATTTTTGGGTGTATACTATTTATGTATTTACTCAAGGTTTCTATTTGTCTATGCGTGCCACTAATAACAAGGAATGTGTCATCCACATACCGAGTGTATGAGATGATATTTTTTGTAAAGCTTGTTTTTATGCGATAATATGTGTTCATTTTCAAAATGGTTAAGATAAAGATCGGCCAAGAAACCACTGAGTGGCGATCCCATTGCGAGGCCGTCGTCCTGCACAAAAAATCGGTTATCAAAAGTGAAATAATTCTGGCCTAATATTATTCTTAGCAACGCGATAAGTTCATGGATTTTTGTTGATCTAAAGTGCCTGAATCCTCCAGGTTTTTCTGTAAAATATCAATCGTTTGGGGCACAGGGACATTAGTGTAAAGGTTCGTAATGTCAAAGGACACTAACTTATATTGTGGTAATACTAGGCCTACTATCGATTCCACTCTGTCCACAAACTCAATACTATTTCTGATGCTGTGGTTAATGTCTATTTTAATATTACTTTTCAAGATCTGTAAAAGTTTCTTAGCTACCTTATACCCAGGTGCTGTGGTAAAATTAACCACAGGACGTATGGGCATACTCTCCTTGTGTAATTTTGGAAGGCCGTTAAGTGCGGGACCTTGGGTGTGTATTGGTTTTAGCAGACGCATAGTGCGTGTATCAAATAGGCATGTGGATCTATTAATACAGTTGTTGATATCCTTAACGTAGTTTGTAGTGGGGTCTCTTGTCAAAGGACATATGTTATTATCGTGAATAAACTCATAAACTTTCTGTTTGTATTCGTCTTGATTTAGGATTACAATTGTATTGCCTTTGTCAGCTTTAGTTATGATAGCATTATTGTTATCGAGTTTTTGTTCAATATTGCGTACAGTTTTTATATCCCTGCGATATTTATAGTCAGGTAGACGCTTTTCACTTTTTAACATACGGTTCAGTTTGTTATTAATGAACACACGAGCCTCGTTTTGTTTATCTTGATCACTTAGTATTTTTACGGCCGCTTCAGCATTAGTTACTTCGCGAATAATATTGTGTTTAGATAGTCTTGGAAGGTTATAATTTAGGCCTTTGCTTAATAATTTCTCTTCTACTCTAGTAAAATTTATGCTGCTATCGTTAACCATACGTGTATAAAATGTGTGTTTATTGTAGTCTATGTGTAACTACGGTCCGTTTGGTACTGTTTTCTTTTCAATTTTTCAAACTTTATTTTTTGTACGTTTACGATCTTATATTACGAATTTGCGTCTCAATACATGACAAGACTTCATGAACAACAACTGGATGAATTTTATTAAGAATTTCCAAGTATGCATGATACAGTTCGTTTAATTTGGTCTTTTTGGAATGAAGATGTTTAATTTCTTCTTTCATCCACACTTTCTGAGCCAATTTTTGGGCAACAGAAGCCGATGAAGATGTGTTCTTGATGTTAACTCTAACCTACTTAGGCGTTATATCCATGTATAAGCATTTCTTATTAAATCTGATGTCGAGACTAGCTTTTATTAGTTTGACCTTTATATTTTTGTATTTATAGACCAACTTTGCCTGAGTAGCTTCAATATACATATTGTGTTGTGGTCTCCAAGTTGCATATAACTAATTATAGTTAATATTACCTCGTGTATCTGGGTACACTGGTGCTCTTCTTTGCACTTTAGATCAACAAAAAATCCATGAACTTATCGCGTTGCTAAGAATAATATTAGGCAAGAATTTTTTCACTTTTGATAACAGATTTTTTGCGCAGGACGACGGCCTCGCAATGGGATCGCCACTCAGTGGTTTCTTAGCCGATCTTTATCTTAACCATTTTGAAAATGAACACATATTATCGCATAAAAACAAGCTTTACAAAAATATCATCTCATACACTCGGTATGTGAATGACACATTCCTTGTTATTAGTGGCATGCATAGACAAATAGAAACCTTGAGTGAATACATAAATAGTATACACCCAAAAATAAAGTTCATGTTGGAGATGGAAAATAACAGTAGCCTAAATTTTCTGGACATAACTGTGCAGAAAATAAATAATTTGTTTAGGTTCAACATCTATAGGAAACCAACCGCCACAGATATTACTATTCACGCTTCTTCATTTCATCCATTTGCACAAAAAATGGCATCATTTGGTTAACAGATTACTAAAAATTCCCTTAGAGGCAGAAGACTACATCGATGAGCTTAATACGATAAAGTATATCGCGGTGGCCAACGGTTACAGTAGTACAGTTATAGACAAAATAGTAGCGAGGCAGAAGAGGAACATATATAAAAATAGAAGCATAAACAAAACACACAACAGTGACACTAAATATATACCAACGGAATTTACAAATCTTTTGCCTAATAGTATTAAGAACGTTTTTTAAAAACACGGTTTCGCAGTTTCTTTCAAAACGAGTAATTGTATTTTGAACGCCTTGAGACCAGTGACCAACAGACTAGTAGAAAACTGTTCTGGTATTTATAAAATAGAATGCGAGGACTGCAACAATTTTTATGTTGGACAAACGGGCAGGAAATTTCTGGATAGGTTCAGAGAACATCTCCCTAGAGGTGATATCCAGAAGGTAAAATCAAACTTTGCCTTGCATTTAGTCAACCAGAACCATAATTACTCGAGTTTTCAAAGTAGCTTCAGGCCGTTATATTTCTGTAAAAAGGGCAGGCTTATGGACGCGCTGGAAGAATTTGAAATTTATAAGGCCTCAAAAACCCAAGGTAATCAGCTCTTGAATGACAAGCTTTCTTTTAAGTCCAACGGACTGTATGACACGGCCATACGCGTGTTGGAACAACACATAGATAGAGGTAGAGATAGTACGGCGCGTAACGGTTAGTCGCTCGCGCGGTCCGATACGATGCGCATCATGTAGTGGTGTAATTGTATGCACGCGGTACTGTGACTTTTTGTTCTGGAATGATGTGCGAGTGAAAGTTTTTATTTGTATTTTATTAAGTTGACGTACGCCATGAGTCCCGAAACGCGTAGTTGTTAAAAACAACGAAGTTGCAAGGAGGAGCACCAGTGTACCCGGATATACGAGGTAATATTAACTATAATTATTAGACCAAGTCAGACACTGCAGTGCTAAAGTCAGGAATGTTTATCTGGGGCAGAGACAATAGCTAATAAAGGACTCTCAGAAATAGAAAAGAAAGGAAGGGAATTTCTAGGAAAATCCTGGCACCCAGAATAGTATCAGCAAATGTGTTTGTATTTTATTTGATACCATACTAAGAGTTGTATTGAAAATCTTGACAATGATAAAGACCTTTCGTCCTTACGAGTGGCTCTACAGACACTTTAGAAGAATGGAACCACAAAGAATAGCACACAATATCTTCAAGGAGAATAGAAAGACACAAGTACCATACCATAGGTGAATAAAGACTATCAGGATTTAGAAAAATGTGGAGAGAAAGAAGAAAAAGATACAGGAAACAGAGAAGTGGTGAGAAGGAAAACTGGAGGTGAAGGATTTTTTCCAAAGAGAAACCCTGGGGAACCAGATAAATGTTTAAATAAACTGACCCTGAGTATGGATACAATTTTCTAAAAATTAGGTATTTATTTAAGATAATTAGTATTCACACAGAAACACTTCTAATATTATAGTAAAAATGTACCATTTTTTTTTCTTATATAAAAGAGTACCTGTTTTGAATGCAAACTTTTAATGAATGGCGAGTATTTGTAATTGAATATAAATCAGAAATGATTACATGCTTATATTCGTTTTAATACAATGTGAATATATAATGAAGTTCCAACAAAACAGTAATAATTTATATTTTGAAACTAATATGCATTATTTGTTATCTAGTCTGGAGGAAGCAGTGGAAATGGAGGATTTGGTGGATTATTCAGAGGTAGCAGGCAAAACACATACAATAATGATGATGGTGAATTGTCAGTAAGTACAATGAATATCTATTAGTTGGTCTAATCATTTTGTACATACTCTATTATTGCTATACACCTTCATTATATTGCTATGACAATTACATAATGCTCTCAAATGTTCGAGAGCACCATTCTACACATTTCTCGGTTAGCCGAGCAGGGGTAGGATCTTTGGCAAGGTAGTGTACTCATGTAGCTTCCAGACTATTCGAGCACTTGTAGCTATGAAAATTATGCCACCAAAAGAATAGAAAATTATTCTGAAACCTCTGCAGGATAAGCAACAGTGGCCAGCTTAGTCAGTTACACCTGCCAATATTGTAATAAGGTGGCATTATTATTGCATGTGGGCAAATTTAACTTCAATTACTGTCTGAGAGTACCTTGTAGATTTGAAATTGTTATTTGTGACTAATTAAAGCTGGTAATTAGTGATTTCATTGGTGTCTGTATTTTGTTTCTACTGTACAATATGACAATCCGTGGGACTGTCATAGCAATGGGTCAGAAGTGCAATAGTGGATTGAGATTCTTATTTGTCTAAATATGACTGCACTGGTTGTCTTTCGTCATTAATCATATCTGATTTCACACATCCTTCCTTAAGAGTAAAGAACAATGGCAACAGAATTTTTTTTTAGGTGTCAGTCTTTTTTGCCCAACAAGGGCTGTGTTACTTTTATTGGTTTGAGCTTGTAATTGGTGATAGGATAGTGGTTGGTATGTAAATATTTCCATAGTGTACGTATGTCACGGTCATCATCCCTTATGTTACAGCAGCATAAGCGTTTTTTGAATTGTCACAGCTTCTCTGAGTTTCTGTTCTATTGTATTGGTAATAGTGACTATTGTTTTTGTGCCTTCAAATTGTATATTGTGGTCTCTGTGTAGTGTTGTACTAATACCAATTTTTTGTTATCTTTCTTATAATATATTTGTGACTTTCAAACTACATTAAAGCCTTTTTCCACATCCTGGCTTCCAAACTTATCAATCATATCCTTCTTCATAAACTGCAATTTCTTCTGGATATGTGTCCAAAATATCTCAAGTACAAATGCTTCATTTTCCTTGACAAATACGTAAAGACCTTCAGCTGATTTAAAACAGATTTGTTAGTTCAGTGTGTGTCCAAAAAATTCTTAGCATCTGTTGCTACCCACACACATTTCAAAGGCTTTAATTCTTTTCTTTTTCATGATGTTATGTTCATTGTCCAGGTTTCAGAGGTGTAAGTGGCTCCTGGAGTAAGTAGCCTTATTAACTTTAATTTGGAGTTCTGCAATATTGCCGTGTCATTCCAAAATCAAGTTAGTTTAGTGACTGCATTCTGAGCCATATTTATTCTTCTTCTAATTTATTTATTGCGTCCTTATTTATTTGTTAGTAGGGAACCAAGATGTAAAAAATTCGTCGACTATATTGGAACCTGCTACTTCCCTGACATTCATGGGTGCACGCTGAATTATCATTACTTTAGTTTTAGCTTTGTTAAGCAGCTGCCTACACTTCTCACTTTCTGTTTTAAGGTTTTCCATTATGTTCTGGAGCTCAGTACCACTGGTTTCTAGAATAAGAGTATCACGAGCAGATCTCAGGTTGCTGAATTTGGGGCCAACTATCAAAATACCCTTATCCCAGTTCTCCAATACCTGTCTTATCATGAATTCTGTGTACATGCTGAAAAGCAGAGGAGACACCTCTGCCTCACAGTGGAACCTATAATAAAAAATCCAAATAGTTTATTGTTAACCCTCACCTTTGCAAGATTATTTTCATAGAGATTTTTTAATCAGCCACGCAAATGGTGATTGACTCCCATCCTTTCTAGTACAAACAAAATTTTTGCCATTTTACACACTCAAAAGCTTTGGTGTAATCTGTGAAGCATATTTAAGTATTACAATTAAATGTGTATACTTTTATGATGATTTGCTGAACATGCAGTATTTGCTTGCAAGTTTCCTTACCAGTGTGCAATAAATTTGTTCTTCATATATTTCAGTAAGCAGATACGGTTTCAATCTATTATTAATTATTCGAAGTATCACTTTTGCTGACATCGCTGATGAGTGTAACTGTCCTGTAGTTGCTGCAGTCTGCTGGTGAACCCTGAATAAAAAATGGAACAAGTATAGATTCCCACCATTCTGTTGGGCATTTTCCAGAATCTCAGACTAACAAGCAGATTCTGTGAATGATGTTAACACCAATCTCTCCACTTAATAACATTTTAAAATCTGCTGAAATTAATATCAAGGGAAGTAGTTACGAATAAAGTTAACACTTTCTTGGTGTCTGAATTATTCTGGGTTCTAGCAGGATTGATGCTGTTTCTCACACTTTTTTCAAATGATGTAGTACAGAATATGAATGTATTTAATGCATAATTACAGTCATAACAAAGTAGCATAACAAAATTTAAAATTTGTTGTTAACCACATATCCTCTCAAAATCTATCTAAATTGTATATGTACTGTACTTTTTCTATCTAAAGCTGAAAATATTAATTTCTGACATAAAAAGTTGAAACTTTACTATGCTGCATTATACTGTACTACAACATTATTCTCAAACTATTTACTTTTATCTTACGAATGTTAAACTAACATTTCCTGTATACAAAACAAACATTAAAAAATAAAAAATACAATTTTTTCATTAAAAAAATTTAGCATCAAGTTCTACAGTCTAGCACAAAAAACCAACACTGTGCGGGATAAATGACAAGATACACAAACAAAAATAAATCTCCGATTTTGCAGTATAATTTGTAATTAAAAATATTCTTCATTATACTGTAGGGCTACACAACACAACACACTAAACTCAACATTACTAAACCTCTGCCAAAAGCTAGAAGTTCAAAAGTCATATGTTTATGATTTTAGACTAGAAAGATCTGAAATTAAGTCAACAAATGCGTGTCCAACAAGAAATTAAATACTCATACACAAGAAATAATTATTCCTTTGTAAGTAACTCCGTTGAGTTTCCTGCAGGTCTCCTATGTAATATCTTTAAATAAATACACTGCAAGTAGGTTTATTGTCACCTGACATACATCTCATAGAAATTGTTCTGTATCTTCAGAGGTCTGTTTGAATTGTAATTGAATGTCTTGCTCACAATACAGCTAACTAATTGTGAGTGAGACATTCAATTACTATTCAAACAAACCTCTGAAGATACAGAATAATTTCTGTGAAATGTACTTCAGGTGAAAATAAATCTCATTGCAGTGTATTTATTTTAAGATATTATACAGAAGAAATAATAAAAACCAAAGTCACTTTTTGTCCAGTAGATGCTGTAACTGCCAAATGCACTTGTCAGAATAAACGATTTGCAAGAAAAGTATCTTTGGTCATTAAACCATTGGCATATGTCAAAATAAAAAAAAGAATACTAAATAAAACATTAATAAAACAACAATGGTTATTTACAGGATGATGGGGAACAGCCACGGCAGAACCAAGGATTGTTAGTAAATGCTGCCATTAACATTACTAAGGCTGTATCAGAGTTCATGGGACTCGTCTTTCAGGTAACTGTCTGCTACACTATGAACAATAATCAATACATTAACAAACCGTACATTTGATATTTTGTTTGGGACATGCCCATAATTTCTAGAATAATTAACTTTCTAACAGATATATAGCAAAAATACCATGAAAGTGTAAGAAGCAGTAAATAACATATCAAACAATTAATTTAAATGACTATAAACTGTCAAAAAAGCATAAACTTTAACGGGAAAGTATGTAATATTTTAATTTTAAAGAATTAATTTTTTTTCTTATGATTCTTGAAACAATACACTCAATTGACAGTGCAGCATATTACAAATTCTTGATTTCAATCATTTAATAGGTACTGAAGATCAACACACACACACACACACACACACACACACACACACACACACACAATAAATAGAATTACAAAACAAGGACCCTCATGCTAATACTGCATACAATGAAGTATTCTCAAATCACCTTTCAACCTAAAAGCTTTCAGCCATCTAGCCTGAAATCAGGGAAAATAAATATTTAAAAATAAATTCAGAAATCCAAATTTTGTAATATTTTCTGAACATGAAAAATTTAGACGAGGTTTTGGATACAGGATTTCCTTAGCGGAAATATTTATATAAATAAGGGGAACTTTAAAATATCAGTAATTTACATATACATTAGTTATCACAAAAATAGTTATTTCATTTTGCAACATAAAAACTACATCTGCAAAATTTAGCCTGATGCAAATTTTGCAGAATTAATATCTGTATCATTTGAAGCTGAAAGTATTAATGTATCGATATTGTCGTCTTCTTTCTGAACACATGTTCATGCTCTTCTTCTTCTATATATGTACAAACAAAATGTGCATGTCTGTGCCTACATAGACAATAAAATTTGTTAACAGTATTAACCAACTCTAGATATGTTGCTAAGTATCACAATTCTTTTCTCAAGTTTATAAGAGAACAGTCACATGAACTTGTAATAATACATGCTAAATATTGTATTGTGTACAGGGTGCTGCTCAGTCTTTCCAGCGTTTTGTACAAGGAAGAACAAATGCAATAGCGAGTTACTTCAATAATGGCAGCATCAGCTGAAAACCTACCACCATCATATGACGGACATATTATGTACCATACCATACTAAACTCCTGTGAATCAAAAGTGTGTATATAATTACAATTATGTGATTACAGTAAGACAGTGTACCAGTGACACCGATGACATTGTTTAAGCACATTACTGCCATTGATACTAAATAATTTCTTCTGCTCTGTTACTACTATTTATTTAACTTAACGTATGCTACTTATGTTTCTTTGAACAAGCTGTCAAAGCTACTGACAATACTTTACTGACACAAACTAATACAAGCTGTTTCCTTTAAAGAAATAAATGTGAATAAAGTTCCCAGTTTGTTTTTTGCATTGAACAGTGAAACATTAAAAGTCAGCAGTAGATTCTATAAAACATTATAGTGATTAATTTCTTTTACAGTTGAAATAATTTTATCACCAATAATTATGCAAATGTAATAGATATGTAGAACTTATATTATTGTTGTAAATATTATGTATATTTTGTAATAAAAAAATGTTATAGTCATGGAGCTCTTTCTTTTAATTTTTTACAAAAATGTACAACTGTGTATTGAGTAAATTTTGAAATTTACAATATGTAATAGTTCCTCTTATCATTGTTGTAATATTAGTGTATGAATTGGGAGTTGGTCATATTCAACAGGACATCCGTACGCCACAGTTGATTGCTTCCTGTTGCCAGCTAAAGGAGCACCTTTATCACCTGGCCACTTAGCACACAACAGTTACTCACTTTTGAACCAACCTAACTGAACTGCACAATATTCAGTTCATCATGGAAACAGAAGAGGATGACTGACCATTTTTTTCATGATGTTCAAGTTGTCAAAAGAAACAACAGACATCCCAGATACACAATATTCTGGGACATGCCACACGCACACGCACACACGCACGTGCGCGCACGCGCACTTCTAACCACAAATTCATATTTTCATGTTATCATCCAGGTCACCCAAATATACTAAATCGGTTTTGGCTCATCACCTACTACAGTTAACTGACTTTCAATACAAGAAATAGGAGATGGATACATTCAAATGGTTATGCAACAAAATAGAACAAGTGACAACCACTGCACTAACAAGGAAAACAACACTTCATCCAAGGAACTACAGACATTTTTGATAGGATTTTACAAAAACATATTATTAATACAGCTACAGAAAACAAGAGATTGTTGAGAGCTCTAAAAGATAGAATACTCCTACACAAGGAAAGAGTATAGAATATGCCTCCCTTATTCTTGTGACTGTACCCACACGATTCTATAAAACTAATAAAAAACAGACATGGAAACCAATGGGATGGTGGCCCACGACTACATTCAGCATGGAAGTCACTACTTCACAATGTACAGTTCAGTATTGACATGTGAACTAACATCCAATCAGAAGCTCAGTTGATAACACACAAATAAGCATATTGAAACGTCCACTTTTAAACAGTGTAAACATCAGACAGATACAATATACAAGTTTAAGGCTGAATCTCAGGAATATGGTACAACCAACTGCAAAAATACCAACTTGCAAATCATGCTGAAACACACAGTTCTATGCTTTGTGACAACTAGTCAATAGAAAACAATGGTCAGTCTTTATTAACTCTGGATGAAGTTGTTATCAGAGATGTCAAACATACATGATAACATAGGTAAATGCAAACTGGTCAGAACAACTTAATACCTGAAACAAGAATTAAGTGAGCTGTGTTCTCAGTACAGCACTTAAAACTGCCTTCTACTTGGTGTCCTCCCAGTTACGAACAATACAACTTGCAACTAGTTTCACTTGCAAACACTTAGACAAGTAACGGTGTAGCCTTAGTCAAGATCGCACTAAAGTACGTTCCAGTGTTTCAAGAACACATGAGATACGCGTTAAGCTGGCATGCAAAGGACGGAAAGCTATTCTGGACCTCTCTATGACCTATAAAAGCAAGACCATCTGGCTTAATTCAATCAATTTGTTGAGCGATTTTTCTTAGCATGGATAGAGTGTTGGTTGAAGTATTGTGGCGAAGTGTTATTGTGTTATAATTAATGTAGAACTTTATTATTTACTTTATCATTGCATGTGGACACATTTAACTGGAATTATTGTAAGAGTTGATTACAAATTGTTATGTGTGATTACTTAAAGCTGGTTATTAATGACTTCATTGTGTCTGTAATTTGTTTCCACTGCACCATATGACGATTAGTTAGACCATCATAACAGCGGGTCAGAAGTGCCACAGAACCTTTAACAGTGGAAACAGAGAACACTTTGTAGAAGAATAGTGTATGTTGCAATTAATCTGTAAACATGGACACCAGTCAGATGATGAAAGCTCTCCAAGCGCTGCTACAACAGGATGAGCAACGCAGACAGGAGGCAGAAGAAGCAGAAAAACAAGAAGATGAAAATGTAGGCAGGAAAGAGAAGTGGCAGAAGAACGACAAAAAAGGGGAGTATGGATGGTAAAAGACCAAAAGATCGTCCATGGAAAAGATGGGAAGATCCTGTCGCTATGGATGCAAGAGAGACGTTGGGAGTGCGAGGATGGAAGTCCTTTGCTACTGGTAGAGGATTAGGATAGAGGAGGCCAAGGCTTGACTTGGGACTGTAGCACCAGAGGAAGAGGAGGATAAATGAAAATAAAATGAAAGCACAAAATTTTAACACACATTAAAAATCACAACAATCAATACATTAAAAAAAAAAAAAAAAAAAATTAGTTTTTCTTACTATTTTCCCAGTTTTTTTTTTCAATCCAATACAGATTATTTCTTTAGAAACAATACAATGAGAGTAGTGAATTAGGTTATATAGGTAATGAAATTTGGTACGAATCCACTTAAATGAATGTCTCCAGTTCTAGATCAGCTGAGATGACTGCAGCTTCAACTAGTTAACGTGCCAAATGAGTAAGTAACAAGATGAGAATAATCCTTTCCAGGCTGTACAACAACTGAAGGAAAATTTTCCTGAAACATACACAACATTTGTAAAATATGAGATTGTATTAATAGTAATAGATATAAATAAGACTGGAAATATAAGAGAAGGAGATACATTCGAAAGAGACGGGAAATATATCCATACACAAATACATTTTCTGTGATTGCTTTCTTTGAGAATATCAATTAAAATGTTACTAGTGAATGGGATATTGGAATAGATAATAAAAACAAATTTACTGAGGAAGCACTACATAACAGAATAGAAGAAGCAGCATACTGAACATATGGATAAGTTAGCAGTATATCAGTCAATAGGTTAAAGACCTTTTCTGTTTTAAATATCCAATATGTAAGAACATAATCACGTATATTTATGTAAAAGAAAGTATTTGAGGAGAAATTATTGTAATTATAAAATTTACTTACAATGTTAATAGCATTTGGAAATGTTTGAGTCTCGAAGCAGATTGCAGAATATTTCCCATAAACTGCATCATGTTTACCTTTCACGGGACCCAGCTGGTTACTAGTGTACACTTGCAAACCTGGTTGATCAGTATGTACTTCCATGATACGACCGCTTTCTGGATCAACTATTCTGCAATGAAAAATATAAAATTAACTCTTCCTTATGATTAGTGAAAAATGTGGGACTAGGTTTATAAAGAATGTTGGAATTCGACTTGGTCAGTAAATTTACAGACAACTAGTAATAACATTTATAAGACTGAAGCAAATGAAATACAAGTTAAGGTAATGTGACAAGAAATTGAATTCTAACAACTTTAATTGATTAATTTATGTATCACAAGTGTATGAATGAGTATGGACTTCTTCTGTTTTAAGTTTATAAAGCAATGTATTTTTGGTAATTGTGTATATTCTTTGAATACAACCCATCATCAATTAACAAGAAGCCAATAAATGGAACATGAATTATTTAGAATATTTTTCAGAGAGATTACAACAATTTTTTTTAGAAGATCCATCATATGAAAGCAGATATAAAATCTGGTATAGATACAATTCGCTAATGAGTTGGAATATTCTTTGAAACGTGTTTCTCTGTACATACAACATATGGTTTCTATGCAATATACATGTGTTAATTATGAGAACAGATTTCTTCTGGAAGTATATTTTGACGTTTTATATATTAAAACTGCAAGAAACTAAAATAACCAAGAGTTATTGAAAAAAGAAATGATGAATATACATATGTATATTAAACTTTAAAATTTCTTGTAATGTCAACAGATAACTTTTCCATTTTTCTGCTAAAAATGAATTATTTCTGAAAATTATCCAGAGGTAACCATTTCCAATGTATCTGTTGGTAACTTTACAATAAAAATGCTGGTTAACTGGTAATTGTGTATACTCGATACTCTAACATGTACTGTAAGCAATATGTGATCCTGGTACTCAGTTCAAACTCGCAATACAATCTCCGAGATAAGAGGTCTTCTACAATCAATATACACTTCAGGTTAGAATATCACAGGTAACAACATTGTAGACAACAAATTTACACTATCTAAAGTTATATACCTTGCAGCAAAATTAAAACCTGGCTGGATAGTGCTATGGTTCAGACAGTAATTGATATCAAATCCATCTGCTTCAGCCAATTCTTCAATGGCAATTTTCAGACGTTTTGATGTTCTCAACTCATAACCAGTGTCTCCCACATCATTCATTTCTCCTGTAATTATGTACCAATACATAATTACTTACATAACTTATTATGTATTATGTACCATTACAAAATTTAAGAATGAATGACTAAATATGTCAAGAGACAAAATATGTAATGAGTACTGTACTTACAACATACCTGTACAAATAAAATTTTTCAGTGGTGTATACTTGTCAGCATTAACAGTAACATACTGATTTAGCAAGCCAACACTTCCTGATGCCTATTAAAAAGAAAAAAAGTACATAAATAATTTGTATAGTTCTGAAATTCGTTTACTTTGGTAATGTAGTATTCATTTAATTTGTTCCTAATTGATAGTATTAGTACAAAGCTTAGAATGTACGGTACATTAAACATAAAGTGAAGGAAGAATTCTAAAAAAAGGAGAGAGGGAAATACCAAAATAAATAAAGTGTGTAAGAGGAAGCAACAAAATATCGTTTCAGAGTTTCAGAAGAGTTTGTATCCAATACTGCCAAGAATTTGTACCTATGATTAAAAACTCTGAATTATGGTCTTGATTCAGAGTTGGCAACAAAGACACAGCAGTTCATAGCAGGAAAGCAATATTTATGTTAAATGAAGTGCTTTTAAACCGAAGTATTTCTAGGACCAAGAAACAAAGAGTTACTGTTAAATATACAGTTACAAAGTATGTCATAAAAAAGCAACTATGACATAGGCACAAAGGCTCAATCATACCAACGGAAGCTTCCTGAAGAGCTAAGACCATAAAAAGCATGCCAAATGAGATTGAATATGGAGGTTCTCCTTAGTTTTCTCTGATCACAATAGCGTGGACTACTACGAATTCTTACCATTTGGCCATACTATCAATAAAGTGGATCACTTTGACATCATGTCAGTTGCATGAGGCAATCCAAAAAAATGACCAGAATAGTGGGCAATCAATTCTTGGATTATGCACCATGATAATCACTAGTATCACTAGCATTGGACAGCTCACAATTCACTAGTAATTTGGACATTTTTAATAAAAAATAACACTGTTGTAATGGTGCAGCCATCCTATTCACCAGATATGGCTCCATACGACTTTCTCTTGTTCCTAAAAATGAAGAGCGCAATGAAAGGATGCTTTGTGATCATAGAGTAGATAAAAGTAAGATCCCTTAATGAACTGAAGGCTATACCAAAACAAAGAATTTCACAAATGTTTTACACACTGGAAGGAATTTTGGCATAAATGTACTGTATCTGATGGGGACTACTTTGAAGGGGCCAATATTAATTATGAAGATAAATAAAGAATTTGATTAAAAAATGAAAATTCTTGACCTTTTTTTATCACACCTCATATGTGGTATGCAAAATGAACCCACAAGAAAGAAAACACAGGTTATAGTATTTAAAGGCACCTGTGTAATGAGTACTAAGACTGTTCTCAAAGTTCTAAAACAGATGTAAAAATAATGCCTCCTTTTTTGCAACAGCACAGTAGTTTAGAAGAGGCAAGATAGGGTGCCCAAGTAAGCACTTTGGCATACAATAAAGATAGCAGAGCCAATACTATGCTTCAACTGCCCATTATTTTTCCAGGATATTATTCCAGGTAAAATACTTCCACAAGCTGAATCACCTGGAGGCAGGAAAACATACCTTTGTCTCATAGTATACCTGAGAATCGAAGTTGATACGTTCAGACAGTAGCTGAGTGCCATACCAACTGGTCCACTGATACTATACTCCAGTTACCTTGATGGTGATCTGACTTTTAATGAAGATAAAAACATAAATATTCAAATAAACAAATTTCAATTAATTTGAGTTAATATTTCAAGAATTAAAAAAAAAGGTCTAGATGGAGATGAACATCTGATGCAGTGTACCCTAAGGTTCAAAATATTACTAGATACGAAAACTAGAAAAACGTGCAGATGCAAGTGGACTGTTGCATCTACTCAAATGGATCTAAAACAGAACAGATACATAAAGCATGATGAAAATACAGTTGTTATTTAGCAAAACTGTAAGATCTACAAACTACAACTGTGATACAATTCACAGCTAGACCTAAAACAAAAAAACGTTTTATATGAATCAGTTGGCTTACCTTGACATCGTCCCATAATGATGAGGGTTTACAAACATTAGTACAGGAGCAATCTAGTCACAGTACATTAAACTAAGGCACAACTAACTTTAAAAATTTGCAATAAGATATGGAATGACTATAGATCATTTCATTTCAAGAGCAATGTTTAAGTGATGGTGTTTGACAGTAGACAAAATTTAATTCACCATATCTGCACTAGTAGTGTATACAAAAGGATCATGTACAGAACAAACTCAGAAAATTTATATATTTTTCCTTAGCACAAAACATAATGCTTCTCAGAGGCTAAAAGCAGAAAATCAAATCAATTCATATGTAAGTGCATCATGAACAAAGGAGTCACAATATTTGATCATTTGATTTGAATTTGAACAGTCATCACACAAGTCCTAAAAATGAAGTTCACTATTTTCTCTGTTACTATTGTGTTTGTTTCCCCCATGGAACATACTTAATTTTTTTATGTCATCACAGTACTGATGTTTTACAGGAAAAAGTGATGTTGAAATGTTGGTTTAAACGACCTGAATATTTTGCCAACAACTCATGGACTTGAATATAGCTGCTCAAACAGACACTGTGAGCAGGTTTGGAAGGATACATTTTGTTATGGTTCAAATAAAGTTTCTTGATTTTAAAAATACATGAAAACTGAAAGGGATGCATCTACTTCAGATTGTATTATGCCAATGATATTTAGAATAAACTGGTGCTTTATATTTTATTCAAGTATAATTTATATTTATATTGCTTTAAAGTAAAATCCATAAACCATTTTGCAAAACACTTTAACGGATAGACTAACCACTGGCAATGGAGTATATTTTCCTTCAAGGCAATTACTTTGTCTTTCAAGGACAATCGTGGCAACCACCAATAAGCACTGTCACCATTCTGTAGCAACAAATTCATAACTTCTTTGGCACATTGTCATGGGGGATGATTGACATGATTAACTGTCTCCAAAAGTGTGTCTCGTTTCTCCTAATATTTTCTCTCAGAAGACACATCACTTCATGATAAGATGAATGACTGGCTGCTTGTCATTTAGGAAAGAATTCATTATGCTTAAGACTTTCATTGTTAAAAATAAATAAATAAATAAATACCAGACCACAAGGAATGCAAAATATCACCAATCACATTGGAAAGAAAGAGCAAACGTATTGAAATAAACTGTTTGGCATTCGCAGATGACTTTGCTATACTTTCTGAACATCTGACATCTGCAGTAACACAAGTTAATTTTTTAGAGGACATAGCCAGTAGAACAAGCTTAAGAATTGCTGCAGAAAAAAACAAATTTCTCACGAACATTAAAAATGTACCAAAATTCCTGGTAACAGATATTGGTCGAATAGAGAGGGTTTGAAAATTTAAGTATCTAGGAGAAATAATTCAAGAAAATGGTTTAGAAAAATCTGCTATAGAAGAAAGAATTCATAAGATGGAAAGGGCATATGGTATAACTAAAGATATTTACAATAAAAAGTGCATATCTAAAAATGTGAAAATAAGGCATTACAGCACAGTAGTGAAGCCAGAATGCCTATATGCAAGTGAATGTCTAGCATTGAATTATCATTTAGGCAAACTATAAATACTGGAAAGACGAATTATTAGGAAAATATTAGGCCCACAAAAAACTTCAGAAGGTTGGAAATTAAGAAGTAATGATGAAATATATCAAAGTATAGAAAATATAACAGAGACAATGAGAAAAAGAAGACTATTATTTTTTTGGACATTTATATAGGTTAACAAAGTAGATCTTCAAATATCTGTGGGGGAAGAAGTCAACATCAAGTTGGATTAAAGAAGTCCAAAAGGATTTAGAAAAAAATAATATACATGCAGAAGAAGCAACTGAAAGAGAAGTTGTTTGGGCAAAAGTGTTAAAAATGGAAGGAGTCCAGGGTAGGAGAGAGAAAAACGCAGGTTCAAAGTGGACTGAAGACAGGAAGAAGAGACACAGTGAAAAGATGAAAGAATATTGGAGAAAAAGAAAAGAACAAAGAATAAAGAATTGAAATTGGCATGTAGTCCTTAGATGCCCGGAAAAAAAGTGTCACATTCAACCTGGTGTTTCACACCAAATCCATAAACTCATGTTCCATAGCTAATAATTATTTTTATAAAGTATTCACTCTAATTAAAAAGTTGTCTTATCCAGTTCTGTTAGTTTTATTAACACAGCCTTAAAGACCTGAAGATGGTGGAGACATCGAAAGGCCTCGTAAAGAACGAAGTATTTAGCATTGTGGGAATAAGTAGTGACAAAGTTGGTAAAAAGTTGTCGACAGATGGAAATGCAACTGTCTCTCTGGTGTTAGAAGTCACAGAACAAATTTTGCAGCTACATAATGTATTCCTAATTTTGTCTCAAGAATATGATGACATTCACTGCTGCAATACAACACACTGCAATTTCTATACCTTTCCAACAATGATGATTGTCAGTTAATGTTAAGGGCTATTCCAAATATAGATCATCTGTTGATTGTCAATTATCTGTAGATTAATTAACCATTAGTAACAACAGGCACTATTTATTCACTGCTCACTATACACTTGTTTCAAGTGTTTTATGAACACACATTTTCTCAAGTTTGAGGTCAACTTCGATGTGAAAGCTGAAAATTAAATCAGAAGATGACCATCTCAAATTTTACAAAGTGCACACACAACTCTAGGATGATGATTGATCAAGGTAGCATGATAAAAAAAAAACAGAGGAGATTAATTTAGAAGGATGCTACTAAGCAGCATCACTTACCTAGCATTACTATGATGATACACTGGCTCATTACACTTTAAGTTCAAACAATTTCTGAACAGATCTCATACAGCATTTCCTAAGGGCCGGCACCGAAGCACCCACAGGTCCTCGCACTTTGGGGATAGACTGAATCTCAACCACTTTACTATCCAATAGGTAATGAAACATACAATCCGGGAATGCAGCCCAGAAAAATCCCCACTCTCCGTCCACGAGTGGGTCTGGAGCCCTCTCCTCAAGCAATGAGACTACCGGTCTCATCCGCTACGTTGAGTAGGACCACGAATGGCCATACAAAATGCAACGTTGTCCAGCGGGGGCATCAAGGAGGTGCTGGTTTGGTACCCAATGGCACAAGGTGATGGGGCCAGCCACCACACTCGAGTCGGGTACAGGCTCGCAGCAGCGCAGGTCCCGCACTGACGCATTCGCCGGCACACCCCTAGCGCTGGACGTACGTTTTATCTCGATTATCAGCACTGATACTGCTAAAAGACGAATAGCCCCGTGCCCCATACGGCAGCGTATGGCAGGGTGGGGTTCTCGGAAGTAGTTGTGTCACCGGTAATCAGCGGTTAAGGCACAACCCACAACAATCCCGGAACAATGCCCAGGCCCACCTGGCGGGGCTTGGTCTGCAGAGCGGTGTTTCTCTGCATGGCCATATCCCACCATTCAGGGGCATGTCACGTGCCAACCTCTCCTACTAGGCTTCACCGCACGATGTTATTAGGTCCACTGGGGCATGAGTGGTTGCCTAGTGCGGCTACAGGCCAGGGACGGGACAATGCTCTGGTTACCATTCACAAGGTGACACGCACCTTAGCCTGGCTTGTCAGCCCCAATTTCAGCTGACTTTGCCGGTTCACCCCCGGGCCAGTGATGAGGCAGTGGGTGTTGGGTGGGGAAAAGCCAGGTCCAAGCCACCGGAAATGGCGATATGGGCTTGCCCTATGTTGCCCCCCAGGGGCTGCAGCCCCTAGTCCCCCACCCTCGGAGGGATTTCATACAGCAGACTAATGTATACGGCTCATTACACTATTTTAAGAAAAGTTTTTATTAAAACTGTATCTGTGAAAATCTTACTTACATGACCAGCCAAGTTGAAGTAAGAATGGTTGGTCAGATTGACTAGAGTTGGCTTTGTAACTGCAGCTTTCATCAGTATAACCAGTCTGTTAGTACTTGTTAATTCGTATATAACAGTTGCCAGTACTGCGCCTGGATAGCCTTCTTCACCATCAGCACTTATGTATGTCATTACAACACGATCGTCATCTATTGTAGCGTCCCACAAAACCTACAACATAACAGCCATCAGATTACAGAATGCTAGTCAAAATTATTTTTGTACAGTTTCCTATCATAAGTGCGGATGGTAGAAAAAGATGTTGCAGACATTATCAATCTAAAGACATAGCCAAACTGTTACAAAAATAAATCCAATATGTTTATATAAATGTAATGAAGTATTTCCAAATTTATCATCTTTATTTCTTGCTGAACTAACAATTTGTTGTTCTTCATGATGTGGCAGTAATGGCAGAGACTTCAAAGGCCTCCTCAAGTAACAAGCAATTAGCAGTTCAGCAAAAAATTATGACAAAGTTGGAATTACAAAGGCTGTTAACAAAATTAACCCTCCTGAAAATGAAATATATATTTTCACAAGAACTATCTTACAGTGCTGATATTTTTCTATATTCCAATTATTTTTTAACTAAATATAAGTATATCACTACCAACTCGGAACACAAAGGTTTTTATTGGTAAAAACGTTATTAAAGTTTTACCTTATAGCCTGAACCAGTTTTTGCTTATTATAAGCTTCATCAGAGAGTACCACTGGGAGCACTGTCCACCTTGTTCTTGGTGACGGCGTTGACTTTTAAAGGATAGATGTTGTGTGTGTGGGGTGTGATATGTTCGAATAATTCGTGTGATTTAAATAGTGTCTGTTCATTTACGATGTCGTTTTTATGTGTTTGTATATTTCCAATTGTTACAGCATGTCTAGTTTTCGGCCTTTTGTATGTACGTGTAGAATATCCATGTTGTTCTAGATATTTGTGTACATGTGGTTTGCTTCAACCTTTGCAAACCACCTCATTGAAGCAAACCATACATACACAAACATTGACAAGAACATGGATATTCTACACATACACACAAAAGGCCGAAAACTAGACACGCTTGAACAATTGAAAATATACAAAAACACATAAAAATGACATCCTAAATGAACAGACACAATTTAAATCACACACATTATTCCAACATATCACACCCCACACACACAACACTGATCCTTCAAAAGTCGACGCCGTCGCCAAGAACAAGACGGACAGCGCTTCCAGTGGCAGCCTCTGACGAAGCTTATAATAAGCATAAACTTGTTCAGGCTATAAGGTAAAACTTTTACATTTTTACTAATAAAAATTTTGTGTTCTGAGTCGTTAGTGATATACTTAACTTAGTTAATCAACATGGACAACAAAATCTAGAAATTATTTTTTTATATAAGTCTACCAACATACTGATAACTTACATTTTTGAAAGACACATGACACTAATTAATTTAAATCTTAAAAACAGTATTTTATTATATAACATGTAATCTGTCTACAAATATACCAACATCAATACTTGACATATTCTAATTCCCAATACTATCTTGAGTATTTATTGTAAGTTACTGATAGCATGGGATACATCCAAATTATAAGATCTATTGGCACCTGATTTTAATTCATTACAGCAAAACACTAAACCTCACTTATCCTATCTTTTGGTAATCATGTACTAAATTCACAATCATTATCAGCTTATGGTTTGACATGTCATACCCTACTCTTGACATACACCCATGTTTTGACAATTTTTATAACACACTTTTCATTAATACTCAGTTATACAGAGAATACTGATTATTAGAAGGTCACATTCTGCAGTTAAGTAATAATAATTATCACTTGTTTACAGTTTTGTGTTTATTACATGGTTACAAGGTACAATTACCTCAAACTGTGCACTAATATATATGTGTGTCTTCTGCTAACAGTGCAAACAGGAGATTGGAAGGGGTGAACTTGGTATATTCTGAACTTTTAATACTTTAATATTAGAATATCCTAATATTCAGAGAGTGGGTGCCGCACTCTTGTTTCATTGATGTGTAGTAAACCTGAGTCATTTCTATATCCACTTGATCCAAAAACTTTTTTCTTGCTCTTCCTTCAGCAATTAGCACTTATTTGTTAACGAAATATAATTAATTCACTACCGTAGTAATTCACAAACATAGTGAATTAATTATATTTAGTTAAGTAACGGATACATCATGGACAACGAAATCCAAGAATTTATTTGTTAACGTTTATCTCTAATACCACAGTTATACATTATTAAATGGATTAGCCACAATAATTTATCTCATATATCTTGTTTTACATTCCATCATTACTCCTCTATCCTCCCATGAAATTACTGCATTTTCTTCCACCTTCGATTACCAGAAACCTCTAATCATCCATTGCTTCTCTTCCTAGTGACACATGATTGAAACCCACATGTACCCTCAAAATTTCATATAAAAGACTTTAATAAATTACAGTTTTACCTTCTTATTTTGATTCAACTTTTTCTTGAGGTTAACAGTCTCACTTTTTCATAAAAACTATTTGACTATGCTATTCTAAATATCTATACATGTCTATATCTGTCCATCTACTCAGTCATGGATTCATTTCATCCATGTTATCTCCATAGATATATACTACTGGATTGCGCGGTCTAATGCAGGCAAGGTGCGAAACTCAGTCCCGGCTGTGACACGTTCCCCCCACCACTCTGTAGTGTACTTCCAGTGCAGTCTCGTCTACTTACATGCTGTTTGCATTCCGTGTTTTCGTTGACGCGTGATTGTTGGAAGGTTGTGGATGTCTATAAAGTACACTTTATAATTTGAAGTTAACAAGATGCCAACATATTGTGTAGCGTACAACTGTAAGAACTATGCTGTTAAAAACTGCGGCCTGTCATTTCACACGTAAGTAAAACTTTTATCAACAACATTATGACTTAAATTATAAAGGTATTTTAATCACTGTACTTTAAATAGTATTGATTTATTTATCGATCTCAAACTAGTAGTCTGCTCTGATTAAATTAATGTTTTTTTTTCTTAAATTATTAAAATTAAAATAGTAATTTGTTTTTGTCAAGTACTTTTCACACTGAGGCTCTTTTATTATGTTGAAAATTGGAAAGAAAATTAGTGTATGCGTAATATTGTTGTTATTTTCCAATTTTAATAGCAAAAAAGGATATTTTTGAAAGTTAAACATTTAATAAAAAAAATTCATTTTTTTTAAAATTTAATGCAGGTTTCCAAAAAGTCCAGAACTTCGAAGCAGGTGGATAAATGCAACGAAGAGAAAAGGATTTATACCGTCGGCGCAGTCCAGACTTTGTAGTAAGCATTTCGAAGACAGTGCGTTTGAAGTCGAAGGTATAATCAGAAAATTAAAAAGGATGCAGTCCCTACTTTATTTTACTTCCCACCTCATTTGCACACAAAGCAACCTAAACGTAGAAGGCTTATCAAGAAATTTGAGGTAAATCTTTCTGTTTATATAAAAATATTTAAGTCAATTAAGTTCATAACTAAACTTTTCATTTTTTTAAAAAAGGCTCGTACGGAAAATTTTTAATCTTTGCAGTCAGTTTTGGTTACTTATTTGGAAACGGTCAAAATTAATAGAAAAAGAGAGTGTATTGATAAAGTATCTTGTTGTGTGAGCCTTTGAGTTTTTTAACTATTTTATCAATCTTAAGAAATATATGAAGTAAAAATTGAATTCTATAAATTTAAAACATAAAAATTTTAGGGTACTCAATTTCAACCCAAATACTGAAGCAATTTCTATTTAAAAGTGTACATTCTGTTTTAGAATACTGGAAAAAATGAAGTTCAACAGGAATCAACCCCATCTGTCGAAGTTGATGGCAATCTTGAGGCATCATCATCAACTTCGAATATACATACAGTCCCTCATATTCAACAGCAACAAAGAATTGTAAGACAATTTATTAAATTTCTACATCTAAGAAATATATTATTATCTAGTATATTAATGTACTGTATAAAATTAGTATGTAACGTAACATATATTGGTTACAGGCACCACAATCACCAACTAAAAACATCCTACGTAGAAAAGTTAAAATTTTGCAACACTGTATAAGAAGAAGAGACAAGAAAATCAAGAATATAAGTGACATAATATCAATTCTAAAGAAAAAGATGAATGCACCTGGTAGACTGTTGGAACTCTTAGGAGAATAATTTTTCAGGTTTTCCTTTATATTTAATATTAAGCAATCTAAAAAATAAGTTTAAGAGTAAATTCAACCAGGTATATATGGACTAAATGAAAGATTTTGCCCTTACGTTATACTTTTATTCACCTAAAGCTTATAATTTTTTGAGGAATAATCAGCTGTCTTTGCCAAACCCATCCACATTAAGAAAATGGGTTGGGAATTTCAACTGGTCACCTGGCTTTATAGAATAAGTGTTTTCTTATTTAAAAAATAATGTTAGCATTAAAAGTTATTTGCAACACGTTAACCTAGTATTTGATGCCATGAGCATTAGAAAACAGCTAATATATGATCCAAAAGAAGGTAAGCATATAGGATATATAGATGTAGGGTGTGGTATAAAAAAAGATGACCATGAGGCACTTGCAACCGAGGCTTTAGTTTTTCAAGTCGTTTCTTTGAAAGGCAATTTTAAGTGTGCAGTGGGATATTTTCTTATTAATTCAATAAGTTCTAATGTACTCTCACAGCTAATTAAAATGGCGGTTATAAAGTTAAAACAAGTGGCGTCAGTGTACAAAATGTAACATTTGATGGCACGACCACAAATATTGCTGCAATGGAAAAATTTGGATGTAAATTTCCTGAAAAACCTTTTTTTAGTATTAAAGATATTGATCAAAACGTTTGTGCCATGTTAGACGCTTGCCACATGTTGAAACTATGTAGAAACACACTTGCTGATAAAAAAATAATTGAATCGGGTAATGGGAAAAAAATAGAGTTTAAATACATACAAAATCTGTTATACATACAAACTAAAGAGGGTTTAAAGTTTGCAAATAAACTTTCACACACACGTTTTCTACAAAAATAAAATAATGAATGTGAAGATAGCTGCACAAACAATAAGTAGTATAAGTAGTAGTGTTGCTGACACTTTACAATTTTTACTTGATAGCAAACATCCCGTTTTCAAGAGCTGTGAGGAGACAATTAACTTCATTCGAATAATGGATAGACTGTTTGACTATTTTAATACAAGGGATCCCTTTGGTAAACACTTTAAAGAACCTATAAAAAAAAGTAATGCTCACTACAGTAAAATGGTGCTATCAACCAGCTATGATTATTTAAGTAAATTAAAAATTGAGGGTGTAGATATTTTAAAACATCCCAGAAAGACTTTCGTGTTAGGATTTCTTACTAACATTAACTCAATTGGCATTTTGAGTACAAAATTACTAAATGAGCTAGGGTTCAAATACATTTTAAGTTACAAATTTTCTCAAGACCACCTGAATTGCTTTTCTCGTGCATTCGATCAAGGGGCGGTCATAATAATAACCCTAATGTTAATCAGTTTCGTCATGCATTAAGGAAATTAATGTTTAGGAATAGTGTTCAGGCTTCAAAGACAAGTAATAGTTTAGAGTTTGATATAAATCATCAAAATTGTATTCTTAGTTTTTACGGACCAGGTAACGCGACGGTTGATAATAATGAAGAAGAGGAAGAATTATTAGATCATATAGAATATCATATATTGTAAAACAGTTGAGCTGTCTTATTACAAAGAAAATATACTTTATTACATAAGTGGTTTTATTGTTAAACAAGTAGATAAGATCATGAAATGTACAGAGTGTAGTGATTTGTTACAAGATGAAATTGAACTTCCTTGAAGTATGGTCTTATGAAGTATTTAAACTAGTAAAATTTTTATATAATTTATTTATAGCATTAAGGGATAAAAAAAGTTAATTCTAATCACTGCATTTCATTAGCTTGTAGATATTTTAAAAGGAGTTTGTTTAAGGGGCATATTTCTAATTTTGATTTTACAGATGACAGCCATGAGCTCAAATTGATAAAATTAATAGGTAGTGTGTTTTTTAAAATAGTTTGCAATGCATTTGCAAAACAAGAAACTGCACTGTTAAATAAATCAAAGTTAAGGGTACGTCCGAAATTAAACAAAATTATTTTGTTTAATAATATTTAATTTACATAAAAATATGCATAAAAAATGTACTCTTATACCTAAGAAATCCAAAATTAATACTTATATTAAAATTGTAAAGTAAATGATATAAAATAATAGAATATATAATGTTTTAAAGATATCTAAGTTTAAACATTTGTAAAATTGCAATAATAAATTACGTGCCATTTTAAAACAATGTGTACATTTCTCCTCTGTTTATAGAATACCTACTGTCCTTTGTTTATTAAAAATTACTTCAGTTGTGTCGGTTTTGAAGTGAATAAACTCGATGTTTCGTTCGAGTTTCAATGCAGCGTAGCTGGTGGAACCACTACAGAGTGGTGGGGAGAGCTGGAACAGCCGCAGACTGAATTCATAGCACAGTGCTAGCAATCCAGTAGTATATATACATCTATGGTTATCTTTGACTACACCACTTCCGGCCTTTTTCTATATACCGTATATTTGTCTCTGTACTTCAGGCTATGTTTCCTCTACAATTATATTCAAAAGTAGACTCACTCCTAGACTGGTTACGATTTTTTTTTTTGTGGTAGTTTTATACCTGACTTTTATGCCTCTGAGGTTAATGCAAATGGAGATGTAATTCCATATTAACTGGGACTTGGACTTATACCTGGATCTCTCTCAGTCCAAAGCAGGTTAATACTACTCCTGCTCAAAAATTCATTGGCAATGTTATTCTGCACTCTAATTTATAAATAAACAATGGTTATAAGAAAAGTTCTAAACTTTCAAGGCTGAAGTCCATTAAATTTATAATTACAAGCCATATGCCATTCCGTTCCGAGCCAATTATCTTCTGTAATTTTGATCATAATGGAAGTCATCTTTAATGACATGTAAATGGTCTACATTTGTACAATTAATTTCTAATGGCTAATAACCCTTTCATTCTAGACAAGCTGGATGGCTGTAACATATAAATTGTTTTATGATCACTGACCAAGTCTCAAAATTTACTCAGCTATTCAGTAGGCCTACAGGTATTTGGTTTCATTTTAAATTTAGTTGAGTAGGCAAATAAATAATCTATAGTTCGCGACACTCCTAATATCTCCCTAATCTAACAGATCCCATGAGAGACTTCACAATCTCAGCCTCTGTCGGGATCTATTTACATCTTTCCCACACCGCTGAGGAAGGCCGAGTGAACATGGCTAAAACATCTGGTTGTTGCTATATTGTGAATCTTGTTAAGTTTGTAATTTAATTTATGGACAGTGTTGTTATCAAGGACCACTATGCGATAAAAATTCTAATTTTAATAATGATTGACCATGGCCTAACAGCCCCCCCCAATTGTTTACCAATAAAAATGCCATACTTTTCTTTATTCAGCCTCAAGTCTCATTTGTATTCAAGTATTCCAATGTTTGTTACATACGTTATTTCTCTGCGCAACAGTGTTGAATAACACAGAATAATCTACAACACTCTTGTTTCCTTAGAAAGCATCAAATGAAATCTTTGGACAAAATAAGTTCTGTTACCAGCTGGCAACTCCATCTGTGTTCTCCAATGCTAGCAGCCATGTGATACTTTGCCGTGCCAACTTAAACGCAATCTTATAAACCACAAATACTTTAGGCATACTTATATATATATATATATATATATCTCATTTTCTATATAGGTAACTCGAAGTTTCTTGCAGTAATTATATAATGTTGTGATGTTATTCAATTTGTTTCTTCTGCAAATAGTGTAATTTCGTATTTTCTTTTTAACACTTTATTCCTAAACTATATATATCGCAACAGTACGTACAGTAACGATACTGTGCATTGCCCAAATAAATAAATAAATATGAATTAATAAACATGATTCAGATTGCGTAAGCGGGATCGTAGTAAAAATAGGGAGCGCAGAATTCATGCATGGACATGCTTTTTCGACACACCTGTTGCTAGCGTTGTGTATGCACGTATTTTGTTAGTGTGTGTGAAACCTGTCCGTTCCTGAAATGTAACTAACCCTTTTCAAGTAGAATAGTTGTATGTTTATGTTAATTATAAGAAAACTATGTACGATAGGATAAAACAAAAGACACCAAAATGTGTAGAAATTATAGATAAATAAAGTGTTAAAAAACCGTACAGAGGTGACGAAAAGTGCAATTACTATACATAAAAAATGAATAACTCTTTTTGTGAGTACCATAAAGAAGTGCAATTTACGTATAGTAATCATATAAAAATTAGCGATCGATTGAGCATCGAGTGATGTGAAACAAACTTCGTAATTCGCAAAAATAGGTGAAAATAGTGAATTGAACCAGAGTGGGGGTAGTGACGCCTCGACAGAAAATGACAAGTTGAAAATTGTTCAGACAGGAATTTTTGCACAACCTGACTATAAATACCAGGTCGCGCTAATAAAGTTTCTTCTTCTCAACTCAACCGTTGCCACAGGAGGCTATGTCAGTCGACGACGCAAATTCACAATTATCGTAAGAGTCACAGGACCAACTAGATGTCCAGCCAGAGCTGCAGAATACATACGATGAGGTCTATGGACACACCGGCAGCATATGACATGAGACGAGATGACTATTAATCAGCACATGCAGAGAACACGACCAGAGGACCAGAAGGACACGGAGTACATGACCAGAGGACCAGAATGACATGGAGGACATGACCAGAGGACCAGAAGGAGGACGGACAGATGAATAACCACATCAAACGAGGTGATAAAAAACCATTGTAATTATAGACATTTGAAAGACACTAATTAAAGTTTGAATGAAAGACATTCAGCCAGTATTAAAACAAATAAATGATACATAAATGTAAAGCAGTATAAAAATTAGAATAATATTTCTTGTATCAAATTTAGTAATTAGTAATGTAAATGATAAGAGAAATAAGTAATTTTTGAATTAACGTGATTAGTAAAGTCTTTGGTGATAAAGGAAAATGCGTATGCAGTAGAAAGTTAAAACAAAGTAATATAAAAGAAATTTGATTAGAAGTAAATTCATTTTTGAAGCTAATGAATCAGCAATTGCAAAAATATGACCACACCATGAGTAAGCCGAGAGCAAAATAAATATTTTAAAGTAATTAAAATTAGATAATAAGAGTTGTGTATAACTTATGTATGTAATTTGTTAGCAATAAGTTATGTACGAAAACTTCGTACAAACAATTTAATAATGAGTCAATGTTTAATATCCGATATGAAAGATTTTGTTTAAATAAATAAATAATGGAACAATTTTAAACTTAAATAACGTATCATCTTCTTATTACGATTACACCCATGAATTCAATACACAATAAATTAAATTGAATTTGTTATGTTATACAATACACAATATTTAAATACATTATATAAATCAAAATTGTGTTGTTATAATATATATATATATATATATATATATATATATATATTACTATAATACTTATAACTATTTTACCTCAAGATGTATTTTTTCTTTAGGGACATGTTTCGGGAGATCCTGTTCTCCCATCTTCAACCTTCGCCATCTTGCTTCTGGTGCAGTATTTGTGTGTTGGCTTCTGGATGTTATTATGGTGGTTTGTTGGTCTTTGGTCCTTCAATGTTGCATTATTGTGTGTGGTTGTGGTATCTGTTTTTGTATTTTGTGTATTTTCGATGTTGAGTGCTTTGAATATTGTGTCATGTTTTGTATTGATTTGTATTTGTTCTGGTATTAATTTGTTTTGTGTTTTATGTTTGTAAATCTGTAAATTTTCCCAAATGTTCATTATGGTGCCTTTGTGTGGTATATGTTTTATTAGTGTTACATTGGTTATGTCTGGGAATTCATGTCCTGTGTTTATTGCATGTGTGGCTAAATTGGATTTATATATGTTTGGTTTTTTGTATGCATTTAGGTGTTCAAAATAACGTTTTTTCAGCTGTTTTTTTGTTTGTCCTATATAACATTTATTGCAATCTTGGCATTCAATTTTGTATATACCGTTGGTTGTTGTATTATCTTTGTTGTGTGAGTTATTTAGATTTTGTAATTTATTTTTATTAGTTTTGTATGCTATTTTTATATCTGTGTTTTTAAATAGTTTTGTTAGTTTTGACATTTTATTATTTATATATGTGAATGTGGCCCATTTTTTGTTGTTGTTATTATTTATGTGTTGTTCAGTTTGATTAATTCTTAATTGTTCAGTTTTTATTTTGTATTTGATTTTATTTTCTATTTTGATCATAGTATTTTTATTGTATCCATTTGCATAACCAATTTGGTGTATTATATTTCTTTCTTTGTCAGTTTCTTGTTTGTTTAGGGGTATATACAAAATTGAATGCCAAGATTCCAATAAATGTTATATAGGACAAACAAAAAAACAGCTGAAAAAACGTTATTTTGAACACCTAAATGCATACAAAAAACCAAACATATATAAATCCAATTTAGCCACACATGCAATAAACACAGGACATGAATTCCCAGACATAACCAATGTAACACTAATAAAACATATACCACACAAAGGCACCATAATGAACATTTGGGAAAATTTACAGATTTACAAACATAAAACACAAAACAAATTAATACCAGAACAAATACAAATCAATACAAAACATGACACAATATTCAAAGCACTCAACATCGAAAATACACAAAATACAAAAACAGATACCACAACCACACACAATAATGCAACATTGAAGGACCAAAGACCAACAAACCACCATAATAACATCCAGAAGCCAACACACAAATACTGCACCAGAAGCAAGATGGCGAAGGTTGAAGATGGGAGAACAGGATCTCCCGAAACATGTCCCTAAAGAAAAAATACATCTTGAGGTAAAATAGTTATAAGTATTATAGTATTATATACATCAAGAAACGGACTGTAGCAGAAAGTGATTGAAATATATATATATATATTGTTACATAAACAACTTTATGGGTGGATAGATAATCAAGTCAAGCCCCACGTTGGGCGCCAAGTTGTTACATAAACAACTTTTGAATGGGTAGATTAGTTAGTGTTGTATTTTATTTTTAGTTAAAATTTTATTTAGTAGTCGATTCTTCTTCACTCCTCACGTTGTAATGTAAACATCAATGATTAGTGTTGTTTAGTATTTGATAGAATTAGTAATGTTAAAATTTAAATGAATGTTTATGTTTGAAAAGGATTATAATCACTGATATCTTGCTGTATTCACCTCCCCACTTACCATCCGTGAACGTCTTCGATCTTCTTAATGGGTTGTTCTATCTCACTGGAAATACATTAATAACACACAAAATACTTTGCCTGGATATTGGCATATACACATTAAACAAAATGACAATGATATTCAATTGTGAATTGAATATTTAAATATTGGCCACTTGGAATTGCCGCCACCTTGTGAAACAATTGCTTCTAAAAATGTAAATTATTTGTACCTATTTAATAGAAATAAGGACTCTCTGTTCACTGGTAACAAATTGAGGTGTTTATTAACATTAGTGAAATTCAGTAAAATCCCTTTTAAAAACAATTACTAATAATTTTTAAAAAACAACAAAGTTAATTAATTTCTGAAACTTCTTCAGCTCAGGGCTGGTAACACTGGTACAATGTACAATAATATGGGAATTTAGGTTATGTTTATTTTGGTTATAAGCATTACCAAATTTCATGAATCCTTTGAATGTACATGATGCAAGATACAAAGATGTTTGGTAAATATTTACCTGTGCTACACCATACGCCATATTAACTGAGTAGTTGTGGGATCACCACTACATTTTGCCTTAACGTAATTCAATTGCCTACAACGCAAAGCATTACATTTCAGACTCGTGGGTGGCCGACTCATCAGTTTCCTACAGTATCCACCGCTGAGAGTGATTTTGGGTAGCCGGCTCACCGCACATGCTTTAGTCTACGGCGCCTTCGGCGCCTCCGAGGTTACTAATAATAAACTCGCGGTGGGCTCAACGCAAAGCTTTAAACCGCCGTTTGGGCTCAACGCAATTTTGAACATGTAAGAATCATGTAAATTTTGTTTTGGAAACGCATCAACATGATTTCCAGTCAAATTCGGCTCACCGTCTACACAGTCAATATGGCGATCATTCACTTTTGCATGCATCCTTATGGGAGTATTTATTTATTTATTTTTCTTCGTAAATAGCTTCGACCCCCGTTTAAAATTAATTTTCGCGTGTTTATATAACATAGAAGAATAAAAAAAAAAATATTTCACTTCAAGATTGTATGGTGGAGCACAGGTAAATATTAACCAGATGTTTTATTTAACAACAATATTTATTCATATATTATGATTAAAAAGACAAAAAAATTGAAAACATTAACCTCAATACGATATTCAAATTATCGTACTATCGTAGGGCAGGTGTGCTGCATTCTGATGCTACAAGCTGTGTACACGTGCTATTAACGTTACACTATTAAAACAATATTACTGGTTTAATTATTGTTATTATGAACTGGAATTGATAAGAAAATGAAAAACTCTTATTATCGAGTCTATTCACAAGCTTATTATTCATGACAGAAGTGACTCTCTGTTGGTAAACAAATACGTGTTGGTTATAGGTTAGATTACCTATATATGAGAGTAAGTTAACAAAATAGAATAATTAATATCATAAAAATCTTAATACTATCTTCACAAACACATTATTTATTGTAATAAGATGTATAATTAACGGTAATGATTGTTCTCGCATATTAAATTATTATTTGTTAAGTACTGCTGAAATCATAGTCAAGCAGGCGACTATATTTTACAAGTAAGGTTTGCGGTATAAATTATTAATTCCGCTTCTATTATTATTTTTTAAACATGAATATAAAAATATTTTGATTAAATATCATCATTAAATCAGACAAGAACTTTTATTCATTTAACCTGATAATAATTCATCGTTTGCTAGCTAACCATGCATAGTGTGTTTGCTTGGCTAGCGTAGTCGACTATAATTTTCGTTAACCAACGAATATTGTTTTGTCATTTTATTTTTAAAATTGTTAACGTATAATACTCCCTGCATCTTTTCACTTAATATGGCCTTTATTATACACTGGCCAAGTTTTTATTAATTCACTGTATCACTCACAACACTGTCACTCGATAAAAATTGGTCTTCAGTTGAGGTTAGTTATGGCTATATACTCTTATACGCGCACATTTTAAAATATTCTCCTAGAGGACTGTCGCAGGCTCCGCTCGCATCGGTGGCTGGAAGACAATTAGTTCCTCTCATCAAAGCTTCTGCTCTCGTCTGGTAAAATCAGATCATCCTATTGGCTTAGAAGGCGGTACTCTCTACTCCAAATGCCTTTGTTAAATTAAAATTTTAATTTTTAGCGTCTATGCTTTGGGTTCGAGACTCAGCTATGACGCGTTCCTTTCCAATCGGAAATGACAGAAAATCTTATAATATTCATAAGTTTCTTATTAATAGTCTGATTGTCATTTGGATAGTTGCATTGTTTTGCGGATACTTGTGTCTTTAATTTAAGTCCAAACAAGTAATAATTCCGTCCATTAATAACTCACTTCACTTTATTCAAAATTCATATAGTGGCTCTTAATAAAAATAAGTTTTTTCCACTATATTTTGGTGTAATTATATCTTAATGCTTATGATTAAACGTCTGTAGTCCATTTCTCTCATACTCTAATACATAATATTAACATATTTGTGATTTAAGCAAAATGTACTAATGGCATACAAGCCATCTATGTCCAAATGTTTATATTTGGTTACATCACCATTATTCCTTATGCTACTACATATCTTTGGTACTATAATGTTATTTGATACACTCACATACATTTGCTAATACTTTATTTCGGCAAATGTTATCTTATTTACATATATAGCATTGTTTAAAATACATTATGCTCTTATATCGCCATTCTGTCACTCTTATTTAGTTACTTTTACCACATATTATATGCATTGTTGATAATTAAATTGTGTACAAATGTTGTACATGGTCTGTTTAGTGGACTTACTAACTTTTTGTTAGCTGATATTTCTTTAAGTTACTGTATGATGGTTGTTTACACCTAGTCCTATGATTACAGTTAGTTAGTTTATTAAATTCCAGTTATTAAATTACTTGTACAATGATTGTGAGGTATTCTCATAGTTGTATTGAACATTCCTCTAACTATTGGTAAACTTTCTTACTCTCTCTCTTTACAAGTTTTGTTAAGGTTTTTTGATTAACTCTATGGTCACATGGGATTCTGTCTAATTGGTTTATTGTTATAAATAATCTGACTCATATAGTTGTGTGTTTCAGTTCATATAGTATTCATTGCTTTACACTTTTATTCTTATTTGGTCTCTGTATGAAACAACTATTGATAACTACTTTATCTAATTATTGTGCATAATTTTATGTTGTAGGTCCAGTTCAGGTGAGGTTATGTGTCACTTAGTTGGCAACAATATGCTTCTTACTTTATTCAGTATTCATCTTAAATACTGTCATGTCATTATGGCATGTTACTATAATTGTTTATTACTATGTTTTGCACATGTTGTACACATTTTACACTATATGTTTATACAATAATACTTGGTTTTTTATCTAACTATGTTACACATTTTGGTGGGTTGTATCTTGGCTTGTATGCATTGATTTGTTTGTTTTCAACAACTTAGTTTGTTTACTACTTATTGGCTTTAACATTTATCTACATTTTGTCCTGTGTTACTATGACATTCAGGCACATTCCATATCAAGAATTATAAAGCTTTTATCATTGATCTCTTTGAGCAATTATTTCTCTTTTCAGTATCATTAAATTGGTGGTCTTACTGAGTATATTTGTGGTTTTACATACTTGGATTACAATTGGTACACTAATTGTTTGTGTATTTCACTTGATAACCGTTGATCTTTTCACTTATTAATCTTTATTCACTTCCCTCAGTTATAAACACTTCACTAATATTGTCTGTGTTGCTTATTTGGGGTTAGTGTTATTACATTATTTATTGTTGCACTTATATAAAGTATTCACTGTTATTGTTTGTGATCACTTATTAAGGTTCAACACTTGGTTTTTTATTATACTGGTTTCACTACGTCCTTCTTTGATAGGTAGTTTTTTATTACTACTAATCTTATAATCATTACTCTTATTCTGGTTATTATATTGATTGTGGTGCTTTCCATATTTTGGGAATGTTGATGTCTTGTTCTGGTCATACATAATCTTCATTCTTCATGGTACATTTCTTCTTCTTCTTCTTCTTCTTCTGGTTATTCAACTG
Organism: Magicicada septendecula; assembly: GCA_034769895.1. Taxonomy (NCBI): domain Eukaryota; kingdom Metazoa; phylum Arthropoda; class Insecta; order Hemiptera; family Cicadidae; genus Magicicada; species Magicicada septendecula. The sequence goes on from CM068370.1 coordinate 85,428,809, forward strand.
TTTCTTCTTCATGTTAATTGTTTGTCATTTGTGATGCTTTTCTTGGTTACTCACTATTTGTGATAACTCATGTTCATTTAACATAGTAATATTCTTCCACATTTTCACTCACTATTATGATAATCATTGTCTTATATTTATCTCACTATTATGACAAATTAGTCTATTTTGTCACTATGATAATTGCATTTGATATGTCTCTTCCTTATGATGATAGTCACTTTCGGCATATCCCCTCACTATTTTGATCTATTGGGCCTAGATGCTAACGTATTATATCGATCCATGGTATTCTCTCTTTCTTCTTTATACTCGATGATATATTCTTATGACTCTTCTTTCTTCTTCGTTGGGTTGCTTTAATATTATTTATTTATAGATACACTTTTGATTTTCATACTTCTGTTCCTTCTTCCATGCTTGATGAAATATGCTTATGGTACTCTTTCATTTGACGTATTATATATTTTTTATGTAACCGTTATTTTGATACGTTACAATATATATATATATATATATATACTGTTAATGATTTCAAGGTTCGGTCATTAATCATGAAAACTCATAGTTTTGCGACGTTTCGAGATTTATTCTTCTCATAATCATGCCTACAACATTACAATATAGTCTTACTACAATTATATTATTTGTGAGTGTGTATAGGTGTGTGTAAAGTCATACATTACTATAACTATTTACTTACATTAACTGTGAGATGAGCTACAGCAACCACATTACACTAAACACTTTACAACCGCATTACACAAGTGTTTAGTGTAATGTGGTTGCTGTAGCTCATCTCACAGTTAATGTAAGTAAATAGTTATAGTAATGTATGACTTTACACACACCTATACACACTTACAAATAACATAATTGTAGTAAGACTATATTTTAATGTTGTAGGCATGATTATGAGAAGAATAAATCTCGAAACGTCGCAAAACTGAGTTTTCATGATTAATGACCGAACCTCAAAATCATTAACAGTATAATAATACGGTCGATAATTAACATTCCTATTTATATATATATATATATATATATATATATATATATATATATATATATTGTAATATGTAGAATTGGTTTCCTATATAGAATAATTATTGTAAACAATTTTATTCTCAATCTTGAGTCAAGTTGGTTACAATAATTATTCCATATAGGAAACCAATTCTACATATTACAAATTGGCGCCCCACGTTGGGCGCCATTCTGTAATAAAACGTATATAACGATGAAGACTTCGTTAAGACCTAAACGTTTTCTCTTGGATTATGTGTTAAAATTTATTTATTAAAAAAAATAATTCGTATTTGTTTACTGAAATTCATAAAAAAACTGTTTTGAATAGTGAAAGTGGTTTTGTTGATGTTTGCGATCGAACGTGATATCGAGTTGGCTATTATAGGTTACTTCCTTGTTTACTACGAAGTTCAAATCGCCAATACGTATTCACTCTTCATTACCTAAAAAATCCTTTAACTTTTGCTTAATTTATCAATAAAACTCTTTTAATACAAATTGATTAGTTTTATTAACGTTTATTTGATTCACATTCAGTTTGCCATCTATTAGGTCGAAATAAATTATTGCCGTATTGACTCTTTTACTTAATTCAACTCCTAAAATATTTTTATTTTTATAATGTTATTTCGTCAGTTCGTGGGTTCTTTTATACTGTTAGGAAAAGTCAGAAATGCACATGGAAAGTACCATACATTACAATTATTCCAAAATCTTAATTACTAATACTAGAGAGAGTTAATTTTATTTAAATGTAACAAAAAATAATTTGCTTCAACCTTCCACAAGCAACTGTAATGGCGTCTGTACAAAACACAAAATGGCCGCTTGTTGACCAACTAACGATATGTGAAAATTTATTCACTGTCAGTTTTACAAATAAAATAATTACGCAAAAATGTTCACTGTGTTAATATTAGATATTGTTTTCTTTTCACTAACGTTATGGAAGGAAAGTGTTTGTTGATGTATCTTGGTGTTGTGAAGTTATAATTGTGATATTATAAAAGGGTAGGCCTCACCCAATTTGAAGATTTATTTATTCACTTTTGTTTCTTCTTTCATGTATTATTATTATTTTTCTTTTCTTCTTTTAAATTATTATTATTTTATTATTCTTAATTTCTTCCACTTCATTTAGATTTTAGGTGTTATAATTTTTCACTTTTTTTCTTCCACTCAGATCTGATTCCTTTGTATTTTGTTACTCTGGACAGCACAGAGATGATCTTAACAGTTTGGTCTCTAACAATAGAATGAATATTTTTTCTTCTGTTCTCAACGATTTTGACCAAAATTTAGCTGATTTCCCATTGGTCAAACGACGGATCAACAGATCATGTGACCGAAATTATTTAAAATTTACAATATTTTACCTTCCACTACAAACTTGTGCCCTATTTAGTATTTAATAAATCTTAATTTGGTTAAAATAACAACATTCCTTGTAAAAATACAAATATTTTGACATCTCATATGCTATATGTGAGTGCCTAAATAATTAATTTAGGAACTTACAAAATTCCATCTTTATGGCCATTATACTTAAGTTCTGACACTTTCCTTATTCTAATTCTAATACAATTATATTAAACTATTAACATGTTGTGGTTAACAATTAATTTAGGCCTACTTTGGCATTTATATTATCTCTTACAAATTTACTTTACTGTTGTTGTTTACTAGAGGTTTACTATAATTGTTAGGCAGAACTTGGCCTATTACTAATTACTGTCTCATATTACAATGTTTCACTTTCTGATATTAAGTAGCCTTTTGGCCCTTTACATTTTGGCTATTTATAATTAATTCATAACACAACATACAAATATTAAATACTGTTCTGCCTATATACTATAACTATTTTATAACACATTATAAAAACATGAAAACAATATTGTGCCTCTATGGCTACACTCTAATTAACTAAATTATAACATCTTATTGTGTAAGACCCTGTCACCTAGCTTGTATAATAATAAGAGTTTGTTTTGTCTTATCAGTAACACTATTTTGTTTATACACTCTTCCATTACTATTAAACAGTTAGGGTATGTTGACTGTAATGGAACAAATGACAGTATTTACCCTGTAATAAACATCAATAATAATAATAACCAGGAAATGGTTAGCAATAAAATGTTGAAACTTAAAATTATCCTCTGAACATTAAACATTTTGCTTACATTACTATTAATGTCACTTTCATTTACTTAAATCTTACCACCCTTAAATGAGTGTTTATCTCCAAGGTATTGACTACCAGTCCCTTCACACTTTACTTTGTTTTTTTTTCTTTTAATCGCACTTTGCTTTCATTTCCTTGTGACTATATTTTGTTCACTAGCACTGACACTAAACTTACAGTCCTGTTTGTCTATAGTGACTGTTGTTTTACAATTATTTCCTCTGTATTTTATCACAGATTGCCTTATAACACTTGCTTATTACTAACATAATTAGTCTATTCTCATTATCTTAATTTACATTTTATTTTACCCTACCTTGTATGTACTTGTCTTGGTCATTTGTAATTTTAAATTACATAGGAGTTTTATGTTAGTTTTGAGTCCTTCAATTCGTCACATTACAATATATATATTGCGATAGAACGCAGGATCATGATAAGCAATGAACTATGTCTTATGCATGGATGACAAACATTCTCATGTTTAAATTTGTTTCTTGTTCAAATTGGTTTTTTTGCTATAATTTTTGTATTGTATTACCGACAGAAATTTAGAATAGGTCAAACTCTTAAAAATTTTATTCGTCATTTTTCTATGTAATGTGTTTGTGAAAGGGTGCGTGGGTACACGAGTTATTAACATTTTTCTCTATTGTGTCCGTTATAATTATCCGATTTACATGAGACTTGAACAAGACATAAAATTTAAAATCAGCTACAATTTCCCTATATTCTGTGATCTTCAAATAACTGATAAGTGTGAATTTTTGTTATATGAAATCTCTATTTAAAACTCACTCAGGCGTGAAGTAATAAAATCCCAGATAATTATCTGTGCAGGCTTTGCCAATTTCATGCAAAGTGTTGCATGAAGAACTATTAGTGCCGTGTGCATAAATTAACATGTGACCGATAATTGGCCAATTAGAATGCAGAAAAATTATTGAAAATTGTCTTTTGCCATGAGCAGATCAAGTTAGTTCATTTGAGCATTCGTCTACTAAACGTGCGGTCCGCGTTCAAGAAGTTTCTCTTGCGTGAACACGTAAACAGTGCGAAAGGTGTATGAAAACTTGGAACTCTGTGTGAGTTATTCTACAGACCCAAGTAAATCAGTTTTAATAAATAATATTGTGATTACAAGTATCCGTGTTAGTCAAGACATCCTCATAGGGAGATCTACTGACTGCGGTAGATCTGTGTGATGCGAGGACACTTGAAGACGTGCCGGAAGGTGTATGCCTATACACCGTTTTTCATTAAACAACCACGTTACACCTTGAGATACGTAAATAAACTATACAATATTAAAACATTTTAAAAACCATTAACAATCATAATCAGTGTTATCGCAGTGAGGCAGTGTTGCAGTTCATCGAGCAAGTTCAGCGTGATTATCATCAGGACACCATCCCAGCAGAATCCACGAGGGAAGGACATGTGAGATATACGCATCGCCATCAGCCATATCGCCTCATCAAATTGGAATATCTTCACTCAAGTAACAAATTCAGATCCGAACTTTATATAAACTGTTTTCAAACAATATTTCAAAATTCATAACATTTGTGTATGTTTAAAAATATATTGTATGAACTATTATTCAATTGGTGTGCAATAAATAATTATAATACCTCCACTATAGACTTGTTGATTTATAAAACACACACCATATTCCTATGTGCAAGAATTAATTCAACTGTGTTGTCGCATAGTATTAAATGGTGCTAGCCAACTAAAGGCACGATTAATTTAGTAATTTAAGTAATATCTCTAAATTTTGTACAAATTAATTTTGTGAACTTTTATTTGTGTGTGTTGTTCATTTCTTTATCAGAGAATATATATCTTATGTTTGCGTATTCTCGGGTATATGTTATATGAACAGTTTATCAGTAGTGTATTGGAGGTTGAATTATTATTTGTTTATGTTAGAATAAGTTTGTTTACATTTTATGCTATTGGACTGCATACTTTAAACCGTATAATCTGAACATTCTTAACAACAATAATCCAGTGATAATAATAGTTGACGTTCCGATAAATAAGGAAATTTTAATATTTGTAAGATTTATAATATAAATTGTCAAAATGACAGAGTCTCAAACTCCAGCAATGGATATGCAAACAACATTGGCCGCGATTTTGGCTAATATGCAAACGATGCGTGAGGAAAATAAATCAGCTAAAGAGGACGTGATTAAACAGAACAAAGCACTTCACAATGAAAATAAAAAAATCTATACCGTGGTGCATGACCAGGCCAAACAGAACAAGCAACTGCTGGAAGCCACAGAAAAACGGATTGGCGAGAAGGTGGAGGTAATCCATGCTGACACTGAAACTGCACTCGAAGTAAATAATTCACGTATCAGCGAGTGCGAGGCAAAGATCACCAGCATTGAGGAAAAGGTTGTGCAACATGCTTCCACAATAAGTGAGTTGGTTGCAGAACAAGATCTACATATCCAGGAGTTGAAGCAACAACTATCACGACTCCAAGATACGTCATCAACAGCTAATCATACAACCTACGTCTACAAAACCTTAGACGATACGAATTCGCAGTTGAAATTTTTTGGCCGCGATACCGAAAACCCCATCCATTTCATCATAAGCTGCCAGCGCGATATGGAAGTGACAGGGGACACCTTGAGCGAAGCGGATAAGATTAATTATGTAGTGAGGAGGTTAAAAAGTACTGCAGCGGAATGGTTTACTATTGTACAGGATAAAATTAGTACCTATGAAGATCTGGTGAGGCACTTCAGGGCTAGGTATTGGAATAGTGAAATACAACGGAAAATCCGAATACAGCTGGAATTTGGTAGGTGTTCCAGTATAAAGGGTTCAAAAGAAAATTACCTAATCTAGTTGGTATCGCGGGCCAAATATCTACTAGAACCAGAAATAGCGGAACCAGAAATGGTCAACAAATTAGCACACCATTTCAGGCGCGGTATCCAAATTGCTGTAATCACGCAAGGAGTCAAATCCTTGGAAGAATTACTCCTTTTGTTCACAAAATGGGAACATGTTGACAGCCAAAACAGTGGCAATAATAATAGAGTATACCGCCGCATAAACAATTCCAACCTCAACCACAAAAAAAACTTTTCAGAATTTTAATGCACATAAAGTATCAGCTATTACTGAAGAAAATTCAAATGAAGAGGAAAAAAACGAGTAAGGTTGCATGGCATGAGTCCGTGCAACAAAGTAAAAAGCACAAATAAAATTACAAATAAAGAAAACAATAACAAAAAGCAGTTCAATAGATCTAATGTTAATAAGTCTAATTGTAAGGAGGTATACGTTGTGTCAGACCTATATCCTGCTGAAATTAGAGACGATTTAGTTTATAGTAACTGTAGGGATAAGGGTGTGGAAAATATTAGAGTTAAGGGTGATAATGACATTGTGGTGAATGCCAAAATTAACGGATGTGTCAGAGAGGTGTTGTTTGATAGCGGAGCATAAATTTCTCTTATTGATGAATGTTTTTTGACCAAGCACAAGCACTATTTTAAAAAAATTCTGATTCTACCCATTAACAATAAAATAGTCACATCTGCGACTTGTGAATCGCAGGTTGTCGGGAAGCAAGCTGTTGCGTCTTGGAAGCTCTTGATGTTCTTGAGTTATTCCTAGAACGCTAAGTGGAGAGGGCTGGTTCGAAAGAAATTTGAAGTGGACTGTATGTTTTTCATGTAAAGATGGTTTATTGACAATTATTGAAAATTTGTGCGATTGCTGACACGTGCAGAAGTTGACTCGGCATGATGCCCGTTAAATTAATTAGAAATAAAAGTCGAAAGACATAATAAATGAGGCAGGAATCGCCCAAGTATAATCAGAGCATGTTGCACATACTAAATAATTAAATAATGAAAGCCAGTAGCCGCGGCTGGAAAATGTTACGAGTGATCAGCTCGGAGTATTGCGAATAACTAATGTAAATTTCGCTACAGGCAGCCCAGCTGTGAGCCGGCTGTAGACGGTAGATAAGAAAAACGTGACGTCATCTGCATGTGGCACATTGCAGTATTTAAAGTACAGAGTTTACAAGTTCAAAGTTTGAACATACTGCCCGCACAAAATCGGGACGATTTTGAAATTTAAGTTATTATGTGAAACATAAATCACAAATTATATCAAATGTTGTATACAAAGAAAATACATAAGATACTTGAAAGCCTTATACATTAAATAAATTGACCTTTTGCTTAAAGTAAATAGTCTCTGACACAAGAAATCTGTAAATAACAAAATTAATTAAGCTATCAGAAACAAACTCAAAGTAAAACAAAACAATTTCTGTACTGAAAAGATACAAATTAAAGCTCATGTTAAAAATAAAAGTGCTTATATAACTAACATAATCTTTTTTGAAGCATTAAAATATGTTTAGTAAATACATACATTTAATCTTTAACAGAAAATAAGTGACAACCTTTAATTTATATAAAGAAAACATCCTCAAAAACTGACTCAATATAGTAATATAATAATAACGACATAATAGCAGATACAATAATAGTAGACTAACAATTTAAAGATACATAACCATGATAAATACAATAGAGAAAGAACATAATAATGTACATGCATAGTATTGATATAATGATATAAAATTCAATGATACATAGCAGTAAGATAGACATATCCGAAAGGATGAAAAAATGCATAACATGAGTATTGTATAATAACGGTTTGCCTGTCCTGTTAATTATTATTGAATAGTGTGTAGCAAACCATTTTATACTTATTAGTCGACCTTTTTTCTCGCCGTTAGAAGTACGTATTTCTCTCTCTTCTAGCTCCAGCGGTTGGTCGTCAATTTGTAATTGAGTCATGTGTACGGCTACCGTTTTACTCTGTAAAATGTGAATAATGTACAATTTGTGTGTAATGGGTGTAACGTGTCTTCTCTATCTGTAGTTCAAATGCGTGCAACTTCCGCAGATTTCGTCCGTTATGAACGTACGAATAACCAGGTCTCGATGTTCTTACCTGTTGTTCACTAGGGGTGTGAAAATCCCGGTGGCGCCAAATTGTTTTCTTAAAACAATTAAAATAAAATTCAAAGGTGTATGACCAGCGCAGCTCAGGTGGTTTGAATAATTCAAATATTTCCGCCAGCCTAGGCCAGCTGTAGCGCTCAGTAGTTCGTTGCGTGGGCTGTGTAAATCGTTAGTCGTCTGCTAAAATGTACATAAAATATTGTGCACCTCCTAATGAAATTATAACACCGTGGTTACACTCAATACTTATACATTTTTTATTAGTGATTAGTTATACATTTAATACAAATTATTCTACTACAAATGATCCGGTTATTTATATGAGACAACTACAGGGTTTGACAAATCGATATTTGAATTGATAAATAGACTTTAAGTAATGGCGTCTGTTGGAAATTATACCCAAATTATTAATGTTCGTTTGTCATTGGTTCTTGAGATTACGTTAAAAGGATTACAAATGTTTAAAACAATAAAAATACACACCCTTACATCAGTTAAACTTAACTAACATATTGTGTAGGTATAATTTGTTTAGTGTAGTGTAGTAAAAGTGTTTACAAGTTATGGATAATTAACAACAGGTTATTTTGGTCAGTTTATGAATTTTCAGTGACTTAGTACTCTTTTTAATCTTTGAAAGTAATTATTTTCAGTTTAGTGAGATTTCGACCTTTAGTGAGAAATAATTAACGTGAGTTTATTTATAAATTTTGGGTAATTGAATATGTACTTATCACTTCCGTAGTTATGGCGAGTTCATACGATCTGTTATTAATGGTTATATTGCAATCCTCTTTAATTTGCATTGGTTCGGGACATCAGGCACCCTTTCCAGTTTAATCGGTAGGAATTTATTTTCTTTTTTCGTTAATTCGGCCTCGACTTCAGTAATATGGTTCCAGTCATCGTCTTACGTCTTGGTATTCACTTACTAGTAACTTCTTCTGAGATTTTTTATGTTTTAAATGACAATTTTCGTCATTCGAAAACTAGCGTGTATTCCATGAAAGCGTCATATATCCAGTAAAGAAATCTAACGGTAATTAGACACCAAACGACTGTTGTCATAGTAACCAAATAATCTTGATTGGTTAATTCTGAAGTAGTCTATTGTTATCAAATTTTGAATTTTTATTCAAAATAACTGCATATCTTCTTTTTGATTATATTCTTCTGTCCTCTTCCCTACATATTAAATATTAACACCACTGTTATTATTTCCTTTCAAAGATTAATTTGGTATCCCATAATGTATGTTTTTATGAAATATCAATGTTTGTATAAATCTGTTAATACTTGGTATTTACATTTCTCTTTTAAACTAAGTTCTTATTCTAATTATATTTCATCTCATTACAAAGTTTTTGTTCTGTTGTTATAAATGATTTGTTTAGTGGTTGTTATGTCTTGAGTTTGTTTTTGTTCTGAACATATGTCAGAATTATTTTTTATGTCTTAATACTTAAAAAATATAACACTTAGGCCTATGGACTGTAAGTTCCCTCCAGCCATATCCTCTTCATAATTGAAACAAACAATTCTTTACAAGTTATTATTAACTGTTGTTTTTAACATTAATTTCCTTCTTTGCTACTATTCTGAGTAATAAACATCATTACTTCTTGTAAATTTATTTAACTTAATTTCCCTCATAACATAGGGTATTTACTAACTATATTTTTATTTACTTAAGTCTTTACTAATACTTTTCTACATCCCATGTTAACACAAACAGTTTATTTTACCTGGGCTTTCTCCCCTGAATAATATTGTATTCTTTACCTATTTCTTATCTAAACACTATCTCTAATTACCCTTAACTATATAATTTTTTACAATTCCACTCAACTTTCAATGGTCCTTCATTGATTCATTGAGTGTTTATTTATCTATCACTATCTTTTTAATTACACTATTGCTTACAATATCTTTTTTCACACATCACTGTCACTGTTATCACTTTTTATTTTACACTTATTGGTGGGTAAACCCTATTATTATTTCTCTATGTCACTTAATTATTTTCATTATATTTCTCACTATCTCACTATCTTTACAAATTTTATTTGTATCTAATGAGTTCATGTCTCTTTCTAGATTTCTTATTTACATATACTACTAATTCGTGGGTTAGTGTATTTTTATTTATTGGGTTTTTTTTTTATTAATTATGGGTCATATTTGTCACATAGATAATATTAACATTTCTTTTTTATATTGGTTAATCACCGGTTTCGTTTCCTTTTTTGATATTGGATGGTATCATCACCCCCTTCCCTCTTCTATATTATTTGTCTGTGTTTCATCACCTTGGTTCATTCTATTTTCTTTGCAGTTGGTTTGGTCCATTATTTAAATTCATTTTTCTTCTCCTTCACTTCCATCTTGTCTCGCTTTATTTTGGTTAATATCTGGCCAATCTCTGGGGTTGGGTCAATGTCATTTGTCTGTCAGTCTAGTTTGTATTTCTCATTTAATAATCACCTTTGGTTTACTATTCTTCCTCCTTCACTCTTAATTATATTTACTACTCTCATTCTTGTTATTATTTATTTATCAAAATATATTATTTCTTAGCATTTTTTACATACTTATTGATATCAAATATGATCAGGGTTTGGCAATGTTATAGTATACATAATACATAACGATTAATAGTACATAATAGCATAATAATAGTCACAAAAAATTCAATAACATAATAATAATATATAGGAATACAATAACAAAAACTTAATAATAATATAATACAAACAACCAATAGAAAACATGATAAATTGTTCAGAACAATGATGCATGATAATGCGAATTAGTCTGAGTCCACCGGAAGGGGACATAATTTATGGATGGGTCGACGTAGGATACCCTGTGCGGTGCGAACTTCGGCAACGCGCACTATTGAGTCCTGACCCTCATAAACATTCGTGATTACCCTGCGCTTCCACTGAAGGGGGGGGGAATTCTCATCTAGAATGAGGACGAGCTGTCCAACAGTCAAATTCCTTGAAGTGGTGTGCCATTTGTTGCGCTGTTGCAAATAATCTTTGGACCATCATTTGCAGATGGATTGTCTGAATCTTTGGAGCAGCTGCCATCTGCCCAAATGACTAATACTGACTTGGGTATAGTCGGGCTCCGGGAGTGCCGTAAGTGGAGAACCGACTAGGAAATGAGCGGGAGTTAACGGTTCTGGGTCCCTAAAATCATTGGATATAGCGAATAAAGGGCGTGAGTTAAGGCAAGACTCTATTTGAGTTAGAATGGTAGAATACTCCTCGAAATTCAGAACGGTACAGCCAATCACGTGACGCAAATGAAATTTGATACTTTTTACCCCGCTTTCCCACAGACCACCGAAATGAGGGGCTGAGGGTTGAATAAAGGACCACTTGATGCCCTGGGAGCTGATAAACTCCTGAGTTGTTTGCTCAAATCCCTTAGATTTCAAAAGTCTGTACAATTCGTGTAATGTACTGCTAGCACGACGAAAATTCGTACCATTGTCGGAGAATATCTGAGTGGGGATACCTCTATGCGCGATGAACCGTTTTAAGGCAGCTATGAAGGCGTCTGAGGTGAGATCTGATACAAGTTCTAAATGAATGGCCTTGGTGCTCATGCGTATAAATAAAGCAATATACGCTTTTGACGTCGATTTTGAGCGCTGCCCACCATGACGCACAAATACGGGCCCGGCATAGTCAACAGCAGATTGGGAAAAAGGCTTAGCAGGCGTGACCCTAGAAGGGGGTAATTGTCCCAATAATTGGATTGCGCCCCTAGCACGGTATTGGAAACAAGTGATGCATTTATGTATTACCGAGCATATATAGGATTTATCATTAACGATCCAATATTTCTGTCTCAGAGAAAACTGGGTTAATTGTACACCATAGTGCAATAAACGAAGATGTTCGTTTTCTATGATTAACTTGCTGAGATGAGAATGCGGGTGTAGAATTATTTGATGTTTGCTCGCGTAGCTGAGCTGGGAGTGCTGCAGACATCCACCTACTCTCAATATGCCTGTCTTATCAAGAAAGGGGTTGAGTGAGAGAATTTTACTGCTGTTGGGAATGCAGCGATGTGCCTCAAGCTCCTTAACCTCAATGCTGAAGTGCAATTGCTGAGACTGGCGAATAAAAACCAAAAGTGTATCATGCAACTCCTGGGCTGACAAAAAGGAAGTGTTCCTGTCAGCTACGGGGAGCCTAGTTCCGAATAAACCTGCGGCAATATGAGAAAACGCGAATGAGTCTTGATAGGGATGAGTAATTTTCAACATAACTGGATGTGGATGAAGCAACAATTAGTGAGGTTTGGGCCTGCTTGCGTCGTTCCTGTTCCAGATCGGGATAAGTTCAGGGAGAATGAGTATCGAAGGCACTGATGAGCCATGATGATGACTCATGGGACAACCAGGACGGACCATGTAAACATCGGTTACGGTTACGGTTACGTTTACGTTTACGTTTCTGCTGGACCTTAATTTCCAGAGATTGAGATCCGCGGATAGCACCGTGAAGAGAATCGCCCAAATAAGACTTGTCTGACCTGCGAGGCAGGGATACCACAAATCTGCCATCCTCATTACGGACAGTATTGGACACAAAATGATTCTCACATTCCGAGTCCTCAGCGGACGGATCACGAATAGAAACTTCCTCCAACTTCCAAAATTGTTTTAGTTACAAGGAAATTGCACTATCATTCTCACATACCATAAAGGATGAAACCGGTTTCGTCATGTCGACATTAAACGGCAAATTACCTGCGAGAATGAATCCTAGTTTTGTCTCCTGAATTATGGGGAAATGCGGGCTATGGATAAACTTGATAGGTTCAATTAATTGCAAGTAATATTGAGCACCGAGCAATAAATCGACTTGCGGCGAGAAGTTGAGCTGTGGGTCGGCTAAAAATATGCCCTTTGGTAAATTTAAAGATTCTACATCAAATGATTCTGCCAGGAGATTATTAGTGGTGCTGGGAAGCACAGCGCAATGTATGTTTAAGCTAAAATGTTTATAGCGAGAATGTAACCTTACTCTGGTAGTGAAATCAGCTTGGGACAATGAATTGTTTATACCCATTATGGGCAATTGGGATTTAATTAGTTTCAGACCCATACGACGTGCGAAATCCATAGTACAGAAGTTAGCCTGCGAACCAGAGTCTAATAATATCCTAACCGGGTGCTTTCTACCTGCATGGTCAGTTGCCATGCAGACTGCGGTAGATAATAATATGGACTTATTTGTTTGTAATTTTAGCGAACACTGGTGGTTACTGGATGATTCGTTTTTGTTAGGCATATGAAGCATTGTGTGATGGCGTTTCGCACACGTTCTGCAAGAAAATTTAGAGGGACAGTGGGCACTTTCGTGGCCTGGGCGAAAGCAATTTAGACAAAGTTTATTTTTGATTATAATGTTTTTTCTCTCATGTATAATGAGCGTTATAAATTGTGAGCAAACAGTAATTCGGTGTTTACCCTTGCACAGCTGACATATATTATTTACGACATGGGAATGGAATGTTGCTTTGGCCACATTCACCGTTTTAATTGCCTTGCGATAGGGAGCCTTATCGCAAACGTTTATCTTGCTTGTTGAAGTGGTTGCGCTGTCCAGATTTTGCAATAACTGTCTACGTGTATTTAAAAACTTTATGAAACTATTAAAGTTAGGAAATCGTTCTTCTGACAAACTTTCTTTCCAAAGACGAAGCGTGTAACTATCGAGTTTTTGGGCCAAGTAATGAATAAGAATAATTTCGAATGTATTTACAGGTAGATTTAAGGTGTTTAACGCATTGATATTAGCGGTTATCTCGTCAATAAATCTGGAAATACTAATTTTGGACTGTTGTTGAACCGATTGCACACCCAAAACATTCCCCACATGATGGGCTGAGACAATTAACTTGCTGTCATACCTATTTTTTAGCAGATCAATAGCTACCGCATAATTTTCATGAGTAATTGGCAGCGATTTTATCACATTTAGCGCCTCGTCACTTAATGAAGAGTGCAAGTAGTGTAGCTTTTGAATATCCGTCAGATCGGTTCTGACGTGTATTAATTCAAGAAATATGTTATAATAGTGTTGCCACTCAATAATGCTACCTGAAAATCGAGGTAATTTGATCGGTTCCAACTGTATAGGGGAGGTTTTAAGAGGCGTAATTTCGGTATTAATTAGCTGTTTTTGATTCACCGGCTCCACTTGCTCCAACAAGTGTTGCAACTTGCATTTGATGCTGCAAAGATCATCCTCAGTTTGGACTATATCACTTGCTAATGCGAAATCAGCATCATCAGATTCAATTTGAGACTGAATATCATCATATTTAGTGGATAATTCCATTAAATGATGAAGCTTTATTTTTAGTGCGTGATGATCGCTTGTATCCGGATCGAAATTATCCGCGAACGTGTTCACACGGGATATAGAGGCTTTAATAGGGCCCCGTTTCTTTATCAACGCTTTCACATCAGCCATGATTGCAATTAAAAATGTAATTTAAAGGAATTTAAGCGTAGAGCAGGTGAATAATTGATGTAATTTTGATAAAATTTGATATAATGCGGGAGCTAGTGATCGTCATATAGCTTAACACATTACTTACTATAACATATACTTATTATCTCTTTTAAAGAACAGACATAAGCGTTATTGAAATTATGAATTTAAATAATAATACATATAGCCTTATTTTGACACTTGAACTTTTAGTGAGTTATTGCGCAGTTATGCAAATATGCTCATATTATAATGATATATGTTTACGTAAAAGCATCAATAATGCCATATTGAATGTAAAATGTTACTCAGATTGTTATATTCATGTATTATATGAATAATTATAATGAAAAATGAAAGTTTATAATCACGTGGAATCCTGGCGTGTTCAGAACTACTTTGGTCCTGTTGGTTCCATGCTGATCCCGTCCGGCCTTTCCTTGATGTTGGTGCACCACCTGTTTGTGCTGGTTGGATGAAGGTTGATGTCGTATCTCAGCATCATTTTACCGTTGTGGAATTTGCTGCTGCTGAATAACTATCTTGCCGTTTCCTGTCGTGCCAGATCTGATGCTCTGTTGGATCTTGTGTGTCACTCCTGGAGGTTGTCTTTGTGGCAACAAAGGCATGCCATGGTCAGCAATCTCAATTTGAAAATATTTAAATTTGAAGATTGTTTGAGCTGTCGCTGCGGACATAAATGCTGTCGCTGCGGACAAAGAAATGCGGTCGCGTCGGACCAAAAATGTTGTCGCTTGTGGACGAAAATGCGGTCGCTTGTGGACCAAAAAATGTTGCCCGTAAAGCGAAAATAAAATCCGGTTTGGAGGACCAAATGTTGCGTCTTGGAAGCTCTTGATGTTCTTGAGTTATTCCTAGAACGCTAAGTGGAGAGGGCTGGTTCGAAAGAAATTTGAAGTGGACTGTATGTTTTTCATGTAAAGATGGTTTATTGACAATTATTGAAAATTTGTGCGATTGCTGACACGTGCAGAAGTTGACTCGGCATGATGCCTGTTAAATTAATTAGAAATAAAAGTCGAAAGACAATAAATAAGGCAGGAATCGCCCAAGTATAATCAGTGCATGTTGCACATACTAAATAATTAAATAATGAAAGCCAGTAGCCGCAGCTGGAAAATGTTATGAGTGATCAGCTCAGAGTATTGCGAATAACTAAAGTAAATTTTGCTACAGGCAGCCCAGCTGTAAGCCGGCTGTAGACGGTAGATAAGAAAAACGTGACGTCATCTGCACGTGGCGCATTGCAGTATTTAAAGTACAGAGTTTACAAGTTCAAAGTTTGAACACAAGCACTTATAACAATATATACACAGGGAGTGGAAATTGAAGTTGCCGTACTGGTGATAAAAAACTTGTGTACGACGTCATAGTGAGTACTGACACGTTAAATAAGTTGCAAGCCACTATTGATTTTGCAGAACACTGAAATGTACCATCCAAGACAAGTTACACACAAACTCGGGCACACGCACGACAATATCGAGCAATGTCAAAGCGCGGGTCGGATACTCAAGCCACACATTAATTATGTTGATAAGATAACGGACAACAAGCTTACCCACAATAGTCAGATAACCCAAGATAAACAAAGGCTGTATAACGGTCCTTACGTGCTATCCGAACAGGTGGGGAAAAATACGTTCATCCTAACTAACCCCAATACAAACCATATAATTGGCAAATTTCACGCTTCATCACTAAGGAAATATTATGTTAAAGATGATTAAGGGAATATACCAGGATATAGGATGTATGAATGTGTAACATCAGTGTAAAATAGGTCATAGTAAGAATACATGCTCATGTTGGATAAGTCTGTGAACGAACGATTGTATACAAATAGAGGTAGTGAATGACGTCAGAAGTGTACGCTTATCTGTGTTTGGATTGTAAAAGCCAACCATGTGTACGTGTTTATGTTTACCTGTCAAAGTTAACCACGTGTATATGTTTATATTTATCTGTCAAGATGACAGTTATGGAAGGCGAGAATTAGAAGTTGTTTATTTATTTTGGGTTTTAATTTTTAGGTTAATGTTTTATTATTTTATTATTAGGACTTAGACATTGTATTATTATAAAAAAAAGTAAAAAAATTTTTTTTTTATTTTACACATGGTGGGGTTAATCCTGTGATAGAACACAGGATCATGATAAGCAATGAACTATGTCTTATGCATGGATGACAAACATTCTCATTTTAGTACATAGGCTTTCACGGCCGGTGTCACTATAATTAATTAAAACTTCCAGGCTGAAAGGCCGTGGTCGAATACTTGATGTAAAATCGCTAGACGTTTCGGCCACACCACCGGTGGCCATCTTCAGTAGCAAAGAATGTTCGTAATAGATGGTATGCCGAACAATTCGCCCAGTGAAATGGGAACAAGCAACAGTGAGAGACGGCAATGCTGTTTCTATTTATAACTTATTGACCGCTTTAGGTGTATAACGCGAACCAATCAGAAGCCAGCTCATCATTCTCCACTCTGATTGGCCGTGGAAAATAAACCATGCCAGACACTATTTAAGGAGATGCTTTCACCCCGGTGGTTTATAGCGACAGACGCATTCTTATGAATATGGATGGACTCCAGATGCAGGCGAGTGAAGTAACCCCGGACAGAAGACAACACCCAGGCTTTATCAAACATTACCTGGTGATCGTTGTGGGAAAGAGTGTGTTCAGCAACTGCGGACTTCTCCGGCTGCCCCAGGCGGCAGTATCTCCGATGTTCAGAAAGGCGCGTTCGGACACTAGGCTTCGTGGTGCCTATGTATACCTGGCCACACGTACAAGGAATACTATACACCCCGCATGACGAGAGCGGATCCCTGGCGTCTTTTACCGGTCGCAGGAACTGATGGATCTTTTTGGTTGGCTTAAAGATCGTCCTGACGCCCCGTTTACTCAGCAGCTTGCCGATGTGGTCAGTCACGCCACGGATGTAGGGCAAGACAGCGGGGCCAACAACCTCGGGCAACACCGACTCGTCCGGCCTACCAGATCTTCTCGGCCGGGCAGCTCTCCTCACCTACGCAGCAGAGTAGCTGTTGGACTGCAGTGCTTCCTCGAGATGCCACAACTCATCTTCGAGATACCGAGGCTCACAGATCCTTTTTGCCCGGTCAACCACTCTTCAGCACCGCCCGCTTCTGCCTAGGATGATGATTGGAGGACTTATGCAGATATCTGTCGGTGTGCATTGGCTTCCTATAAACTTTATGCCCTAATCGGTGCACCCGCGCATACAGTTTACGATGGAGCGCGAGAGCAGTGATCAATTGGCATTTCTGGATGTGTTGGTCCTGAAAAGGACCGATGGCAGATTAGGGCATAAAGTTTATAGGAAGCCAACGCACACTGACAGATATCTGCATAAGTCCTCCAATCATCATCCTAGGCAGAAGGAGGCGGTGCTGAAGACTCTGGTTGACCGGGCAAAAAGGATCTGTGAGCCTCGGTATCTTGAAGATGAGTTGCGGCATCTCGAGGAAGCACTGCAGTCCAACGGCTACTCTGCTGCGGAGGTGAGGAGAGCTGCCCGGCCGAGAAGATCTGGTAGGCCGGACGAGTTGGTGTTGCCTGAGGTTGTTGGCTCCGCTGTCTTGCCCTACATCCGTGGCGTGACTGACCACATCGGCAAGCTGCTGAGTAAACGTGGCGTCAGGACGATCTTTAAGCCAACCAAAAAGATCCATCAGTTCCTGCGACCGGTAAAAGACGCCAGGGATCCGCTCTCGTTGTGCGGGGTGTATAGTATTCCTTGTACGTGTGGCCAGGTATACATAGGCACCACGAAGCGTAGTGTCCGAACGCGCCTCTCTGAACATCGGAGATACTGCTGCCTGGGCCAGCCGGAGAAGTCCGCAGTTGCTGAACACGCTCTTTCCCACGACAATCACCGGGTAATGTTTGATGAAGCCCGGGTGTTGTCTTCTGTCCGGGGTTACTTCACTCGCCTGCATCTGGAGTCCATCCATATTCATAAGAATGCGTCTGTCGCTATGAACCGCCGGGGTGAAAGCATCTCCTTAAATAATGTCTGGCATGGTTTATTTTCCACGGCCAATCAGAGTGGAGAATGATGAGCTGGCTTCTGAGTGGTTCACGTTATACACCTAAAGCGGCCGAAAAGTTATAAATAGAAACAGCGTTGCCGTCTCTCACTGTTGCTTGTTCCCATTTCACTGGGCGAATTGTTCGGCATACCATCTATTACGAACATTCTTTGCTACTGAAGATGGCCACTGGTGGTGTGGCCGAAACGTCTAGCGATTTTACATCAAGCATTCGACCATGGTCTTTCAGCCCAGAAGTTTTAATTAATTAAACATTCTCATGTTTAAATTTGTTTCTTGTTCAAATTGTTCTTTTGCTATAATTTTTGTATTATATTACCGATAAAAATTTAGAATAGGTCAAACTCTTAAAAATTTCATTCATCATTTTTCTGTGTAATGTGTTTGTGAAAGTGTGCGCGGGTGCGCGAGTTATTAACAGTTTTCTCTATTGTCTCCTTTATAATTATCCGATTTACATGAGACTTGAACAAGACATAAAATTTAATATTAGCTACAATTTCCCTATATTCTGTGATCTTCAAAAACTGTTAAGTGTGAATTTTGTTATATGAAATCTCTATTTAAAACTCACTCAGGCGTGAAGTAATAAAATCCCAGATAATTATCTGTGCAGGCTTTGCCAATTTCATGCAAAGTGTTGCATGAAGAACTATTAGTGCCGTGTGCATAAATTATCATGTGACCAATAATTGGCCAATTAGAACGCAATAAAATCATTGAAAATTGTCTTTTGCCATGAGCAGATCAAGTTAGTTCATCTTGAGCATTCGTCTACTAAACGTGCGGTCCACGTTCAAGAAGTTTCTCTTGCGTGAACAAGTAAACAGTGAGAAAGGTGTACGAAAACTTGGAACTCTGTGTGAGTTATTCTACAGACCCAAGTAAATCAGTTTTAATAAATAATATCGTGATTACAAGTATCCGTGTTAGTCAAGATATCCTCATAGGGAGATCTACTGACTGCGGTAGATCTGTGTGACGCGAGGACACTTGAAGACGTGCCGGAAGGTGTATGCCTATACACCATTTTTCATTAAACAACCACTTTACACCTTGAGATACGTAAATAAACTATACAATATTAAAACATTTTAAAAACCATTAACAATCATAATCAGTGTTATCGCAGCGAGGCAGTGTTGCAGTTCGTCGAGCAAGTTCAGCGTGATTATTATCAGGACACCATCCCAGCAGAATCCACGAGGGAAGGACATGTGAGATATACGCATCGCCATCAGCCATCTCGCCGCATTAAATTGGAATATCTTCACTTAAGTAACAAATTCAGATCTGAACTTTATATAAACTGTTTTCAAACAATATTTCAAAATTCATAACATTTTGTGTATGTTTAAAAATATATCGTATGAACTATTATTCAATTGGTGTGCAATAAATAATTATAATACCTCCAATATAGACTTGTTGATTTATAAAACACACACCATATTCCTATGCGCAAGAATTAATGCAATTGTGTTGTCGCAATATATACTATGACAACCCCCCATTTTCTCTGTTGTCATCCAATAAAACCCCAAGTTGTTGGCATCAATTTATGACAACCCCCCTTTTCTCCTTCAAATGTTGTCATCCACTAAAGCCCCAAGTTGTTGTTGTTGTTTTCCAATGGCTCCCCCTTGGTACATTTAATCCATTTGGTACCGAGCTTCCCAACAGAGACCACTGTAATTTCTGAGTCTTGCTTTTCCTGGTTCAGCTTCACACACTCCAATAGATGATTTTTGTTCATTTTTGAGTATTCTCTCCTGCACAATACACATTCTTCTGTGGTGGAAATTTTTAATTTGTAAAGATGCGCTGAGAGACAGTCATGGCCAGTTTCCAGTCTAAAGTTGGTGACTGCTTCCTTCCTGGGTTTTCTACAGTTGTTATTCCATAACTGTTCAATCCCTGACCATGTTTTTCTTTCTGATATGTTTCTTGCTTCTTCCAGGAAGCGAGAGTTTGTTTTCCTTGTCATCAGACTTCTTAGGGTGCTGAAGTCATGGGTACTTTCCCGGTGGTAGAGCATTGTCCCTCGCTTTGCCAAGGTGTCCACTGTCTCGTTTCTTCCCGAGATGCCTATGTAAGATGGGATCCACAGAATAACTATCTCCTTGTTAAGTGCTGTAAGCTGCCTGGTGAGTCGTCTTGCTTCCAGTGTGCTCCTGGATGTTGCTCCTGTATTAGAGAATGTTGCCTGGATGGCAGATTTAGAGTCTACTAAAAGGACAGCTTTTGAAAAGGAATTTGGCCTCCAAATGAGGTTTTGCAATGCCACTTTGATAGCTTCTACTTCAGCCTCATAACTTGATTTAGAGCCCCAAGTTGTTGGCGTCAATTTATAACAATAAGCTCCCTTCGTGTGTGTGTTTTAATCTAGTCACACGTTGGTTGTGTCAGTTTATAACAAGCTGCTTGAGTCGTACTCTATTTTATTCGACTCCGATCATGTTATTTTTTACGATGTCTGAAACCTCGTAGCTTTCCCGATACTCGTCGTTCTTTTGACCTCGCCAATACCTGTTTACCTGATTCCACGTAGTTGTTATTTTCCCGATTATAGGCGCCAAATTGTTTGATTCAAAACAATTAAAAAATTTTACTTCTTTCTCTTGATGCAACTGTATCTCTCATCGCTTGGTGTCTGCTAAATTCGAAATCCCCTCTCTCGCGACAGTCGTACCAACCTGTAATTCTGGTAGAAAATTTTCACGGTGCTATATTAATGAAATAAACACATAAATATTATTAACTGAAATAATGACCAGGTATTGGTTTATTAATTATTGGTTCTGCTTTTGATAGTTAGTAAGACATGAGATTATAAAAATATATAACTTTTTTGCTCCGGCTTCAAAGAAATTACGACTCAGCGGTTGGCAATTGATCGTTGGGTCATTGACTGACCACGCTCTAATGTCGAGTTTATATTACACAAACGTGTAATCAGTCAAAAAGTTCTTTTGATTATGGCAAAAAGATAACAAAATGATTTTTGAAAGTACAATTCTTCACATCAAGTTAATTAAATATTATGATCCTTCTTTACAACAGTTTTCTTAGTATTTAAAACAATAGTGAGTTCAATTTACAATGTTAAGTTAGATATCGTGTACAAATATTTTCTTATTTCCCAAAGTGTTAATAATTAATTTGAGTAATCTTTTAATAATGATTATTACATGTTTTAATAGTCATTCAGTGTTTTTAGTGTTTGAACTAAGTTTTGGATATTGTGCATTAATTTTGAAGTGTAGTGATCAGTCTTGTGGGTGTAGTAAATTAATTAAATATTATACATTACAACTTCATCGATGTTTGATAGATTACTTTAAAAATTCTGGTGTTCAGGTCTTCCTTCTCTTATTTCATTAGTTTATATTGGTTTTATTTTCTGTAATTCTCAATTAAATTGGATGGATCTTGCTAATAGGTTCTGTTAATGTGGTTTTTCATTTCCATTTAGTATTATTTCCATTTTTGTTTTAATTCATCTGCTTGGTTTATTTTCTAATTTTTATGGAGCGACTACTTTGTCATCTGCTCTCTTCTGATGCTAAAAATGGAATGTTAATGAGTTTGTAACGGTTTTTTATTTCTAACTGCCAAAACCTACCTTCTCATTGGTTGAAAGAATTTTGTACTCATTGTTAGATATGGCTTGGGTTTTGCCCAAAATGAATAAATATTTTCTAATTAGGATAATTTCCTTGTATTATAATTAATATGGTTTTTATTATTATCATTGAATAGCTTTTCTGATGTAGATTAATTTGACATCAAACATGACTAGGTTCTATTATCTCTGGGGTGTTTTAACATTTGGCTATTTTTGTTCTTTGTACTTATTTTGTTTGTTATGTTGTTTTTTGC
Organism: Magicicada septendecula; assembly: GCA_034769895.1. NCBI lineage: Eukaryota > Metazoa > Arthropoda > Insecta > Hemiptera > Cicadidae > Magicicada > Magicicada septendecula. The sequence continues at coordinate 85,451,566 of CM068370.1, forward strand.
AACTATTTTGGGTTTGTAATGTTCCTTGGTTTGGTATTTTATGTTTACTTATCTTTTTCCCTGACTGTGTACTGTTATTTGTTTATATTTTACAATTTTTTTTCACACTGCTTTAGGCCTACCTTTGCCTATCCTTTTGACATTGTTTAAACTTTAATTTTGCTCTTATTAATAGTTTCTTATTGCTTTGTTTTAGCTAGTTTACAATGATTACGGATTTAAATCCCTTAGTATATGAATATTACCACTTCTCCAACATATTAATGCCTTTTATATCTAAATTTATAACTTTAACATGAACTGTTTCTTAGGCTTTCATCACCACTCAACATAATACAACTTACTCTTAAGACTATTTCAACAATTATAACATTTGCACATTTCTATAATATTACTATTATCTTCTCTGCTTTTCTTTATGACATAATAACAATACTTTCAAACATTTATTATATAATTTTAGTATTGTAACATTCATTTCTTTTTTAGGCTTACTTTTCTTTTATACCATATTATTGGTTTAAAGTTTGATCTGGCCCTTTAACTATTAACTCTAACTGTTAACAATAATACCTTGAATAATATTAATGGATTCTCATCCTGAATAATAATATAATATAATGCTATCTTATCTACTACTGTTTTTGGTCCTTTTCCAAAACTAAACTCTAGTACTGTTCACTTATTTTGGTGTCTTTATACAGACTAGTGGTCGCCCAGTGGTCGAAATTCGACCGTAATTCATTAAATTTTTAAGTTTGAACATAATTGAGGTTCTTTTGTCAAAGAGTATACCTCTATAATCATTGCATATAATTTTTTTGAATTTTGTTCTATTACGTCAGCTGCGAGCGTGTACAAATACGTCATTAGCGTGTGTTGTTTGCCTTAATTCCCCGCAATACCAATGAAATTTAAAATTTAATGTTAGTAACAGTTGAAAAAAAAACACAATTACAGCTTGTATTCGTATTTATTTTTTGATATAATTCATTGTCAGTTTTAATTTTTTCATGTTATTATTGAATCAAATAAACGCTAATAAAAATGAGACTTGACATTCATAGAAGTATAAGATACATTGTTTTCAATTCCAGTCGATTACATTTCATTTTTGGTAAGGTACAAAATTCGAAAACATTTTGAAGATTATCTGCTACAAAGCTTATATAATTTTTTAATTTTTTTTTTCTATGCATTAATTTTCGAGTTATTTGAAAAATATGAAAGATAGGAAAAATGAGGTTTAGCTTGGCTAAGCCATATTTAAAAAGCAATAACGCGTTTTGTGACATTTCCTTGGGTTTTTTTATTGCCATACTGACCAGGTTTCACCAAGGCTACACAGTTATTTTGCCTATCTTTTTCGAATTATATAAAATTTTAATAAAAAATTAATACAAAATAAAAAACGAAATAAAAAATACGTGCCTCGTATTTTTTCATATATTTTTCATTAAATAAAAAAAAAACGGGTGGTTAAAAAAATAAATGTTGTCCATTGAACTTAAAATAGTTTGAAAGTGAATTTAATGATTCAGAATTTCTGTGTAAACGATGTTTTTTGTAAAAACTCTTTCATCATTTGCTAAATGCCCTTGGCCATTATATTCGGAAATATAAAATCTCAAACCATCGAATGATCGAACTCTACTTGCTGCGACGTACAATTGACCATGTGTAAAAACTGGCTGCCTCAATAAAATTCAAATTTTTTCGAATGTTTGTCCTTGAGACTTATTTATTTTCATCGCAAATGCAGGTATAATTGGAAATTGAGTTCTTTGAAAGTTAAATGGTAAAACAGTACCAGAATATGTTAAATTTATACGTGGAATCAAAATTCTCTTATTGCGTGCGGTTCCAGTTAAAACTTCGCAATCAATAGCATTACGATGCATACACTTGATGCGCATTCTTGTTCCATTGACTAATGCTTCCTTTGTATTTAAGTTTCTGATCAGTAAAACGATGCAATTAACTTTCAATACTAACTTATGTGGTGGCAAACCACTAATAGTCAAAGAATTCAAAAACTCTACTGGATAGTTATTGATTTCATTGTCATCATCACAAATTATTTTATCGTAGCTATGATATGTTTTCTGTTCACCTGGTATTCGATTAAGTATATCAGTATTAATAAAAGTACAATCATCATTTTTAGGTGCTAAAATAACTGACTTCAATATGTTATCTGAGAGTATGTTTTCAGAAATATTTCCATACACCTCATTAATAATATTATTTTCATCTCCTATTAATTGCTGAGGTATTTCAATAATATTTTCACCAAACTGAGGGAATTGTGGGGCTTCATCATTACCAATTTTTTTCAAGAATTCGACAAATTCTATTTCACTTGGTAAGGCTCTCATATTTTGAGTAAACGTTACTTTATGAAAATAAACAAATTTATGCCAACTCGTGACACAATTTTCAATTAAAGTTGCATATGATCCGTGTGGGACAACTGGTAAGATTTGCCGAAAATCACTGTACAGAAGTATCGTTTTCCCTCCAAATGGTTTATGTTTATCATTTTCATCGCATACATCCTGCAATAATCTATCTATGATTTTCAACACTTGCAGTGGGCACATAAAAATTTCATCAATAATTATCAATGATGATGAATTTATGTAACATCCATAGCTACTATTTGCGGTAATATTCGCTACAGAATTTTCCAAAATGGGTACAGGCAATTTAAACACATTGTGTAAAGTTCTACCTCCAAGTAATAGAGTTGAAGCTATGCCACTGAACGCTGTTGCAATGCAACTAAGATTAAGCGAATTTAATTTGTGAATGAATGCTGTTTGTGTGAATGTTTTTCTACAACCTGCATAAGCGGTTAAACAAAAAACATTAGATCCAGTATCATGGTGCAAACCTTCACGAATCACACGATCAATTAGATTATGCTGTTCAATATTTGCAGTTTCATAATGCTCACAAAACAGAAACTCTTGTTCTATTGGATCAATAGCATTTGCTTCGTCTGTTCTCTGCGAATACGTGGGAACTGGTAAACCAAGTTCTTGACATGACAAATTATGAAAATTCAAAATATCTTCAATTTCTAATAGAGCTGTGTTAAAGGATACGTCTTCGTTGTAATCTCTCAAAAAATCTTTACTAAGATATACTTTAAATTCATTCCATAACGCCAATGCATTGGCTGGCACATTTAATGCACAAATGTAACCAAATAAATTCCGCATTTTTTTTTGTGAATGTAATTCTTTTGCTTCATTTAAACATTCGCGCCATTCATTATCATTTGAAGCAATGCCGCGAGCATGGCACGCTTCAACAAAAGAAGTGTGTATAATTCCATTGTATATTCTAACATCCTCAAATGATTTTGGACCACAGACATGTAATAAAAGCAATCGTAAATGGAAAAGTTCGATGTCTTTTGGTGATACTACATATATGCGTGTAATGATTTTATCACCTCCATGCCTTCTCTTCTTCCATTTTTTTCGGGAATCTTCCCACACATAATCCAAAGGAATTTCAATATACTTATATTCATGCGCTGATGGATCTGATCGATTCAATTCAAAAAATGCTAATAATTTTGTTTGTCTTGCATTTTCAATTGCTTGACGTTCTTGCCCTTCTCGAAAGTAAACATTCTGTCTACGCGGTAAATGAATGTCAAGTCTAATGATGACATGTGATTGAAAATGCATTGGTAATTCATAGATGCGCCATATAGCTTCAGTTGATCCGACATAACGGCCATTTAAAAAATTTTTAACTTCATCAATTTGTATTTCTTGACCTGGTTCATTTCTCTCTGAACCTAATTCAACAGATGCACTGTCATAGTCTTTATACACGTATTTATAAATGTATTTAACACTTTTAACTGTAGTGCATACTTCAACATTTATATGGCAATTAAATTTGGAAGAATAAAAGAAAACTAAAAACTTGTTTTCGTGATTTTCACTCATCATATATTTAAAAAATTAATATACCTTTTTTAAATATATGACGAGTGAAAATCACTAAAACAAGTTTTTAGTTTTCTTTTATTCTTTAATAACGGATTTTCATCAAGTAAAGGCCTCCAGTATCAATTAATTAAATTTGGCAAGTAAATACGGATTGTATGGTACAACATAACGATTGTCGAGGCAACTACCGTGAACTTCAGCATTAATACCATTATCACGCCTTCTGTATAATGGATATCCATTTAATGATTCACATGTAAATTCATTAAATCGTTTTGTATAATCTTCTGTGCATTTTCCATCTCTCATACATACAGAATTTGGATTAAGTACACCACATGGATCATGCATCATGTGTTTTACAACATATTCATGTAATGTAGGATGTGTTTGAATGTTAGGAATCTCCGCAGATACAACTTTATCAATATCGGTAGCGTTAACAATTTTATCTTGCTCATTTAAAGAGAGTAAAATGTGAGCATGAGGCAATCCTCTCTTTTGAAACTCAATTGTATAAATGAGTGCTTCAACTTTACCGAAGATTTTTTTTAGTGTAAGGCCCTCAATTAATGCTTTCAGTTTGGACTTGAATACACGCACAACAATATCAGGTCGAAAATTAGCTGACTCACCTACACCAATATTGCTAACTATTTCAGGCCAACTTGGATTGCAAGTCATTATAATAAACAAAGAAGGCTTTCCGAAATGTTGTACAATTGACATTGCATCTAAATAATTCTGATACATATTCCTTGGAGATCCATTGAATGAAGATGGTAAAATTACTCTATGGCCAAGATTATTGGCATTGGGGTTCAATTCTAAATAATCTGTTAAGTTGTTGTAAACTTCAGACCTAAGACTTGTTTGATTTTGTCGAATGAAATGTAACCTTGTGCCCTCTATTCTCACATACATATCAACTATCCACTGCAAAAATAATTTTTGTGAATGGTGCAACATGCTAAAATCTTCTCTAATTGCAAGTCGATAGGCTGCATACTGAAGCATGGTTAATTTATTTCTGGGCGCTCTTGAATTAGATGTAGTTGGTACATTATGAGAAATATTGATATGCCACCCAGTATCACCATTTGGAAAAAGTAATGGAGACGCTAAAGGGTCCAATGAAGAATCCAAAACAGAGATATTTTTAATGGTACCATTAACTTTTGAAAATGAAACCATATTTCGTTCAAAGGGTGGCTCACCATCAACTGTACTAAATATTACTGCTACATCAGTTTGAACTGCATCATTATAATGGCGTAGATCTAAATCACGATTTACTTTAATGAGCATACAAATTTCTTTATTTTGATTTTCAACTCTCTGACAATGATCTTTCATTGCAGTGAATGACCGAACGAAAGGATTAATGCGTTGCAATTCAAGAGAGATTTCGCGCATTATATTGTTATTGCATGTTTGATTATAGTGTTCACGTAATCTATAATTGACAGCAGTGTCAACATCATAAAAATATAATTGCGCATAACATGGTGAGCGACCATATCCAGCAGTCATTGGACCTGATCTGTGATAAAAAACATCATGTATTTTAAAATGATGTAACTGTATCCGAAATTTTAGCTTTTGAGCTAACCATAGCAAATGAATTGTATTTACGAATGTTTTCAAAATAATTTTTTGACTTTCTTTTTATTGAAGGTTCATTTGAAGTAAGTCCATCATACAATGATTTAAAGTATTCATTTTGACTTAAGGCTGGTAATATTGCTTTACCCTTATGACAACATGAAGTGAATGCAATCCTTTCACCTAAAGTGACCTCAGATTCGAAATGTTTTGCATTGCAAAACCTGCATTGTAAATGCATTAATCCACAATCAAAAGTATTAAAATTTCTTGGAATGACATTCAGTGCGCATTTAAATGTATCCCTCAAAATAATTTCATCATTCTGTATACTATTTACACAATTTAAATTTGCATTTGGTCTATTATCATTTTGACTTTCACGCGAATATATATTCCTTCTTCTTTGTCTCTCACTCCGACCCGTCAATGTTATACTAATTACACTATTTAAATTTGCATTTGGTCTATTATCATTTTGACTTTCACGCGAATATATATTCCTTCTTCTTTGTCTCTCACTCTGACCCGTTAATGTTCTATGTTGAGGCATAATGGAAGTAGGTGCGAATATCTGAATGTAAAACAAAACATGTAATGAAATTACTGAAACTAAGATTAGTCAGGGTTTAATTTAAAAATAATAAAATGTACTCACTTTTTTGAAAACACCAATAATAATTAGGCGAGAGTAAGTCAATTCAAATTGCTGCTACAAAATTTTCCTTTTGCAACAGGTGTATATTAAGTAAGCTGTATTTCACTTTCAACTGCACATTAATATATAAAACACAGATATCTAATATACAAAATATAAAATAAACGCTTTTTTGCCTTGACATACACTCCACAGACTATTGAAAAAGGAACATTTGAAATCACACAAAATTCACAGCTCATTCAGTCAATCTGTCAGTAATTATTTGTTGGCAACATTTTAAAATTCTTTGGCGATAATCTCTACTCTGTGCGACTGTTTGACTATAGACTATTATGTGTTTGACATTGGCAGTATGAACGTAAACAAACGACAGACTATTATGTGTTTGACATTGGCAGTATGAACGTACACTGAAATGAAAAAATTATAATTTTATTGCCTAGCAACAAAATTATTTTATTTTTAACAATTACCATTGTTTGAAAAAGTTTAAATTAATTTTCAAGTGCAAATGAATGTTTTATTTTATTTTATTTAATGTATTTGTAACACATATTATATATAAATTTTAGCTTTCTGCACTCCTTCTCCATATAAACTTTAACTATGCCAAATCTCACACTCCTCCGTGCGCGCAATATGCTTAAAAAGGGGTACAAAGTTTTCTCTTCATGTATTAATATATAGATTGTGTTTGTGTTTTATTTTTAGTTAATAACTTTCCTTCCGCACTCTCACTTTTATATGAGTTCTTGCTTATATTTGATGTTTTTATTTATATTGCTACGACAGCGTAGAACAATCTAGGCGTTTATCGAATGTCCCAGAAAGATCTCGACGTAAGCGTGTGGTGTACGTGCTACTAAACGCATGTTGCGAGAATTTTCTCGCACTTTGCCAGCCTCGCTCGGGCGCTCGGACTGTGTCAAGGCCGCAGCAATTACGTAGTTCGCGAGAGATAAGACGCAGTTTGGAAGCTTCTGGTGTGTGTAGCGTAACTATAAATACATCGCGTCGAGGCCTTAGTTTTTCAGTTCAATGCGAGATTTTTGACTGTGCGGTTCGGAAGTATTAGTGCGATATATTTCCAGAGCGGTTCGAGTTATTACGGTGTACGTTCAAGTAGTTATTAGTGAAGTGTTGCGTTTTATATTCGGACGGTATAATTGTAATACAGTTGAGTTTTAATATTAGTGGACATTTTATTGCGTATGAACAATTTCATTTGATTTGTTGTAGACACTGTGTTGTTAATTACGAACTGTTTTACTATAACAATTAAAGGTGTGATTAGTGACTTAATTGGTGTCTTGTACTTATTTTGTTTCCACTGTACCTACGACGATCGAATAGACCGTCGTAACAGTGGTGTCAGAAGTGGGATAGAACGGTTAACAGTGGAAACAGTGGATACTTTGTACAAGACGAGTGTAATTCGTAATTAATCGATAAACAATGGATGCCAGTCAGATGATGGAAAATTTCCAGGCGCTGTTGTTGCAGACAGAAGAACGACGACGACAGGATGCAGAGAAAGCAGAGGAAAGACGCAGACAGGAGGCCGAAGAAGCAGAAAGACGACAGGATGAAAAACGCAGGCAGGAAAGAGAAGAAGCTGAGGAACGTCAGAAAGCACTAATGCTAGAGACAGAAGAAAGACAAAAAGATAAAACGGAAGCTCTCTTTGAAACTATGCAGAAACAGTTACAAGAACATACTACCGCAGAATTGGGTCTCCTACGTGGTGACGTAGGTGAATTACGAGGTGAGCTCAATAATCAGATTACCAGAATATCTGACGTAGAAGAATCCATGTCAAATAAAATAGCTAAAGTAGAAAAATCTGTCTTGACTGTGGAAGAAGTTATGTCAACAAAAATATCTGCAGTAGAAAACTCAATGGCAAACATAAGAGAACAAATTAAAATTGAAGTTGAACAGTGCATGAAGATTCAACCAAAACAAATTTCTGAACAGACTGTACCAGTGATCAAGACAGAAAAATACACAGAAAATAAGTTAACAGAGAAAGTCACTTTGCCTGCAGTAGGGACAGTTCATGTCAAAGCTCCAACCTTTGACGGAAGCACTCACTGGGCAACGTACCTCCGCCAATTTGAAGCTGCTGCATGCGCAAATAATTGGACAGAAAAAGACAAGGCTGTTTCGCTTGTTCTTGCATTAAAAGGACCCGCGGCAGAACTACTACAGAAAGTGCCACCTGACAGCCAGAACATCTATGCCGAGTTGATAAAAGCTCTAGAATTACGCTACGGTGATAAACATTTGCGAGAGGTGTACTACGCTCAGTTGAGAACAAGACGACAACGTTCCGGGGAAAGTCTTCAAGAATTTGAAGCAAGTATCGACAGATTGATTAGATTGGCCTATACTGAAGCACCAGAAGATTTTCGAACGCGTTTTGCGATGCAGACATTTATTGATGGCATCGGAGATTGTGAACTTCAGCAAGTGTTACGAATGGCAAGACACCGAGATAGCTCAGAAGCTCTTGTTCACGCCCTAGAGTTTGAAGCTGCCAAGTCAGCGTCCCGCTACATTAATGGGTTTGTGCCATCACGTTGCAGTCAGAAGATCCCTGTATCACATTACCGTTACGATGGGTGCAGAAAAACAGTGTTGTCGGACAAACAATTCAAAAGTTCAAGAGAGTCGCAACGATTTGAAAAAGGCAGAAGACCGAAATGTTACAACTGCGGGAAACGTGGTCATCTACAGGTAGACTGTTGGGAGAAGAAAATACCGAGAGAAGAGACTGATCGCACCAATTGGAGAAGTAAAGGCCCAGAACAGCACACAGTTTCCACGCTACATAACATCAGTGGAAACTTGATTGTTAATGGATTTGCGGATGGTAAACCAACATCATTTACAGTTGACACGGGCGCAACAGTGTCCATTGTGCGCCCTGACTTAGTCTATAACCGCCATCCTCTAATTAGCTCTTGTACAATACAGACTGTGACTGGAAGCCCCGTCAAGGTGCTAGGAAAGGTAGACGTACGTGTACGCCTGGGTCTTCTTGAGTTTAGCCACCAAATGCTCGTTGCAGACATTGTCGATGAAGTGATTCTTGGCACGGACATTATGAATGCCTACGGATTCGTTGTGGACTTAAGAGAGAATGTCCTGAAAGTTGGCCAAGAGAAGATAAAGCTTTGCATGGCTAAAATGACAGGGTCTACCAACCATTCGATTAAGCGAGTGGCATTAGTCGAAGAAAAATTCAACAAGTCTGGTCAAGAGGAAACCTCCCTGTTGCAAGCGGAAATGGAGGAAGAACTAGCAGAGGAAGTACAAATAAGTATAACGACAAAAGAAGTGATTGGAGAGCCAACTATGGGTGTCGAGACAAAACTCTTGCTTCTTCCTGAGCTGATAGAAGCGGCCGAGGGTAAAGTGGCTGAAGATGAGGTTACGCAAGAGGTTGTTGATGAGAACCAAACAAACTTGGATCAGCCAGTGGTATTTAGGTCATTAGTACATGACGCAACGAGAGTGATTCCAGCGAAGCTAGTGGTTGCGCGAAAGATTCGCATTCCTGGGAACGTGATGTTCGGATCACACGAGACTAAATTCGAAGAACGGGAAAATTATCCTTCGCAAGGATGGCCACCTAGATCGCCTGGTCGAGTATTACTTCGAAGACGCTTTGCCAGTTCGGGACGAACAGGCTTAAGGAGGGGGCAGTGCTACGACAGCGTAGAACAATCTAGGCGTTTATCGAATGTCCCAGAAAGATCTCGACGTAAGCGTGTGGTGTACGTGCTATTAAACGCATGTTGCGAGAATTTTCTCGCACTTTGCCAGCCTCGCTCGGGCGCTCGGACTGTGTCAAGGCCGCAGCAATTACGTAGTTCGCGAGAGATAAGACGCAGTTTGGAAGCTTCTGGTGTGTGTAGCGTAACTATAAATACATCGCGTCGAGGCCTTAGTTTTTCAGTTCAATACGAGATTTTTGACTGTGCGGTTCGGAAGTATTAGTGCGATATATTTACAGAGCGGTTCGAGTTATTACGGTGTACGTTCAAGTAGTTATTAGTGAAGTGTTGCGTTTTATATTCGGACGGTATAATTGTAATACAGTTGAGTTTTAATATTAGTGGACATTTTATTGCGTATGAACAATTTCATTTGATTTGTTGTAGACACTGTGTTGTTAATTACGAACTGTTTTACTATAACAATTAAAGGTGCGATTAGTGACTTAATTGGTGTCTTGTACTTATTTTGTTTCCACTGTACCTACGACGATCGAATAGACCGTCGTAACAATATTTTGTGTCACACCTGCACTTGTACTGCTTCACTGTACTTAGTGTCAATAGTGTTATACACTTTTATTTTGTTTCTTTATACACTGTACTGGTTATTATTAATCACATTGGTGTTATCACCATTATCACAGAGTGTTTATTTGTAATTCACTCCCTATTCATATCATGCACTCTTGGTTCACTTTGGTCTATGACTATTTGGAGTATTAGTCTATCTCTATTATATTTCATTTTTGTTATTATACTTTTCTGTATTATTGCTTGTGTATTTTATTATTTGTTTATTTCATCATTATTCTATACTTACTTAGCTAATATTACAACATTTTCTTTTGGTTTCTACTTTTTATATTCAATGGTACATTTAATTATATTTACTTTTCTTAGTTTTTTATTTCATGGGTTTATTTCATATAATTTGTCATTTGGCCAATCACTTGGGTTGGGTCATAGTCATTTGTCTAGTATACGTTACAGTCATTCTAGTGCTATTTATGTAAAATTGTTAATTCTTCTTCTTTTATCTACCTTTAGCCGCATGCTTTTTACTTTATATTCTATGGTATATCTTCCCTTGTATTGGGCTGCATTTGGTATCGTAACATAATATATATATATATATATATTGCAACAATACAGCCATATGCTGTATTAGGCACTGATTTGAATGAATATAAAATTTGTAGAATTATTATAAGTTAAGGGTAAATGGACAGGTCTGACATTGTAAAAATATTTCATTGTTATATTAGGGGAGAAATTAACCTGTTTCGACAAGCAAGGAAATACTGCTCGATTGTATGTGTATTACGCATGTATCTTGTGTGTGTTAGTGATGCATGTACAGACAGGAATCTCAGCTACCCTCCCCAAGTAATTAATAAAATAATTATTTAATTACACTGTGTAAAAACTAATTAGTTTATAAACAAACAAAAGGCACCAAAGTGTGTGTGTAAATTTTATAGTTATCCCCAGTGAGAAAATGACGTTAATAGGACACATTACGCGAAGACAGTGCAAAATAAATGTGCCAAAAATACGCAAATTACCCTAAGATGCTCAAATTAATACAGCGAGTGCTTAATCAAATTAGCTATGATTTCTGCTATCTCGATTCCGGGAAAAACATTGCTATTTGCTAATAATTCCAAATATATGAAAAGGTTCAGGAGTGGGGGCTATCATGTGATCTGCAGGTATTGACAGGACGATTTTGGAGCCAACTGGTGCGGAATCTCGAGAGGGTATAAATTAAGGGTTCGACCGAAAACCCTTCTCTTCTTTTCAAGACACAGTTGCGGTCGGACATGCTGTCTGTCGGCAGAACAGTTTTATTTTTTTTCAAGTCTCATTAACGAACTAATAAGACGTTCAACAATTAGGTTGACAATATTTCGGAAAGCGTAAAGTACCGGGACCGTTTAAGTCTACGAAGAGTATCTACAGAGAAGCTACCAGAGCGACGAGGGATGCTGGACGTTAGACGATGTTTTTTTGACGCCTAACTGACGTTTAAGATCCACCTTGTAGCAGATAGCAATTTTCTGATGCGGACCACACACTGCTGGAGAACGACACTGGACACTCGACATATCCAGGACCACGCCAGGACAGGAGGAATGGAAAACCAACTCTGGACAACGCTGGACCCCATCAATAAGTTGTAAGATCATCAGAACTCGAGGTGACATGCATAATGCATTTATAAATGATTTTAAAAAAGAGCTCATAAAGACTCTATCAAAAGACAATAAATTAAAACAAAGAAAAATTTATAATTAGTAATAATATTTTAGAAATGTAGATAAATGTTTAGTCGTAAGAATGAGCGATCGCATATAAAGAAATAAGAAAAAAAAAGAATTTAAAGTTGAGAGAGTAGATTTTGTTTATCATAGTAAATAGTTAAATTGATTTGATATTTGCATTATAGAAAAGAATAATTTAAATTTGAATATAAAACAAATGCCAGTCTAAAAGTAATTAATATAAATTTAAATTTAATTTTAAACTTGGTATAGACTGAGCGAGTTGAGGTCAGATCTGAATTAAAAGAATTCAATTCAAATTACATTTTAATTTTATTTTTTTATTAGTAAATCAAATTATTAACATGTCTAGATGTAAGAGGGTTTAAATGTGTGTAACACCATATAGTATAAGAGATAAACATTTAATAATGAGTAATAACGTGACCGAAGATTATTAATGATGTTTATTATTTATAAGATTGAGTAAACAATAAATATGAATTTTTAAATACTCATAAATCTAATACTCTTATTATAATTACACCTGAACCCCAATTATACATACATGTTATTTGTATTGTTATAATTTTGTCGCCCATCAACATGTGGTACGACACGCTTACATTTAATAACGTTGTATCGTTGTAATAAATGGCGCTCCAAGATCGTGGGGCTCCACAAAATAAATTATATTAAAAACTTATTGTTATAATAAATGTCGCCCATGAACGTGGAGCACAAAACGTCTACATTTAATAATTAATGTATGCTCTATGATTACCAGTGTTTTATAATTTATATGTTATAACTAATGTTATATTTTAATTAATTTTGTATGGTAGTATATTTTAAATTGTTGTGTATTGTATTGTAATAACGCAACTGGCGCCCACCCAAATAAACAGGTGTAATTGTAACAGGAGTAAATAAAAATAAATAAATAATAATAATTAAACAATAAGTAAATAAAAGCTCGCATATGGTTCACTAATAATAATAAATTATAAATAATTATTTTTTGTTAATAATTCGACATGACGACTCCAGGAAACTTAGATATGGAGGCCTTTCAGACAATGATGCGTGCTTGGGTAGATGAGATAAGCACAAAACAGACAGAAAATTTGAATGCGAAAATAGACAAACTAAAAGAATTAAATAAAAACCAAACAGAAAGTTTAGAAAATAAATTAGAACAACAGTCTGAAAATTTTAATATTAAACTAGAACAACAGACTTAAAATTTTAAACAGGAACCATAAAAATATGAACAAGGTGAAAGAATTAACAGAAAACGTTCGTGATACCAACTCACATATTGACAACATCACAGAAAATGTATGTGAAATAGTTGGTAAACAAACGGAACAAATATGTGAAAGGATGGTATGGGAACAAACCATAATAGTTGAAAATACATTCGTAATTAATAACGATAATCATAAAGAAATGATTAACATTAAAGAAGAGAACAAAATAAAAATTCAGCAGGCATACCTTATTAATAGAAATATCCCAATCGCAAGTTACACACACACTTGTAAGTCACATAAAACACATGTGAAACACTTAAAACACCACACTTACAGCGAGAAAAAACACTAAGTACCGAATGAGTGGTAATTATAATAACAATAGTTGTAAGGATAAGTATAAAAACAACGGTAAGTATAATTATAAAAGACGTACAAAGTCGCGCACAGCTGTTCAGGTAGGTGCACTAAACCGAACTAAGGCGAGAGAGAGAGAGAAAAGCATTTGTAACGAGAGAAAGAAAGGTTATTTGTGGCCAACAGGTAAGATGAAATCATTACCCTCTGAACAGGTGAGCTCCACGGTCAAAACAAACGTCGCAGTAATACAACGGAATGTCGCCACGAGGGCGAGCACAATGAATTTCCTGTGTATGACAAACAATGTTATAATGAGGGGTGTAAGCTCAAACAACACACCTAACTCAATGCTAATGGAATAAATAATTATTTAAAAGAAAAATATTATGGTTAATTATTAATAAGATAAATGGTTAATGAAGATATGTTATTGTTAAGGTTATGATTGCAAATAAAAAGAAATGTGAAAGAAAAATAAGAAATAAAGAATTAATTAAAAAGGAGTGTTATGCTAAATAAAGAATGTTATTTTTAAAGAAAGATAAGAAATGTATTAAAATTGGTAAAGAATGTTATGTTGTAAGAAATGGTAAGGAATGTTAATATGTTAAAAGAAATATTTAAGAAGTGATTGTAAAGGGATGTTATTGTTGTTATTAATATGAAGAAAGGGTTAGAAATGAGAAATAAATGTATAATTGTCAGAATGGCTGATCAAGCGAAAGCTTCATACCTTAGTGGAAAGGCAAGGACACAGAAGATAGCGATAGTGGAAGTCAAGGGCAGAGATTAATTAGAGCTCAAATACTACGATTAAAACATCGAGTAGAGTTAAGCACATAAAAGTCTGGATATAGACGTGTTTCTAAGGTAGTCATCTGTAGCCGATAATGTGACTCACTACGAAGCTACAAAAAAGGTGTATTGCAGAAAGTAATGGTAAGGATGAAGAAGATTATCAGCGATCAGAAAGGTAATGTAAAGAAATATAATGAAAGGTAATGAAAGTTAATGTATAAGTAATGTAAGAAATTGTTAAGAAAGATAAAGAATGTTCATGTAAGAAAACAGTAAAGAATGGTAAGAATGTATGATTAAGATAATGTAAAAGTACAGATTGAAGAATGGCATAATATGTTAAGATGCAAAATGTTTACCAGTACAAGAATGCAAACTCGTGTAGGAAGTGCTACACGTAAAAAAATAAATAGGTCGATGGGACCAGATTAAAGGAGAACGATGAAAAAAAAAATTAGCTACGCTGTATGAATAACTCGTAAGAAGGAGTGAGAGTGGGACAATAACACTGAGAGTCCAAGGTCAACGCACCGATCAGCTGTATGATGGGGGGTGAAAAAATAGTGCATTCCACCACGGCGAGCGTTAGACTGACCTACTCATTATTATGTGTTGTTTAACTAATGTAAACTAAAGTAAGCGAATATAATATGATTGTATTTGTCTAGAACAAATAGACAAAAATTTAATAAATAAATATTTATTAAATTTTTTTTCAAGCAGAGGAATAATGCAACGATACAGCCATATGCTGTATTAGGCATTGATTTGAATGAATATAAAGTTTGTAGAATTGTTATAAGTTAAGGGTAAATGAACAGGTCTGAGATTGTAAAAATTTTCATTGTTAGATTAGGGGAGAAATTAACCTGTTCCGACAGGCAAAGAACACCTGCTCAATTGTATGTGTGTTAAGCGTGTATCTTGTGTGTGTTAGTGATGCATGTACAGACAGGAATCTCAGCTACCCTCCCCAAGTAATTAATAAAATAATTATTTAATTACACTGTGTAAAAACTAATTAGTTTATAAACAAACAAAAGGCACCAACGTGTGTGTAAATTTTATAGTTATCCCCAGTGAGAAAATGACGTTAATAGGACACACGACGCGAAGGCAGTGCGAAATAAATGTGCCAAAAATACGCAAATTACCCTAAGATGCTCAAATTAATACAGCGAGTGCTTAATCAAATTAGCTATGATTTCTGCTATCTCGATTCCGGGAAAAACATTGCTATTTGCTAATAATTCCAAATATATGAAAAGGTTCAGGAGTGGGGGCTATCATGTGATCTGCAGGTATTGACAGGACGATTTTGGAGCCAACTGGTGCGGAATCTCGAGAGGGTATAAATTAAGGGTTCGACCGAAAACCCTTCTCTTCTTTTCAAGACACAGTTGCGGTCGGACATGCTGTCTGTCGGCAGAACAGTTTTATTTTTTTTCAAGTCTCATTAACGAACTAATAAGACGTTCAACAATTAGGTTGACAATATTTCGGAAAGCGTAAAGTACCGGGACCGTTTAAGTCTACGAAGAGTATCTACAGAGAAGCTACCAGAGCGACGAGGGATGCTGGACGTTAGACGATGTTTTTTTGACGCCTAACTGACGTTTAAGATCCACCTTGTAGCAGATAGCAATTTTCTGATGCGGACCACACACTGCTGGAGAACGACACTGGACACTCGACATATCCAGGACCACGCCAGGACAGGAGGAATGGAAAACCAACTCTGGACAACGCTGGACCCCATCAATAAGTTGTAAGATCATCAGAACTCGAGGTGACATGCATAATGCATTTATAAATGATTTTAAAAAAGAGCTCATAAAGACTCTATCAAAAGACAATAAATTAAAACAAAGAAAAATTTATAATTAGTAATAATATTTTAGAAATGTAGATAAATGTTTAGTCGTAAGAATGAGCGATCGCATATAAAGAAATAAGAAAAAAAAAGAATTTAAAGTTGAGAGAGTAGATTTTGTTTATCATAGTAAATAGTTAAATTGATTTGATATTTGCATTATAGAAAAGAATAATTTAAATTTGAATATAAAACAAATGCCAGTCTAAAAGTAATTAATATAAATTTAAATTTAATTTTAAACTTGGTATAGACTGAGCGAGTTGAGGTCAGATCTGAATTAAAAGAATTCAATTCAAATTACATTTTAATTTTATTTTTTTATTAGTAAATCAAATTATTAACATGTCTAGATGTAAGAGGGTTTAAATGTGTGTAACACCATATAGTATAAGAGATAAACATTTAATAATGAGTAATAACGTGACCGAAGATTATTAATGATGTTTATTATTTATAAGATTGAGTAAACAATAAATATGAATTTTTAAATACTCATAAATCTAATACTCTTATTATAATTACACCTGAACCCCAATTATACATACATGTTATTTGTATTGTTATAATTTTGTCGCCCATCAACATGTGGTACGACACGCTTACATTTAATAACGTTGTATCGTTGTAATAAATGGCGCTCCAAGATCGTGGGGCTCCACAAAATAAATTATATTAAAAACTTATTGTTATAATAAATGTCGCCCATGAACGTGGAGCACAAAACGTCTACATTTAATAATTAATGTATGCTCTATGATTACCAGTGTTTTATAATTTATATGTTATAACTAATGTTATATTTTAATTAATTTTGTATGGTAGTATATTTTAAATTGTTGTGTATTGTATTGTAATAACGCAACTGGCGCCCACCCAAATAAACAGGTGTAATTGTAACAGGAGTAAATAAAAATAAATAAATAATAATAATTAAACAATAAGTAAATAAAAGCTCGCATATGGTTCACTAATAATAATAAATTATAAATAATTATTTTTTGTTAATAATTCGACATGACGACTCCAGGAAACTTAGATATGGAGGCCTTTCAGACAATGATGCGTGCTTGGGTAGATGAGATAAGCACAAAACAGACAGAAAATTTGAATGCGAAAATAGACAAACTAAAAGAATTAAATAAAAACCAAACAGAAAGTTTAGAAAATAAATTAGAACAACAGTCTGAAAATTTTAATATTAAACTAGAACAACAGACTTAAAATTTTAAACAGGAACCATAAAAATATGAACAAGGTGAAAGAATTAACAGAAAACGTTCGTGATACCAACTCACATATTGACAACATCACAGAAAATGTATGTGAAATAGTTGGTAAACAAACGGAACAAATATGTGAAAGGATGGTATGGGAACAAACCATAATAGTTGAAAATACATTCGTAATTAATAACGATAATCATAAAGAAATGATTAACATTAAAGAAGAGAACAAAATAAAAATTCAGCAGGCATACCTTATTAATAGAAATATCCCAATCGCAAGTTACACACACACTTGTAAGTCACATAAAACACATGTGAAACACTTAAAACACCACACTTACAGCGAGAAAAAACACTAAGTACCGAATGAGTGGTAATTATAATAACAATAGTTGTAAGGATAAGTATAAAAACAACGGTAAGTATAATTATAAAAGACGTACAAAGTCGCGCACAGCTGTTCAGGTAGGTGCACTAAACCGAACTAAGGCGAGAGAGAGAGAGAAAAGCATTTGTAACGAGAGAAAGAAAGGTTATTTGTGGCCAACAGGTAAGATGAAATCATTACCCTCTGAACAGGTGAGCTCCACGGTCAAAACAAACGTCGCAGTAATACAACGGAATGTCGCCACGAGGGCGAGCACAATGAATTTCCTGTGTATGACAAACAATGTTATAATGAGGGGTGTAAGCTCAAACAACACACCTAACTCAATGCTAATGGAATAAATAATTATTTAAAAGAAAAATATTATGGTTAATTATTAATAAGATAAATGGTTAATGAAGATATGTTATTGTTAAGGTTATGATTGCAAATAAAAAGAAATGTGAAAGAAAAATAAGAAATAAAGAATTAATTAAAAAGGAGTGTTATGCTAAATAAAGAATGTTATTTTTAAAGAAAGATAAGAAATGTATTAAAATTGGTAAAGAATGTTATGTTGTAAGAAATGGTAAGGAATGTTAATATGTTAAAAGAAATATTTAAGAAGTGATTGTAAAGGGATGTTATTGTTGTTATTAATATGAAGAAAGGGTTAGAAATGAGAAATAAATGTATAATTGTCAGAATGGCTGATCAAGCGAAAGCTTCATACCTTAGTGGAAAGGCAAGGACACAGAAGATAGCGATAGTGGAAGTCAAGGGCAGAGATTAATTAGAGCTCAAATACTACGATTAAAACATCGAGTAGAGTTAAGCACATAAAAGTCTGGATATAGACGTGTTTCTAAGGTAGTCATCTGTAGCCGATAATGTGACTCACTACGAAGCTACAAAAAAGGTGTATTGCAGAAAGTAATGGTAAGGATGAAGAAGATTATCAGCGATCAGAAAGGTAATGTAAAGAAATATAATGAAAGGTAATGAAAGTTAATGTATAAGTAATGTAAGAAATTGTTAAGAAAGATAAAGAATGTTCATGTAAGAAAACAGTAAAGAATGGTAAGAATGTATGATTAAGATAATGTAAAAGTACAGATTGAAGAATGGCATAATATGTTAAGATGCAAAATGTTTACCAGTACAAGAATGCAAACTCGTGTAGGAAGTGCTACACGTAAAAAAATAAATAGGTCGATGGGACCAGATTAAAGGAGAACGATGAAAAAAAAAATTAGCTACGCTGTATGAATAACTCGTAAGAAGGAGTGAGAGTGGGACAATAACACTGAGAGTCCAAGGTCAACGCACCGATCAGCTGTATGATGGGGGGTGAAAAAATAGTGCATTCCACCACGGCGAGCGTTAGACTGACCTACTCATTATTATGTGTTGTTTAACTAATGTAAACTAAAGTAAGCGAATATAATATGATTGTATTTGTCTAGAACAAATAGACAAAAATTTAATAAATAAATATTTATTAAATTTTTTTTCAAGCAGAGGAATAATGCAACGATACAGCCATATGCTGTATTAGGCATTGATTTGAATGAATATAAAGTTTGTAGAATTGTTATAAGTTAAGGGTAAATGAACAGGTCTGAGATTGTAAAAATTTTCATTGTTAGATTAGGGGAGAAATTAACCTGTTCCGACAGGCAAAGAACACCTGCTCAATTGTATGTGTGTTAAGCGTGTATCTTGTGTGTGTTAGTGATGCATGTACAGACAGGAATCTCAGCTACCCTCCCCAAGTAATTAATAAAATAATTATTTAATTACACTGTGTAAAAACTAATTAGTTTATAAACAAACAAAAGGCACCAACGTGTGTGTAAATTTTATAGTTATCCCCAGTGAGAAAATGACGTTAATAGGACACACGACGCGAAGGCAGTGCGAAATAAATGTGCCAAAAATACGCAAATTACCCTAAGATGCTCAAATTAATACAGCGAGTGCTTAATCAAATTAGCTATGATTTCTGCTATCTCGATTCCGGGAAAAACATTGCTATTTGCTAATAATTCCAAATATATGAAAAGGTTCAGGAGTGGGGGCTATCATGTGATCTGCAGGTATTGACAGGACGATTTTGGAGCCAACTGGTGCGGAATCTCGAGAGGGTATAAATTAAGGGTTCGACCGAAAACCCTTCTCTTCTTTTCAAGACACAGTTGCGGTCGGACATGCTGTCTGTCGGCAGAACAGTTTTATTTTTTTTCAAGTCTCATTAACGAACTAATAAGACGTTCAACAATTAGGTTGACAATATTTCGGAAAGCGTAAAGTACCGGGACCGTTTAAGTCTACGAAGAGTATCTACAGAGAAGCTACCAGAGCGACGAGGGATGCTGGACGTTAGACGATGTTTTTTTGACGCCTAACTGACGTTTAAGATCCACCTTGTAGCAGATAGCAATTTTCTGATGCGGACCACACACTGCTGGAGAACGACACTGGACACTCGACATATCCAGGACCACGCCAGGACAGGAGGAATGGAAAACCAACTCTGGACAACGCTGGACCCCATCAATAAGTTGTAAGATCATCAGAACTCGAGGTGACATGCATAATGCATTTATAAATGATTTTAAAAAAGAGCTCATAAAGACTCTCCTTTATGCAAAAAATTGCCTTTTTTTAAAGGTTCTAACTTGAGAAATAAACCAGAGTTGAAAGGTAATATGCAAAATTTATTGAATAAACAAAATATTTTTGTTAAGAAAGCAAACAAACAAACAACAAACTTAACAAACCAAAATGTAAAAATTTTACAATATTTAACAAACAAATTAATTATTTATAGGCCTAACTATAAAAAAATAAGCCTATTCTGGGTTTTCCCTTTCTGAATCATCATGGTTTTCTGAAGCTGTTGTTGGCCAGGATAGTATTTGATTGTAAAAGTCTTCATAACCGCAAAAATAGGGGGTCAACTTGTTAAGATCGGCTATTTTCTTATGGTTGATTGGCACACGGCTCTCTGGATATGCTTTTCTTTATGGAAGAATGGGTTGGTTGTCAGTCTTTGCCAAACTAAAAGTGTTTGTAATAAGTCCTCCAATGTGTTCAGCAGCTACAATCTTCCCCTTCTTCGTACTGTCGTAATTAAACTGCCTAAAAGAAGAAATTTTAAATACAATTCGGTCTTCTCTTCATATACCTCGTCCAGATGTCTCATCCGAGATCACCAATTTTTTGTAGTAGGTGGGCGACCACGATTTGAATGAAAGTATGTCATCTGTTTGTATGTGGCAAATAGTAAATCTGTCCCTTGTACTACTGCGCTTGAACAGCTCTCCGTATTGGTCTATTGTAAAAATTCGATCAGTTTTCCTCATGACTCATATAATCGACCCAAAGTCACGGTCGCAGGGCATAAACGAGTGGCCTCGCACAGGGAAGTAGTGTGTAATGCTTTCAAACCTGCCAGTATCACATAGGCTACGTAAGAATCTGGTGACTGCATGGTTTTTGTTTTGTCCACCAGTCCCATCACTAAACACTAGTAGTTTCTTAACTGTATTAGGTAGAGTTTGTATGTATTTGAGTAGAAATGAACATATTTCGTCAGGCGATTTATGTGCTTGGCCTTCATGGTAAAGATACAAGTTAGCATCATTTGTCTTAAGATTATGTATGCAGAAAATGTTCACCCATAACTGACGTAAATAAAATACTTCTTGAACAGGGATATGGGGAAGAGGCTGGTTTTGCATATAGTCAAATGCTATTGCAACTGTATCATCATCTTTATTTACAGAGGCATCTTTTAATGCAGTGTAAAATTTTTTTGCATGTCTCTTATGTATTATTTGCTCAGCAGCAACACCTCTTTTCGTGTTATCAGACAAACTTTGGTCTCTCATCTTTGAACTAAATCTTTCACAAGTCAAACATACATCTACTTGTGGTCTTCCAAAAGTTAGGGAAAAATTTTGCAAAAAATATTTTCTGTAAAATGAGTATGTAACACTATTACATTCTGGATATGATTCAAGAAACATGTTATGCATTATTTTGACATTCAATCTAGCATCCAAATACTCTTTGGGCTTTCCTCCATAATATGTTTTTTTAGCTTCAAATTTAGAAATATGTTCATGAATTTTGATGCAAACTTCTCCTTTTATGGCATTACAACTTCTCATTTTACCTCTGAGGTCAACTGGAGATTTTCCAGCCACCAGTAACATACATAACCGTCGAACACGCTTAGCTGTAATGTCATGCACTTTCATAAACGTGTTCTTACAAACAACCTGTAGTTCACCATCAATTTTTAGGTAGTAGGTAAAAAAAATTAGTTTTCATTTTTGTAGGCCTACTTACTTTTTCATCATCAGTGGCCATCTGATCATCATCTTCACTTAAGTCTAGGTCTTTCTTCTTAGAACGCCTCCTTTTTGCTTGCCGTTTCTCAATGAGATCTTGCAAATATGTGTCCTGGGCGTTTTTGTTTTCAAATGAATAAAAGTTGTTCCAAATGTCACTTTTGGTTTCATCTGTTAACTTTGCATAACACTTTACTGCACCCCTACAGTTAAAACATTCCTGAACTCTTTGGTCAACATGTTTGCCCGAGTATGAAGTGTAAGCCTGGCCTTTAACCTTAGCAGTTTTAATAACATTTCTTTTATATTTTGCTTCGTTGCTAACTCCTTTTTTTCTTTTGGATGGAACACCATCTAACTCACTTTCACTTTCACTAGACATCGTAACTCACAAAGATAACCTAAAACATGAAGTAAAAGTTCTGATGATGACAACAACAAACTAACATGAGTAACATGAACTGACAGCTGGTAACAGCAGATAATAAGCCGACAGGTGTACCAACTTACGTTTCAAAGAAACACAAAGTTTACCGCATAAAGGACACATGTGCATCACATGTGCCTTTTCTGCACTAAACAAGAACTTCATTATCGATTTAAATAGTGAATAAAGAATGGCAGATGTGTCCTTTCTACACTAAATGATGCGTCAAAGTATGTACAACAATATTGTGTATCTAACTCGTATACCGTCAAAAATGTTACATGTGCCCTTTCTGCAATAACCGATTCAATTCTCTGATGCGGACCACACACTGCTGGAGAACGACACTGGACTCTAGACATATCCAGGACCACACACTGCTGGAGAACGACGCTGGACTCTAGACATATCCAGGACCACACACTGCTGGAGAACGACGCTGGACTCTAGACATATCCAGGACCAGGCCACGACAGGAGGAATGGAAAACCAACTCTGGACAATGCTGGACCCCGTCAATAAGTCATAAGATCATCAGAACTCGAGGTGACATGCATAATGCATTTATAAATGATTTTAAAAAAGAGCTCATAAAGACTATATCAAGAGACAATAAATTAAAACAAAGAAAAATTTATAATTAGTAATAATAGTTTAGAAATGTAGATAAATGTTTAGTCGTAAGAATGAGCGATCGCATATAAATAAATAAGAAAAAAAAAGAATTTAAAGTTGAGAGAGTAGATTTTGTTTATCAAAGTAAATAGTTAAATTGATTTGATATTTGCATTATAGAAAAGAATAATTTAAATTTGAATATAAAACAAATGCCAGTCTAAAAGTAATTAATATGAATTTAAATTTAATTTTAAACATTGGTATAGACTGAGCGAGTTGAGGTCAGATCTGAATTAAAAGAATTCAATTCAAATTACATTTTAATTTTATTTTTTTTATTAGTAAATCAAATTATTAACATGTCTAGATTAAGATTATTAACATTTCTAGATGTAAGAGGGTTTTAAATGTGTGTAACACCGTATAGTATATGACATAAACATTGAATAATAAGTAATACCGTGACCGAAGATTATTAATGATGTTTATTATTTATAAGATTGAGTAAACAATAAATATGAATTTTTAAATACTCATAAATCTAATACTCTTATTATAATTACAGCTGAACCCCAATTACACATACACGTTATTTGTACTGTAATAATTTTGTCGCCCGTCAACGTGTGGCACGACATGCTTACATTTAATAACGTTGTATCGTTGTAATATATATATATATATATTATAACGTGTTGAGTACGTGTTTAAATAAGCTCCACGTTGTTCTGCGCCAATTTGTAAAGAGACTAATTATGTGTGTGTTAAGATGCGACGATGATGCCTCACGTTGCGAGCGTCAATTTGTAAAGAAACTAATATGTGCCGGTACTAGCGAAAATGTCCGTCTTATTCAAACCCCACTGTTGTAATCAATTTAGTAACGAACTGCTTGTTAATTATGTGAGGACGTATGTTATAATGTATGATACCAGCTGGAGACGTCAAATTATAAAGAAATCTTGTCTATGAGAGTAATTAGTTATAAGAGACTCCGGTGTAACAAACGCCAAGTAGTACGTTGTAGGTGGTGATTCGTAACAATTAAAATGCTGTTACCTGGTTTAATTAATATGTTATTAACTAATATACCTTGCGGTTGTGACCAGTGAAACCCTCAGAACACAGATTATTAAGTCCACAAACTTAGAATTATGTTCCTGAATTTATAATGGTATTATTCTGTAGACTTAATTTAATTCTCTGTGGTTGTTTAATATGAGCAATATATATGGAGTATTTACTGAATGTAAGTGGTTTTTGTCTCAACCCTAGTCCCTCAACGATAAAAATTTCATTCAAATTTAGTATGAAAAAACCCGTTAGTTCAGCAATCTCCCGTCTCACCAGCTGCAAACTTGGAGCGCTGTTATTAGAAATAAGTATACTTATAGGTTAGTTACTCGGAGTTTTTGTATCAATCTGTTAATAAATTATTACACCAACTACATATAGTATTTTCTCTGCAATGATTAAAACGTTATCTAATACAACAAATGTACTTTATTTATTTTTCTCTGGTATTTAACAAGTTACGTTGTCTCAGACAAACAATAAGACGATCCAATCGACTATCCCAACATATATCGATTCTTAATTATTCGAACTCTAAAAAAAAAACATATATACTTTGAAAATAATGACAAATAATTCTTATACCAGGGTTCGTGTAGTTCTTTGAACCATTAGTAAGGCCAGGTAAAACGCATAATTAAGGTTGTTCAATTTACAAAAAGAATAAAATTATTTACTTAAAATACAATGATATGAAAATGATTTGTTTTTTTACCCAAGCGGCGAAAGCTTCATTAGGCGGTGAATGTTTGTCAACAACGGTCAAAATGCAGTTTATATCGTCTTCACCCAGTAAAACTGCTCTGGTCTTCAATGAATGGATGATGATATCCCACAGGAACTCTTGTGCTTTGATTCTTCTTTCGCGTCTTCACAATTCTTGGTCCCAACGAACTGGAATTAGGATCTCAGCTTACGCTGTCAATGAAGGTTATTTCGTCAACCGAATCTTCTGTATTTCCAAATATTTCCGTTAATTCAGGCTTCAACTCTTTATTGGTCTTCAATTTATAGCATGAATTGGTTTGATACCAAATTCAGCGGAATTATTTAGTGAATGAGGTGAGACGCTTTCAGTTCTTTTTTATTGTATTCATTGATAATTTAGAGGGTTATTTAATTTGTATGATTCATTAACATTCCAGTATAATTGTTTTGCAAAAATGCTTTTTCAATCTGGATATATATTTTCTTTATATTTATTCATATATTTTAAATATATCGGTTCATCTCAACCTAATAGCTTGTAACAATCAGTACCATCTATCCCAAAATCAACAACTTATTAAAAATCAGTTGCCTTAACAACCATGTTTTCTATATATCCTTGAGCCGGCATTATAGAATATTACTGCTCTTTTCCAATAAAATACTCCATGCTTGGATTAATATTGAATCACATAAAATTCTCCCCTAACCTTCCTTATTAAACAGTAAATGTTTTACTAGAGTTTCGTTGGACTGGGTTTACTAAAAAGGTATTAATTTCCTTTCACTAATATGGAATTTAGGCCTATAGATTCATTTACAACCATTATAACATTATTTGGTTTTTAACTTAATTTTCTTTTTACCTGACCTACTGTACAATTAATTATTGATTACATAGTTAATTACATGAATTTTAATTTACTGGTGGTTAGTTGTTTTTACATTAATTAATTGGTTCTGGAACCCTTTATTAATTTATGACATAATTGTCAGAACTACTTGTTAGACTTGAAACACTGGTCACACTCCTGATCCAGTTTATAAACATTAATTAGAACAACAGTATCTTTCAATTTTATACAATACTGACAACTTAGTACAGTGCCTAACATTGGTAACTATACTGTGCTGTATAAAAACAAATCTAATATAAAATATAAACATAATTATTGAGTAAGTATTATTATCAAACAACATCATTTCATTTTTAACACATTCAACATACAATATAAACATTCTGTAGACCTTAACATGTCACAGTACAAAACAAATATTTCATTACATCCAATCATTCATTGGTCTGGCTCTTTTACATTTAATATTAGTCATTGCCTCCTTTTTACTTGAGGTCCTTCTCAAACATATGAACTATCGAACAACCTTAAGTCAGGGTATGGTCTTTGACCATATTTCATTCAGTCTTTTATGTAACGTTGGGGAACCTCAACTATGTTGCATTACATAACACCCCCCCTTCGAAATAAGTTTATTTTGGTATAAACAAAGTTTAGCAAGAAATAAACTTCTAATTTGTATCTGGCCAATTGGTTTCCTATTTATAGTACTTTTATATTTCCCAATTATTCGTTATTTTATTATCATTTCTTCGTTCCTTCTTAAAGTCAATTATTTCCCAAGTTTAAATCTTATTTCTATAATCATTCTTGTGACATTCTTCATTAATTATACATTTTGGATCTGGTTTTATTTAATTCTCTATATCTATTTGTGAGTTTTGCCTCTAATATTTAATTTTCCTAAACCTCCCTAACATTATAACTGGAATCGAATCGGTGGTGCTCTATCGGCTAACCAATTACCGTCGTCCGTTACATACTTTCTGGGATCAGAGGAACATCATCTCTGCCCAGTTAAATGATTGCTGGAATATTCTACAGTCAATCTTCATTAATAAACCTCGTAAGGTAGTCATCATGTGACCTTCAATAAAATAATAAATAATAATCATATTCTAGGGATTATTCACTGTACTTTAACTCAGATCATATTATTTCTTCATATTAATTCTTCCTTCTATTATACACTTTTTCTCTCCAATACTTGGCTATTTTATTGACATTTATTAATTGGGTTTTGTTTTCGGATAATTCTGAACCATTTGTTTTTTCTTTTCTGGTGATCCTTTTGATGGTTCCATTTTGGCTTCTTCATTCTCTTGTCTTCATTGGCTCATATTCCTTTGTGATCAATACAGCTGGTTATGAGATTTTGGTCAGTACTATACATTACATTATGTAGCTATATTCTTCTGGCATAATCATTATTATTTCTTTTACATTCGAAATTACATTTCTCACTATTATGTTACATTAGATAAACTCATTTCGTCTTCTGGTTTTGATGATTTTTATTAGGTTGAATTAGTGTAAAATTTTTTTCTTCTTTCATATCAGTTTAAAGCAATTTCTTCTAAATTGTATAGTAAGGTGTTCTTACTTATTTTTCGACTTTGGTTGTTCTTTTTATCTTCAAAATTCTCTTTCTTATATAACTCATAAATTGTTTTCTTAGATACTTGTTTGTAAGTTGAGCTTACTTCATTTTTTGAATTTTGGGGTATTTATTCTCTTTATTTTAAATCATACTGTTTCTGAATAATTATGAGTAAGTTGTTCTTACATCCTTTGGAATTTTGGGTTTTACATTAAATCACCTTGTCTGTATTAAGTTTATGTACATTTTTTTTTTCATATTTTTTCTGTCCTAATTATCATTGTTGTATTGATTTTGTCATCAACCATTTCATAATATCGCTTAATTGAGGACTGGTTGTATGTACCCTTCTTCTTTAGTGTATGGGGATCCAATATTTCATAGGTATTATTTCCGTTATCTTTAATTATAGTATACGGTCCCGTGTACAATAGTAACAACTTTTTAGCAATGCCTTCCATTGTACTGGGCAATTCTCGATTCTTCAATAGTATCTTGTCTCCCACTAAGTATCGCTCTGGTTTTGGTTGAAATTGCTGGTATTTTCTTCTCGTTCTCTCGGTTCGTTCTAGTATATTCTCGTAAAATTTTACACTGTTAAATTTATATTCATCTCCGCTAGGGAATTGTATTAATTCCGCTATCTCTCTGGGTGGTGGTCTCTGGAACATTGCTGTATAGGGGGTCATTTCGATAAATTGGTGGTGTGATAAGTTTATGAAATCTTCTGCAGCTGTTAAATACTCGGACCATTTTCTCTGTTGGTTAAAGCAATACGTGCGTAGGATCCTCCCTACTTCCCTTAATACTCGTTCGGCCGGGTTGCTGCTCGGGTGGTATACAGATGTTTTATACGTCTTGATTCCCTTTTCCCGTAGAGTGTCTTTCCACTTGCTCCCCTTAAATTGTGTTCCGTGGTCAGTAATAATGGATTTCGGAGCTCCTACCTCACTAATGTAATTTTGACATATAATGTTTAATATCTTTTGCGTCGTCGCCCGGTTGATCGGGTATAGTTTCGTGAATCTGGTATAATGGTCAAATAGAATTATAAAATATTTATACTGGTGCCTCCCCCCACTTCGCGGGAATGGGCCGCAAATATCGACAAATACTTTTTCTAATCTATTTGATGATGTGATTGGCATCATTGTGCCTTCCTTCCTGTGATTGTTAACTTTTACGAGCTGGCATATGTGGCAACGTTTAATCTGGTTTCGCACCTTTCTGTTAACATCCCTGATGTATACGTGTTCTTGGAGTGCTTTGACTACCTTCAATGCCCCCATGTGGCCATACCTGATATGGTAATCCATTATGAGATCCTTTTCTATATTTTGTGGTATAACAATTTTCCAGGTGTTAAGTTTGTAATGCGTCTTAATGAATAGTATTTGTTGGTGTTCGCAGTAAAATTGTGTTATGCGGTCGTCTTGTTCTCCAAGCCTGTCAAAAATTTTTTTCAATCTGGGGTCCTGTTTCTGCTGTTGTTCGAGTCCTGTTATTATATTAGTCAGATCAGATCTATTACTGATGATATGGTATAGTTTAATTATGGTTTCTTTTTCCCCCTCAAACGTCTGGTCCCTGATATTGATCCGTGATAATGTATCTGCAATGATGTTTCCTTTTCCAGGAATGTATTCCCAATTTAGGTTATACTCTTGCAGTGTCAGGCTCCACCTGGTCAATCTTCCATGATTCAACTTACAACTTTTTAGAAATGAAATTGACTTGTGATCAGTTCTGATGGTCGTCTTGTATCCTAAAATGTAGGTCCTGAACTTGTTACAGGAAAATACAACACTCAAAAGCTCTTTCTCCGTTACATTATAGTTTTTTTCACAACTATTCAGGACTCGACTAGCGAAACTGATCACTTGATGGTTCCCTTCATCATCCTCCTGATAAAGAACAGATCCCAAACTGACATCACTGGCGTCACAATTCATAAAAAATTGTTTATTGAAATTGGGGTGGTGTAACATTACTGACTCCAAAAATTTAGTTTTAATTAGTTCAAGCGTGGCATCTTGCTCTTCTCCCCACGTCCACTTGTCCTTGGATGATAATTGGCGTACAAATCTTGATGTTATTTCCGAATAATGTTCTTGAAATTTACGGTAATAATTACATATGCCGAGGAATGATTGGAGCTGCTTCCTGTTCCTTGGTTTTGGGAATTTTTGAATTGACTCAATTTTTTCTTGGGATGGGGTGATTCCCTGCTCCGACAAGTTAAATCCTAAAAATTTCACTTCGTTCGCTATCAATTTTGATTTCTCCAGCTTTAATGTAATATGGTTCTCCGACAGCCTTTTTAGCACTTGCTCTACTCGTTGGCAATGGTCATTCCAATTGGTCGAAGTTATCAAAATATCATCCACATAGACTGTTGTATATTGGAGTGTTTCCTGTCCGAGGATTTGGTCCATGATTTTTACAAACACGGCTACTGAATTAACCAGTCCGAATGGCAACCGTTTAAACTGGTAATTTCGGCCTTCGAAAATGAATGCCATGTATTTGCGGCTCTCTGGATGGAGTTCGACTTGCCAGTATCCACAGACGGTATCCCACGTGCTGATGTATTTGATTCCATGAAATTTTTTAAGTATTTCCTCGATTTCCCCCGGGGATGTTCGGTCATTCACTATTACTTTATTGATTTCCCTTGCATCTAAGCAAATTCTTACTTGGCCACCTTTCTTCGGGACAGCGAGGATAGGGCTGGTATACGGTGAATAACTGGGTTCAATGATGTCCTCGTCTATTAATCTATCAATTTCTGCCCTCACAGCTTCCTTCAGTGAGTAAGCGACTGGGTATGATTTTTTGTTGAAATTTACAGGTTCTCGAAACTCTATTTTGCATTGGTAATCTCTTACCTTGCCAGGTATATTTGAAAATACATGGCGATATCTATTGTACACTTCAACTAACTGTTCCCTTTGCATGTTAGTTATTCCACATTCAAATTTACGGATCTCATTAATTTTGTCATGCCACATTTGCTCATCGTCCAACTCGTAAAAGATATTATTACTTGGTGATTGTTCCTGTTGATATAAATTTCTTTGTATATGATATGTTACTCGGGTTGGTGTCGTACTGTCGCTGTTAACTAAGTCAGCCGTCCATTCTGTTTGATTGCTTTTTAACGATAATTTTGACCTGTTCATGTCAATGATAGCTGAGTATTGTTTCAGCATGTCACAACCGATTAACATGTTAAATGGTAAGCCACTGGCTACTAGAAAAGTCATTGGAATTGTTTTATTGTTACTCGTTAACTCCAACCTTGCTTGTTTCCGGACCGTTCTATTTTGACGTCCCGTTGCCCCTATCAGTACAATGTTGCTTATTGGTAACGTAAGTATATGCTTCTTCCCTTCTTCAATTATTTTGTTTAGTTCTATTGCGTCGATTAGCGACACGTTAGCCCCAGTGTCTATCATAATTTTGGTTTGTACACTGTTGATCTCTGCCGTTATGTAAATTATTTCGTTACTATTCTTTCTTGGATTTCCGTCTTCTTCTTCCAACAACTCGTCCCTTAAATTTTTCAAGTAGTTACTACAAATAATCGTGATACATTTATTATTTTTACTGTGGTTCCTTATGTCGTTAAACCCGATAGAGTGGTTCAGTGAGGTCCTGCTGGTGTTTTCACTGCCGTGTGATGTTTAAAATCGGCTCGGATTCTTCGTCTCCTCTGCCGGTTTGGTTTGTTTGACTTATTTCATTTTCTGTTGACCTGGGTTCCGGCCATTGGCGGTCTTCTTCGTAATTAATCCGGCGGTAGTCCTCCTGACTCCGACTTCTGCCCCTATTAGTTCTAGTCTCCCTTCTATCGTTATTACTGTACTGGTTCCAATCGATGTCCCTATCAAAACTTCGACGTCCTTGGTAGTATGTCCTCCCGTTATAATTGTCGTACGCCCCCACATAATTAACTCTTCTGTAGTTTTGGTTTTGGTTATTCGGGTTACGGTTACTATTATCATCATTTCGGTTGTTCGTGTTCCGATTCTGGTAATTTGGGTTATACGACCGGTTATATTGGTTGTTCGGAATACTCTGTCTATTCCCGTAATTGTTTCCGTTGTTCCTTGGTATTATAAAAGATGGTAAATTACAAAGTACTGTTAGCATATTGTTGGCATGACACTACTTAACCTGAATTGCAAAGAAGTTTATATCAACTGTAATAAAGAAATAATTGTTTTTTTTTCTTAGGAGTATAAGATTGTTAGGAGGCCAACACTGATTGTTAAAAAATATAAAGTTTTTATATTAATGAAAAAATAGTGACAGTGCATAAATGATTTTAATGTACCTTCACTACTCATACGAGGCTTGTTCAATAGAAACATGTTTAGAGGCTGTAAAGCATTTTTATTCAACGATTTTACAAGAAGTCTCCATTAACATTAAGGCATGAGTCCCACTTTTGCACTAATCTGTAGATTCCCTGCTGGTAAAATTCTTGTGGTTGTTTGTGGAACCATTCGCTAACAGCAAATTCTACCTCAGCATCCGATTTGAACCACCATCCTTTTAATGATTTCTTTAATGGGCCAAAAACATGATAATCACACAGGGGACAAGTCGGGACTGTAAGGTGGATGTTGTAAAACTTCCCACTTTAAACGACCAAGCAGATCTTGAATTGTCTGGGCTACATGGGGTCGAGCATTGCATTATCATGCAGAAGAATGACACCATTTGTGAGCTTCCCGGGACATTTATTCTTGATGCTGACCCGTAAGCATTTTAAGCTGTCTGCATATCGCTCAGCGTTGATGTTAACACCAGGTTCTTTAAAATCTAAGAACAGCACACCCTGCTAATCAAAAAATATGGTCACCATTACTTTTCCTGCTGAAGGTTGGCACTGAGATTTTTCGCCTTCAGAGATTGCTCATGCTTCCACTGCATACTCTGACGTTTGGATTCTGGTTCGTAGTGATAACACCAAGACTCATCACCAACAACAAATTGGTGTAGAAAGGCATTACTTTGTTGCTGATAGCACATCAAATGCTGTAATGATAAGACCAACGCAAATTTTACTGCTCATCAGTAACTAGTCGTGGAATCCACTGAGCAGCAACTTTGTGATAGCCAAGACTATGAATGATGGAATGAACAGTTCCCACGCTGATGATCTATCGTTTGAGAAAGTTCTCTAACTTTGATGTGCCTACATGCGCGTAAAGCAGTTTCCAGCTGTCTCACATTTTCATCCGATGCTGCAACATGTGCAGGTCCAGGACGGGCTAAATCTTTAGTGGATTCTCTTCCTTGTCGAAATTTATTGCACCATACAACAGTCACCATATACAGCTTCCATTCTCGTACAAATTTCCATTGGCTGACACTCCTCAGCAGACTAAAACTGAATAACGGCACGCAGATTATCTTTGGATGGATTTTCTATCACATATGCCATTTTTCAACCCAGTCACAACACTTAGAAAAGAGCAAAAGTGCAAATATTTTTGACAGATGCATCACTAGTACTTATACAGACAATATCAATAAACAAATTCCGTTGCCATGTCGACGAAGTCACAGCTGTGAAAATCAAACGTGTTTCTATTGAACAATCCTTGTAACTAACAGAATTTCAAAAAGAAGTAATTCTCACGAATCAGTAATTAAAAAAAAATATATATATATATTCTGAGCACTGCAAAGAGTCTGCTCTTACATTTTCTACTGTGGTCTATGACAGGAATCCAGTTTCTTACTTTAAAAAGAAATAACAATTGTTGGGAGGATCCGCAAGAAGTGTGGATCACATATAAGAATATCCAAGAATGTGGCCTTCTTAAGAAGAAACTTCAAGCACACCAGACCAAGGTTTCCAGAAAAAACCCAAGTTGAGAACCAGGAAGGCATGGACTGAAGAAAGAAAGGAAGTACACCAACAAATAAATGCAGAAATACTGGACAAAGGCTCAAAGAAAAAAACAGTTGAATTAAGCCAAATGTAAAAAAATTGTGCTTTCTTCAGTATCTTTTTGAATGTCCCAGCTTCTATACATTAGAAAAAAATTGTTTGTAAAGACTGTTTTTACAAATGTGCATGGAGTAGAATAAAATAAAGTAAAATTAAAACCATCAAATATAGAAAACTAAGAAATATAATAACCCAAAATGTAGTGAAAAAATTTACAAAAAAGTTAGAAAATGTACGTGTAATTACAATAAACTTGAGTGCCTAATTTCAGTTTAAACCATTGAACAGAAAGACAACAAAACAGTTTTTTTCACTAACTGATTAGTTGACTAATGATGAATGTGTGCTATTTATCATAAAGTGACATTTTTTTAAATGTAGGTGTTTCTGTCTTCTTCACGATAATTAAAACAGAAGACAACATTTTTTTTCTAAAACTACATATTTTTTTGCAGGTCTGACTCAAGTATATAAATATGTAGTATTACTTTATAAAGAGAAGCAGCTTCTAGGATGTGCATTATTTAAACAAGGTGTGCATGTTATTTAGATACAAGATTTTGAATTAATTATAACACATACGTAGTCAGCCAGATACCTAACCTTCCAAAGAATAGATTAACAAAGAAACAATTAACAATAAAACAGTTTCTAGTAATAAAATATTATCTTATAAATTTACCTGTTGTCCCATTGCCAATTACCTTATCAAAGCCTTTGATTCCTCCATGCAATTGGACATCACCAACATTTTTGCTAAGTGAAACTTTCTGGTTGTTGAACTGAAATTCAGTTGGATATATCCTGTTTGCTACTCTACCAACAGTTGCACCAAAGTATGGGTTATTGCTTGATAAGTACCCTGTAAGTTAATTCAGTTTTTAGAGTAATATATAGGTAGCTCGATGACTTTTGTTGATGCAGTCTTATATTTTTATATGTACCTTTAAATATATTTTATTAACAACTTGTTAACATCACCATAAATTAATAGTGTCTACTTGTTGCAAAAGAAATGTCTAACTGTTCTGTTATTTATATTTTTTATTTATTATTTTTTTACTCTTTGCACTAACAGTTGATATTTGAATATTTTGTGAAAATGTGTATTTTATTCTTGGCCTTCATGTCCTAAGTTCTCTTACAAGTTTCCTTCATAAATGGTCAAAACATATACACTGTTTATATGATTTAAACCTTATTATATATGGTACATGTGACTCTTTCTGTAGACTCAGTGGTTCATTATCTTAGTGTTCAGTATTGAAACAGATATTAACCATTGTTAAATTTTAAGCAACACAAAATTTTTTGATTACTATAAATGTGTGATTTTCTTGTCTGAATCCATTTTAGTTACAGTCTATATATTTGTCTTCTGTTGTTTGGGTCACAGTTAACCAAACTCTTATGAATTCTCACCAACACTCTTTTGCCTACAGTTCTCATCCATCAGCTGTCTATATCACAAAAGTTGTTTTCTTTCTGTGTTTTCAATTATTGTTTCTTTTCTGTGAATTTGTTCTCTTACTTGATTAAAAATTTAACTTAATCTTTGTTAAAACTGAAAAAACAAATAATTTTTTGCAAATACAGAATCAAATTGTTTATTTAAAAATCACACAAAAATGAATGATTTAAACTACAATAAAATACATACAATTAACAAATGTTTACTTATATTTGACATTCCACTAAGAAAATCTCCAAGTGCCAAACACAACATTTAAAGTAAAGACTAATATACAAGGACTACCCACAATTATGGAGACAGATTATCATGCTATCAACAAAAACGATGGGTTAACAAAGGAAACATTAAAATTCAACACAAAGCAAATTATTACAAACAATATTAAAAACATTCACTACCCTAGAACAGTCCTTTGGGCAGTACCAATAACCAAATGCTGACCACCAAATCTCCTGATACTTGATAAATGTACCATACGCAAATTACATTCCCTTCTGTAGCTCATAAGAATGGTGAACTAAGGTAGACTTGTAAACTAAGATAGACATAAAGTAGACATTTCTGAACAATGAAAATCTTCACCCAGTGAGGTTTACAATGAATGTATGAATGGGGATAGTGTAGAGATGCACAACATTAATACAATGGTGAAAAACTGTCAAATGGTGACAGCTGTGCCAATATTGCAACATGAGAATAAACTGGCATTACTGCTTTTTCAGTATAATAAATACTACAGACATGTTTACTTACTTACGTATCATCATCATCACCATATGTGGATCTATAACCCTTGGTGGGTCTTGGCCTGCTCCAAGAGTCGATTCCATTCTTCCCTATTGCGTGCCCTGGCTTTCCAGTTTCTTATGTTCAGCTTTTTGAGGTCATCCTCTATCTGGTCTTTGAATCCACTTTGGGGTCTTCCCCTTTTTCTACTACCCATTGGTTTCTAGTAGACAGTACGTTTCGTAGGCTGTCCTTCCTCCATTCTCTCTATGTGTCCAATCCACCTTAGCCTGTATATTTTGATTATCCTGACAATGTCCGGCTCTTTGTAAAGATGGTATAGTCCATAATTATAGTGCCTGCGCCACATTCCATTTTCTTGTACTCCTCTAAATATTGTTCTTAGAATCCGTCTTTCACAGCAACCTAGAAGTCTCTCGCTATTTTTTGTTTACTTACTTATAGTCTTCAATTTTCCTTATATATGGGGACACCAACTTCAGGGCTGATCTTTCAAACCCATCCATATCCTACTACAAATAACTGGTTATAGATTCCTTCAACACAAACTGTAAATATGGAAATATCATTAAGCAGGTTTTATTGAGTGCTAGTTTGCCACTGATTGTAGATAAAAGCAACTAATTTATCTTTTTACCCCAATGGGAATTGAACAGAGGGCATACAATTTATTATGATCACCTACAGATAATCAACTGGTTGGCCCTGCCTAATGCTGAGTATAGGACAGTGAGTCAAATATATGTGACAATCTTTCTCCCTGTTTTGGAATCATGAATAATATACGGCAGACACAATAAAATTATGTTACTAATAAAGTAGTATTTAAAAATAGTAAGTATATGCAGAGTTGCATTTTATTTCTTGAACACAAGATCAACTATCCTGGCTTTCAAATCTGCAGACTTGTTGCTGATGTTATCATAAAATGGTTGTACATTAATTGATTTAAATATCACTATAATATTGACGACTCGGAACACAATGTTTTTTATAAGTAAAAACGTAAAGTTTTACCTTACAGCCTAAACCGGCTTTCACCTATAGAAGGCTTCTATAGGTGAAAGCCGGTTTAGGCTGTAAGGTAAAACTTTACGTTTTTACTTATAAAAAACATTGTGTTCCGAGTCGTCAATATTATAGTGATATTTAGTTAAGTAACGGACACGTCATGGACAACGAAATCCAAGAATTTAATTGATTTGTTTAGCAGTTGCTTTTCAGTAGAAAGTTTTGATAGTGAGTCTGTCCTCTGTCACTGTATTGTACAGGTACGTTTTTATTCTTTTTAAATCAGAAAAACTTTGTTCTATGGAAATGCCAGTAGATTAAATCATTAAAGTTAAACAAAACAATTTGTTTAAAAGTGCTGGGTACCTGGCCAGATCTTACATGATAGCACTATTGCCTGGATTTTGTCTGGTGGTGTACCAGTCTTGATTCAGCCACTGACATAGCTTGCACATGATTTTCTGCTAGTACTGGTTGTGGATTTCCATGGGAGCCTTTTGAGTATGCAGAGTCTACCCTACGCAACGATTATGATAAGTCCTCAGAAAATGGTGTTGATTACCTGATGAAATCACACTTATGACTTGATGCCTTGAACAAATTTTGATATGAAATTGATTAGTCAGAATGATTATGTGGACCACAATCCACATTGGCCTGTTCTGCATGGTCCTGGCAGTGGACAGACAGTTTTGTGGCTTCCTTTTTGTTGACTGAGAGCTACATCATCTGATGCCATCCAGCTTTTCGGGGAATCTCAAATGTACCAAGCAGATGATGGGATGTTTTAACGACACCACCATGCACCATGCACCTGTTAGCAGGAAAGGCAATGACGGGGTCCTGTGTCAGTGACCACTTGAACAGAAGTAAGTAAAATAGGCC
This sequence comes from Magicicada septendecula, assembly GCA_034769895.1. Classification (NCBI taxonomy): domain Eukaryota; kingdom Metazoa; phylum Arthropoda; class Insecta; order Hemiptera; family Cicadidae; genus Magicicada; species Magicicada septendecula. The sequence goes on from CM068370.1 coordinate 85,489,468, forward strand.
ACAGATTTGCAGGATGATTACGTGGACCATTGTTGACATTGGTCCATTCAGCTGCATAATTCTGCGTGGTCATGGCAGAGGAAAATACAAATGATACTCTTTATTGCAATGCATGTATCTTCTTATATTATCTTAGACAAACACACTGACCACTAACATAGAAAGCTAATGTAGTTGTAGACATATGTATACAAAACTGTCATTAGTTTATAACACATCAACATAACATTATTAGTGAAGAAACAAGCTTACCACTCATATCATCAAACCCCAAAATGATATCATCTACTTTTCCACGTTTGTCTGGCACCTTAATACATGTAACTGTTGCTCCATAGTTTATCACTTGAACAGTCATGTTGTTTTTATTGACCATAGTGAACCGACGTACAGGACATCCTGCTGCATCTTGTCCAAAACTATCCTCTGTTATATGAATCTTGCACTCCATTTTGTTTTTTCCAGTTTCACCTGATAATAGTAAATGATGAATTAATGAACAATACATTAACAAAATTAACTTAGGGAAAGTGAGTAAATTAGAAAGAAAGAAGTCAGCCATAAATTTATAAATAAATTAAAACATTCTAAGTGATAGATTTTAATTCTGTGCCCACTTTTATGATTATGTAAAGGCCAAGTTACCTCAGTAGTTTTTGGGGGATTATCCTTATACACTGTACAATCATACACATACTGTTTGACCACTCTCATATCCTGTATTCAATTACTAGGATAAGAGGAATCAAAATAAAATGAAATTAATTATGATAAATTTCTATTATTTTAAATAGAGAACTATTTAAATAACCAAACATTGAAACAAAATACTAAATTCAAGAAAGTAATAAAAGCACAATATACATAATTGTCAATGAAATGCAATTTTAAAATAAAAATAACTTTAAATAATAGATTTTTGAACTTTTGAATACCGCATGTGCTGAAAGATAGTGAAGAACAGAATGGATTTTAAGTATGCAGGACCTGCATGGATAACACTTTTATATTTAAATCAGTTACAGGAAAAAGACTGTTTCATAATCTTGAAACTTGTCGTTTTTTGTTGATCTACAGAAAGCATATGATAAATGTGCTGCTTGCAATACTATGGAAAACTAGATGAAACCAACAAATACACGGTAGATATATAACTGCAACTAAGCAATTATATGCAGACATGGCAGCTGTTTTAATATGGGGAAAAGAGTGACCAATAAGATTACTATTAGTAAAAGTTTGAAATAAGGCCACTGAATACCTTCGATGCTGTTTAAAATCTATTTGCATGAAGCCCTGACATCACAAAGGAAGCCATACGGGTGTACCAACTGGGGAACAGAGGCTCTTCATTTTGCTGACCATCAGGCTCTGTACTGGCTGAGGATGAGATGTGTATACATTATGTGCTTTGGAAGTTTGCAAAGGAATATACGAAATGAGGCCTCAAAATAAATGCATCCAAAACAGCGTACTTGGTAATGTATGGTGGAGGCCAAGATCTAGAATTAGGAACAAAAGTTATACATGAACTATGAGTAACTTCAAGTATTTAGGAACAATAATATCTGATAGCAATAGCAATCAAGAAATAAAATAAAGAATGGGACATGCAAAAATGGCCATAAGGAAACTGAATAGTCTACTATGAAGTATCAAAATTACAGAGCAAAATTAAGATTAGTATGCATAAAACCATAGTAGAGAGCATAGGCTTACATGAGGTATAATTATGGGAAGTAAACAAAAGACATAAATCTAGAATCAGAGCTATGGAGATGTATTATTGGAGATAATGCTGTTGACAAACTAGATTGGACAGAATTAAGAATGCAGATATGAAGGCAGAAATGGGAATAAGCATAGACATAATAGAAATGGTAGAAGTGGAAATGTTGAATTGGTCCAGATGCCTACAGCAAATGGAGAAGTGGTCAAAGAAGGTTTGGGAATGGACACCACCCAACAGAAGGAAAAAAGGAAGGCCTAGACATTTCTGGAGAAAAGATACTGAAGACACCACAGTGCAACGAATGCCGACAGACATAACAAAATTACTACATGAACACGACGATGACTAATTGGCTTAGTTAACCAGCAGCATATCATTCAGCTTTCAATTAGCTTTACCACTGAGGATGCAACATCACAGAATAGGCAAAATACTTGGTGTTAACAAAAATAGTGATAAAATGTAGTTTCCATAGAAAAAGTTTTTGTTATTAAATACGGATAATGTTTTTAAAACTTCAGTGTTATTTAATATCATAACAATAACATTTTTGTATAATTCTGATATTAGTATTTTCCTTCATTCACTTTTTGTTGTTTACTAAAAATTTAGTTTGAGGGAGATTACCACTTTTGATACTAGAATCTGAAATAATTAATACAATACAGATTACAACTTATGTGTCTTTTTTACTTCCCCATGTTCCGTAAGGAAATCGAAGTATGGTGATTGCAAAAAAAATCGTGTTCGAGATAAGACCTGATTCTGATTATACTACCCTCAAAACATGAAGAAAAGTCATTTTCCGAAGTGTCTGTGTGTCTGTATATAGAATTTTTTCTATGGTGAATGATAACTGCTGCAAATTTAAACAGAATCAAATAATTTTTTGCATATGTGCCCAGGTTGTACAGGACTCACAGCCTATTGATTTTGGTGAAGATCGGTTAAGGGGGAGGTGTACTTTACCAGCAACATTTTATGTTATAACAAGAGTAAAGTGCTTAATTTTGATAAATAAAGTATCCTGAAAAGAATTCCATAATAATCCACTGTAGAAAGGTGGATATCTATAAATGATAAGGGTAGTTGAAAGGGGAGGGGGTAATTTTCTATAAATGGAAATGGTAGTTAAAGGGGGAGGGGGTAATTATTTGAAAATTACCTTTCTGATGTCGAATAAACTACTTCATCTTGAAGGATAAGATACCTTAGTAATTATATATAATGAAACTATTACTCAATGAAAGTGTAAATATAAAAAATGGTTTTGTTCAGTTAAGGGGGAGGGGTAGTTTATCATAATTGTTTTGTGTTTTAACAAGAGCAAAGTACTTAATTTTGATAAATAAGTGCCCCAAAAATAAAGTCATATTAATTCACTGTAAAACGGTAAATGAGATATCTATAATGGTGATGGGGGAGGGGGTGATTTTTTGAAAATTACTTTGCTGATATCAAGTAAAGTACAAGTATTTAATTTTGAATGATAAGATACCTTAGCAATTGCATATGATAAAACTACTCTATGAAAGTGTACGTATACATCATTAATGGTGGGGATCGGTTGAGGAGGAGGGATGATTATCTGCGTAAGGAGGAGTTTCTTTATAAGAATAAAGTACCTAATTTTTATAAAGTGACTTGAAAATGACATTACTAGATGACTACCTCACAATAACAAAAATGTCTATAAATAGTGAAAATAGTTTGACGGGGGATATTCTTTAGAAAATATTGAACCGAATTCAAGTAAATGATTTTGAATATAAATCTTAGAACATAGAAGTCATGTATGGTTCTCCATGCCGATATTTCAAAAATGTACTCACAATTTTATAACATCTTCAACCCACTCAGTAACCAGATAATCTGCACTTTGAGTAAGAATACTTTCAATGGTTTTAATCACATGTTATAGTAAAGTCTTGAGGTGACATATGTCTTAATTGTTATGTGGCCTGTTTGTACTAATATACACACAATTTAATGGCTCTTGTATTATATTCTATTACTATACAAACATTAATACAAATAAAAAAAGACAGTTTACTGCAGCTCACAATTGTTACAGAAATTTACAACATTCATAGGTTATTGAAGATAATTGTATGCCAGTTGGTTGCCTATTAATTAGCAGTGTCAGTTAGTAAGTGGCATCAATTATCTGAGGCACTTCTGGGGAAAGTTAAAAATAAAATATGATTCACAATATAGTTAGCAGTAAAGCAATCTAGTTCCACAGAAATGTTGTAGCACTTGGTGGATCGGAATACTGTCTTAAATTTACAAACTTTCTTACTTGACTTACCATTACGGTTACCATATCGCTGCTCAAATATTTGGATTAAAAAAAAGAGACAAATCCATTACTGACACTTAATTTTAAAAAATTCGTTATAATCACTATATTACCACTATACTATTTTAAATGTACAACATGCAAAACTGTTTTTAAGTTGTTAAAATCTATCTTTAAAAGTTTTCGATGCAATGTGAAATATAGCGTTTTTAGTTCGAAAAACTTTAAAGTACTCCTGTTTAATGTAACTTTTAAACTCTCCAAAATATTCACTATACTGCATACTTTTAAATATTATGATTGTTACTTACCGAACCCTATTAACTTCCATACAAACACTGACTCTGTCACTATTACTGACCACAGAGATGGAATATGTACATACTCATAAAAAGTGAAATATGTTTTTCAAAACAACAAATACTGACTATAAGTATACAATATAAATATCACTATAATATTGACGACTCGGAACACTAAGTTTTTTATAAGTAAAAACGTAAAGTTTTACCTTACAGCCTAAACCGGCTTTCACCTATAGAAGGCTTCATCAGAGGCTGTCGTTAGTAGCGCTGCTCGTCTTGTTGTTGGCGAGGAGATAGTGTTTCGAAAGATTGAAGCTGTGTGTGTGTGGTGAGATGTGTTCGAATAATGCGTGCGATTTGAATTGTGTCTGTTCGTTTAGGATGTCGTTTTTATTTGTTTTTGTGTGTTTGTATATTTATAATTGTTCTAGAGTGTCTAGTTTTCGGCCTTTTGTGTGTACGTGTAGTATGTTCATGTTATTGTCGATGTTTTTATATGTGTGGTTTGCTTCAATGAGGTGGTTTGCGAAGGTAGATTCTGTAGTGGTGTGGAGTGCTTTTGTGTGTTCAATGTATCTCTGTTTGAAGCTACGTCCTGTCTGGCCTATGTAGAATTTACTGCAATTTGAACAATTTAGTTTATATACACCGGGTAGATCGAATTTGTTTTGTGCTTTGGGCATGCGTTTTGATAGTGTGTGTTCTGTTTTGTTAGTGGTTTTGTAAGCGATTCTGTATCCTGCTTTTTTGAATTTGTGGGCAATTTTTTCTGTTTGTTTGTTGATGTATGTTAGTGTTATGAATTTGTTGTTTTCTGTCTTTGTCTGTTGTTTGTTTTGTGTTTTGTGTAGGAGTTTACTGACTATTGTTCTGTCATAACCGTTAGATTCTGCTAGATATTTTATCGTGTTTAGTTCGTCTTTGTAGTCTATTTCATCTAAGGGGATGTTGTTGAGTCTATGTATCATGGTTCTAAAAGCAGCTAGTTTGTGTTGTATTGGGTGATTGGAGGTGTTGTGTATTAGTGTGTCAGTTGTAGTTGGTTTTCTGTATATACTGAATTTGTGCCTGTGTTCTAGTTTTGTGATGGAGAGGTCTAAGAAGTTTATGGTATTGTTGTGTTCGTATTCGGCAGTGAAGGTTATGTTTTTATGTATTTTGTTTATGTGCGTTAGTAACTGTTCACATTGTCTTTTGTTTCCCCTGTATAGTATTAGAATGTCATCAACGTATCTGTGCCAATATAGTATTTTATGTGAGTGTCTGTCATTGTTTGTGAGTATTTTTGTTTTTTTTAAGTGTTGGAGGAAGACTTCTGCTAGAATGCTGGATATGGGGGAGCCCATGGGTAGGCCATCGTTCTGTGTGTAGTATTTATTGTTATAAGTAAAGTAGTTTTGTTTTGTGATAATGTTCAGAGTTTCTGTTATTTCATTGATAAGTTCGTCTGATCTACCTTGGGATATACCAAAAGGTACCCTTGTAAATTGGTACAGGTTGAAAGGGACGGCAAAGGCGGTAAGACGTTTTGATTCTTCCGAAAGAGGTATCTGATGAAATGCCTGATTTAAATCCATAATGGTAAAAATTTTTGCTTTAGTAAAATAATGAAATGCACTGTGGATGTCGGGAAGTGGTATAGATTCAAATTCTATCCGTTTATTTAGTTGTCTGTAGTCCACCACTAATCTATGTTTGTCGTTACTTTTGGGTACTAAAAACGCGGGTGATGAATAAGATGACGTAGAGGGTTCGATGACTCCTTGTTCTAACAATTTATTAATTTGGTTCCTCATCACTTCCATTTTCGGTGGTGATAATTTGTATGGGGCTAAACGAATTACTTTGTTGTCACTCAAATTTATTTTGTACTCTATCAGATCCGTCAGTCCTAACTTTGGGGTGAGGACGTTGGAGAATTGTTTTATTAAAGTCTGTATGTTCCGTCTATCTTTACTTCCTAGATGACTTAATTCAGGTTCGTGATGCTTTATATGTGTAGAAGTGGTGATAGTAGGCCTACTTTCTCTGTTATTTGCATTATCATGCAAGTTATATTTCCGTGAACGATCGAATCCAAAGTAAAATATCTTCTCGTGAATGTCTAAAATTATTCCTGTTTTACTGATAAAATCAGCTCCCAATATTAATTCGGGACCTAATTCGTCGCATACCAACATTGGAAAATACCACGTTAGATTTTTAATTTTTACTTTAAACGTGATGATAAACTTTATCATTAAGTTTTGCTTATTAGCTGTAGCGCATCTAATATTTACGGATTGACTGCGTTTAACTAAATTGTGTTTAAATAATTGATCGGCTAGCTCTTGACTAATTAAACTTCACGTGGATCCGGAATCAATTAATCCGAGGCTGGATGTAACACCAAGGTCAACTTGTATATACGGTAATTCACACCTATTGTAATCACATTTACTAATAGAGTTACATTTATCGATAAATTTCCTAACATAGGGGTCTAATTTTCTTTTGTTATTATTATTAGTATTTTGTTTTAATTTGTGGTCTCTCAGGGGTTTACCTGTTTTCACGATGCTGCGGAAGACACAGGGTTTCGGATCTCCCTGCCTTACATGTTTTTTGGATAATGAGTTTTCTGATGATACTGTTTCCGTTTACAGTTTCTACTGAGGTGTCCAGGTTTTCCGCAGTTATAGCATATATATTCTTTACGCGGGGTCTCACTGGTTTCGTGTCTAGGTGGTGGCTCTTTGGACTTACCGTGGCCATGAACATAGGTTGGTCGCCGAAATGGGCGTCGTTCTCGTAGACTTCTTGTATCTGAGGATAGGGCTTGCGTTTCCTTTCTATGTGGTGTTGTGGATACCGGTGCATGTCGATGCTGATCTGCATACCACACATTTGAAGAGTGCACACTACATTGTTCAAGGTCAGCGAAAGTAAGGGGTCTACTTATTAGAGCTAAACGGGAGCGTTCTTCAGGAGATAAGCCTACCAATATAGTATCGACCAATTGTTTTTCAGTCCAGTCGACTTGCAGTAGACGTGAAGATTCTCTGATGTCTGCGATATAGTGGGCCAGTCTTTCTTGAGCTCTTTGTACTCGAAGTACGGTATTTCTTTTTATCTCCTCATATATTCCAGTGGGAATAAAATATTTGATTATATTTGTATGAAGTTCTTCTACCGGAAGATTCGAGTTTAATGATTCGAGGACACGATCTCGTAAAGGTGGTTTACATTTGGGTAAGATGACCTGCAGTATTTGCCAATCGCTCAATTGTTGTAGATCTTTTATTTGCAGTAGATATCTGATAAAAGTCAATAGAGTCGTGATGCTTAAGCCATCGGTGTAAGGAATATCATTAATTATTTTCTCTACTGGGTGGGAAATCTTTCCGTAGAGGTCTACATTAAAATATACGTTAGGTATACTTTTCGAAGGATTGGTGTTTGCATTAGGATTTGTAATCGCATATTTACTAGTGCGAGTATGCTGAACATTTGGCGGTGGGGGTTCTAACATAGTTTGGGTTTTTAATTCTCTACTAGGTAATTGTTCCTGACTCAGTGGTATCTTCGATACGGTGGGTGATTCGGGGTTCGAGGTGGAGAGAGGGTGTTCTAAAGTAGGGGATTGAACTGGGGAGATATATAATTTTTGTAAGTAGTGCTCAATTTCCTCCATTCTCGATGAGTCTGATTTTCGTCGTAAGTCGTTGATAATTATGGGTAATTGGCTTAATGCCTCCTCCGCAAATTTCTGCACATCGGGGGGGGGGTTACGGTGACGTCGGGCCAGCTTAATAAATTATTTAACCGGCGGGTTAAATGTTCTATACGTTGCGTAACGCGCAAAAATTCCGTAGGTGATTTCTTGTCCTCAAGGTTCTGAGATAATACTATCAATTCCCTATATTTGGCATAACAGGTTTCTCGTTCGCCGTCATAATCGAGTTCACGCAATCTATCTAACTGCGAGGGTGTATCTGATCCGGTTTGGCGTAATGATTTTCGTAACTCTGACACGGTTACATTTACGTGTTTTAGACCTCGTAAAAGTGCCTCGTAGCATAGCTCATCTTTTAATAACAGATCAGGATTAAATTCGGCCATTTTAGTAACGTGAGCGGCTATAACTAATTATTCTACTATTTGCATTAATTGTTATACAACGCTTCCTTTTTCTTTTACACAAAAATATAAAACTATAAATCAATCGTGTTCTTACTCTTTTTTCTTTTTTTTTACAAATAAACACTTAAAATGTTATGACAACCTTTATCGTTTTACTTTGAGAGAGAGAGAGAAATTTCACACATGCATGAATATGCGTACGACAAAAGATTCCCCCTTCGGTTACTAACACATGAACAGACACGCTTCTTATAACAATAGACCACGCAAGGAGGGTGACTTATTTTCAACTCAACTAAACAATGACAATTTTAAACAAACGGCAGCAGGAAACTACCCGTCCGAGATTGTCGAGAATGTGGCACGTCTATGAATGGGACTTTTAACAAGTACCGACATGGTTTGTTTACATTGGATTATATGCTAATATAACGTTACACATATTATATTTACTAATAAAGTTATTTATACTATATTACTATAATATTAATTATTATTTTTATCTTATTTCAAACTCTGACACATATTGAAATACATGAGTGTATAGATCAACAGCTTTTGGGCGTGGGATATCGGGACGCAATTACTTCTTTCTTTTCTCTTACGCAAAATTAGCAAATTCGCAAAAATAGCAAAAATAAGCAGCAGCAAAATAGCAAAAATAAGCAGAGTGGCGCAAATTATAACCTCATCTCTTGAGTTATAACTTAGGGAACCAGTAATAATTGATGTGCCAATTATACCGGCTGCCTTCGTTGTGAAGCACTGAAAATAATCACAACAAATAAACAATTTATATAGCAGGATATTAGGAAGGGGAGACTGTTGATTTATGCACTCATTTTACTCGGTACTTAGATGACATCTCTTTATTACATTTGGTGATTAAGTTCTCTATTGAAAGTTCTCAAACAATATAGTTTACTATATGATTAAATATATAAATTACTACTTTACAAAGGGGCCTCAAAATATGATGTACATCTTATTGATTAATTCCACGGATCCGGGATTAAATATATTAAATGAATTATGGTCACCTTGCCATGTACAATATTGAAACTCTAACCATTTGAAGAATGGTTTTTTACTAATCTTCTAAAACAACAAAACTTTTAGTTTAAACTTTACCTTTTTGCTATAACTAGCGTTATTAGATTTTATACTACATGTTACCTAAAATGTCAGGTTTCTAAAGTCTTTAATGTTATTACATTTAAACATAAGTTTTAAAGTCTTTAATATGATAATTTAAATTGTCTTTTTGGGTTTATAATTTTGTAACTCTTAACCATGGAAGACAAGCCTCCATGTCACCTGTGTGTTTCCTGAAGTTGCTGCAGAATTCGTCCTTCGGTCCTCCTGATGTTTCTTGAAGTTCAGTCGTTACCTTATCATACTGTGATGGTGAAGTTCTAGAAGTATGTGAAATCATTCCTGGTGTGGTACATTCATCTCAGGCGACTGTAGTTATTTTTAGTAATTCTTGTAGTTAGAATACATTGATAGAAAGTTTGTTTCACTGTTATACACTTCACATGATGATAGATTAGTTGACTATCACCTTCTAGGTTGTAATACTGTATTATTTACATAGTCAGTTATTTTATAATATAGGGAGATGTCATCACCACACAAATTACTTATTTAAATAGTCATTGTATCAACCCTTTCACATTTTTATATATACACGTAGCGAAACAACGCTTTACGCTGCTTACGGCGTGAGCGCTCCATTACAAGTGGAAGAAAATAGTTAAGGGGAGCGTAGTAATCTCAAGACAATTACTAGGCAACATAAAAGTAGTTCCGTTTTTCTAATTTTAATTAAAGGACTACGGTTGATTAAATAATTAAATCGTGATATTCTTAGTTGCAGAAGTTATCAAAGTACGTAACAATGGTCTTAATTAATTATTTAAATAATAACAAATTTACAATAATACTTAGTTTATTTAGGGGTCAGAAAACAAGTTAATTCTGGTCAGTTCTTGTTTATGCAGGAATAAATTAATAAGCTTTACCCTTTCTGTACAATTCCATTCCCTTTTAATTTTATTATTAGACTTATATTAAATATTATTATTATTAAATGATTGCCATAAGATTTAGTTTACAATGTGAGATTTTATTAAGAATTTAAAATTTCTCCGCTTATATATTATCAACTTAATTAATTAACATATTTTTATTAATGAAATCGTCACATACTCCGCCGCTTAAGCCACAGACGCCGGTATAATTTTTTTTGAATATACCGAGAGTATGTTTAGGGATTTCCGTGTGTAATTTCTCTCACCCGTTTCTCTCTGTATGTAATTATGAGTTACACACGTCAGTCTCGAATTGTTCATTCTTACTATCTACATATCATACTTTACAGACTAATTCTAATAGTACATAAAATTCACACATTATAAAACATATAGTTAACATTCTAATTTTCTTAACACTACTACTTATGACTACTACCGGGTTTTTCTTTAGTTGGGAGTTATTCTAGTGATAGAATTACTCATTAAGTAATTTGTTACTTAATTATTTCTCATATTTGCTGTCAGCTGACTTCTTACTTTGCTCTACTTTCGAAGAATAGGATTCAAGGGTGATCAGGCCTCGTACCTATCTATACCATTAGCTAGCTAAATGTTACTCTGGTACTCCTTTGCAGTTGAGTACAAAACATATACCTTTCTTTTTTTTTTACATTTATTTAATTTTCACTCTACCATTACCTTCTTCGTGATAATGTTTTATCTGAGAAATATGTGTCCTTCGTACATATTTTTGAGTAGAGGGTTCATACAGTGCTACGGTTACTGGAGTTAAATATTTGCGAATTTGATAAGGACCGCACCATCGGTATGATAGCTTGGAAGTGGTCTTATCGATTGCACTACTCGTAGGATGTGTTTTACACATAACTAAGTTACCGATTTGGTACTTTACTTCATTATTTTTATTTCGCTCGTGATATTTCCTTGATTTCGCTAAGTTTGTTCGTAAATTAGCGCGCGCTTCATTCCATATTTTCCTAATATTTTTATCCCTAATTTCAAGGGGTAACAATTCATGTATTTTCCACTTAGTGGATAATGGGTGGTTGGGTTTATATTTGAACAACAATTCAAATGGGGTAGACTTATGTCCTTCATGATATGCTGAATTAAAAGCGAACTGTATCCAGGATAAGTTCTGGTCCCAAGAAGTATGGTCGTTAGCATGGTAGGCAATTAAAGCAGATTTTAGGTTTCGCAAATACCTCTCAGCTATATTACCTTGCGGACGATACTCTGTAGTGGTAATATGGTTTATACCTAGTTTGAAACACATGTTCCTGAATTCTTTGGACTTAAACTGTGGTCCGTTATCCGACACTAGATGGACCGGAATACCGAATTCTTTAAATAATCTATGCTGTAAAATATTTACTGTGGTTGTAGCTAAGGCTCGCCGCATGGGGTACATCCAGACGAATTTGCTAAAAGAGTCTACACAAATTAGTAACATTGTATTTCCTGATTAGGAACGCGGGTAGGGTCCTGAAAAGTCTAAATAAATTTTGGAGAACGGGGTAGCAGGAATCTCTGAGATTAACTGACTTATTTGGCTGTTTCTAGCGGGTTTGCTGAGTGCACACAACTTACACTTTCTTACAAAATTGGCGATCTCACTGTTCATATTTTCCCAGTGATATTCTTTACGAATTCGGTGTATAGTTTTATTTATTCCCATATGTGCTCCAATGGTGGAAGAGTGATAATATTCCATCAGCATAGGTTTAATAATATCAGGGGCAATTATTCGTAGATATTTTCCGTTCGCTATTTTACGACATAATACTCTCCTACTTAATATGTATTTCTCTGACTTATTTCCTTTTTCAAGTTGTTCAATAATTGGACTCAAACGTGGGTCTTGTATTTGATACTGGGCTAAATCCGTAAATGCAAGAGGAAATTCGGTAATTAAAGTATTAATAATCGGCGTTTCTCTACTCTTGTTTTCGTAATTATTACTACTAGGCTGGAACATACGTGACAGTGTATCGGCAACTACGTTTTGGGTGCCTCTAATATGTTGTACTTTGAATTTAAAACAATTTAATCTTAATACCCATCTTCCGATACGGCCTAACTGTTTTGGGTGATTTAGTAGCCAAGATAACGCTTGATTATCTGTTTCTAATAAAAACTCCTTATGTTCTAAAAATGGTTTGAACTTCTCAAAAGCGAAAACTATAGCTAAACATTCTAATTCGTATGCGGAGTATTTCTTTTCTTGCTCAGTTAGGGTGCGAGAAGCGTAACTAATAGGTAACCTTGAGTTATCTACTTCCTGATATATTACTGCACCTAGTGCGACACTAGAACTGTCTGTCTGCACTACAAATGGTTTTGTAAAGTCGGCTAATTGTAGTACGGGGGGTCATATTATGCTTTCTTTTAATTTCTCGAATGCGGTTTGGTGTTGCTCATTCCATTGAAATTTAATTCCCTTCTTTCTTAAGGTATTTAGCGGTGCTGCAATTTCGGCTAGATGTGGGATGTACTTATGGAAATAATTTATCATTCCTAAAAATCGAGCTATTCCTTTCGCATCCCGCGGCGGTAAAAATTCTCTGATGGCACGGGTTCGCTCTGGGTCTATGCTTACCTTTCCGTTTGCTTTTACGATGTGACCTAAAAATGAGAATTGTGTCACAGCAAAATTTACTTTACTGGGATTTACGGTTAATCCAGCTTTCTCCAATCGGGTTAGTACTTCACGTAGATGATTAAGATGTTGCTCAATTGACTCGCTGTATATAACAATGTCATCTAGGTAGTGGTACACATATTTAAACTTTATGTCATGAAATAATTTTTCTAATAATCTGCTACATACAGAACTACCTTGGGATATACCAAAAGGTACCCTTGTAAATTGGTACAGGTTGAAAGGGACGGCAAAGGCGGTAAGACGTTTTGATTCTTCCGAAAGAGGTATCTGATGAAATGCCTGATTTAAATCCATAATGGTAAAAATTTTTGCTTTAGTAAAATAATGAAATGCACTGTGGATGTCGGGAAGTGGTATAGATTCAAATTCTATCCGTTTATTTAGTTGTCTGTAGTCCACCACTAATCTATGTTTGTCGTTACTTTTGGGTACTAAAAACGCGGGTGATGAATAAGATGACGTAGAGGGTTCGATGACTCCTTGTTCTAACAATTTATTAATTTGGTTCCTCATCACTTCCATTTTCGGTGGTGATAATTTGTATGGGGCTAAACGAATTACTTTGTTGTCACTCAAATTTATTTTGTACTCTATCAGATCCGTCAGTCCTAACTTTGGGGTGAGGACGTTGGAGAATTGTTTTATTAAAGTCTGTATGTTCCGTCTATCTTTACTTCCTAGATGACTTAATTCAGGTTCGTGATGCTTTATATGTGTAGAAGTGGTGATAGTAGGCCTACTTTCTCTGTTATTTGCATTATCATGCAAGTTATATTTCCGTGAACGATCGAATCCAAAGTAAAATATCTTCTCGTGAATGTCTAAAATTATTCCTGTTTTACTGATAAAATCAGCTCCCAATATTAATTCGGGACCTAATTCGTCGCATACCAACATTGGAAAATACCACGTTAGATTTTTAATTTTTACTTTAAACGTGATGATAAACTTTATCATTAAGTTTTGCTTATTAGCTGTAGCGCATCTAATATTTACGGATTGACTGCGTTTAACTAAATTGTGTTTAAATAATTGATCGGCTAGCTCTTGACTAATTAAACTTCGCGTGGATCCGGAATCAATTAATCCGAGGCTGGATGTAACACCAAGGTCAACTTGTATATACGGTAATTCACACCTATTGTAATCACATTTACTAATAGAGTTACATTTATCGATAAATTTCCTAACATAGGGGTCTAATTTTCTTTTGTTATTATTATTAGTATTTTGTTTTAATTTGTGGTCTCTCAGGGGTTTACCTGTTTTCACGATGCTGCGGAAGACACAGGGTTTCGGATCTCCCTGCCTTACATGTTTTTTGGATAATGAGTTTTCTGATGATACTGTTTCCGTTTACAGTTTCTACTGAGGTGTCCAGGTTTTCCGCAGTTATAGCATATATATTCTTTACGCGGGGTCTCACTGGTTTCGTGTCTAGGTGGTGGCTCTTTGGACTTACCGTGGCCATGAACATAGGTTGGTCGCCGAAATGGGCGTCGTTCTCGTAGACTTCTTGTATCTGAGGATAGGGCTTGCGTTTCCTTTCTATGTGGTGTTGTGGATACCGGTGCATGTCGATGCTGATCTGCATACCACACATTTGAAGAGTGCACACTACATTGTTCAAGGTCAGCGAAAGTAAGGGGTCTACTTATTAGAGCTAAACGGGAGCGTTCTTCAGGAGATAAGCCTACCAATATAGTATCGACCAATTGTTTTTCAGTCCAGTCGACTTGCAGTAGACGTGAAGATTCTCTGATGTCTGCGATATAGTGGGCCAGTCTTTCTTGAGCTCTTTGTACTCGAAGTACGGTATTTCTTTTTATCTCCTCATATATTCCAGTGGGAATAAAATATTTGATTATATTTGTATGAAGTTCTTCTACCGGAAGATTCGAGTTTAATGATTCGAGGACACGATCTCGTAAAGGTGGTTTACATTTGGGTAAGATGACCTGCAGTATTTGCCAATCGCTCAATTGTTGTAGATCTTTTATTTGCAGTAGATATCTGATAAAAGTCAATAGAGTCGTGATGCTTAAGCCATCGGTGTAAGGAATATCATTAATTATTTTCTCTACTGGGTGGGAAATCTTTCCGTAGAGGTCTACATTAAAATATACGTTAGGTATACTTTTCGAAGGATTGGTGTTTGCATTAGGATTTGTAATCGCGTATTTACTAGTGCGAGTATGCTGAACATTTGTCGGTGGGGGTTCTAACATAGTTTGGGTTTTTAATTCTCTACTAGGTAATTGTTCCTGACTCAGTGGTATCTTCGATACGGTGGGTGATTCGGGGTTCGAGGTGGAGAGAGGGTGTTCTAAAGTAGGGGATTGAACTGGGGAGATATATAATTTTTGTAAGTAGTGCTCAATTTCCTCCATTCTCGATGAGTCTGATTTTCGTCGTAAGTCATTGATAATTATGGGTAATTGGCTTAATGCCTCCTCCGCAAATTTCTGCACATCGGGGGGGGGGGGGGGTTACGGTGACGTCGGGCCAGCTTAATAAATTATTTAACCGGCGGGTTAAATGTTCTATACGTTGCGTAACGCGCAAAAATTCCGTAGGTGATTTCTTGTCCTCAAGGTTCTGAGATAATACTATCAATTCCCTATATTTGGCATAACAGGTTTCTCGTTCGCCGTCATAATCGAGTTCACGCAATCTATCTAACTGCGAGGGTGTATCTGATCCGGTTTGGCGTAATGATTTTCGTAACTCCGACACAGTTACATTTACGTGTTTTAGACCTCGTAAAAGTGCCTCGTAGCATAGCTCATCTTTTAATAACAGATCAGGATTAAATTCGGCCATTTTAGTAACGTGAGCGGCTATAACTAATTATTCTACTATTTGCATTAATTGTTATACAACGCATCCTTTTTCTTTTACACAAAAATATAAAACTATAAATCAATCGTGTTCTTACTCTTTTTTCTTTTTTTTTACAAATAAACACTTAAAATGTTATGACAACCTTTATCGTTTTACTTTGAGAGAGAGAGAGAAATTTCACACATGCATGAATATGCGTACGACAAAAGATTCCCCCTTCGGTTACTAACACATGAACAGACACGCTTTTATAACAATAGACCACGCAAGGAGGGTGACTTATTTTCAACTCAACTAAACAATGACAATTTTAAACAAATGGCAGCAGGAAACTACCCGTCCGAGATTGTCGAGAATGTGGCACGTCTATGAATGGGACTTTTAACAAGTACCGACATGGTTTGTTTACATTGGATTATATGCTAATATAACGTTACACATATTATATTTACTAATAAAGTTATTTATACTATATTACTATAATATTAATTATTATTTTTATCTTATTTCAAACTCTGACACATATTGAAATACATGAGTGTATAGATCAACAGCTTTTGGGCGTGGGATATCGGGACGCAATTACTTCTTTCTTTTCTCTTACGCAAAATTAGCAAATTCGCAAAAATAGCAAAAATAAGCAGCAGCAAAATAGCAAAAATAAGCAGAGTGGCGCAAATTATAACCTCATCTCTTGAGTTATAACTTAGGGAACCAGTAATAATTGATGTGCCAATTATACCGGCTGCCTTCGTTGTGAAGCACTGAAAATAATCACAACAAATAAACAATTTATATAGCAGGATATTAGGAAGGGGAGACTGTTGATTTATGCACTCATTTTACTCGGTACTTAGATGACATCTCTTTATTACATTTGGTGATTAAGTTCTCTATTGAAAGTTCTCAAACAATATAGTTTACTATATGATTAAATATATAAATTACTACTTTACAAAGGGGCCTCAAAATATGATGTACATCTTATTGATTAATTCCACGGATCCGGGATTAAATATATTAAATGAATTATGGTCACCTTGCCATGTACAATATTGAAACTCTAACCATTTGAAGAATGGTTTTTTACTAATCTTCTAAAACAACAAAACTTTTAGTTTAAACTTTACCTTTTTGCTATAACTTAGATTTTATACTACATGTTACCTAAAATGTCAGGTTTCTAAAGTCTTTAATGTTATTACATTTAAACATAAGTTTTAAAGTCTTTAATATGATAATTTAAATTGTCTTTTTGGGTTTATAATTTTGTAACTCTTAACCATGGAAGACAAGCCTCCATGTCACCTGTGTGTTTCCTGAAGTTGCTGCAGAATTCGTCCTTCGGTCCTCCTGATGTTTCTTGAAGTTCAGTCGTTACCTTATCATACTGTGATGGTGAAGTTCTAGAAGTATGTGAAATCATTCCTGGTGTGGTACATTCATCTCAGGCGACTGTAGTTATTTTTAGTAATTCTTGTAGTTAGAATACATTGATAGAAAGTTTGTTTCACTGTTATACACTTCACATGATGATAGATTAGTTGACTATCACCTTCTAGGTTGTAATACTGTATTATTTACATAGTCAGTTATTTTATAATATAGGGAGATGTCATCACCACACAAATTACTTATTTAAATAGTCATTGTATCAACCCTTTCACATTTTTATATATACACGTAGCGAAACAACGCTTTACGCTGCTTACGGCGTGAGCGCTCCATTACAAGTGGAAGAAAATAGTTAAGGGGAGCGTAGTAATCTCAAGACAATTACTAGGCAACATAAAAGTAGTTCCGTTTTTCTAATTTTAATTAAAGGACTACGGTTGATTAAATAATTAAATCGTGATATTCTTAGTTGCAGAAGTTATCAAAGTACGTAACAATGGTCTTAATTAATTATTTAAATAAGAACAAATTTACAATAATACTTAGTTTATTTAGGGGTCAGAAAACAAGTTAATTCTGGTCAGTTCTTGTTTATGCAGGAATAAATTAATAAGCTTTACCCTTTCTGTACAATTCCATTCCCTTTTAATTTTATTATTAGACTTATATTAAATATTATTATTATTAAATGATTGCCATAAGATTTAGTTTACAATGTGAGATTTTATTAAGAATTTAAAATTTCTCCGCTTATATATTATCAACTTAATTAATTAACATATTTTTATTAATGAAATCGTCACAATTAGTAGTAAGGAATTGGTTATTTATGAAAGGCCCATTATCACTCAGTGATGGTTTTCTGGAAATTAAAACAACAATTTCTGTAATGAGTACACAGTTGTTCAAAACCACTACAAAAATAGAATAACAATACATAATAAGAACATTCTGTGGATAAGAACGTTGATAAAATAATGTTTTTTCTAGTGCATTTTACTAGTAATTTTTCAAATTACAGTTAAAATTGTAAAAAGTAAGATAATGTACTAGGATAGAGAATAAAACAGTATACAACACACATACAAAAACATAGATTTTTGATGGATTGATAACCACAAAAAATTATTACCAATTACAATAATACAAAATATATAATTACACAAATGAAGTGTCTAAAAAGAATGAACAATATTATATATTGCAACAGTACAAATGTATAGGGTACTGTGCATTGCACAAAGTAATTAAAATGATTAATAAAATAAATAAGTAATTCATATTGTTAATAATAATAATTCAGCTTGCAATGTGAATGATCAAACTTTCATGTTAGAACAGGTGAATCACGCCAGCTGCTCTGGCTGTGTGTACACGCATGTTACGTGTGTGTGTGCGACCTGTCCATTCCTGAAAAGCGCCACCTTAAAGGAACGCTATCAATTATTTGAATTTATTTAATTTGTAAAGATTGTGTGCATAATAACACAAAACCAAATACACCAAAATGTGTAAAAATAAGACGCATATGTGTATAAAAAATAGTGTAAAAAGGATAAAAAGTGTAATTACAGGAAAATAAAAATAAATAGAACTTATGTTAATTAAGTTAAAGAAAACGGTTTGTACATGGTGAACACATAAAAATTACCGACAGAATGAATATCGGGTAATGTGCAAATTGCGAAGACAGGCGAATTAAGTGTGACAAGAATTGTGTGTGAGAAGTGATGCCACGACAGTCTCTGACATGCAGAATATTGTCGAAACATGATTTTAGCGCCCTGGGTATAAATACAGGAGATGCGCTAACATCATTCTCTTCCTCAATCAATGACCGTAGCGGCCGGAGGCTCTGCTTCACGAGTCCAGCTCTTCCTCAATCAACGACCGTAGCGGCCGGAGGCTCTGCTTCATGAGTCCAACTCTTTCTCGATCAACCATAGTCGCAGCCGGAGGCTCTTCTTCACGAGTACAACTCTTTCTTGATCGACTACTATGGCAGCCAGACACTCTGCTTAGAAACAACATTTATATCTCAACCACAGCAGCAGTCAGGGACTTCACAACTACTCATCAGTTCGTGTGAGCACTTTGCAACCTGAGGCCATGACGGGAGACGAGGGAGCAGCCACGTACATGCAGTAATCCAGTGTACGAGAATCCGATGGACGAGGGACTAGGACTCCAGGAGAACAAAGGAGCATCCAGTATCAAGGACCTAGGACCGAAGAGGACACACTGTCGATTTACCACAACAATAAGGTGACAAACAACCATGTACTTGTAAACCGAGACTCACACAAAGACAATAATTAACAAAGTAAAAAAAAACAATTAAATTCAAATATAAATTAATAATGTAAATAATGTTATTTTGTACAAATGTAAATATTCTCTGTATAATAATTAAAGTAATGCTTAAGAATGTTTAACTATAATTTTGATAAGTAACTTAGAAGCTATAATTTGGAATTGATAATTTTTGATATTTAAATTGATAAAGTAATTAGTGAATTTTTATTAGAAAGCAATGCATATGCAGTAAATTCAAAAGAGATTAGATCATTAGAAGGATTAGATAATCTAATCAGTATCATACTAATGAGCAAGCCGAGAGCAATATTAGATAATTGTAAATTAATATAGAATATTGAACTTTCACTTGTGAAACTTACTTGTTTTCTTTTATTTTGTTTTTATATAGTATCCAAGTCACTTTTTCACAATAATTCAATTACCTTGTATCCGTCAGTGACTTCGTTCTAGCGTTTTTTATATAGACGCGTTTCGTGACATGTGTCACATCATCAGTAATCCTCGTCAAATGTTAAAATTCACATAAAACACATAAAAACACATTTGCACATATTTACTAAATCACAATAACGACACACACATAACACGATGTAACTTCGGCTCCGTTGGACCGGTCCGACCGCACGTGTAGTTGCCGAGCCATCATCAATCAGCGAATTGATGATGAAGGTGCACATCACACCGAAACGCGTACGGGAGAAAACAAGTAAGTTTCACAAGTGAAAGTTCAATATTCTATATTAATTTAGTACTGTGAAAAAAGAAGATGAACTATCAAAACAACTATAATTGTAAAGATGTATTAGAATATAAAGTTGTATAATATGTCTATGTGTAATATGAATAGCAATTATATGTAATAAGTAGATGTGTGTTAAGACAACATACACAAACAAATAATAATGATTTTAGTATGCAACAAAAAATAAGAATATTTAATTAATAAATATTTAAATGATTTTTAACCAAATTACATAGTGTTATTATTATTACGATTACACCTATCATCAAATACACACACGAATTTAATGTACTGTCGTGTTGTAAATGACTTCCAAAAATGTGGGGCTAACACATTAAAATCGTAAGTGTTATAATATATATATATTTATATAGGCTACTTTATAACATATATCTCTATATATATAAGCGGCTTTTTCCTGACTGACAGAGAATCAATGTAGAGCAAAAACTATTGAAGATAATGATCTCAAAATTTGAAGGTATATTCTTATGGGGTTGTAGATTCTCACTAAGAAACGGTTTTAAAAATTTTCACTCCTAAGGGGCAAAAAAAACCCCATTGTATGTATGTATCTATGTATGTATGTTCCACATCTCCTCCTAAACCACTGGACCGATTTCAACCAAACTTGGCACAAATATTTTACACGACGGGAGACCCAACATAGGATAGGTGTTTTTTTTCGATGGGGTCCTTTGGGGTCTTCCACATCTCCTCCTAAACCACTGGACCGATTTCAACCAAACTTGGCTCAAATATTTTACGCAACGGGAGAACCAACATAGGATAGGTGTTTTTTCGATGGGGTCCTTTGGGGGGTTCTTTGGGGTCTTCCACATCTCCTCCTAAACCACTGGACCGATTTCAACCAAAATTGGCACAAATATTTTATGCGACAGGAGAACCAACATGGGATAGTGTTTTTTCGATGGGGTCCTTTGGGGTCTTCCACATCTCCTCCTAAACCACTGGACCGATTTCAACCAAACTTGGCACAAATATTTTACGCAACGGGAGAACCAACATAGGATAGGTGTTTTCTTCAATGGGGTCCTTTGGGGTCTTCCACATCTCCTCCTAAACCACTGGACCGATTTCAACCAAACTTGGCACAAATATTTTACTCAACGGGAGAACCAACATAGGATAGGTGTTTTTTCGATACGATCCTTCGGGGGGTCCTTTGGGGTCTTCCACATCTCCTCCTAAACCACTGGACCGATTTCAACCAAAATTGGCACAAATATTTTACGCAACGGGAGAACCAACATAGGACAAGCGTTTTTTCGATACGATCCTTTGGGGGGTCCTTTGGGTCTTAAAAACTATTAGATCTGGTTACTATGGCAACCCAATAGAATAGATTCTGGTTACCATAGCATCGGTGGAAGTCTCCCGCGTAGGAAATAGTGCGGGAGTCGTCCGACGGGCCTTCCCCGGAGTTCATCCACGGAACCCAGGGAGTCTTAGGTCGGATCCTGCAAAAGACGGCGGGGCCAGAGTCCACGGTTTTTATAAATAAAGATATAGGTTATGATATCAAAGGTGGTGTATGCATCTTATGAAACTTCTTAATAGTGTGTGAATTCAGAGTTGTTTCAGTTTGAATTTAAAAGTGGATAAGTTAAGATCGAAGTAAGTTATAAGCGAGTATAAAAAACAAAGTTTTGATAGCGAATGTATTCAGATCATAGTGTTCAGACAATATAAATGCACTTGCTTCAGTTTGAATTTAAAAATTGCTACGCTGAAATCTATAGAGGTATTGTATTGTTAGAATAAGTTTAGGAGACACTAATTTAACAAATGCCTTATTTCAACATTACGCAGCGCGTGCAAGTACTGTAGACATTTTATTGAAAACTAATTTAGCTGTTCGCCCTCTCCCAGAGTTAGAAATCGAGCAGGAGCATCACGCGCAACAGAATTCTTCTCTAGATATAAGAATACAGTTTATGACATGTTCTTAAACAGGTGCGCTACAGAGTATTCCTCCAGTGAGAATGCAAACGTAACAATATAAGGAAGATTATACAATATACAAGTAATATAACGTTAAAACAAGAATAGGTGCCTATGAGCCTATGAATAAATTATGAACCCGAGCAATGCTGGGTAAATCGGCTAGATATAGATATCTATATAAGCCAAATACCACTGACTGACTCACTGATCACGATATCTCTGAAACCACTGAATGGATATCAATGAAACTTTGAACATAGCTTCATCATAGGTCTTAGGTGCTCACTAAGAAACAGTTTTAAAAACTTTCACTCCTAAGGGGCAAAAAACCAAATAATGAAATTTATTGCGGGAATTGCATACTTTGTACATGAAGTGGTTGACATCTCAGTTTGCTGGAAACCCCGAATACATTTAGTCCTGAGTTTTTAATCATTGTTTTAAATTGAAAAAACTTCGTTGTTTGCAGGTTCTTATAGTCGAGAAAATTTTGAAGTTCAATTAATTAATAAATGTATGTCCTTTTTTTTCTCGGAAAAGGCTCTAACGATTTTCTTGAAATAAATACTGTTGCTATGAATGCAAATAAACAAACTAAGAGTTGAGAATTTGTACAACCTATCTAATCCTATACTATTAAGCGAGCAATAATTGTACAATTATGTACAACGTGAAACTCCGTAGCAAAGCATGGGTATTTTGCTAGTATTTATATAGGCTACTTTATAACATATATATTTATAATATATATAAAACACTTGATGCTACATATAAAACAGCACTTGTGTTTATGTTAAGGATTTCCATGTTGTCATTGATGTCCGTGCATGTGTAGTTTACTTCAATGAGATTTAGTTTGCAAAAGTGGATTTAGTGGTGGAGTGTAATGTTTTCATGTGTTCGTTGTATCTTTGTTTGAAGCTGTGTCCTTTCTGGCCTATGTAAAATTTATTGGATTGTGAGCAGTTTAGTTTTTAAATTCCAGGGAAATCAAATCTGTTTAACTGGGAGTGTTTTTTGACAGTGTGTTCTGTTTTCTTTGTAGTTCTGTATGCAATGTTGTAATCTGCTTTTTTTTTTTAATTTGGAGGCATTTTTTTTAGTGTGGTTGTTAATATATGGAAGTATTACAAATTTGTTGTTGTTTTCTGTCTTTGCTGTTTGTTTTGAATTTTGCATATGATTGTCAGTCAGATAATCTTAATTCAACAAATCAAGGAGAAAAAGAAAGAGTAGTCTACAATTCAGTTTAGTATGTATTGTCTGTACCTGCTATTGTATACAGCGTAAAGTACCTAGTTTAACTGATCATAAACAGTATATGGCAATGTTCTGGATGCTTGTTTAACTTGTTACAAATCTTATGTTTTCGGATGGTCAGATGGTACACAATAATATTTTGTTCTCAATCTGATCTGTCATCTTATACTATGTACGAAATTTTAGTACAAGACTAATCAATCTTTCATTCTTCAACTTAACCTGTGGATTTTGAAGAGTCCGTATAGGGTGTTATATAATCAGCTTCAGTGTCACTGCATAAGTCCTGAACAAGATCATTGTTTGGATCCACCTTCATAACTTTCTAGACTGATATGTTAACTATCATGATCATATCTGTTTTAAATGCTTAATATTCTGTTCTCATTTTGAAGAATTAGTTTACAAACACCATGAAACCTTGTGACCCTTATGTTCGGTATTGTTTCTATTTATGACAAAGTCTTTTTTGAGAGCAGATATTGAAGAAGCAAAAGAAAATAAACTTCCAACTACAATTTCAGAAATGTTAAACTACGCATCATTTGAATTAAATGTTTAGACCTCTACAAATGAGTACATGACTATCAACAAAAATATAATTGAGATTTCCATACTAACACCAGAAACACATGGAAATGGCAAGTTAATGACTATGAAGGTGACAATAGTACCAAAAAACATGATACTGAAAATGAAAGCAAAAGTTTACAAATTCCTATCGCTGCCAACACACTTTCATTGCTGAGCTGTGTTCATCGATACTTAGATGCCAATACAGAAACCATATTGACAAATTTGAATAATTGTTGAAAATAAGCACAAAATTATATAAAAAATAAAATAAGTTATTTTAAGAAATATTAAACAGTAAAAGTAAATTTGAAACATTACAAAATTACTGTACAAAAAATAAAATCACAAGATTAAATTAAGATTAAATTCACAATGTGAATACTAAGTTTTATGAAAAACTAGTCTTAATTATACTAAACCAAGGGGATAAATAAAACGTTTATATGTAAATACTGTTTACTGCATTATTTTATCATACAGTACGTACGGATAATCTAACTCTTCATCTATTTTCACATTTATCATTTTGCTTAATTCTTTTGTCTTTTTAACATGAAAAAATATCTCGCTTTGTCATTCTGTTTCCACTGTAATTGGTACTTTCATTGGAGTACCAAATTTCACATGTTCCATTAATCTCACTTTACACATGTTTAGATAGTAGAGCAACTGGCCTTTTAATTATACTTCTGCTTAAAATTGTAATTTTGAATACATGACTATTTGCAGACTTACAAATCGAATAAGAAAGTTAGAGAAAAATAATGCAATTGACAAGTAACCATATAAACAATGTACTAGGAACTAGTGTAAAGACAACCATATGCTAAGCCATGCATGTTAGAAATTATTTCTAAAATTATAAAACTGAAAAATAATTGTGATGAAATTATGATTATGCTATTATAATTATAACATAGATAATTATACTTATAAAATACCCATATGAGGAAACTTAGAAACCCCATTAGCCTGGTCATTTGTAACCCATAGACCACCTGTATTCTTGTCCCAAAGAATGACTGTTTCCTTTGTCACATGTATTGTCATTTGTTTTGATCCAAGGTATTATAATACAAACAACTTCCACGAGTTTCATCTTTGCATTAAATCTTGCTGTTCTCTAGCTATATAAAAATATTATTTCTAGCCCTAACTTTGAGTATTCCTCTCATAACTCTATAATAAAATGTTCTATACCTCCAAAGACAAAATGCTATACAATTCTATAAAAATATTTCCATACCCATACAAGATAAGTGTATAAGAGGGACTGGAGAAGGACAGCAGATGAAGTGAAAAAACACAATTATCTGTAAAGATATGAAGAAAAGTGTGTAAGTACTGACTGAACTCTGCTAGCAGAAGTTAAATAGTCATAAAAGCTTAATTTAGTGGTTGTAGTATTAGAAATGTTTAATTCTAAGGATTTGTGTGTGTGTGTGTGTGTGTGTGTGTGTGTGTGTGTGTGTGTGTGTGTGTGTGTGAGCTGCCAATGAAGTGACACATATGCACAAAATAATAACAAACACCGGAGACGTAATGTCAGAAGTTGTCAACCAAATAATACAGAGGGGACTGCCTTGGAAAGATGAACATCGTGTTAAAATAACACACTGGGAATGTCTTTGTCTTTCTAAAGGAAAGTTGTTTATTCAGCATGTGCTTTCAGCAATTACCTAAGGACTAAAACGTGGGCAATGAGGGTGACCAGAGGTACCCTTAGGGTGTCTCGTGACATCTGTCCTGTGCTTTGGGCGGGGGGCCTGTGTTCAATTGGTAAGCAAAGGGAAAATAAACAAAATGAGAGAGAGGGAGAGATAGATAAATAGACAGACATACAGACAGAGGATAGATAGAGAGCCGGAGAGAGAGAGAGAGAGAGGGAGAGAGAGAGAGAGAGAGAGAGAGAGAGAGAGAGAGAGAGAGAGAGAGAGAGAGGAGTGAATTACTTCGTTTCAGTCACTTAATTTTGTTATTTAACTCCTTTATATTTATTTTTTTTATGTTGGTTGCTGAATAAACATTTGCTCAAATATCAGCAGCAAATTACAGTGTTATGACTTACCAAATATTAGTATTGAAGCCATATCTTTCAATATGGACTCATACACATTACAACAGATTAAACAATTTGTCCAGATGGCAGTGAATTGTAAAACAAGCAATTTTATTATTATCAATATATGTTTAAAGAGAAAGATAAACTGTTGATATTTGATTATATTACGGAGTCATCATTATTAGTTTTATTCTCAACACCTCTGGTACTGATGACTTGTACAGAACTGACGAGAAAAGCTTTATAATTATGAGTATGAAAAAAAGGTGGTAACAATTGTTAGGTAGTCAAAGAGATGCATTTGAAAAGTTTCTGCCTTGTACTTCCAGAAGCACTAGCATCCCTAAATCACCAAAAGTTTAGCATACAGGGAGAAAATTAAAAGTTAATATGGTGAATTTACATTTAATTTGTAGGGATAACAATGGGTTGAGGAGGCTGTTGTTTGGTTTTAGGAGGGAATAAGGAAGGGATGTTATAAGGGCTCCCACAGCTATGTTCACATTTGGCCTGTGGCTGCTAAGGACAAAAGGCTGACAACTAGACACTTGAACAATTGGAAATATACAAACACACAAAAACACATAAAAACAACATCCTAAATGAACAGACACAATTCAAATCACACGTATTATTCGAACATATCACACCCCACACACATAATATCGATCCTTCAAAAGTCGATGCCATAGCCAAGGACAAGACAGACAGCGCTCCCAGTGGCAGCCTCTGATGAAGCTTATAATAAGTGAAAACTGGTTCTGGCTATAAGGTAAAACTTTACGTTTTTACCAACAAAAAACTTTGTGTTCTGAGTTGATAGTGATATACTTATATTTAGTTAATCAACGGACACGTCAAGGACAACGAAATCCAAGAATTAAAAAAAAAAAACTAAATGAGTTTGTTGTTTACTCATTTACAGAACTATAAAATTACACAGAGATGAAGAAGACGGCACTTGGATGGACAAGGGAATGGGTAGACATGTACTGCTGATGATGACAAAATTGATTTGTATGTATGTGATATCTTATAGAGAGAGGAAGGAGTTAGTATTGGAGACAGGAAAATAAATAGTCTAAATTCCATTTATGACTTCAGCAGAAGACAGCACCCACACAATGAATTAGAAGATGCTACACAAATCAGAAGATGGGATAGAATGAAAATAAAAGGATTATAAAAATAAGAAAATGAAAGTGACTAGAATAAATGATGAGGAAGATACTAGGGCAGAAATATATATATAAAAAAAAACAACCAGAGTTGGTACAGTGTATAGGTAGAGACAGTTATGGAACATGACGACTAAAGAGTGGACAATGAAGTAAGAATTCTCTAGGAAGAAAAGAATTTTGTGTAGCAGAATTAACTTTGACTTGAGGAAGAAACTGAAAAAGTATTTTACATATAGCGTTTTATTTTAACAGCTGGGAAGATTCATAATAAGGAAAAGGGGCAGAGAGAGGACTGAGACACTGGAAACATGGATACACAGGTGGATGGAAAGAATAAGGTGAGAGATAAAAGTTACAAGTTGTAATGTACAGAGAGGGAAACTGGATTTGACATATCATGAGGATGAAAATAAGTTTTTGAGGGGACAATGGAAGAAGAGAAAGGGTAGAAGACTGAAAATTAAGGGAAAGGAAAAATTAAGTCTCATGCTTTCAGATGTTATTTAGGTATCTGGATCCCACTATGTAGTAGAATACTCCATGATTTTTGACGATAACTTTATACAGGCCTATATAATGAATCACTTCCACAGTAATATGGTGAAACAACATTGCTTACAATAAGCACTCTACTGTACAATGCTCAAAACATGTTCAATAAGACAAAGGTTTTTAAAAATAATTTTTTTCTCCAGTGCGTTTGATTTTTCTTTATTATTGACTAGTAATGAAAAACGATTACGTTTGTTTTGATACCATGTTTACTGATAAACAAACGTAATCTTTTTTTATTACTAGTCAATAATAAAGAAAAATCAAAGACACTGGAGAAAAATGGAGTTTATGAAATACACTGTGCAGAAAGCGATGCTATTTATATCGGACAATGTGGCCTGTGCTCTGAAACATCGCATTTCTGAACATAAGGAGGCGATTTTAACCAATACAGGAAATACAGGTTTTGCAGATCATCGCTTACAACACAGTCACTTCATAGATACAAAAAACAACACTACTCCACAACATACAAAAAGGTAAAAAAATGGATTTGTTAGAAATTAATAAAGCAATAAAAAATAACAAAAATTTAACAAATGAACAAACTGAATTCTGTTAAAAGCCGTTAATTAGTTTAGTTAATTATATATTTTGAATTCAGATTATATTTAGTTTTTACACACACTTGACCTTCTCTTAGCTCCTGCAACCCCCTCCCCATCTTCAGCCCTCCCACTGTTCCCACAACACATGGCCTAAACAGATGTCCAACCTACATCCTGTGTTTAGTCTTCATTCATCTCTTTGACAATGACTTAAGAGGTCGAAACAGCTATCAGAGTTAAATAAAATCTGTGAAACGTACCAAGTGTTTATATATTTTTAAAAACCTTTGTATTAATATGTTTCACCAAGTGCCCAACGTGTCATCAATTAATATGTTCAATAAGAATAAACATCACGAAGGGAACTATATCCAGTTAAATAAATGAACTTAAATGAATGCTAATGTGTGTGTGTGTGTGTGTGTGTGTGTGTGTGTGTGTGTGTGTGTGTGTATGTGTCTGTGTGAGTGTATGAGTGCGTGTGCATGTGCATGAGCATGAGCACATTCATCAATATTGTTTACAAGAACAGTCAAAATGACAGAGTGGCTCTCCGTCATTATCTAGACCATACGTCTAGATAATGTTAATACTGTATTATCATATACTTTGTTGTATAAAAATGAAATATTATATAATATTATGAATATTAATAAATACCAAGACAACATTTTTTATATCACTTGATAATAACTACATTTTATAAAATTATGTAATTATAAAATATTATAATTTGCTTTAATACATGATTAAGGCTATAATGATTTTTAAAATCATATGAGTATATGAGTATACAAATATTTTAATTTAGGCATATATAGAAGAACATTTAAATTCAAAAAATTTAATTTTGAAAATATTTTTTAGAATTAATATACACATACTTCTATTAATTGTTCTAAATTAGTAGAATCAGTTCTAATTAATACTTAATATTGATTTTCACATAACAGAAATCTATTCACTGATTATCTGAAATATGTTAATAAGCACAAATACAAGAGAAAATGTGTTACATAAATATGTAAACTACAAGGTGAATAAATGTAAATTAAAGAATATTTCACGTCAATTAAGAAAAGAAAAACGAGAACATGAAAATTAAAATTGATTCTAGCCTGTTGATCATGTGTAAATGTAGTTATTTTTTAAATATTTATTTTATTACCTTTGCATTAACACTTCAAAACAATTATACACATTATGTAATGTTATCTGTATTAAGTAACAGACTTTCAAGAGCATCTGAAGTAGTATTAGTACAAGTATTACTTAACCTTGTGATAACATGTGTGCACTTTAAGAATCTTTATCATATGCATCATCACGTAAACATAAAGATTATCACTCTTACTGTGCGCCATACATAATACAGTGTTTTATTTCAGAGTAAACATTATGATTTTGTAAAATACAGATTTAATCATTACAGTTCTCCTCAAGAACAGAATTCAGCATTTAAGAAACTGGTTTAACACATTTCCTGTCACAAAATAGGATACATTTTTCTGCTATTTTATTCTTTTATTGGCCAGTGACCGGCCACTTGCTCCCTGGTTCTTACATTATGTACTCGCTTTTTTAAACCATTGGTGGTTGCACATTAAATAAAACTACTCACACTTAAATAGTAGTAAATTCAACTACTAATATACCACATATTTACAAGTGAGGTCATCTTATATTTTAAAATAATAGTCACAATGCAGCAACGTGGTTAAAATATTGTTGCTACGCCTGAGAAGTAAAATATATTACTGTATAGATACAAAATCTGGATGGATGATCACACATAGCGACCACTTCATTTATACATTTAGATAGCACACAAAATTTGATTAGATTCAGATTGAATTAAATGCCTTGCCTTGCCAACCTAAGCTTAGGAAAATTTAGGTATACTTTGTCTGTGACCTTTGATAACAAACACTCTGGTGGTTTACAATATTACTAAAAAATGTTACCTAAAATAATTTAAAAAGGTGTGTGCATGTGTGTGTGTGTGTGTGTGTGTGTGTGTGTGTGAGAGAGAGAGAGAGAGAGAGAGAGAGAGAGAGAGAGAGAGCAGTCATCTCAGGTTACTTGTACCTTAAAAAACAAGTTGACATTACTAAGAACTCCTGGTATCTTTAAGGCCCTGTGTAGTTATGGTGAAGCGCAAATGCACAACACAAAGGCACATGTCAACAATGACACATGAGACACACAAAAAAGGTGAATATATATAGAAATCAGCAATAGTGGAGTACAGATGGGAAACCTAATATCAAAATCTATTTGAAAACACTTCCAAGTCAACTCTATTTTCCAAGTCATCAGACAGTCGACAAAGGCTTGAAAAAGTAAAAATACAAGATACCACAGATGCCAGGTATTTGGAAATCAGTTATAAATATAATTACAGAATTACTGTCATAACTAATTATAAGTATAATACTACTGACTCGGAACACTAAGTTTTTATTGGTAAAAATGTAAAACTTAATAAGCGAAAACTAGTTCAGGCTGCAAGGTAAAATTTTACATTTTTTCCAATAAAAAACTTAAAGTGTTCTGAGTCAGTAGTATTATACTTATAACTAGATAACCAACGGACATGTCATGGACAACAAAATCCAATATTACTGTAGTATAACGTTATTACCTGTTTTAAATTCATGAGCTGTTGTGGACAGGCACACTGCATTAAATAGGAGCTGATTTAGATATACCTAGTAATGGATCTACAGCTTGTAACACAGAGAGTGTCATGTTAGGAGGTAGAAATAATGATAATAGTATTAATAATAATAATAACAAAGTGTAATAATTTAAAAAGTATAGTAATGTAGGAATGGTCATCGTATTAGGAGGGAGGGGTAGAAATAATTTTTAGGTATCACTTAAAATACCAACACTCATAGCAGCAAACACGACAAACACTAAACACCAAAGTGCAGGTGGTAAAACAGAGCATTGGCAGATGGCAACATACTACAGGATATAATTGAAGTGAACAGGTTTGTTTCACAAGACTACATACACACCTGACATCATCACATTTACTACAACTAGAACTACAATGGCCAGTATGTACACGTGGCAGAGTAGTCATAATGAGTGATCTCCTCTTTGAGATTTAAGACAGAGATACGTGGTAAGAGGTGATCTAAAGACCTTGGCAATAAGGCAATACAGACGGAGAGAATTGTCATTCTTGAAGACTGCTTGCTTGACAAACTGGCTATGAAATGATTATTTTGAGTGACAGCTAATATCTATAGCAAATGAATGCCATTACCGGTACTTTTTTCTAATTAATGTCATAATGTTGAGAAAACAAGGCCTTAAGACCTTTAGTTGTGGAGCCTATAAACGAAAACACACATTACTTTAAAATTTAATAAGAACAACTAGGGGCAGGCTAGATGAAATTCACTGTAGAATTCCAGAATTGGGGGAAAAGTTAAATAAAATTGTTAATAAAAGGTAAGTATTATGCACCAAATAGTGTTAATTGAAAAAAATAAATTACATTTAACAGGAGGTCAGAGTGAGCAATCTTCTTTACTTACAAGTAGTAGGCTATGGACGAAGCCTGTTATAGTACCAAATGTTTACTTGGCTGTCCTACATTTATCCTTTCAGTTAATAATTCAGTTCAACTTGACTCAAGACAATCACTTGATTCAGTGTTTATAATTCAAGATCATATTTGTTTTATGAACTTTTGGTATTAAATAAAAAGAATGCAGAGACTGTGCCTAAAAACATATTGCAAAAGTAGACAAATTATAGCCACTCATAAAAATTATAATAATAAAAATTGCACAACAAAACATTGGACAGAAGACAAGAGTTAAGTTCCCTGAATCATTGTTTCTAAGAAGGTGCTGAATACAATACCAGTTGATTATTCTGAGTTCCTTAATTCTGGGGAATCTCTTCTTAAGGAATAGAAAATTTAGAAATTTGTGGATGGAAAAACTGAAATGCAGTGTCAAGAAAAATAATGTGCTTCTAACAGTGATGTTTGCCAGCTATAACAAAATATCGATATGGAGAATGAAACATGCATTCCATGTTCCAAGATTTATATTTAAAATGATTTACTTGAATTCAGTTCGATAATTTCTAAAAAACATATCCTCCACCCTTGAACTATTTTCACTATATATTGATATTTTTGTTATAATGGAGTAGTTTAATATAATAATTAATGGGTGGTAAAAGTTAATGTTTGATCTCCATTAAGTAGTGGTCAATTTTTGAAAGTTCATCAAAGCGGGTTTTAGTGCATATGAGAGTACACCATGGACAAAAATTGTCAACATTCCTTATGGAGCGTTGCTCAGAGTAAAGCTGTGAATCTACAGTGTACGTTTCACAGAACATGCGAAAAAGAAGGAGCGCTCCGAAGTCTCTCATAAACCATGAGCATCTTGCACAGGGTTCATTCCCTGAAGACAAAAAGTCTGTCTATGAACCATTCCTCTGTAAACATGTGCAGTTACACTGGCCAGCAGGAAGCAAATCGATGTCCACCTTTTCGGCTTGCACGCGTTGTGTTGGTGTGGGTTTCTTGCACTTTCCAATTAAAAAGCAAGCAAACGTAAGAAAATCAACATGAGTGTGGCCAGAAATAACACGAATTGTGTGTGTGTGTGTGTGTCCTGCCTGCCTTTTCATTGCGGTAATCACAATAATAAAACTTTAGAAATGTAAACATTACATAACTGAGATAAGCTTGCCTGCCAGGAACTATATATTTTCACTCATACATGATTTAAATTAAAATGAAAAAATTATAATTTTATTACCTGCCAACAAAATTATTTTATTTTTAACAATTACCATTGTTTGAAAAAGCTTAAATAAATTTTCAAGTACTTTATACTTGGATAAAGCGTAAAACGTTGCAGGTAAACGACCCCTTCCCCTTAATCGATTTCACCAAAATCAATAGGCCTTGAGTCCTCTACAACTCAGGCAGGTATGCAAAAAAATTATTTGATTCTGTTTGAATTTGCAGCAGTTATCGTTTGCCGTAGAAAAATATCCCCCCCCCCACACACACACAGACGCTTTCCGAAAAATGACTTTTCTTCATGTTTTGAGGGTAGTACGTACAATCAGAATCAGCCCTTATCTCGAACACAATTTTTTTTGCCATCACCATACCTCCATTTCCTTATGGAACATGGAAATAAAATCAGTGGTTTATTGATTTTTGTGTGACTGTTCATATGTAACCACACAAAGAAATATCCAGTGAACTTGAAGAAAATCAAAACTTAAAGGCTATAGGAATAAAAAATAAAACTGTAATGATCAATGGAATTACAGTCTACAGTGATAAAATAATTCCAAATGCTGTTTTTCTACCCATAACAAACAAAGCAAATTTATTGTGGTCAGTGAAATGACAGAAAAAAAGACATGTAGTCATTTCTGATTCAAAAAAGTGGATTGTATATTGAGATGACAACACAGTGTGACTGCACCCAAGAAAATAACCTGTACATGCTTAATGGAAAAAATGAACACTCTTTTGTGCCTCTGTTATACCAGACGATCATGTGTTATCTGTTATATCAAAGATTAGGTTACGTAAAACATGTGGGAATGGACTTGCTCAAGAGAGATGGCAAATAGTGTTAGTTTTCCAAATGAATGAGATGAACATGTCTGAAAGGAAAAAATCTCATCTTCCTTTTAAAGGTAACGTGATAAAAGGGTAATTAATATATTCAGAAGTTTGTGGTTTTATGTCTCAAAAGTCAAGGGGAGGTGCAAAATATGCTTTAATGTTTTTGACAACCACTCACGAAACGTCTTTATGTTCACATTAAAAAGTTAAGTGAAGTATTCAAAACTTCAAAAATAATGATCTTGATGATTACTTAAGAAAGAGAAAGACTGCTGTAAAACATCACCTGACAATTCTATACAGCCCAGCTCAGAATAGTCTTGCAGAAAGAACTAACAGGGCTTTAATTGAAAAAGAAGGAACATCATGCAAGATGCTGCTGACTGCGATGACTGAATGTAGGCTAAGGCAGTTAACACAATCAACGTACCGGTACATCTAAGTATTGAAAGAAAAAAGGAGGAAATGAGGTGCTACAAGTTTGCCTTATATATATTTGTGAATATAGTAACAGTTACAGAAATGATAGGAATCTCTGATCTAGACAAATAGTTCATTAAGAGATGTAGTCGAAAATTTTGGAGGACAAATTTTTGATAGATGAGCTGAAGAAACCAAATGAAGGGTATTATCAAAAAGGCATATTCTTTTATGTGACCCTGTCAGCAGACAAGATACAGAAGACTTCTGTGAAGAGATGATCGATGACATAGCTGGAGAAACATCAAGTAACATCTGGAGTAATCCCTGATGATGTCACAGCAGACTGGCCAGCAAAAAGAAATAGAAAACTACCAAAGAAATTCTTTTTTCTGACTTCACCATTTACCATTCTTTCTTGTTAGAGGATGTTCTAACATTGACCTCTATTCGCTGAAGGTGATGATGAAAAAAGAAATAAATTATCTATCATAGTATGGGATGTGAGAGCTTGTGGAACACCCAAGAACCAGAAAGTGGTAAAGTGTAAGTGAGCGTGTTAGGCCTGTAGCCAGAATGAGTTACCAGGAGTGGCAAAATATTTTCTAGCACGGGCAAACCATTTTCCAGACATGGCAAATATTTATATATTTTTCATTTTATATTTATATGTATGTACACGTTTGTATGTGTGTATTTATACATATATGTTCTGTAATCCTGGAACATTTTTAAGGTGATTTTCCTGGAACCCGTTTTGGGATTATGGATTTTGTACACAGATGTACAAAAAAATCTGCTACAACAGCAGTTTGGAAGCTTTTGCACGAACACACACACAATGGATATTTAATGAAATTATAGTATATTTAACGAAATTATATTACGGCTACTTCTGGAAGTAGAATGTTCTTATTTTTATGTAATGAATTCATTTAGAAACCTCTGATGATAGAGATCTATTCTGTGAAATGTACATCAGGTTGATATAAAATGATAAAAATAAGAACTTGCAGAAGTAATATAATTTGATAAAATGAATATTATTCAAGAACCTGTAATGTGGCACTTTGGCCTACCTGGGGTAATTTAAATAAAACAATAACATTTTTTCGAATATTTGGGACAAACGTAAACCAAAAGGTAAAATTCAGTTGTAGCGACAATAGCGACGGTGGTAACACTGCTGGGTGACAATTTAATTTATTCATTATTCATGAATTTCTATAACGCAGAATCAACGAGCTGGAATTGTACCAAGGTCAAAAAATGACACAAAACCAGTCAACAACTTATGTAACGAAACAACAGGCGATCGTTACGTCAGCGCTTTGCATAACAAGAATGTAGGTGTGTCGACGCCAACCGCGTTGTGGCACACAGCAAACAAAGGTCAGTCTCATTTCAACGCTCGCGCGAGCCATACACATAAAAGTTTTGAAACATAAATCGCGGGCGCCCGCAACCTAAAATATAAATACCGCAGTTCAAAAGGTGTTTTTAAAACTTCAAATGATTTAAAATAGATAAAAAATGATTCATAATATAAACAGACTGTGTGGTGACCAACAAAAATGTAATAACTGTTCGGCAATAATAACTGTGTAAAACAAAAAGTGCGAGATAACAATGCGGAGGGGACGATTTCAGATCAACTCTTCGAACAGCTAAGTATTCTGCTGAATACCACCATATATTTGAAATCCAATACAAAAATTACTAAAATACTATAAATTATAAAATGAGATCTCTAAAAGTTTAAGTAATAGTATGTGTGGGTGTGTGAAAGCGCTGGTTTCCGTTTTATTATAAGTAGTCATAAGTTTATGGATGTGTATTCAAGTTAATAAATTTTGATAGTATGGCTAGGTGAATCAAATATTATTTTGGCATATTTTAATAAATTTAAACCGAAAGGTAAACAAAGAATTGTCATGCTACAAAAAATAAAGTACCATTTATTTGTGCTTGCAAAATAGGTGTTTGTCATTGCAATGCCTGTCGTGTTTCTCTGCCTGAGTACATCAGACGACACCCTGGTATATATTTGCAACTGGTAAGTGACAGTTTTTTCAGTATGTCAACAATTTAATTAATTAATTAAAGCTAGTATCATTTCAAACCTTGCATGAAACTTAACAAGTTACTTACAAAGAAAAGATATAAATATTCTTTTGTAACTCTCCTAT
This sequence comes from Magicicada septendecula, assembly GCA_034769895.1. Taxonomy (NCBI): domain Eukaryota; kingdom Metazoa; phylum Arthropoda; class Insecta; order Hemiptera; family Cicadidae; genus Magicicada; species Magicicada septendecula. The sequence continues at coordinate 85,526,339 of CM068370.1, forward strand.
CATTCCTGATGATGATGTATATCCCCTATCATTTCATATATGAAATATGTGTGGGTTACAAATATGTCTAACTTGCAGACAAAATTAATCACATTTCTGTTATATTTGTGACAAACTGAAAGAAGCTTCAAAGAATTTCAATTTTGTAATATAAAATAATTCAGTAGTGCAATGTTGCTTTTATTCTTCATTCTAATTTAATTTTATTCTCATCCTCAAGACAGACAACAGTATGCCTTCATCTTTTTCTTGTGTGTAAGAACATATTCAACAGTTCTGATAACCATGAGTTCTTCAATTGATAGAATATGTATGCTGTAAACAAAAAGGTTTGCTGTTTTGAAATTCATACTCTATAGCCAAATCTGGCAGAGTTTTACAACAGAGTATTTCCAGCCATTTGTCAATTATACCACGCACCATAAAAACAATGAATGCTGTTTTGTTTCAGGAATCAATTCATTCAGGGTTCATGTGAAGAATAGCCTATGTGGATTGTCAAGTAGCACCCTCAGGTGCTACTTGGTCTGACACGTGCCGGTGGGGCAGGGCGGTTTCCATACTAGTTAGCTGATGGATGTGCATGAAGGAGGATTTTCTGACCTCCTTGCGAATAAATCAGTTTCCAGGATTCAGATGAAATCCTCCAGGCGAGAAACACGGAGGCCCTGATGTATAACATTGTTTCTGACACAACACAGGGCCCCCAAGAGGAACTGGAACATATGATTTTAGAATGCCGCTACCTTATGCTTGCTGGTGGCCAATAAATAGTAGAGGCTACCAAGCAGGAGCTGTGTACATGATTACTGTAAACAACAACAGACACAACAGAACAAGAGACACAGGTGATATTTTGGTGGGGACAGCCATGGAAGCATAGGGAAACATTTAGATCTGACGCCTCAAGCCATTTTTTGGGTATTAGTCACATTGTTGTTGAAGTTGAGATGCCGCCCGAATGCTCAGATACTTCACCAGGATGGGTCTCCAGTCCACGAAGATATATTGGTATATGGAAGTGCACTTATGCGTTAAGGCAGATTGTTTCGCATTTGACTGAGTTGGGCACAATGTGCCACTTCCTCAGCCTGTTACAAAGAATTTCCGAATGATATTTCATCATTACACTTGCTTGCTGGGGGAACAGGAAACTATAATAGAACATCGCTTCATCAGCAAAAAGAAAGGAACAACATGGCTCTGGGATATATTGACAGCTTGTACAGAATGGAGCCAAGGACTGATCCTTGAGAAACAGGGCAACCCAAGAGCACGCCCCATCAACGCTCACCCTGACACCCTATCAGTGCTCATACAATCGTATGAGACACACAGTGGACAATGGTATCGGTGTGTGGGCTAGTTTGTAAAGCAGGCCTTCGTCGCAGACTTTGTCGAAGGCTTTGCTCATGTCCAACAGGACAGTGTGGACTGATGGAGGCGTCTGCTGCTGGGTAATGCTCCTCACTAGCTGAAGAATAGTCTAGTGCCCCGTTGAAACCTGAACTGACCCTTGCAGGTAATGCCATCCACAAGGGGGTGGATTTTGACGAATTGGAGTTGTTTGAATACCTTAAAGATTGCTGGGAATGTTAGGGACTTCTTACATTCAGGAATTAGAATGATATTTTCGATCTTCCATAAGGATGGAAAGCACTGTAGCCTCTTTAAGTTGATTACCAAGATTTTCAAGATTAAAGACTACTCGCTTTGTAATTTATTGAGGATTCTCATTCAAAAACAAATGTTTATCCACAGCAGTAAGAGTCACTTCAACTTTAAAATTGCCAGGATGTTGCATTCACTTACCACACTAATTAAAAACTGTATCCTTTTAACAAAACTAACATGCTTCCTATTTTTTGTTCCACAAACAACATACACAGCAAATACATGTTTAAAATTGTGGCTACGCATTAAATATATTCCCAACAAGGTATGTCATATGTTAGTAATTCTCTAACAAGCCTCTAGATGGCACAAAAGTTCATATAACGGAGACTTTTTACTTCTTTCGCTACTTAAATCAACAGGATTTTTAATTTGTAGTTCTCCATAATCTGTCAGGATTTTAAATACAATGTGACTTTTATAAATAAAATTCATGATTCTAAACTGGCAAAGAATTTTTACAAAAAGGCGTTACATGTGCGAAAATTACTCTAGGTCGAGTGGTGCCCATCCTGGCCTCGCCTGGCTAAGGGCCTGGGGGGGTATACAATAAAAAATAATTACTGTGGTGAAGACATGAATTACAAGGCTCATCTAGTGGGAAAAAATTGATCACATAAGTATAATTATAATGAATCCTTCTCCCCTGTAGCATGTAAAACCAATTTAGCTTTACACTTGTAGTTAGATTTACCCACATGTTGTTTAGGTGTAAATAGTGTATTCTTAAATGCAGATTTAATTGAAATAATTTACATACAGTAAGCTGAACAGTCTGTTGTTCAGAAATAAAATACTATCGTTTGCCTATTAAAGGAAGCACTTTATGGTTTAAAAAGTCTCCTAGAATTTGGTACTATAAAGTGGAGAATGATTTAAAAGAATCAGGTTATCAAAAATCAAACTGTGATCTATTACATGATGACACTTTTAATGCTATAGCATTATATGTTGATTTTTTTTGATTTTATAATGATAATATTGAAAAGTCAAAACTAAAGAGATATCTAATGTTAAAGTTTAGTATAAATGATTTAGGTCAAACAAAATCCTGTTTGGGTCCAAACATTGAAAAATCAGGTGGTAGGTTACAGAAATAATTTATTCATGATTTATTAAGGAAATTGAACATCTTACATGAAGTCAAGAATGGAAAAAAGAATGTCTGCATTAGTGAAATTAGAGGAAGAATTGCTATAGAAAAAGAGGCATTTAATGGGAAGAAAAGACTACTGTGTGGGAAAATTAATAAGAATTTAGGAAAAAGGTTGGCCAAATGTTATGTGTGGAGCGTTGCTTTATATGGTGCAGAGACATGGACACTGAGGAAGGAGGATGAGAAAAGATTAGAAGCATTTGAGATGTGGGTTTGGCGAGCAATGGAAAAAGTGAGGTGGGTTGATAAAGTAAGGAATGATGAAGTTTTAAGAAGAATAGGGCAAGAGAAAAGAATCTTGAAGGTAATAGAAAATAGGAAAAGGAATTGGTTAGGTCATTGTTTAAGAAGAGACTGCTTGCTTACAACTGCCATGGAGTGTGTCATAGAAGAAGAAAAAATAAGAGGGTGTAGAAGAATGAAGTTAATAAGTAGCATTAAAATCAGAGGGTGTTACAAGAATCGAAAAGACTGGCATGCGATAGGACAGCTTGGAGAGCTTTTACCATTTGAAGACCTGCGTTAGGGCAGAACACTAAATAAAAAAAACATCTTACATGAAGTCTGTTAGTACACAACTGGAAGTTAATTGTAAATTTAAAAGATGATGAAAATTAAAAAAAAACATGCAATGTCTCATATCAGTCTTTAATAGGCTCCTTAAAGTATCTTGCTGTTAATACAAAGGCAAGATATTGCTTATGCTACATCCTTAAATAATGAATTTAATTTTTATTATGAACTGACCACTGGAAGACTGCAAAAAATACTGAGGTATTTAAAAGGTACAGTAGATTTAAGTTTAACTTATACAATGGAAATTTACGAGTGCAAGATTTTGCTGATTCGATTCTGCAGATAATCAGATTGATGATGGATATTGTTACGACATCACAGAACAATCTACGTGTTTATCGAACGTTCCAGAGAGATCCAGAGTGTATGCGTGTGGTGTACGTGCTTGTATCCGCATCTACGAGAAAGTTCTCGATGCCGCCAGCCGTGCGGACTGTGTCAAGGTTAATTACGTAGTTCATACGCACGCTACGACGCAATTAGGAATCGTCTAGATATTCGACTAGCTATAAATACCGGTACTCAAACGACGTTCAGTTTAGTTCAATGCGAGATATTGGATAGTGCGGTTCGAGAGTATTAGTGCGATATATTTCCAGAGCGGTTCGAGTTATTACTGTGTACGTTCAAGTAGTTATTAGTGAAGCGTTTTATCTGGACGGTATAAAACATTATACCGTCCAGATAATGTTTTATATTTGGACGGTATAATTGTAATACAATTGAGTTTTAATATTAGTGGACATTTTATTGCGTGTGAACAATTTTCATTTGATTTGTTGTAGAGACTGTGTTGTTAATTACGAACTGTTTTACTGTAACAATTAAAGGTGTGATTAGTGACTTGATTGGTGTCTTGTACTTATGTTGTTTCCACTGTACCTACGACGATCGAGTAGACCGTCGTAACAATATTTATTTAAATTTTCAAATGGACTTATTTCTTGAAAGCCAATAAACATGTGTCTTATTTTGGAGCACTGACTCAGGGTACGTTGCCATTACACAAGCTGCTACAGAAAGTTTATTTTCGAAATGTTTGCAGAAAGAATTAACTACTGTCAGTTACATTAATGTAATTTTCAATGATACTCAGAGTTCACAGAAATTACTATATAATCCAGTTTTTTCATAACAAAACAAGGCACATTGATACAAAGTTTCATTTGATTAGAGATACTGTAAAAGATAATGATGTTATACTGAAAAACAGAGAGAATGTTAGCCAGATATATTAACAATAGCTCCTCCTGGATTGAAACATTCAGTTTTGCAGTGACAGTATTGGACTAGTTTACAATGTTTTTCAATTTTGTTAAAATGTCAGTATTTTCTCTATCTTTAAACAGATTAATTAAATACAATTAGTCACAGAATACAATTAATCAATTGCATCATAATACAATTTTCACACACACACACACACACACACACACACGCGCGCGCGCGCGCGCGCGCGCGCGGTGACAAACTTAACATATCTGTAATAGACTGTTTACAAACATACCATACTCACCACATGGTTCTTTCAAGCCAGTCATAATAACAGATGAAAAGGTTTGTGTTTGCTTGTATGTTAAAATCTGTATGTGTACAGTTGTAAAATGCAACAATTAAGTTAGACAAAAAAATTGGCGAATAAGTTCTACAATAACAGCATGTGTCTGAACCTCAAACTCTGCTAACCAAACTTTACAGAGTGGTGGAAGTAAACAATTTTAGTTTATCTAATCTTAGCTTTTATTACTGACTACTGGGTTGCCAACTGCAGTTACAAAAATTCTCTCACTACGATAAATTCAAACCATATATTCAGAATACAATAATTTGAAAATTGTAATATTAACTATAACAGCCTTTTGGTGGGCATACCTAAATACAATAGGTGTTTACCATTGTAACCCCTCTTTAACTTAGGCAGTAAAAAAAAAGATTATATATATATATATATACATATATTTTTTTTTTTTTAAGAGGGGCCACAAGTTAATTAGAACTAGGCTAAAGCCTAGAGAAGCCAAAAATGCGCTGGATCCAGTGAGACGGGACTTGCAATGAAAACTCATAAATTAAACAATTAATAAATCCCTTTTATTATTCTATCTCACTTGGTTAACACATTAATAATAAAATAAATAAACCCAACAGTCATAATCTATAATTCCCTTAAATTGTCAATTAAATAAAGTATACTCTCTCAACAAGGTCACCTGAAAATATTTATTAACACCAATAAAATAATTTGCTATCTCTCTTTACAAATGAATTGAAATTTAAAACCATTACTATCCTTGAAATAAAGTTTCCATTAAAATATTAATAATATATAAAATTTATTTTATATTTTCTCTTTAGAATGCTCCATTGAACTTAATGGAGCTAAATGGTATAGATTCCTTGATAATATTAATTATAATAATAAATTCTCAAACAAATTAAATAAATTTTAAAGGGTGACAATTCATATACTTGTTATTAAAGTTAAATAAAATAAATTATTTTCTTAAAGAAATGATCAGCAAAGATTAATTGAGATAGAACCTGTTATAAAAATGAAAAGGATATATATATACATAATTCCATATATCAACTTTCTTTTATAAAAAGACAAACCCTATATCTAAAGTCCCCACCAAAAGTACAGCTAAATGCACAATACAAATAACCCCCAAAATGCACACACAAATATACAAAACATCACATGTTCCACAATACAAATACATTATACAATACCATACAATACAATATATAAGGATCTCTTGCCACGCCCTTTTTTATATTACCCCCATGATGTATATATATATTATTACTTCTTTTATAAATATCCCTGTTAGGATTACACATCCGTGTATTAGATAATGCTTAAGCCTTCAGTAGTCCCCAGGACCTAATAACGTTTAAAATTTTGGCTAAGTGCCTAATACAGTTATACAATTCTACCCCACTGGGCTCTATTACTGTGAGAAATAAAAAATATTTAAAACAATGAACACCCCCCAGTTATCATAACTAATTTAAAGAATTTATATATACAGAAACACGGCTAAGTAGTGAAAATAGAAATATTGCATAATATTATAACCCTATGGAAAATACTTTTGGCGCAGAGACCGACATGTTAATTGCCAGTTGATACAGAATTTAACCTGTCTCAACAACAAGTTCAATTCTGTATGAACATGCATTCGTTCAGGATGAAACTTGTGAAAAATGCACCTACCTACCCCAGAAATTTCTATACAATAAGAATTAAACTGATTTAAAAATTTAGAATATATATATAAAATGAACCCTAAATTGAACTCGATAAATTACCAATAGAAAGAATGACTTAAAATCTGTAAAGAAACACATATGCTGAAATAAGAGGAAATTATACGTTGAATGTTGAACTGATTAAGACACATGCCAGTCTCTGAGCTGACAAAGAAAAATAAAAATGACACTAACAATCTGATAGTAACCTCCCTACACCCACGTAGTCACAACTCTTCCAACTAACTTCTTTCTGATCTGCCTTTATGATATTTTTTCTTTTTTCCTTTTTTAATTTTTTATTTGGTTTTATTTTGTTTTCTAAGGAGGAGGGGTAGGAAAATTGGGAAGATGAAAAGGGCAAGGAACATTAAAATGTCAATAGCTAGGAATAAGGGTAAGGACATGGTTCCCTCCGAAAATAAGGATGGGTGGAGAAAACCAAGGCTCGCGGAGGCAGGGGCGCAACCCTGAAGTAGACGCACACTACTGGGACTGTGGGGAACATCTACCCGCTACCCGTTAACCGCTTTGTCTCACCTTTTTATGACAAACTTTAGGAACTCGTTCCTTTTGGACGTCACTCTCTGAGAAACTATCTCGTGTTGAGCAGTACTGATTTGTTTCTTCTGAATTAGAATCCAGGTAATTTACCTGACTACTCTTACCCCGATTTGGATTATCCTCAACCTCTAACTCCTCTGCTTCTACCTCCTTCTCTTCTACAATTTCCCCTGGTTCTCTTTCTTCCACCTCTTCCTTTTTTCCCTTACATAATCCAAATCACCATCACGACACTGCACATCTTCATCCTCTAGTTGCTCACCTGGTCCGCCCGAAACTTCTTTCCATTCCTCGGAATCCTCAACACTACTTACAGAAAGCGTCTGCACATCTTCACACACTACCTCATTCTCACCCACAAACTCCACAACGCTGCCTCCCAGTTTCTCCTCAACTTCTACCTCATCTACTTCTACCACACTTGCAGCCTGGACATCCCCTAGTCCATCCGCAACCTCAGAAACACTTGCAGCCTCCCTAACACTTACACTTATACTCCCCTGCGTAGCATGTGCAGACCACTCTTCTGCCTCCTCCTTCGATTCCTCTTCTTCACCACTTTCAGCAACTAGAACTTCCTCAACCTTTCCCAACCTGGAATCCAGCTGTCCAGGTCCATGTGCAATGTCTAAATTAAATTCTACTAACGATGGTAAAGCTCCACCATCAAGTGACTTCTCATCTACCGGCGTAGGTGATGATGATGTTACCGGAGCTGGATCCGTCATGAACTGAAATGGAGATACCGGAACAAATTCTGCGACATCTGGATTCAACCATGATGTCCTCTTAGAGTCCTGTAATTCAATATCAACAGACGTGTTCTTGTTGTCTTGTATTGATCCACAGAAGTTACTTCGCTTTTCTTCTTTCTCCTCACCTTCTTCCTTCACCACTCTATTAGGCACTGGTAATTCCTCTGGAAGCTTTAAAGTTTCTTTACTCTCCAAATAGGAATAACTTGCTACCGGCTCCCAACTTGCCGATGTCAGTTTACTAAAGTAACTTCTTCTTTCCCTGTTAGTTTCGTACTTATATCTTTTCTCTGCTGTAACCGTCGCTACAGTCTTCTCACTTGCCACCCCCTTGTAGCCTCCATTACCTCCGGAATATTCAGTTTTTCTCCAACCGCCATGTTTGTCCTTCTTAGCTCTTCCTGACAAACTACTGGAGTATTGGACATCCGTAGCACATCTTCCCCGGTACTCGTCCCCTGCTCGGAGAGTATTCGAAACCACACATAACCGGGACAGATCCGCGAAACAACGTGGACGTTCTGCAAATATTAAACAGAATTTCTCTTGGGAATTCAGTCCTTCCAGAATTATTTGGATGACTTCCGTCTCTGGCAACCCTAATCTTAATACCCGAGCAGCTTTCCGTATATCCTGCACGTAGTCCCCCAACGCCTCTCCGTTGGCCTGTAAACGATAGAATGAATCCCACTTAAGCTGGGAACGTCGTCGAAGTGGTATGAAGTAATCCAACACTTCCCCGTGAAAAGCGTCGACAGTGCCGCCCCGACGCAGAGTGTTAGTGACCAACCCTGCCAACGAACCGTGGCAATACGGGTATATAAGGGACAAGACCTCCCCATCGGACACACCCGGATAATCTGCCAACTGCAGGACAAGATCCAAGAAAACCAGCAGCTGGTCCTCATCAAATACATCTACCACCGAAAGTTTCTGGAGAACTCCTGAAAGGAGGTGGGGCAATTTCTGAAAGCATAGCGCCGCCAGAATTGAACAATTCGAAATACACAATCAACAAAACATAACCCCCACAAAAACCTAACACCTACAAACTAATGACAATCAAAAACACAGGAATCAGAAAAACTCAAGTACTAAATCTTCCTTCAAGTATACTGCGGGTCCACCTACCGTTGCGAGAACCTAGCCCACTACCTGAACTGCTCTCACTCTACGACTCTACACAAATGGAACGCGACACACACACAACACACAACACGACAAAAACACCGACCAATGAAAATTTATTTAAAAATTTCTCAATGTTACTTCGGCTACCGTATATCGGAGGAAACCGACTGCCAATCGGGCCATACCGCATAATTAAAAACAACACCTCCCCAAATATGGGCAAGGTAATACACCAACCATCTCCACCCAGGCACAGAACTGCGATAAGTCCCGTTTCCCAAGGGATGTCCCCTTCTAAAATTTCTCACCACGTGGCACTATCAACTATTCAAGGCGGGCAAGTACATATACATATATATATCTCAAAACCTTAAACCTAACAACAATATTCACCTTTAGATATAGGGCCTTTCAAAATTTTTCTAAGTTCCATTAGAACTCCCACAATGTTTCCTAAGTTTGCAAGCCCCGTCACACCCACAGGACCCACGGTTGACCCTAATCTCAACCACGCTCTGCTACCAAATGTAACCCCTCTTTAACTTAGGCAGTAAAAAAAAAGATTTTTTTTTTTTTTTTTTTGTTTTAAGAGGGGCCACAAGTTAATTAGAACTAGGCTAAAGCCTAGAGAAGCCAAAAATGCGCTGGATCCAGTGAGACGGGACTTGCAATGAAAACTCATAAATTAAACAATTAATAAATCCCTTTTATTATTCTATCTCACTTGGTTAACACATTAATAATAAAATAAATAAACCCAACAGTCATAATCTATAATTCCCTTAAATTGTCAATTAAATAAAGTATACTCTCTCAACAAGGTCACCTGAAAATATTTATTAACACCAATAAAATAATTTGCTATCTCTCTTTACAAATGAATTGAAATTTAAAACCATTACTATCCTTGAAATAAAGTTTCCATTAAAATATTAATAATATATAAAATTTATTTTATATTTTCTCTTTAGAATGCTCCATTGAACTTAATGGAGCTAAATGGTATAGATTCCTTGATAATATTAATTATAATAATAAATTCTCAAACAAATTAAATAAATTTTAAAGGGTGACAATTCATATACTTGTTATTAAAGTTAAATAAAATAAATTATTTTCTTAAAGAAATGATCAGCAAAGATTAATTGAGATAGAATACCTGTTATAAAAATGAAAAGGATATATATACATAATTCCATATATCAACTTTCTTTTATAAAAAGACAAACCCTATATCTAAAGTCCCCACCAAAAATACAGCTAAATGCACAATACAAATAACCCCCAAAATGCACACACAAATATACAAAACATCACATGTTCCACAATACAAATACATTATACAATACCATACAATACAATATATAAGGATCTCTTGCCACGCCCTTTTTTACTTCCATATTCCTTAAGGAATGGAAGTATGGTGATGGCAAAAAAAATCGTGTTCGAGATTATTGCAGATTCTGATTCTACTACACTCAAAACATGAAAAAAAGTCGTTTTCCGAAAAGTGTCTGTGTGTCTGTCTGTGTGTCTGTGTGTCTGTCTGTCTGTCTATCTGTCTGTCTGTCTATCTGTCTGTCTGTAGATTTTTTTTCTATGGCAAACGATAACTGCCGCAAATGCAAACAGAATCAAATAATTTTTTGCATACAGCCCGGTTTTGCAGAGTTCTCGCGACCTATTGTTTTTGGTGAAGATCGGTTGAGGGAAAGGGGTAGTTTACCTGCAACGGTTTTTTTTTAGCAAGGGAAATTTTGTTTGTTTGGCAAACGATAACAGCCGCAAATTCAAACAGAATCAAATAATGTTTCGCATACAGCCCTGAATTGTAGAGTTCTCAAGACCTATTGTTTTTGGTGAAGATCGGTTAAGGGAAAGGGGTAGTTTACCTGTAACGTTTTATGTTTTAACAAGGGTATTTCCTATGGCAAACGATAACAGCCGCAAATTCAAACAGAATGAAAAGATTATTTGCATACAGCCCTAAATTGTAGAGTTCTCAATACCTTTTGTTTTTGGTGAAGATCGGTTAAGGGAAAGGGGTAGTTTACCTACAACGTTTTTTTAACAAGGGTATTTTCTATGGCAAACGATAACAGCCGCAAATTCAAACAGAATCAAATAATTTTCTGCATACAGCCCTGATTTGTAGAGTACTCAAGACCTATTGTTTTTGGTGAAGATCGGTTAAGGGGAAGGGGTAGTTTACCTGCAACGTTTTTTTATCAAGCGTATTTTCTATGGCAAACGATAACAGCCGCAAATTCAAACAGAATCAAATAATTTTTTGCATACGTCCCTGAATTGTAGAGGTCTCAATGACTTTCGATTTTGGTGAAGATCGGTTAAGGGGAAGGGGTAGTTTACCTGCAACCTTTTACGTTTTAACAAGAGTAAAGTACTTGAAAATTTATTTAAACTTTTTGAAACAATGGTAATTGTTAAAAATAAAATAATTTTGTTGCCAGGCAATAAAATTATAATTTTTGCATTTTAATGTAATATAATATTTTTCATTTAATACAGCAATAAAAAGGCAGGTAAGACACAGCCTGGCTGTTTGGCTGAAAATGATTTTAAATATAAATCTTAGAATATGGAAGTCATGTATGGTTCTCCATACCGATATTTTACTTCCATATTCCTTAAGGAATGGAAGTATGGTGATGGCAAAAAAAATCGTGTTCGAGATTATTGCAGATTCTGATTATACTACACTCAAAACATGAAAAAAAGTCGTTTTCCGAAAAGTGTCTGTGTGTGTGTCTGTCTGTGTGTCTGTCTGTCTGTCTGTCTGTGTGTCTGTAGATTTTTTTCTATGGCAAACAATAACTGCCGCAAATTCAAACAGAATCAAATAATTTTTTGCATACAGTCCTGATTTGTAGAGTGCTCACGACCTATTGTTTTTGGTGAAGATCGGTTGAGGGAAAGGGGTAGTTTACCTGCAACGGTTTTTTTTTATCAAGGGAAATTTTTTTTTTTTGGCAAACGATAACAGCCGCAAATTCAAACAGAATCAAATAATGTTTCGCATACGGCCCTGAATTGTAGAGTTCTCAAGACCTATTGTTTTTAGTGAAGATCGGTTAAGGGAAAGGGGTAGTTTACCTGCAACGTTTTATGTTTTAACAAGGGTATTTCCTATGGCAAACGATAACAGCCGCAAATTCAAACAGAATCAAAAGATTATTTGCATACAGCCCTAAATTGTAGAGTTCTCAAGACCTATTGTTTTTGGTGAAGATCGGTTAAGGGAAAGGGGTAGTTTACCTACAACGTTTTTTTAACAAGGGTATTTTTTATGGCAAACGATAACAGCCGCAAATTCAAACAGAATCAAACAATTTTCTGCATGCAGCCCTGATTTGTAGAGTACTCAAGACCTATTGTTTTTGGTGAAGATCGGTTAAGGGGAAGGGGTAGTTTACCTGCAACGTTTTTTATCAAGCGTATTTTCTATGGCAAACGATAACCGCCGCAAATTCAAACAGAATCAAATAATTTTTTGCATACGTTCCTGAATTGTAGAGGTCTCAAGGACTTTCGATTTTGGTGAAGATCGGTTAAGGGGAAGGGGTAGTTTACCTGCAAACTTTTACGTTTTAACAAGAGTAAAGTACTTGAAAATTTAAACTTTTTGAAACAATGGTAATTGTTAAAAATAAAATAATTTTGTTGCCAGGCAATAAAATTAAAATTTTTTCATTTTAATGTAATATAATATTTTTCATTTAATACGGCAATAAAAAGGCAGGTAAGACACACACACACACACACAATTCACGTTATTTCTGGCCTCACTCATGTTTATTTTCTTACGTTTGCACGCTTTTTAAATGGAAAGTGCCGAAACCCACACCAACATAACGCTTGCAAGCCGAAAAAATGGACATCAGTTTGCTTACTGGCGAAGCTAGTAGTTAATGAATGGGTAGGCAAAAATCTTATCTTAAATTTTTTTTAAGGAATCACTAAAAGGACGGTGGGTCAAATCGGACGCTGAGGTAGAGTTTGCTGTAACCGAATGGTCCCACAAACAGCCGTAAGAATTTTACTAGCAGGGAATCTACAGGTTAGTGCTACAGTGGAACTCATGTCTTAATGTTATTGGAGACTTCTTTTTAAATTGTTGAATAAAAAATGCTTTACAGCTCTATACGTGTGTCTATTGAACAATCCTTGTATTAGTCATACACAATAATACAACTGATTGAACTTCAAATTTTTAAACTTGATTAGTTTCTATATATATGTTTAATGTTACAAATAATTCAAATAACAATCTTGATCATCTGTTAGTTCAGCGGAATAACAGTGACACTTTTAATAACCGCATAAAATAAACACTTAGAAACAACACAGGCGCTTTAACTTAACTGTTTGGACCACAGAAGTGAGGCATGCCTCAACGCTCTATGTGTACAGCGCGGGACAATCCCCCCTCCCTACACTTCCCTATCACACCACTACATTGCTTACATACGATGTATACAAAAAACGCTGAGGCAAGTTCAGGTTGCCTCATTCGCTTTAAACGAACTATGCCGAATCTCACCTGTCACCATCTAGCGGTCGCTCAATAAAGCACGTTTCGGTTTAATAAATTTGACAGTCGCAGTAACAATGTATAATCTTTACGTTATGTAGTTCATACGTATTTATAAATTTATTCTACAGAATTTTTTAGGGTAGGCATTGCCTCAATTGCCTCCATGTAACTTCGCCACTGATATATATGTGTACAACGTTACCGGCAACAAAGAAGTAGTTTTTGTTAAAATTCCTTCCCGGGATATTTGGCCGTAGTCCAATGTTTTCTACAAAACCAGACGTTTCGGCAATGCCGTCGACTTCCATCATCAGTGAAAATCGAGTGCGATAACGTGAGGTGGTATACGTTAGTGACCACAGTACTGTGGTTAAGGCTGAAGCAGTAAGTAGAAAGAAGTAGTTTCTATGGTAATATTTCATTTCGAAAATGATTTTAAATATAAATCTTAGAATATGGAAGCCATGTATGGTTCTCCATACCGATACTATATATGTACTACGTTATCAGCAACAAAGAAGTAGTTTGTTGTTAAAATTCCTTCCCTTCCTGTTTGGCCGTAGACCAATGTTTTCTGCAAAACCAGACGTTTCGGCAGTGCCATCAACTTCCATTATCAGTGAAAATTTAGTGCGATAACGTGAGGTGGTATACGTTAGTGACCACAGTAATGTGGTTAAGGCTGAAGCAGTAAGTAGAAAGAAGTAGTTTCTATGGAAATATTTCATTTCGAAAATGATTTTAAATATAAATCTTAGAACATGGAAGTCATGTATGGTTCCTCCATACCGATATTATATTTTTATATTACCCCCATGATGTATATATATATTATTACTTCTTTTATAAATATCCCTGTTAGGATTACACATCCGTGTATTAGATAATGCTTAAGCCTTCAGTAGTCCCCAGGACCTAATAACTTTCAAAATTTTGCCTAAGTGCCTAATACAGTTATACAATTCTACCCCACTGGGCTCTATTACTGTGAGAAATAAAAAATATTTAAAACAATGAACACCCCCCAGTTATCATAACTAATTTAAAGAATTTATATATACAGAAACATGGCTAAGTAGTGAAAACAGAAATATTGCATAATATTATAACCCTATGAAAAATACTTTTGGCCCAGAGACCGACATGTTAATTGCCAGTTGATACAGAATTTAACCTGTCTCAACAACAAGTTCAATTCTGTATGAACATGCATTCGTTCAGGATGAAACTTGTGAAAAATGCACCTACCTACCCCAGAAATTTCTATACAATAAGAATTAAACTGATTTAAAAATTTAGAATATATATATAAAATGGACCCTAAATTGAACTCGATAAATTACCAATAGAAAGAATGACTTAAAATCTGTAAAGAAACACATATGCTGAAATAAGAGGAAATTATACGTTGAATGTTGAACTGATTAAGACACATGCCAGTCTCTGAGCTGACAATTTTACAAGAACTTTAATAAAATTTACAAATAATTTTACACCCAGTTCACACACTAAACTGTCCCATTAATTGGGGATCCAATTAAATGTTTAAAACTTGAAAATGTTGTAGTTGATAGAGAGAACTGGTCACTGGGTATTATTGAGTGCTGACTCTATGTGTACATAATATATTGGTTTTGTATCACCTGATTTTGTCCATGGGGGTGTTAAGGTGGCAATCTCGTGGTCTACATTATAGGTGTTGGTGTGGCTTTCTGGCAATTCCTCCGGTAGTGAAGAGGAGAGTTTCAAGATGTTACTAGTTCAGGCCATGTTGTAGGGTCTTGTAGTTCTCAACTGTTCGGTGGACCCGCAGCCGTGTACAGAACTTAGCCTATCATAGTTGGAAGAAGTTAGAACAAATTCTCTTCATCTCCCGGAGTAAATACGCCACGAGGCAACCACTTAGAGTTCCAGGCAGCGACAAGTATAGAAACGCAGTGCCTGCTACAATTCGCCCGCCATCAGTATCTAGCACAAGAGTGCAGCACAGAACAAACGCTGTCTAGATTCACTCAGTAGGGCTTATCTTCACGGAAAGAGTGCAGCACGAATTAAACAACTATAATTCCGTACTGCCTATAACTACAGGCCGTATATTTAGTGGTTTTGCGCCGTCTCTCCACTAGAGTTCGGCTCACCCTCCAATCGTTAATTACTGAATGCTCGCCGAATCTGCCTGGCACACCCTCACCCCAAAAGGGCAACATAGTTGCCCCAAGGCTAACTCACAGCCTCTTGGCTAGTCCTCGGAAATCTAAGAAATTTAACCGCTCTTGGGAGAACAGAGGCTCAGAAAGAAAACGAAGGAGACGAAAGAAGGCATGTAATATGTAAGTGTGCGGGTACTGCATGCTGACTTGATCAGAGTCAGCCCACAGCACAAGAGAAGAAGGAGAAAAGACGAAAGGGTCTTATCAATGGTACCGTCTGAGTTCTGATCTCCCAAGGCCTCCCAAACTGAGACCCAAACTAACACCCACTCAGGACAACAACTATTCCCCCCTCTCACAGGACTGGAAAATCTCAACGCCAATGAAACCATCCCCACGCGACCCTCTCCGCCAGGCCAACCCCACAGGACCGCCCCAACACGTCACCCTCTCTGGTGACCACCACCTACTTCTCCTGCTGCCACTCACATACGCGTCCGAAGACTTAACAAGGTATCTAATACCTTGATATGTGAGTGCCCATAACATGACTGTCCACATCTGGACTAACCAGCCATATGCTGCAAAACAAGGCATCACAAATCCTTGACATATGTAACTGGTTTTTAAAAAAAAAAAACATCCCTATACTAGGGCGGACGGCCCCTATTAGCTGGACAGAGAAAACCGCATAGAGGGCACGCGAACATCAATCCCTTCACTTACTCTACAATACTGCATAACTCTCAAGGGGGGTTTACTTCAGCACGGCAACGTCGAACAACCTACACTTAATCAAAATAACCTACCACAGAAATCAACTAGGGAATGCGGCATGGCCAGGACTCTACAAAAATCAACGACAAACTACAACAAAGAAAAATGAAAATGACACTAACAATCTGATAGTAACCTCCCTACACCCACGTAGTCACAACTCTTCCAACTAACTTCTTTCTGATCTGCCTTTATGATATTTTTTCTTTTTTCCTTTTTTAATTTTTTATTTGGTTTTATTTTGTTTTCTAAGGAGGAGGGGTAGGAAAATTGGGAAGATGAAAAGGGCAAGGAACATTAAAATGTCAATAGCTAGGAATAAGGGTAAGGACATGGTTCCCTCCGAAAATAAGGATGGGTGGAGAAAACCAAGGCTCGCGGAGGCAGGGGCGCAACCCTGAAGTAGACGCACACTACTGGGACTGTGGGGAACATCTACCCGCTACCCGTTAACCGCTTTGTCTCACCTTTTTATGACAAACTTTAGGAACTCGTTCCTTTTGGACGTCACTCTCTGAGAAACTATCTCGTGTTGAGCAGTACTGATTTGTTTCTTCTGAATTAGAATCCAGGTAATTTACCTGACTACTCTTACCCCGATTTGGATTATCCTCAACCTCTAACTCCTCTGCTTCTACCTCCTTCTCTTCTACAATTTCCCCTGGTTCTCTTTCTTCCACCTCTTCCTTTTTTCCCTTACATAATCCAAATCACCATCACGACACTGCACATCTTCATCCTCTAGTTGCTCACCTGGTCCGCCCGAAACTTCTTTCCATTCCTCGGAATCCTCAACACTACTTACAGAAAGCGTCTGCACATCTTCACACACTACCTCATTCTCACCCACAAACTCCACAACGCTGCCTCCCAGTTTCTCCTCAACTTCTACCTCATCTACTTCTACCACACTTGCAGCCTGGACATCCCCTAGTCCATCCGCAACCTCAGAAACACTTGCAGCCTCCCTAACACTTACACTTATACTCCCCTGCGTAGCATGTGCAGACCACTCTTCTGCCTCCTCCTTCGATTCCTCTTCTTCACCACTTTCAGCAACTAGAACTTCCTCAACCTTTCCCAACCTGGAATCCAGCTGTCCAGGTCCATGTGCAATGTCTAAATTAAATTCTACTAACGATGGTAAAGCTCCACCATCAAGTGACTTCTCATCTACCGGCGTAGGTGATGATGATGTTACCGGAGCTGGATCCGTCATGAACTGAAATGGAGATACCGGAACAAATTCTGCGACATCTGGATTCAACCATGATGTCCTCTTAGAGTCCTGTAATTCAATATCAACAGACGTGTTCTTGTTGTCTTGTATTGATCCACAGAAGTTACTTCGCTTTTCTTCTTTCTCCTCACCTTCTTCCTTCACCACTCTATTAGGCACTGGTAATTCCTCTGGAAGCTTTAAAGTTTCTTTACTCTCCAAATAGGAATAACTTGCTACCGGCTCCCAACTTGCCGATGTCGGTTTACTAAAGTAACTTCTTCTTTCCCTGTTAGTTTCGTACTTATATCTTTTCTCTGCTGTAACCGTCGCTACAGTCTTCTCACTTGCCACCCCCTTGTAGCCTCCATTACTTCCGGAATATTCAGTTTTTCTCCAACCGCCATGTTTGTCCTTCTTAGCTCTTCCTGACAAACTACTGGAGTATTGGACATCCGTAGCACATCTTGCCCGGTACTCGTCCCCTGCTTGGAGAGTATTCGAAACCACACATAACCGGGACAGATCCGCAAAACAACGTGGACGTTCTGCAAATATTAAACGGGATTTCTCTTGGGAATTCAGTCCTTCCAGAATTATTTGGATGACTTCCGTCTCTGGCAACCCTAATCTTAATACCCGAGCAGCTTTCCGTATATCCTGCACGTAGTCCCCCAACGCCTCTCCGTTGGCCTGTAAACGATAGAATGAATCCCACTTAAGCTGGGAACGTCGTCGAAGTGGTATGAAGTAATCCAACACTTCCCCGTGAAAAGCGTCGACAGTGCCGCCCCGACGCAGAGTGTTGGTGACCAACCCTGCCAACGAACCGTGGCAATACGGGTATATAAGGGACAAGACCTCCCCATCGGACACACCCGGATAATCTCCCAACTGCAGGACAAGATCCAAGAAAACCAGCAGCTGGTCCTCATCAAATGCATCTACCACCGAAAGTTTCTGGAGAACTCCTGAAAGGGGGTGTGGCAATTTCTGAAAGCATAGCGCCGCCAGAATTGAAGAATTCGAAATACACAATCAACAAAACATAACCCCACAAAAACCTAACACCTACAAACTAATGACAATAAAAAACAGGAATCAGAAAAACTCAAGTACTAAATCTTCCTTCAAGTAGACTGCGGGTCCACCTACCGTTGTGAGAACCTAGCCCACTACCTGAACTGCTCTCACTCTACGACTCTACACAAATGGAACGCGACACACACACAACACACAACACGACAAAAACACCGACCAACGAAAATTTATTTAAAAATTTCTCAATGTTACTTCGGCTACCGTATATCGGAGGAAACCGACTGCCAATCGGGCCATACCGCATAATTAAAAACAACACCTCCCCAAATATGGGCAAGGTAATACACCAACCATCTCCACCCAGGCACAGAACTGCGATAAGTCCCATTTCCCAAGGGATGTCCCCTTCTAAAATATCTCACCACGTGGCACTATCAACTATTCAAGGCGGGCAAGTACATATACATATATATATATCTCAAAACCTTAAACCTAACAACAATATTCACCTTTAGATATAGGGCCTTTCAAAATTTTTCTAAGTTCCATTAGAACTCCCACAATGTTTCCTAAGTTTGCAAGCCCCGTCACACCCACAGGACCCACGGTTGACCCTAATCTCAACCACGCTCTGCTACCAAATGTAACCCCTCTTTAACTTAGGCAGTAAAAAAAAAAAATTTTTTTTTTTTTTAAGAGGGGCCACAAGTTAATTAGAACTAGGCTAAAGCCTAGAGAAGCCAAAAATGCGCTGGATCCAGTGAGATGGGACTTGCAATGAAAACTCATAAATTAAACAATTAATAAATCCCTTTTATTATTCTATCTCACTTGGTTAACACATTAATAATAAAATAAATAAACCCAACAATCATAATCTATAATTCCCTTAAATTGTCAATTAAATAAAGTATACTCTCTCAACAAGGTCACCTGAAAATATTTATTAACACCAATAAAATAATTTGCTATCTCTCTTTACAAATGAATTGAAATTTAAAACCATTACTATCCTTGAAATAAAGTTTCCATTAAAATATTAATAATATATAAAATTTGTTTTATATTTTCTCTTTAGAATGCTCCATTGAACTTAATGGAGCTAAATGGTATAGATTCCTTGATAATATTAATTATAATAATAAATTCTCAAACAAATTAAATAAATTTTAAAGGGTGACAATTCATATACTTGTTATTAAAGTTAAATAAAATAAATTATTTTCTTAAAGAAATGATCAGCAAAGATTAATTGAGATAGAATACCTGTTATAAAAATGAAAAGGATATATATACATAATTCCATATATCAACTTTCTTTTATAAAAAGACAAACCCTATATCTAAAGTCCCCACCAAAATTACAGCTAAATGCACAATACAAATAACCCCCAAAATGCACACACAAATATACAAAACATCACATGTTCCACAATACAAATACATTATACAATACCATAGAATACAATATATAAGGATCTCTTGCCACGCCCTTTTTTATATTTTTATATTACCCCCATGATGTATATATATATATTATTACTTCTTTTATAAATATCCCTGTTAGGATTACACATCCGTGTATTAGATAATGCTTAAGCTTTCAGTAGTCCCCAGGACCTAATAACTTTCAAAATTTTGCCTAAGTGCCTAATACAGTTATACAATTCTACCCCACTGGGCTCTATTACTGTGAGAAATAAAAAATATTTAAAACAATGAACACCCCCCAGTTATCATAACTAATTTAAAGAATTTATATATACAGAAACATGGCTAAGTAGTGAAAATAGAAATATTGCATAATATTATAACCCTATGAAAAATACTTTTGGCCCAGAGACCGACATGTTAATTGCCAGTTGATACAGAATTTAACCTGTCTCAACAACAAGTTCAATTCTGTATGAACATGCATTCGTTCAGGATGAAACTTGTGAAAAATGCACCTACCTACCCCAGAAATTTCTATACAATAAGAATTAAACTGATTTAAAAATTTAGAATATATATATAAAATGAACCCTAAATTGAACTCGATAAATTACCAATAGAAAGAATGACTTAAAATCTGTAAAGAAACACATATGCTGAAATAAGATGAAATTATACGTTGAATGTTGAACTGATTAAGACACATGCCAGTCTCTGAGCTGACAATTTTACAAGAACTTTAATAAAATTTACAAATAATTTTACACCCAGTTCACACACTAAACTGTCCCATTAATTGGGGATCCAATTAAATGTTTAAAACTTGAAAATGTTGTAGTTGATAGAGAGATCTGGTCACTGGGTATTATTGAGTGCTGACTCTATGTGTACATAATATATTGGTTTTGTATCACCTGATTTTGTCCATGGGGGTGTTAAGGTGGCAATCTCGTGGTCTACATTATAGGTGTTGGTGTGGCTTTCTGGCAATTCCTCCGGTAGTGAAGAGGAGAGTTTCAAGATGTTACTAGTTCAGGCCATGTTGTAGGGTCTTGTAGTTCTCAACTGTTCGGTGGACCCGCAGCCGTGTACAGAACTTAGCCTATCATAGTTGGAAGAAGTTAGACCAAATTCTCTTCATCTCCCGGAGTAAATACGCCACGAGGCAACCACTTAGAATTCCAGGCAGCGACAAGTATAGAAACGCAGTGCCTGCTACAATTCGCCCGCCATCAGTATCTAGCACAAGAGTGCAGCACCGAACAAACGCTGTCTATATTCACTCAGTAGGGCTTATCGTCATGGAAAGAGTG
The DNA here is from genome assembly GCA_034769895.1 of Magicicada septendecula. Lineage (NCBI taxonomy): Eukaryota > Metazoa > Arthropoda > Insecta > Hemiptera > Cicadidae > Magicicada > Magicicada septendecula. Next base: position 85,547,939 of record CM068370.1, read on the forward strand.
CAGCACGAATTAAACAACTATACTTCCGTACTGCCTATAACTACAGGCCGTATATTTAGTGGTTTTGTGCCGTCTCTCCACTAGAGTTCGGCTCACCCTCCAATCGTTAATTACTGAATGCTCGCCGAATCTGCCTGACTCGGCACACCATGTAATGTTTGGTGTCTCAATAGTATACATTCTTCAGACATTCTTAATATCACTAACACTAAATACTGATATTATTTTATCTTTAGTTCCTAAGAAGTTATAGTAAACTTGAGATATCCACTTCCTAAAGAAATATATATTCAGAATTTATTACAGTTCACAGATGATATATTTTTTGTTAAAATTAAACTCATTTGTAATAAATAATAAACTACCAGAAAACTTAGTTACTTCATGTAACCCATATTCTTTCTTTTCAAAGGTTTGTGTCTCTAAAACTGATAAAGGCTTCAACAAATTTGTCCCTTATAAAAGATTTAAAAGTTTCCTTAATCTTGTATTGGGGACTAAGCTGTACATTCATAAACCTAACATGTTAACATGTACATCAACATCACAGTCATTTGCACCTATCTGCACATTTTGAGTAGTTACTTCTCTCCAGAGCAAATCTTGACTGGTTCATTGTTCTTAATCAGGTTACCCCTTCATTTAGTGAAAGATCACTATAGCAGAATGTTTATGTCAGTGGTGGCTCGTCAGGTGAAGCACTGCTTCACCTAAAATAACTGGTTCAATGTGTTTCTTTTTACACAAAATTATTTTCAATTTAAGTCAATTCTATGTTTAAAAATATTTTTTTAAATTAAATTTCGTCTGTATAATAATTAAAATAACATTTACAAGCGATGTAAATAGGTTACAGAAGCTGGACTTCACTGCGATCACATACTAGTCCACGTATAGTAAGCCTACTGGTGGTGGAAAGCGCTGAGATCGTAGAAGCAGCTTTCTGCATCTTGAAGGCTGCATCAGTTAATATGTCACTAACAACACTCGGTTTATGACGGTTGCCATGACAACGTATGCCAAAGCATTCTCTCACACACGTGAAGCGGTGTCGCTGTGCTGTTTCTCAGTGGTGTACATGTACAGTGCTTTGCCTATCCAGTGCGTTTGTTTTGTTCGTTGTTCATCGTGTTTGAAGTTTTTACAGAATGTTTCCTTCAAATGATCCGGTATGTGTTTTATTAGAAACACCATTTTCAAGATGGAATAATGATGATAAGAAAAACTTTTTAAGCTGTGAAAAACCTATGCCTATATTGAAAGTAAATAAAGTTGCAAAAATAAAGGACAAGGTGTACAATCGCAACTTTAAACAAAATTGGTATTCAACGTTAGAGTGGTTGTGTGGCAGTTATTATTTAAATAAACTTTTTTGTATGGCCTGCTTAATTACTAGTGTTAAATCAAGTGCATGGAATAAGAATGGCTTTGATGATTTTGGTAACGTTACTCGTGCTCTTTCCAAACATGAAGGTTCTTCTGAGCACATGCATTGTGCATTGAGTTTTTCAAAACTCAAGAAAAAACTAACGAGGATGCTTTGAAGGAAAATTCTAGGTTGTATATTAAACTTCAACGACAACGTTCGGCTTAACAGACGTTTCATGCATCTTCCTATTCATGCAGTTCTTTACTTGGGTAAACGAGAATTTGCATTTCACGGTCACCACGAAGAGTTATCATCTATTAATTGCAGAGATTTTAAAGAACTGCTAGAAACCTTCGTATCGATAAGCCCTGTAGATATTCAAGAACACTATAAAAAAAATCTCACCCGTCTTTGCCGGCAATTCTAAGACTATTCAGAATGAAATAATTTACTGCATTTCACAATATATTGATGAGCATGTCGCAAAGGAAATAGAAGATAGTAAATTTTTTTCAATTCAAGTGGATGATTCCACAGTCATTGTCCACAAATCTCAATGTAGCATCATAATTAGATTCGTTATTCCCGGAGGAAAGCTGGTGGAAAGATTTTTGGGATTTTATGATGTTAGTTCCAGTCAGACTGCCGACACTTGTTTTACGTTGTGTCAAGGTCCCTTGAAAAATTTGACTATAAATCAAAACGTATTGCCCACTGTTTTGACAGTGCAAGCGTTATGCCAGGGGAATTAATTGGTCTTCAGGTAAAAATCAAAGAAGTAGTGCCACAAGCGGTTTTTGTTCACTGCATGGCGCATCGTTTGAATTTAGTGCTACAACAAAGCTGCAACAGCATTTCAAAATGTCGGATATTTTTTGCAACTGTTAACAGTTTACCCTCTTTTTTCCAGTTCTACTAAGAGAACTTACACAGTAGACACAGTCGTTGGAAGACGAATCCCTACTTCCATTATTACGCGATGGAAGTCTAATTCCAAAATTGTGAATACTATATATAACGAATGGGATTTATTAAAAGAAGTATTCACTAAAATTGTAAACGATTCAAATTATGATCAAACATCAATTAGGCAGAGTGATGGCTTCTTAAATAAATTTCATGATTTTGAATTTACAATTTTGGTTGTCGTTTTTAATGTATTTTTTGGAGCTACGGATGTTCTCTTCGATGTGCTACAAAAGAAGTCATTTGACATTAATTTCTATATCTCGCAAGTTAAAAATACGCAAACCCTCATAAATAGCAAAAGAACTGATAATGCATTTATAAAAATTTTCAATTTAGCTGCTTCAAAAACAACAGTTCCAACTGAATACCATGAGTGGCAGGAAAGAATAACACTCACACAAGATCAACTTTTTGAAAAATACAAAATTCTGTATTATGAAATTTTAGATAACCCAAAGCAGACTGCTTAAACCCAAAGAATTACAACTGCTAAAACAAACAAATGGCAGATTGATTTTCTTCATGATAGTGGCAAAGGGAAGGGGTTATTTTTCTTTATCTTTCAAAGGGATGGACCAGGGGTGCTCATCTTTCACTCTCGTTTTATTTGATGGAAAAATGCGATCTTTATTACATGAAACAGACAATACATTTTCTATTAAAAGTTTTAAATACTCATCTAAGTTCTAAAAAATTGAAAACCTATCAACAGAATTTGGCTCTTACCTATAATGCCTTTTAGCTATGCAAATATATTATGCATAAAAATAATTTATTACAGGAAAATCCGTGACCTGATACAGATCTATTTTAATAAGCGCGTACCACAGGAATAAATACAGTTACCCAATACAATTCTCTTGGTAAAAATATTTGCATGTCACATTTACCCCATAAATGAATAAACATAATATACAAAGTTCAGATGTGCTATAATTTTTAACAGCAACGTATTACTTTCAGATAGTTTTGTAATGTTTATTTGTATTTGGTCTTCTAAATTAATTTTGATTTTTCTTCTTACATTGAACTGGATGGCTGCTACGTGGCAAACGAGTGAATCATGGGTCATATACACACAAACTGAACATTTGTTTGCAAAATCACCTTGTTTTGGAAATTATAGCCACATCCTACTTAACTGAAACATTAATATTTGTAAATTTAATGTTAAATGATACAATATTTTGCTTAGATCGATGTGTACAATTTAATTATGAGAAAGATTTATGCAATGTCTTATTAACCTTGAACTTAAATTCAAGTTCAAGTCACTATGTTCAAGTTGTAAGTTATGTTTCATTTCACCATTGTGTGGTAACAAGGTTTGAACCATGATTCTAAATTGTGTCACCTTCAAGTTTTTATATATTCCTTTAATCAACTATCGCCATTAATTGTTTCTCAGTTCAGCAACTTTGCGTGAACGTTTGTAAAAAAATTCTCTTAAGTTCTGCTGCTGTGTTCACTTTTTCTTTCTCTTTCTTTTCTATGGAACCTGTCAATTAATTTTTTCAGTCGATGCGAGTCGATTGATTTGTCTATCAAAATATTCTTAATAAATTGTTATTTTTAATTAACAAAAAACTGGAGTGTCAAGTTTTTCTTCTGACACCACACTATTGTAAGTCATACAAAAACAAAATATTCTTCACATTTTTTCATGACCGGAATTTGATATCTGCTCTCTTTTCTTTTATTTGGTCAGTGATTCGGTATGGTCTAACACAAGACAAATGGAATGTGGAAAAATAGAGTCTGCTCTACAGCGCTCATCAAATGTACAAAGCAATAAAGAGTACTGTATTAAGTAGATTTAGAGCTAAGGCGATTTAGATTTTTCTGTTTGGATTGTTATCTGAAGTCTTTTAATGTTTCTCGGTGACCCAGGCTTAACTAATACATCGCACTGGCATTTGCTTCACAAATGCCTTTTGTCTCACCTTACAGCATCTTTACATTCACAACGTTGTGGATTCTGAGTTCACCCGTGTGTACCCTTTCCTCAACCTTTCCAACAAAGTACATTTCAACTTTCCATAATTAGTGTCAGAGATGGCGGTTTTGTGGGCGAGCCAGCACAGTGGTAGCGTCTCTGACTCATAATCAGAGCATTGCTGTGCTGCCGATGTGGTGAGATCGAGTCAAGGTCACGGTTCGATTTGCTCGTCCACCCGCACGTACGCGGACAAATAATATGTACGTCTTCTCTGGCATACCCGGGCCAGATAAGTAACAAGGGCACACAATATATACTACACACATAAACAAAACTCTACCCCCCCCCCGCACGGTTTGCCCCCAGGCGTGCGTTAAAAGGTTGGCTAATACCTCTCTGGCTGGGGTGGGGCGTGAGTTCTATCACGGCTGGAGGGCGCAACAGGTTTATGACCTAATGCCTAAAGTGGAGAAGAAGAAGAAGATGGTGGTTTTGGGGAGAGGAGAGGAGAGGAGAGAGAGAGAGAGAGAGAGAGAGAGAGAGAGAGAGAGAGAGAGAGAGAGAGAGAGAGAGAGAGACATACAGACAGACAGTAAGAGAGAGGAGAGGAGAAAGATGTAAAGCTACAGTAGTAAAAACCATGGGATTTTTATTGAAGATGGCTACTGATAACGTACTTGAAAATAATGAACGAGTAGATAGACATAGTAACCTTTTCCAATCCCCCTTGTGACTTCTTTTTAATACACAGAGTTCAAAGCATATGTTTCAACATCAGATCATAAAATATCTCTCATAGGTTGTCATCAGTTAACAATCCTTTGTACTGTATATGCGTCAGTTCACGTACAAACTGCGTATAGGTATAGGTGCGTAGGTGCGTATAGGTATGCACCTATTCACGTTTGGTCAATTATACATCGAGTATAATCAGTATTACATAGCCAGTTTAATGGAAGATCAAAATGTGTAGATTTAGTGTAAAAATGTCCGAAAGTGTTTAGCACAAACTATTCTACTTTACATGTCTGCTATATCTACACCTACACTAATTTTTACATTATAGCAGCCCCAGGCACTCATTCTGTACTTCACAGTTAAAACTCTGCTACTCATTCATACATTTGTTTGAGGATACGTGATTGCATAGTAATGTGTTCTGAAGTTTAGTGTCTCTGCAATAAATTCTACCCTGATTGCATTGCCCAATGTGAAAATACTCAGGTTGGAAGTTTTACTACTCTGAGTACAACGATCAAACAACAGAGCATGTGTGCACACCGTGAGCGCAACATGCACGCGCGCGTGCTCACATTGAACCATGACACGCAGACTGCAACGCAGGACATGTCGGCTCAAGCGGTGCGGTGTGAGTCTGTACGAGTGGGCGACACATGCTTTTGTGTACCAGAGTGAATAATTCATTATTTTTAATTTTAAATAAAAATACAAACATTTAAAATACATTTTGCAAATGGAGCAGTGCCATAAGAGAACAAGCAAAGAGACAGAAAATGAGTGAAAATTATGTGTGAATAACTGAACTATTCAAGACCAATGCCGCACGCGCTTGCACTGCCCCCAGCACGCAGACTGCAAAGCAGGCCATGTGTCCGCCAATCGGCTGTGTGTGAGTGTGATGCCCATGCTCTAATCATAGCAAAAAACCTCGTATAGCTTGAGTATTTCACAATGGGTAAACATACCACGAGCTGGATTTATTTGTGGAGACACCAACGGAATATGTCTGTAACAGTTGACGATTTGAATTAAAATAAATAAATTAATTAGTTTCATTCAACTGCTTAAAAACAGACAATTTATTGTTAACAATTACAACAATTAAAATTTAATAGTAAAGTTTTGGAAGTACGTAAAAGTCAAAAATTTGTGATAAATACATTTTGAAGAAAAGGCATAAAATTTATTTTATATAAAATTCATTAGATTTCAGAATTCACCTCAACTAAAAGAATTCTACTTTCTGTAGTATAATCTAAAATACTAGAACGTCTTTGCCTGCACAATGTCAAATCCGCCTCAGTTGTATCTCCAGCTCCAAATTACTTTTTTACGTCAACTTGAAGATTATAAAAGTAATCAATAGAGTAGCCTAATTATTGTCTGTTCTATTAAGTCATTTAATACAACATCACCCTGCAGGCACAGTACAATATCAGTAGTCAGTACTGTGAACTGAAAAATGCAATAGACAAAAAATATTTAATTACCTGCTGCAATTAAAAATAATGTTAATATAATTTAATGATTAAAATAAAATCATTTATGATTTTTAATTATTAAATTATTAATGATTGAGTTTTTTAGTGCTGAATATTTTATGTCATTTTTTCTGCAATGGAAATTATAATTAATTTTTTTAAAAAGCTTAATTTATGGATTTATTTAACATGATTTTAATTATTTCAACAGCCAAAGCAGCTTGCTCAATAAAAAAAAAAGAAAACATAAATTTTTAACTTTTAATCAGTTAATTTTATTTTAACTTTAACTCAGTTAATTTTTGGGGACACAAACTTTAACTTTAATCAGTTAAAAATGTTTATTAACTTTCCCAAGTCTGCCTACAAAACACACCAGAAGGTTGTCTCCTCATTTCAATGTTACAGAATCAAACATGTGGCAAACATTACAGGAGCAGCAATTGCACTCATTTCACACAACACATGTCCAAAACATAACACCACCAGCTTTTAATAGACAGGCAAATTTCTGTTGATGATTAATGGAAAAGTATGCTGACAATTCCAATTTCCTTAGACATATTCTGATTACTATTGAATCACATTTTACAAAAAATGGAATTGCCAATTTTAAAAACATATTTGGGCAGACGAAAATCCACATGAGACTAATATAGCGCCTTTTTAACATACTTCTTCATTAATGCATGGTATGATCTCTTGGTGACAACCTCATTCACTTTTTTTTTTTTTACTGGCAACGCTTCAGGAGGATAATACAGTTTTTGGAACCTCTAACTTGTCAACTGTTGGAAGATCATCCTATTACAGATAGGATGTAGATGTGGTTTATGCACCACAGTACGCCAGCTTACTTCTCGCAAGGGGTTTTGGACATATGTTTATAGGAATTTTTTTTGTATAAACTATAATTTTGTTATAAACAATACTGTCCCAAATCAACTCCTGAAGTTGTACCAAGCATCACCCTGTGTGTGTTGTAATAAACATATATACATATTTTCATATAGGCTCATAATAATAACAATATTTTGTACATATAAGCAATCCAGTGATAAAAATTGTAGCACGTAGTTTTAAATAGTGGAAACCAAGAATGGGTAGATGAGATGGAATAATTTTCGATATGAAAACTAGGGATGATGAAGTGTGTTTGTGTATGTTTCACACTTGTGTGTGTTAGTTATATGTGTTCTGCTGGTTGAGACATGATTCATGCAAGCAGGAAATCCTGTCTGTGTACAGGGGTATTTTCTTTGTGATCATAATTCTGGTTAAGATATAAACAAATATGAATAATTCAATATTTTTAATTTTAAATAAAAATACAAACATTTAAAATACATTTTGCAAATGGAGCAGTGCCATAAGAGAACAAGCAAAGAGGCAGAAAAATGAGTGAAAATTATGTGTGAATAACTGATCTATTCAAGACCAAATTAATAATACTCTGGTAATTAATAAGTTATGAACAATTAACTTATACGTACTGAATGAGTGAAAAATCACAAGTCTTATGCAACTATTGGTTTGTACAGCATCACGGTTAATAGTGCAAAAACAGACAGAAAGTAATTTGTTTAAAAGCAATGCTTATGCAGGACATAACAAAGTTTGATAAGTCTGGCAGAGCATCCAACAAAATCAGATCTGTTGACTTACACAGCACTATAAATACCAAGGACAATTTCGAGCAAGGTAGAGAGACACTAGTAATAATGATGGGGTTACTATGCAACTCTTGATTCTTGACATGGGAATGGTGGAATCTTCATGACCATATCGTCCTGTCAGTGGCACACACACACACACACACCCACACACCATGATAACACAACATTGAAAGCATGAAAGCAGATGAAAATGAAGAATTTTTTTATATTAAAAAAAATACAGTAAATAAGCTGAGTCATGGTATAAACAAAGAAAAAATAAATATAGTATGGTACATAGTGTAAATGCAAAAATTTACATAATTATTCATTAACATGTGTCTTTTACACTTGTTATATAATAATTTTTTATTTAATTAAAATGTGTGCACAATAACTAATAGTTATTGAAGTAAATACTATTTCTGATTAAAATACTATTTACATAGAACTTGATTAATACTATTTGATTAAAATAGAAGTAAACTTTTATTTTGTATGTAATAAATATTTAATTGGTATTTTTATATATGACTTGCAATGTTTAAATTAATTATTTGAATTAAACATTTCATGTCAGATACCCAAGTAGCTGATCCATTTTTTACATTTATGTTCATATATGTGTTTTATGTTTGTATATTATTGTATGGGGGTTGTTTTTATATTATTCACGTGTGAGTTATAATGTGTGAAATATGTCTATGTGTTGTGAACAGATTATTAAAAAAGGGAAATTTAAATTTATATTTAATATTACAATTTTAAGATTCTTGAATTTCATTGTCCATGACGTGTCCTTTACTTGACTAAATATAATTAATTCACTACCAACTCGGAACACAAAAGTTTTTTATGGGTAAAAACATGAAAGTCTTACCTTATAGCCTGAACCAGTTTTTGCTTTTAAAAAGCTTCTTCAGAGGCTGTTGAATAATTTTAAACAATTAAATGATTTTATTTTTATATATTTAAGTAATTATTTCAAGGCACTAAAATCTTTGTCCAGTCAACTAACACTAAGGTTTATTGTAAAAATAATACTGAAAGCAACTAACATTTCACTAAATTAATACAACCGAAACCTAAGACAACATGCAAACAACTTTTATAACAATGTGATATGTGCTGATACTTTCATCAGCTCTTGCTACAAAACAAAATGCTAGGAATCTATTGGGTAACTTGGTTACTACAACAGTGTTCAATAGAAAATACAGTGGATTCTGGTTAATGGGGCCACCGGTTATTAGGGTCAGCCGCTTTATTGGACCAATATTGAAAATACAAAAACAAAACAGGGTTGTAGATAGAAATATACTTCGGTTAATAGGGCCAGTTATTCGGTCCAGTAATGGCTCAGTTTTCCTCTTCTTAAAGAGAAGAATTAAATTTACACAAGTAGAAGTAGATCTCTGTGTACAATACATAACAAAACAACTAACCCACCACTACAAGACTGTTGTGTCTAATAATGCTGTATCTTTGTATAGGCCCCTTTGACTACCTACTGTTTTTGTCGCAGGTCACTGACACAGCACATTATTCTAAAAATTGTTGTTTTGGGTAAAAACAAGGTGTTTTAGTTTGTTACTATAGACGTCAGTGATATTCGTACTGGTGTGTTAGTGTTTGTTTTACTATGTGTAACTTATCCAATTAAAATTTTTGTTTTAAAATTTCTGACATACTACAATTTGATAACCTACAACTTCCTTTCTGGTTTAAACTATGAATATGGCATGAAATGATGACTTTGGTTGGAAGGAATAAATTATTTGATATGATCAAAGCAGACTTATCTCCTGACACTAATCAACGACAACTTGCAGAACAAAATGGAATACCAAAAACTACAATTTCTCATGTCTTGCTATAGGAAGAAAAATTACGACCAGAATGTGACTTAAAATAAGGGCTTCAAGTGGCTTCTCCAAAACAGAATGTGACGGAAAGGATTCGCTTGTTGCTTAAAATGAATGGTTCTTCTCCACTGTAAGTGCTCAAAGTTTGTCTTTTAGCGGTCTAATGTTCAAAATAAAAACAGAGGAATTTTCCATGAAATTAAACCATAATTGTTTTAAAGCCATAGATGGTTGGTTACCTCGCTGGAAGTGTTGGAAGCAAATTCAATTTAATAAAGCCCACATGGATAAAGGTAGCACTGAGTTAAAAATGTCGAAAACTTGAAGATTAATACACTACCCAAAATGCTCCAGAAATTTTCGGTGGATAATATTTATAATGCTGATGAAACCTGTTTGTTTTATTGATCCACACTAGATGGTTCTCCTTATACAATCATACAAAATTATCAGTTAAAAAAATTAATGGACCGTGTCACTATGCTTTTTTATATGAGTACGTCCAATAAACAAATAAATGCAAGTTACTCGTGTTATATATGTCAGCCAAGCCTTGTTGATTTAAATGGCTCTGAATAGACAGTTTACTGATTAATTAATATTTTAACAAAACTTATTGGATGGGAAGCCCAATTTTTGTAGAAGTGGCTTGTAAATTGGGACACAGAGTTAAATATGTTTTTTTCTAATAACAGACACCTGTGATGTACAAGTAATTAGTGAATCACATTCTCCTCAAAATAGAAGAAAACGTTTTAATTTTGTTCTCCACAGCTACCGAAGTTAGTGCGAGAATCACATTACTTCAAGAATACAGTTTGTGGCAGACAGCTGTATCAAGCAAGAGACCGAATCAAAAGATAGGGAGTTAAAAACGATAAAGGGAATTGTAAGGAATAATAATTATTGCAACAACATAGTGGATAAAGTTATGAAAAGGGTCAACATACAAAAAGCTAAAATAGAACCAGAACAAAAGAATTATGCAGGGTCATTGACATACATAGGTTCACATACTAGAAAAATTATAAAATGTTTTAATAAATATGGAGTAGATATAGCTATTAAAAAATGTGAAATGGTATTTGATAAGATAAGGAATAAGAATATAGAAAAAATTCCAGTATTACAGAAAAGCAGAATTTATAAATTAAAATGTAAAGACTGCAACAAAGTGTACCTAGGGGAGACAGGACAAAAATTCATATGCAGGTTGTCTGACCACAAACGTGGAGAAGGTAATAGAACAACCATAAGTTTGTTAATCCTTTGGAAGAATACGAAATTGTAAAAGTATTAAATAACACAGTTGAAAGGAAGCTTAGAGAGGGGTTAGAAATATTGAAAGAAAGAGAAAAAGGGTTAGACAATTTAATTAATATTAAAATTAAATTTGATAATGAAGAAATATTTTATAACATGATTAAGAAGTAAATAATAGAGGGCAGATAGATAAGATTAAGAATTATATTGCATAGTACTAATTGGATGTTTTAAAATAAGGGTGTGTGACTGACCCACGTGTGTGGAGAGGAAGAGGGTAAGTTTAAAAGGATGCGCACACACACACACACACACACACACACACACACACACACACACACACACACACACACACACACACACACACACACACACACACACTGAAACACAAGGAATTTACTAGAAAAATATGTAACTGTACAGATGGTGAGACAGAGTTTAGGGGGTGGGGAAGGGTCTTTAATTTTTAGTTTATTGTGAGTGAGCAGGGTGGTGGAGAGGGGTGAATGGTTGGGTTTCACATATTTCCTGTCTATTCCCGATCTGACGATGAGCTGTGAAGCTTGAAAGCGCTAATCGGAATAATTTTTATATAGTGGTGTGCAACAGTGATCATTCAACTGATTGTGATTTCAACCACTAACACAAATTTCTTCATTAAACGTCTGTTAAGATGTGCAATCGACTACAGGTAATGGACAACAACAATGAGGTAATAAACGGCAACAATAAGGTAAGTAAAGTTTTTAAATATCTTAAGTTTAAAGTTAAATTGAAGAGGGTTTTAAGTAAAATATGGTTTAATAAACAATGTCTGGATAATAATGTCATCCCAAAGTACGCTCAAGTTAAAATTAAAAATAAGAACAGTGTAGCCAAAAAAGTAAAAGAACAAAGCGAGAAGTTGTGGATAAAACTGGAAATAAGGTCACTCTACGGCTTAATCAATAGATATAATAGGGAATTATATGACAGACACATAAAATTATTAAGAATATACTCGTATGTAGAGTTAGAAGAAATATTATATAATTTTGGTTTGGGGTAGGTAGAAAAGAAATTGGAAAAGAAAAATAAAAAAATGGTAGATAAGTTAAATAAATTAATAAGAAAGAACAAAGTAAAAAAGGAACACCTCTCTAAGAATAACTATGAAAAAAGAGTAATAAACCTTACAGAGGTAAATTTCAATACGGAAGAAAAAGAAATGTTAGCGAAAGGCTTAAAATACGCACCGCCACCAAAATTAAATCAAGAAAAAACGATTACTGAATGCGAAAGCATAATACAAAAACTAGGAAATGAAAATGATAAAAAAAGAATAAGGTGGGAAGTAGGGAATGTAGTAGATAAAATATTTAAGAAAAGTTTGTATAAGTCAAAGAATGAACAAAAAATCAAAGCAACCGTAACTAAACTAAAGAATAAAATAAAGAAGAATGATATTATAGTTACGAAGGCGGATTAAGGAAATACAATGGTACTAATGAGAAAGGAAGAATACATAAAGAAAACGGAAGAATTTATAAGGGAAGGACCATACGAGGAAATAAAGTATGATTATACAAGTAAGTACCAGTCAAGGATAAAACAAATGATGAAACAGATAACCTTTATAGAAGAAAATAAGAAAAAGTATTTATTGGAAAGTAATCCAACAGCACCAACATTTAAAAGTCAGGTTAAGATACATAAAGAAGGAAAACCAATTAGACCAATTGTTTCTTTTATTAATGCACCTACTTATAAATTATGAAAGGAAGTTAGCAGAGTACTGAAAGAGAAATATGAATTTGGGACAAAAAACAGAGAATAATGTAAAATTGATAGAAAAATTAGAAAATATTAGCATTAATGTAAATACAAAATTGATATCACTGGATGTTAAGGACATGTTTACTAATATCACAGTAAACAAAGTTATTAAGTTAATAAACGATAATAATATGGGAGAATACAGGTATAAAAAGCAGTTGATGAAAGTAATTAAAGAATGTGTAAATCAGAACTATTTTAGGTTTAATAACAAGTTTTATATACAGAAAAAAGGTTTACCTATGGGGTCTTCATTATCCCCTATTCTTGCTGAAATATACATGAATGATTTTGAAAAGCAATTAATAACTTCCACTAAGTATAAAGACAATATAAAATTATGGTCTAGATACGTTGATGATGTATTAGTAATTTGGGAAGGAAGCATAGAAGAAGTGCATGAGTTTATAAAGGAGGTAAATAATAAGGATAAAAACTTACAATTTAAGGAAGAGATAGGAGGTAAGCAAATAAATTACTTAGATTTGAACATAGAAATTAAAGATAATGAGAAACTACAGTTTGGGATATTTAGGAAAGAGTCGTATTCTGATATAATTATACCACGAGAGTCTTACCACCCATACAGATATAAAATGGCAGCAATCAATTCCTTTTGTTACAGAGCTCAGAAGTGTTTAAAAGAGACCGAATCAAAAGATAGGGAGTTAAAAACGAAAAAGGGAATTGTAAGCAATAATAATTATTGCACCAACATAGTGGATAAAGTTATGAAAAGGGTCAACATACAAAAAGCTAAAATAGAACCAGAACAAAAGAATTATGCAGGGTCATTGACATACATAGGTTCACATACTAGAAAAATTATAAAATGTTTCAATAAATATGGAGTAGATATAGCTATTAAAAAATGTGAAACTGTATTTGATAAGATAAGGAATAAGAATATAGAAAAAATTCCAGTATTACAGAAAAGCGGAATTTATAAATTAAAATGTAAAGACTGCAACAAAGTGTACCTAGGGGAGACAGGACGAAAATTCGTATGCAGGTTGTCTGACCACAAACGTGGAGAAGGTAATAGAACAACCAATTCGTTATATGCAAGACATTTCATAGAAGACAACCATAAGTTTGTTAATCCTTTGGAAGAATACGAAATTGTAAAAGTAGTAAATAACACAGTTGAAAGGAAGCTTAGAGAGGAGTTAGAAATATTTAAAGAAAGAGAAAAAGGGTTAGACAATTTAATTAATATTAAAATTAAATTTGATAATGAAGAAATATTTTATAACATGATTAAGAAGTAAATAATAGAGGGCAGATAGATAAGATTAAGAATTATATTGCATAGTACTAATTGGATGTTTTAAAATAAGGGTGTGTGACTGACCCACGTGTGTGGAGAGAAAGAGGGTAAGTTTAAAAGGATGCGCACACACACACACACACACACACTGAAACACAAGGAATTTACTAGAAAAATATGTAACTGTACAGATGGTGAGACAGAGTTTAGGGGGTGGGGAAGGGTCATTAATTTTTAGTTTGTTGTGGTGAGCAGGGTGGGGGAGAGGGTTAAGGGTTGGGTTTCACATATTTTCTGTCTATTCCCGATCTGACGATGAGCTGTGGAGCTTGAAAGCGCTAATCGGAATAATTTTTATATAGTGGTGTGCAACAGTGATCATTCTAATTGTGATTTCAACCACTAACACAAATTTCATCATTAAACGTCTGTTAAGATGTGCAGTTGACTACAGGTAATGGACAACAACAATGAGGTAATAAACGACAACAATAAGGTAAGTAAAGTTTTTAAATATCTTAAGTTAAAAGTTAAATTGAAGAGGGTTTTAAGTAAAATATGGTTTAATAAACAATGTCTGGATAATAATGTCATCCCAAAGTACACTCAAGTTAAAATTAAAAATAAGAACAGTGCAGCCAAAAAAGTAAAAGAACAAAGCGAGAAGTTGTGGATAAAACTGGAAATAAGTTCACTCTACGGCTTAATCAATAGATATAATAGGGAATTATATGACAGACACATAGAATTATTAAGAATATACTCGTATGTAGAGTTAGAAGAAATATTATATAATTTTGGTTTGGGGTACGTAGAAAAAAAATTGGAAAAGAAAAATAAAAAAATGGTAGATAAGTTAAATAAATTAATAAGAAAGAACAAAGTAAAAAAGGAATACCTCTCTAAGAATAACTATGAAAAAAGAGTAATAAACCTTACAGAGGTAAATTTCAATACGGAAGAAAAAGAAATGTTAGTGAAAGGCTTAAAATACGCACCGCCACCAGAATTAAATCAAGAAAAAATGATTATTGAATGCGAAAGCATAATACAAAAACTAGGAAATGAAAATGATATAAAAAGAATAAGGTGGGAAGTAGGGAATGTAGTAGATAAAATATTTAAGAAAAGTTTGTATAATTCAAAGAATGAACAAAAAATCAAAGCAACCGTAACTAAACTAAAGAATAAAATAAAGAAGAATGACATTATAGTTACGAAGGCGGATAAAGGAAATACAATGGTACTAATGAGAAAGGAAGAATACATAAAGAAAACGGAAGAATTTATAAGGGAAGGACCATACGAGGAAATAAAGTATGATTATACAAGTAAGTACCAGTCAAGGATAAAACAAATGATGAAACAGATAACATTTATAGAAGAAAATAAGAAAAAGTATTTATTGGAAAGTAATCCAACAGCACCAACTTTTAAAAGTCAGGTTAAGATACATAAAGAAGGAAAACCAATTAGACCGATTGTTTCTTTTATTAATGCACCTATTTATAAATTATCAAAGGAAGTTAGCAGAGTACTGAAAGAGAAATATGAATTTGGGACAAAATACAACATAGAGAATAATGTAAAATTGATAGAAAAATTAGAAAATATTAGCATTAATGTAAATACAAAATTGATATCACTGGATGTTAAGGACATGTTTACTAATATCACAGTAAACAAAGTTATTAAGTTAATAAACTATAATAATATGGGAGAATACAGGTATAAAAAGCAGTTGATGAAAATAATTAAAGAATGTGTAAATCAGAACTATTTTAGGTTTAATAACAAGTTTTATATACAGAAAAAAGGTTTACCTATGGGGTCTTCATTATCCCCTATTCTTGCTGAAATATACATGAATGATTTTGAAAAGCAATTAATAACTTCCACTAAGTATAAAGACAATATAAAATTATGGTCTAGATACGTTGATGATGTATTAATAATTTGGGAAGGAAGCATAGAAGAAGTGCATGAGTTTATAAAGGAGGTAAATAATAAGGATAAAAACTTACAATTTAAGGAAGAGATAGGAGGTAAGCAAATAAATTACTTACATTTTAACATAGAAGTTAAAGATAATGAGAAACTACAGTTTGGGATATTTAGGAAAGAGTCGTATTCTGATATAATTATACCAAGAGAGTCTTACACCCATACAGATATAAAATGGCAGCAATCAATTCCTTTTGTTACAGAGCTCAGAAGTGTTTAAAAGAGACCGAATCAAAAAATAGGGAGTTAGAAACGATAAAGGGAATTGTAAGGAATAATAATTATTGTACCAATATAGTGGATAAAGTTATGAAAAGGGTCAACATACAAAAAGCTAAAATAGAACCAGAACAAAAGAATTATGCAGGGTCATTGACATACATAGGTTCACATATTAGAAAAATTATAAAATGTTTTAATAAATATGGAGTAGATATAGCTATTAAAAAATGTGAAACGGTATTTGATAAGATAAATTAAAATGTAAAGACCGCAACAAAGTGTACCTAGGGGAGACAGGACGAAAACTCGTATGCAGGTTGTCTGACTACAGACGTGGAGAAGGTAATAGAACAACCAATTCGTTATATGCAAGACATTTCATAGAAGACAACCATAAGTTTGTTAATCCTTTGGAAGAATACGAAATTGTAAAAGTAGTAAATAACACAGTTGAAAGGAAGCTTAGAGAGGAGTTAGAAATATTGAAAGAAAGAGAAAAAGGGTTAGACAATTTAATTAATATTAAAATTAAATTTGATAATCAAGAAATATTTTATAACATGATTAAGAAGTAAATAATAGAGGGAAGATAGATAAGATTAAGAATTATATTGCATAGTACTAATTGGATGTTTTAAAATAAGGGTGTGTGACTGACCCACGTGTGTGGAGAGAAAGAGGGTAAGTTTAAAAGGACGCACACGCACACACACACACACACACACACACACACACACACACACACACACACACACACACACACACACACACACACACACACACACACACACACACACACACACACACACACACACACACACACACACACACACACACACACACACACACACACACACTGAAACACAAGGAATTTACTAGAAAAATATGTAACTGTACAGATGGTGAGACAGAGTTTAGGGGGTGGGGAAGGGTCATTAATTTTTAGTTTGTTGTGGGTGAGCAGGGTGGGGGAGAGGGGTGAATGGTTGGGTTTCACATATTTCCTGTCTATTCCCGATCTGACGATGAGCTGTGAAGCTTGAAAGCGCTAATCGGAATAATTTTTATATAGTGGTGTGCAACAGTGATCATTCTGATTGTGATTTCAACCATTAACACAAATTTCTTCATTAAACACTTGTAACATAAAAAATTTTAATTTTAAATTATTTAATTGTTTCTTGGTAACAAAAAGTTGTACAGAGTAGAATTTTGCTTCACTGATTATTATGTATTAACTTCAGTGTTTTATTTAAGATGTTGGTACCATAAATTTTTAAAAGTGACATTGATATTTTTTGAACAAAAAATTTAAGACTAGTTTGATTTTTAAAGGTATTTTGTTGATGTACAATAATATCAATCAACATTTTGTTTCCATTGAAAGCTAATGTTCTATTTTTCCTTTTTTTTTATTTGTAGTACAAACAATTGTAACATTAAAAAAGGTTTAATTTCAAAATGTAAATTATTTCAAATACCGTACTTTATCTCTTTTTTTTAGATATGCAACTCTTGTGTGTCTGTTCTTTATGATTTTGTTCTCAGCTTTATAGGAGCTGCCTCAGGAGCTGGTATTTATTGCTAGTAAATATTAACACTCATTATCAATAGTGAACAATAAAAAAGCAACAAAATTGAATTCTTGGCAAAACGGTGTCGTGTGACGAGTTTCTAGGCCCGGATTACATTAAACTCCACTTGAGGGGTGCACCCCTCAAAAACCTAAGGTCTGCGCCTTTTCCTGAAGGCCAGTCCGGCCCTGACTGTGATCCATCATTTTCAAAATATTAAGTGACATATTACCATTTAATAGTATTATAACAACTCAATTTTATGATAAACTACTGTTTCTTGTGCATATATATTGTAGTAAATCTACAAATATAATAATTAAGTATAGATATAATGTATAGAAAGAATTATTGTGATACTAATGACTGTTGCCTGAATCTCGGTGTTGAACTCGCCGATGATAAAGCTCCACTTTGGATTCACCAATTAGTAATTAATCCCAATTACAAATAATAAATTAAATATAAATAATGTATGATAATAAAGTGTGATTTGTTGATAATAAAATTTTTTTGTAAGTTATAAAATTTTACTTATATATTTTTTGTTTAATTAATTAATTCAATTCAATTAATAAATAATTAATTAATTGTATGTGCTTTAATTACTTCCAATTGAATAGGTAAGAATTTGTGGTTCGAAACTATTTGTTTCTATTAATAATTTAATTGTGTAGTTAGATCTGTTAATTCTCTCTTCTCACTTTGCTCTTCTTCTTCTTCTCAAATATTTATTTGATCACTCTAAATTATTTTTAGAAGAAAAGAATAACTAGCATTTGCTATACAAATAAATACAAACTCTTATAACTGAATAATTATGTTCATTTATTAACATTTGAAATTATGCGCCATTCTGGCTGCGCGTGGACCAGGCATTGGTTGATATTTGCTCAAGTCGGTAGCGAACAAAATTGACAAAATATATGTTTACAAGATTAATTAATTAGGATTCTTTTAACTGTCAAAATGGTCAGAGAGGGCAAGGAACAAGATACAATGCTTACAGCTATTTTTAAAGTAAATTATTATGGCTGAAAAAACAATATTATTATGTAAATTGTCAATTATTAAAAGAAAAATCGATCGTTTTTCTGATAATATTTCCATGAAATAATATTATTCACTCCATAATTATTATTTGTTGTTAATAATTTTGTTGTTATAACACTTCAATATTGATTAATTTACTTTTTAGTCTGAGTTAATTACCATTTTAGGACTAGTATTAGTTATTTCCAAAAGAAGTTAATTTTCTTCCTTTGTCATTCCATTTGTTTTATTTGTATCTGTACTAATTACATTTTCATAGTTTTGTGTTGTATGGATTAAATTCTATTCCTTATATTATGTAGTTTGATTGAATTTATTTAATTAAGTTTGACTCTGTGATAGATGGTTTTGGTTTACATTACTGGTCTGTTTTCCTAGAGTGGTGTATTAGCTAATCTGCTTTGTACTTTTTATATGGTTTACAGTTTTAAATAAAATTATAACATTCCTATTTCCTACTTGCCTCTCTGCCTTGACAAACTTGAAAATTAGTTAACATTATTTTGAATACAACAGAACATCTTATTATCTACTATTTTTCATATATCACCTAATTATAACAAAAACATCATATGCCTACTATTTTTAACTGTATCATTCAATGATAACAAAATATCTTATCCTTATTATTTTTAATTATCTTATTTAGTTATAACAAAAATATCTTATCCTTCTTATTCCCTGGACATAATTTAATTAGAAAATAAAAAACTTTTATTACTAGTAATACTGTCAGTCATTAACTGTCTCTGGTATTTATGTTTCTTTTGATAACAACTCTACTGTGATTAAAAACATCTTATATCTATTATCACCTTATATCTAATATATTATCTGATTAACAATAAATAACAAACATCTTATTATTAGTTATACCCTCAGTTATGAACTGTCCTTTGGGTATTTTATTGTCCTTCTCACAATTTACTTAACTATAATTAAAAAACATTTTATGGGTAATAGTATTTCTTATATTTAATTTAAAAAACTCGTATTACTAATAATGTTGTCAGTCCTTAGACTGTCTTTGATTCTTATGGTTTTACTAGTATTATCTACACTCATGGTAGTCCTTTTATATTATTTACACTTCATTGAACATTTTTTCATAGATTTTTTAGCTATGTTTTTCACTACACTCACTGTAGTTTCTAATTTTTGTTACCTCACTTCACTTTATTGGGTTCTACACTATGGTAGTCTTTTTAGCGGGTTCTACACGATGGTAGTCTCTTTTGGGTTGTTACATATTATACTTATATCTAGTTTACAATTCGGTTTTCATTGGATTGCATCTTGTAACTTGAGTTAATGGGTCTAAATATATTGGTTTTAATTTAGTTCAATGGCATGTATTCCTTTATTAACATTTTTGGAATAGCTCTTCTTATTTCTAGGCTCTTTGTAGGAATCTTGACATATTTTGTCCTTTCTTCATTATTATATTAGTAAATTTCTTGTCTTGTGGTTTCTCTGCTTCTTGACTTTATAAATTTCCCTTATTGAAATTGTTTTCACCTCTTTACCTCTTTTTTCTTTTCTTTCCTTTTTACTACTTCCCCAATCTACTGGGTATACTGCTGGTTTATTGGGTTTTTATATATGGTAGGTTATTCGTATATTGACCAATAGTTTTCTTTGTTACTCATGTCTCATGAGTTACTCATGAGTAACCAGAAACCAGTAATTAATGCTGAAAGTAAACAGCTTAAAACACCCCCCATTCAATTGGAACCAATCAAATTACCACGGTTTGCGGGTAGTATTGTTGAGTGGCAACATTATTATCACATTTTTCTTGAACTAATTCACGTCAGAGCAGATCTGACGGACATACAGAAACTTCACTATTTGCACTCGTCATTATATGGCGAGGCGCTTAACGTAATAAAGTCATTATCAATCACTCATGAGAATTACGCGGTGGCTATCGATCTGTTGAAGAATAGATATGACAGTAAGCTAATTGTTTCCGCCCACCATGTAGGGAATGTCCTGGACGTACCATTGGTTCAACAAGAATCCCAAGTCAGCATATCTAAATTCTTTGATGAAATCTCAGCCAATATAAACGCTTTAAATAATCTCAACCTGCCAGTTAACACATTCGAAATTATTGTCATACATTACTTAGCTAAAAAACTTGATAGTTACACTTTCCGGTTGTGGAAAGAGAGTTTGTCGGAACATAAATTCCCTGACTTTAATAATTTTAGGAATTTTCTAAATTCACGCAGAAAATTACTATAAAATCTTGATAACGCGACTACCCCAATAAGCAGGTTGAATAAAAGCGATAAGTCTCCTTATCGCAAGGCAGTTAAACAGATAAGCGCTCCTAGGGGGGCATTCCATTCTCATATAAGAAACAATTTATGTAGACTATGTAACGGCGAACATAGAATTATCGACTGCTTACAATTCATATTGCTGTCTATCCCTGACAGAAGAAACGTCTTAGTAAAAAAGAAACTTTGTTTAAATTGCCTTCGTCCGGGACACGAAAGCTCAAAATGTCCATCAAAATTTTCTTGCAAAAAATGTGTAAAGCGTCACCACACCACAATTCATGTCCCCAACAGAGACGGAGCTTCCATTAATAACCAATGCTCACTAAAGTCACAGACAAATAAATCAGTATTGTTATCCACCGCCGTCTGTATGACCGCTAATAAGGCCGGTAGGAAATTTCCCGTTAGGATTTTACTGGATTCCGGTTCTCAAGCGAACTTTTGCACAATGGATTTCGCCCGCAGAATGGGCCTCCAATTGGTTAAATCGCAACTACCCATCACGGGTATAAACAACTCGCTTTCCCAGGCTGACTTTAGTACAAAGGTAAGGCTACATTCTCGCTATAAACCGTTCACGTTAAACGTGCATTGTGCCGTACTACCCAGTATAACTAATGATTTACCGGCGGAGTCGTTCGATCTTGCCTCTTTGAACTTACCCAAGCACGTATTCTTGGCTGATCCTCACCTACATTGCTCGGCGCAAGTCGATGTGTTACTCGGCGCTCAATATTATCTCCAACTAATTGAACCTATTAAATTTACGCGCGGACCGCACTTTCCTATAATTCAGGAGACTAAGTTAGGATTTATTTTGGCCGGTAACTTACCCTTCAACGTCGACATAACTAAAACAGTTTCGTCCTTTATGGTCTGTAAGGATGATAGTCAGATTTCCTCGCAACTAAAAGAATTTTGGAAGTTGGAGGAGATCTCTAGTCGCGAACCCTGCTCTGAGGACTCGCCGTGTGAAAAACATTTTGTGAAAAACACTAGCCGCAACTGCGATGGGAGATTCGTGGTATCCCTGCCCCGCAGGTCTGATAAATTTCATTTGGGAGATTCTCTCCACGGAGCTATCCGCAGGTTCCAATCGCTAGAGTTCAAGTTCAAGCAGAACCCTATCCTTTACAAGGATTATAGCGAGTTCATGAGTGACTACTTGAAACTTGGTCACATGTCTCCACTTAATGATTACGATTTGTCGCTTGACAACTCAGATATTTTTTATTTGCCCCATCACGCAGTATTCAAGGACTCCAGCCTAACCACTAAATTGCGCGTGGTATTTGACGCCTCCGCTAAAACCACAAATAATCTGTCCCTCAACAATACTCTAATGGTCGGTCCTACGATCCAGCAGGATCTGTTTTCGATAATGGTTCAGTTCCGTACCCACCGATACGTACTTATTGCGGACATAGAAAAGATGTATCGCCAGATCATGGTTAACCCAAAGGATTCAAACCTGCAACGCATCGTTTGGCGTGATGCGCCGCATAAGGAATTGCGACATTACGCTTTAAGGACGGTTACGTATGGCACTGCTAGTGCCTCCTTCCTTGCTACACGTTGTCTGGCTCAGATAACCTACGAAAATAAATCCGACTACCCTACAGCTTCTAGGGCCATAGCCAATGATTTTTACGTAGATGATCTTATAACGGGTTCGGATGATCCGAACGTCTTAGCTAAAATGAAATGCGAGATCGTGAAGTTGCTAAGTAGGTATGGTTTCATGTTACATAAGTGGTTCTCTAACCACCATAAGATTATGACCCTTCGCGCCCAAGTATCCCATGACTTCAGCAAAGGTCAAAACGTGCGTACATTGGGAATCCAATGGAACGTTGATAAGGATAATTTTTTATACACCGTTCGGGGTGATGATAATTTGACCGTGTTCAACAAAAGAAGCGTGTTGTCGGTCATTGCTGGGATTTATGATCCGCTGGGTCTTATCGCACCCATCGCATTTTACTGCAAGCATTTCGTGCAACAGTTGTGGTTGGGACGGGCACGGATTGGGACGAACCCCTATTTGGGTCATTAGCCAATCAGTGGCTAGAACTATACTCTCAATTAGTTTCCGACACTCATTTTAAGATTACGAGGTCGGTTAAGAGTTCGAACAATTATCCAATTAGTTCATTACAGCTTCACGGATTCGCCGACGCTTCGGCTAAAGGTTACGCGTGTTGCATTTATGTGCGGGCGGTCTATTCGAACGGCGCCATATCGTCAAACTTGTTGTGTGCTAAATCTAGGGTCGCTCCGCTGAAACAGATAACGCTACCACGTCTTGAACTTTGTGCTTGTTTATTGCTGGCGCAATTAACTTCCAAGGTTTTAAACGCCATCAACTACAATTTTGACGGACTATATCTCTATTCGGACTCGATGATAGCGTTGCATTGGATACATCAACAATCTTCCCGCTGGAAGGTATTTGTGGCCAACCGTGTCGCGGAAATACAGCGTCTTGTTAGCAGCAGGGCAACTTGGCATCGTGTAGTATCAACTGACAACCCTGCCGACATTTTATCGCGCGGTTGCCTCCCTCGTAGTTTGCACTGTCATACTCAATGGTGGCATGGTCCGTCCTGGTTGGCGCATGAGTCAGCATCATGGCCAGTCAGCGCTTTCGACATTAATGCTCCCTGTACTTATCCCGACCTTGA
The DNA here is from genome assembly GCA_034769895.1 of Magicicada septendecula. NCBI lineage: Eukaryota > Metazoa > Arthropoda > Insecta > Hemiptera > Cicadidae > Magicicada > Magicicada septendecula. The sequence continues at coordinate 85,572,134 of CM068370.1, forward strand.
GCAGGAACGTTGCAAGCAGGTTCAAACCTCACTAATTGTCGCGTCCTCAACACATAGTTATGTTGAAAATTATTCGTCCCTTACTAGGCTCATTCACGTCTTCGCATATTGCCGCAGATTTTTTCGCAATTCTAGGCTCCCGGCTGTTGACAGGGCCACGTCCTTTTTGTCTGCTCAAGAATTGTCTGACACAATCTTGGTTTTTGTCCGGCAATCTCAGCAGTTGCACTTCGGCGTAGAAGTTAAGGAACTTGAGGCACACCGGTGCCTTCCTCGCAGTAGTAAAATTCTTGCTCTCAACCCCTTCCTGGATGACTCAGGCATTTTAAGAGTGGGTGGACGCTTGCAATTCTCCCCACTTAACTACGCGAGTAAACAACAAATAATTTTGCACCCGCACTCTCGTCTCACGAGATTAATAGTAGGGGAAAAATACCGGTTCTGACGCACAAAGGATGCCGCCTTTCCCACGGTCCAAGATTTTTTCCCACGCTCTCCCCACCACCGCTGGACCTGCAGCATCCGCGAATTTCCGCGAATAAAATTTTTTATTTTTTTAATTTGATATTTTTATTTTTTTTAATTAAATTGATTTGCATATCAAGGGGTGGGTGGGGGGTGGGTGGGGTTCAATGGACCACTCGCATCCGCGAATATAATTTTTTATTTTTGTTAATAAAGCTGATTTGCATATCAGGGGTGGGTGGTGGGTGGGGGGTTCCGACTTGATGCATTATAGTGTATATATTAAATATATGATCAGGGTTACCAACCTTTGCATGAGTTCAAATTTGTTGTGTGTTATAATGTATATTAAATCTATATGATCAGGTTTACCAACCTATGCATGGATCAAACTTGATATGTGTGTGTGTGTGTGTGTGTGTGTGTGTGTGTGTGTGTGTTATAGTGTATATTGTAATAATATATAATGAAAGAGTGCTATTGTATTTTTATTATTTATATTTAAGATATTAATTTGAAATATGATTTTGACTTTGTAGTTGTTGAAGGTTACTAATTTTGTAAAGCAATTTAAAATGTAACATTCGAGGTTACTCAAAGTGTGTTTACAATTGTATGACTATGATTGTCTGAAAAGAATTCCCTTAAATAAAATAAAAATCGTTGTGTTAATGTTATTTAAATACTAGCCTTGCTTAATTTTAGATGTAAAGTGTAATAGTTGGTCGCTAGATGATGATGATCGTCTTGTTGATCCTAGCTGTGAAACTTCTTCTTCAGGTCGATAATAGTCTAAGTACGTTACGTCTAGTAATGTCTGGACAATAGAATAAATAAAATATACTTTCACGTACCTGGTCGTGTTTTCTAGAAGTTCAATAAGCTATCAACTCAGTTTACAAACATCAACTCACTTTAGTTGCAAGGTTAAGTTGCCTTGTTTGATAGTGGGCGCCACACGGATTTATTTTGGGAAAATCCCGTGTAAAACCCATGAATAGAATCAATTAATGATTTAAACAATTTAAAATAATTGTTTATTACCTTTATGGCAATGCTATTCCAGACTAGTTAATCACAACTGAAGGTTGTTTTAAGTTTTCCTGAATAAAATATTTAACTATCTGTTAGAAATAAATTAAGTCGAGTTATGCTGTTAATAATGGGTTTTATTCATACCCTTGGTAGAGAATTCAAAACAAATATAATTAGAAACATACAGTGATGTACAATTGTAAATAAGTTATTAGATAACCTATTAGGCTTGCTCAAAGCATGAGAAGTAAATCTGGCTAAGTCCAGATACTTGTTATTTTTAACATTAATTTTATTAAAATCTCAGATGTGAGTTCTTTGAGACACGAAAAAGAAAGTCATGCCTACACATTAGCTAATGATTTTCTGATATAATATTGATTAAAAATGTTTTGGCGTTACTTTTATAAAGTAAACAAATCAAAATAACCTATTTGACAGGTTGTGCGTTCGTCACGCTTGATTTCTGATTTACAAAGTTTATAAATGGAGAACACTTATAACTAACATTCAGCTTAATTACTAATGACAAATTCATCAAATAAATTGAGACATGGTGTAATCTTGAAATGTTTCTATGTTTTGCGTCAGTACAGATCAGTGTATAAAAACGTACAGGTTATGGCGCTCGTAATAAAAATGAATAATGGTTGCACTGTTACCTTTTGGTTTTAATTATTTAATTAAAACTCATTTAACACCTCGATAATCGGATTATAATGATTATCGCTATTCACTGCACACGCACAAGAACAGAGTATTTCGATCCACTTCTAACTTAACGGATCATAAATAATATTATTTAATTACTGCTGTTCATTATTCTCCCGCACAAAAATGAAATAATACTGCACATAATCACTATGGTTCACTGTAGAATAATTTGAAGTAGTTGTATGTTGTTTCCTTTGATGGGTTATGGCGATGACGCTATCAGTGATTAAAAATGTTGAGATGGCGAGCGCACGTTCCGCGCTGGACGAAGTTGATAAGTGTCTGTCGAGAATCGGTTACATCCTCTTATATACCCTCCTCTTCGATCGGCCTTAGACAAAAATGTTAATTACTAACTAATTTTGTGATTGGCTCTTGCAGGTGTGATGAATATGACGTATTGTCTTTTTGACCGTTAATAACGGTTTCTCAACCGCCAAACTCTGAAATGATTGACAGCTCTCGATGTTATTGGTGTTAGTAAACAGATGTCTGATGCACATTTCTTAAATGATGCTAACACCTTTCACGCACTTAATACAGTTGCGATTGGGGCGATATCACCATCAAATTAAAGATCATTTTGTCCTCTTTAATTTGACATAGTTTGATACCGAGTTAATTTCACTTTGACTGACATTGCTACATAAACAATGTTCAGGTACACTACTTCGCACTGTCGTCTGCTTACCTGAACTGACGATTATACACTTTGATTAATATAGTTTGTGGTTCACATTGCGTTTTATCATTCGAACGTTTATGTGAGAACACTATTAACTCTGTACTGACCTTCGATTACTGAACATTACGAATAAACCTTATCTTTATACATGGTAATGAACGATCCTTACTACTATGACATTTCGTTTTACACTAACTCGCTCTATTCTACTAACTTAACACATGAATTCTTAAATATATCATTTTAATAATGTTTTTTGCTATGTTTGAGCATAACAATCGTTTTGTGCATTTAATCTACACTTCTGTTACCTCCCAATAATTAACTCACTGATTATTGCTTGGTCTAGGCCTTGTTAAGACATACCGTTTATACTGGAATTTCGCCTTAACAACATTTATTGGTTTACAATTCGGTAATTTGTTGAGGTACCTTATTAGTATAAGATTCCCTCTTACAAATGGTTTTTCTTTCTCGTCATAAGTATATTTGAGATTGAAATATATCTTTGTTATCATTTTGTGGCCATTGCTAATTTTAGTTCTTGGCATTCATAATTTACTAGTCATGGTTAAATTTATTATTAGCAAAATGCTAATTCTGATTTCACAGTATTCAGATTCTTATTGACTCATCTTTTATTAACATATCATATTCTGTTTACATTATCCACTGATTCGCTTGACAGCTTAAAGTACATTTACTCTGTCCATCAGTTTGTGTTAGTCATTGTCTGGTTGTAGTGTCAAACAGTATTTGGGTTAACTGTTTCATGTGGCACTTCTGCTTCTTTCTTCTTTCTCGATTCCTCTCTTCTTGGTTATTCTTATCACTATATTCCCTATTTACATTATTGTTATGTACTTATTCAATCTGACAGTATACGTTTAGGTTAGGTAACATTTTGTTATGTTACAATATATTAAAATATATGATCAGGGTTACCAATCTTGCATTATTGTGTATAGAACAGATCTGCCAACATTTTTTCTGCGGTGGGAAATTCAAACTATATGATCATGATTGTTGTCGATATCAATTCTCTCTTTGAATGTAAGTAACTCTTCCTCCCTCTCTCTCTGTCTCTCTAGACACAGTTATCCATCACGATATAAACTCTCTCTCTCTCACATTTGAATGTAAGTAAAACTATCTCTCTCCCTCCCTCTCTCTCTCTCGCACACATTAAGTAGATTACTGTTGCCTGTTGCATCTCTCTCTCTGTGTGTATATGTAACGGGTCTCTCTCTCTCTACGCCAATCTCGGTTCTACCAAGTCTGTGTGGTAAAGTGTTACGCATAAAAAATCTCCTTGAAATAAGGTATTTTCAAGAGTTTTGTGTTCACATACACACACACATTGTGTATGTCTCTCTCTCGCTGCAAACGTTGACAAGAATTCCCTTATTCAAAGCGATTACGCTGTCACTGTACACAAACTTAAATATGGTTTACAGACCATTGTAATTTTAAAAATTCATTTTTGCATTAATTAAATATATATCGTAAACAATGAAATAATAATATTTCGTCATTGTAAGATTTTAATAAAACAATTATCAGTTTAAATAATAATAATTTTCATGATTGTAAGATACAACCTGCAAATTATTAAAATGTCTCTCTCTCTCTCTCTCTCTCTCTCTCTCTCTCACACATTTCTGATTACTATACAAATAATTGCATGCATATTCGGAGGTTTATAACGAAATAAATCAAAATAAACCATAATTTGTTTTAAATGATTAAATATATATTTACACCACTGTATGATAGAAAGATTAACTATGCACACACACACACACACACACACACACACACACACACACACACACACACACACACACACACACACACACACACACACACACACACAACGATACAGAATTAGATATAGTTATTATTCGCTAACTTAAACCAGGGGTCATTAACCGTGTGAACATCGTCTAAATCGGTGCGTCCTACTTTCTAATTTGACACATGTCAATCATTAGCAGCGCTGACAGTAATTAGGATTAATTATGGCAGAATTAGATATAGTTATTATTCGCTAACTTAAACCAGGGGTCATTAACCGTGTGTACATCGTCTAAATCGGTGCGTCCTACTTTCTAATTTGACACATGTCAATCATTAGCAGCGCTGACAGTAATTAGGATTAATTATGGATTAGAAAGTGTTTACTCTAAAAACGGACACATAAGCTTTCCCCACTACCAGAGTACAATATATACGCGAAGAAAATCAGTGGCAATTTCTCATTTGACCGCCTGCGTGTGCTGATACATCGTGAAATCTATCACTGCATTTTTAATAGTTGAAAGACTGTTTGTATTACTGTACGTCTTACGAGTCTTCAGTATACACAACTTCCATCATTAAGGGTGTGTAGACAACACATACTAGTTTGGTAAGTGTACAGATTTTATTTAAACGTAAAAATTATTTGCATTAAAACATTATCAAGCGCATTATTTATTGAATTTAATACATGTGTGTGTGTATGCGTGTGTGTGTGTGTGTGTGTGTGTGTGTGTATGATGAAATTATTATGTCTGTTACAATTTTCTGAAATATATTCTTACCGTATTTTTATATTAATTTTATTGTATGTACAGATTTTATTTAAACGTAAAAATTATTCACATTAAAACATTATCAAGTGCATTATTTATTGAATTTAATACATGACTCATTCAAATAAGTAAGTGTACATGAAACATTTGAATACGTTAATAACTGAGCATAATTTTTATTGTATGTACAGATTTTATTTAAACGTAAAAATTATTTGCATTAAAACATTATCAAGCGCATTATTTATTGAATTTAATACATGTGTGTGTGTGTGTGTGTACGTGTGTGTATGATCAAATTATTATGTCTGTTACAATTTTCTGAAATATATTCTTACCGTATTTTTTTTTTTTTTTTATAGTGGCAATTTCTCATTTGACCGCCTGCGTGTGCTGATACATCGTGAAATCTATCACTGCATTTTTAATAGTTGAAAGACTGTTTGTATTATTGTACGTCTTACGAGTCTTCAGTATACACAACTTCCATCATTAAGGGTGTGTAGACAACACATACTAGTTTGGTAAGTGTACAGATTTTATTTAAACGTAAAAATTATTTGCATTAAAACATTATCAAGCGCATTATTTATTGAATTTAATACATGTGTGTGTATGCGTGTGTGTGTATGATCAAATTATTATGTCTGTTACAATTTTCTGAAATATATTCTTACCGTATTTTTATATTTTATTGTATGTACAGATTTTATTTAAACATAAAAATTATTCACATTAAAACATTATCAAGTGCATTATTTATTGAATTTAATACATGACTCATTCAAATAAGTGTATGTGTGTGTGTGTGTGTGTGTGTGTGTGTGTGTGTGTGTGTGTGTGTGTGTGTGTGTGTGTGTGTGATCAAATTACATTGTGAATTATATTTCTGAAATATATTCTTACTGTACTTTTTATATTACACTTCTAATTGAAGATATATTTTAGGTATAGCTGAATTTTAAGCGTGCAAGCCTTCAGTGTGCATACAACGTCTGTCATTTAAGGGTACGTGTGTGTGGACAACGCTTGCTAGTTTGTTGCAAGTAAGTATACATTATGGAGTGGGTTATACAAATAATAATAAAGTGTGTGTACTATATACATTTATTAAAATACATACACAGCTCCAAGATTATATTGTTACAAGTATGAAAATATATCTAAACTATTATATTGTTACAAGTATGAAAATATATCTAAACTAGTATTTACAATTTTTTTTTTTTTAAAAACATACACAGTTCCAAGATTATATTGTTACAAGTATTAAAATATATCTAAACTAGTTTTACAATTAAAATACATACACACACACAGCTCCAATATTATAATGTTACAAATATGAAAATATATATATTTAAAACTAGTATTTACAAAATATGTATAAAATAAGACTTAAACACGTCTATGTACTGTGTTGGACAATGGCGTATATTCTACAAGCGAATCATGTAGTATCATACAGTAGGCAGTCGTCTGTGTAGGAAAATTCATTGACGATTCAAATTCTAAACGTACATCAACTGCTGAAGACTTAAGCGCATCGTCTTGTTTGCTACAATCGAATACAAACAGCGGGGCTTTTGATTTGAATAATTCTGGTGTCAGTACTGGGCTGACGTCTAAACGGTGGTAATACGAACTTTGAAAACTGGCGTACATATTGTACAATAATGCAAAACGGTCTTTCCCAATATCCAAGTTTAAATTATCGTAAGGATAATACTTATCGTTTAGAAACAGTCTCGCATTGATCACGTTACAATGATCAAATTCATCGGCGTGTGCTGTCAGTACATTCTTTCTTGCTGTCTGAAACGCTAACACAACAAAGCGTGGTTTTTCTAGCTGACTCGAGGTCTTGACAATCCAATTCTGCCTTTTAGTCTGTGGTAAGGCAGGATACTCGTGCAACTCCCAGGTCCTAAAAGGCATAGTTATCGGGTGGTCTTTCTCTATGAGTCGTAACAGTGGTAATCTGTACGCATTAGCTACATGTACATAAGGCATTTTCCAGTAAACTTTATCTAGTTCAAGAACACAATTAGCAGTCGTTTGTCCGCTTGTTAAAACCATAGCGTTTATGTCGGTAGATGTGCGTAGGAGTATAAGTTCTTGTTTCACGTTCAGCACGATGCGTGTATAGTCTTCTGCGAATCCCATTAGCATTTTCAGTGGTATACAAAAGTTGAATTCACCGTCATCATTCACTTTTAATACGTTTGTGGTCGGCGCCACCCAACCTGCGTTTTCCATTGCGTCACGTGTGTTGTTGTTGAGTGATAGAAAAGTTTTAATAGTTGACGTAACACCGACGTTTCTGGTATGGTCTACTACCACTCCGGCCAACTCGTAACGAATCTCTTCAAAGAGAAATGCTATAGCATTGTTCACCAGTTCCACATTCAGCGCAGTATCTGCAGCCACGCTAGGGTTTTTAACCAACTTGCCTTCGATGTAGAGGAAACTTTCTGACGGCAGTGTAAAGACGTCCTGTTGTTGTATCGGCACACGTATTTCATCATTGTTTCCATATCTTGTTGTTGCGTACGGTGCGTGTGAGTGAAATGAAAAGTGCGTGATACTGTCTTCAAAGAACGGTTGCTGCTCCACAGATAATATTCCACTCGCCATGTTACTTGTTTACAACAAAACCCAATGAAATCAGAAAACGACGGTTAACTGATGTTAATCGTTTCAGTTTCGAACGAGTACTGATGCGTTTCCTAACTGATCTTTCTTCTTCTTCTTTTATTACTGACGACTGTGGTAGCAGCGGTGGCGAAGAAACAAAGTACAAGCCCATGTCTATAGTCGTTTTAGATGTAAACGCACAGTGATGACTTCGCCGCGAAAATCTATTACGTCACCGTCCTGGTCGTGTAAAGATAATGTTATGTTGTCCAAACGACTCACATTCACAGGTAGGTATATGACGTTTGTAGGTGATTCAATTATTTTGAATCCTGGTTCGACTGACGGATAGAATGAGTGCAGCGTGTGCTCGTTTTTACCGTTCTTGTATGATCCTTGCGCTATATTACACCTTATCAGTATACTGTTCACTTTTATAATGTTAACTGTGGCGTCAGACGTGTGAGTTTTATTCGCTTCAAGCAGACGCTTTTCCTTGAAACCCAACATATCACCGATACCGCACACTGTTTGTTGAAAGTCAATATCCAGTGCACAAGTCAGTTCACATTTCAGTGTATTGTTGTTAGGACGTAGACTAATCTTTGAGTCTCCTAACTGCTTTTTGAGGAAGGCTTCTATGTCACTGATTTCATAAGCACCTGTAGGTAAAGTTATCAAGTCCCACGTTGTTCCGTCCCGTAGTACTGGAAACACATTGTTTTTTCCCTCAACCACGTTCGGTATACTGTTGTATGTAGTAAAGTCCAATAGACCTACATACCATTCGCCGTTTGTTAGTTCGAGAGGCGGGAAAAAGTCACATACAAGAGCAGCAGCATTCGTACCTGTTAAGGTGACCAACAGCGAAGACATCTTGTCGCTTACTGATCACTCACGCGTTAAGAAGTCCAAACATAAATGCCCACAGATGACTGTGTGTGGTGGCTGTTCACGCTCGTAATTGTAGTAAATGTCAGTGTCGGTTCCAAAATACTGTGTCAGCTCAAGAGGTGGCTGCATATTACCATACGCATCATAGTAGTAAACTCGTTTGTTTCGCTTCTTGTAGCAAACCCAGTGCGTACCAGGTCCTTCTGCACTGTCCAGATTAACAACCGCACTCTCATTCTTCCATGGTCGTGTGTGTGGTAAAGTGTTACGCATAAAAACTCCTCTGAAATAAGGTATTTTCAAAAGTTTTGCGTACACATACAAATCACTGTCGGACAATGCACGCACTGGTACGCAAATTAGTTTTTTTGTCTGTAAGGACGTAGGTATAGACCTGACGCTATTTTTTTATTGTTACGTTTATGCCTTGGGGCTGTTTTGCGTTTGCAGGTCGTTTTGCGTTTGTCCGCGGATTGACGTTTAATTCCTGAACCCTTCTTCTTCTTCTTTTTTCTGCAACCACTACGCGAGCTCCCTCCACCCACTGCTGATTTCGCTTTCATTGCGGCGGCTACAGCTGCAGCATACGCTCTTTCACTAACACCGGAATTCCAACCTTTCACTCGTTCCCACGCTTTGTCGGCAAGAACGCGATCAGCTATACGTCTTCGACTGTTGTCTTTGTACCTTGCGTAGGCGATATCGTGTTCGCGACAGGCTTCGTCCAGCTCGTTGATTCCGCGCTCGCCACGTGCCAATCTCTATTTGAGTTTTGTTCCGGGTCCACAGAATCGGTAGCCGGGTAGGTGTAATTCTACTGGTAATGCGTCCACCGCTCGATTAATCAAAGTAGGTACTGACGAAACGATAGCGGGCACAGTGTTTTTAAGTATTTTTCCAATTACACCACGCCCCATTCTTTTCTTACGAAGTACGTGCATTCTTGTAAACAGATCTCCAATCCTTGATTTCCGTTTCCGTATCGAGAACGTCTTTTAAACGTCCCACCTCTTCAATATATTCAGCCAGAACTGAACGCTGTGTCGCGCTGTCTTGATATTTATAGACAAACTTTATTAGATTGATTATATGAGCGTGAAATACCTGAGTGACCTTGTACAATTCAGTCTTTATATGTAATTTTAATTCGTGCATTTGTCGTACAGTGACTGCGTCTTTGTCATTGACACCGTTCGCTATATTCATAATTTTTCTTCCGGCAGCGTAGAAAGCATCGCTTTGCAAACTGATTGTGTGTGCGTGTAAAAATTCCAAATTCACTGCGTCTTTGAAGTCAACAGGCGCTTGCACACGCGTTAGTCGACAGTCATTAACGATTACGTTACCTGCACGATCTTTTTTCAAACTCTTCTCGTCTACGTATCGTTTTGTGGCTGCATCTCTTGATTTAAGCGGATCGTTTAGCATTATTATTCGATGATCTTTTGCGTCTACGGTAGCATCGTTCTTGTACTGTAAGCATGCGTCCTTTACGTACTGTAAAGAAACAACGTCGTGCAGCTCTTCAGGATCACCCAAGTTGCGTATCTTTTTGTTTTTCAACATCAAAGTGACCGTCGTTAGTCACTCCTAAACCGATATCCTCACGCAGACTTCGATGAGTTTCTTTTCGCACTCTTACAGTGCTGTCGTGTCTACCGAACTTGTCTACACTCATATTTATGAAGAACTGGTGGTTATAGAACGGTGCGTCTGCTTTTATATGATAATGCCGGCTTCACGTAATCTTCCAATATCGAAACGATTTCATTCCTATGACCAGTATGACCACTATTTTGAGAAGCCATTAACAGTCTCAATCTATTAACCAACTCGTTAGGATCATCCCAATGCACGTAATCGATTGCAGTGTTCGGTTTCATCTCCATATAGCCACTCCCTGTACGTTTTCGTGCACTCGATGCAAACAATTTAGATATTACTAGTCGGTACTTGACGCCACTGTTACTGTTTATTCGTGTATTGTGTTTATATTTTTGTTTGTGTCCGTTGGTTGCTAGTAGTATGGACTTATATTTCCTCATATCGTCCTTATTGTATTTTTTCGGTAGTTTCATAAACAAAAGTTCATACAGACCAGGCGTACCCTCGTAAATTTTTCCTTTGACATGAAAGTTGTCGTTATCATCGATTTTTACATTTGAATCACCTATCATAAATTTACCACCTTCGTATCGAACACCATACATACGATCTATAATCCGTTTACAGTCCGCCGATTCGCACAAACGCATATATTTGTTTGCTAATGAATCGTCACTGAAATGTGAAGTGTTAGGGTTCCAGGCGTCCTCGTCAATGAAATGAGAAGCGTTATGACTTTGCATGTCACTTTCGTTTTCAGTTATTACGTGTTGTGTAGGCTCTTCTTGTTTTATCTCCTGCTCCTCCTCCTCCTCCTCCTCCTCCTCCTCCTCCTCCTCCATTACATCACCACTTAACTTTCGTGAAATAGCTTCTAACGGTTCCAGAATCGGTCTGTAATTTTTTCTAAACTTCTCGTCGCTTTCTCTGATACCGTGTTGTAATGCATGATATTTTTTCCTTATGTTGTCGCTTATCGTATCTATATCATACGCAAGTCGTTCCTCCTTATTCATCGCCATCGTGTGTTAGCAAGAGGACTGATTACATTACTACAGTGCAACCACTTTTATACTTCGCCGGAAACAATTATGAATCGATCAAAGCCGATTCTATATCTACCTTTATTTATTGACGAGTCTTTGTCTATGACTAGAAATCCATAACGATCCTTCCACGCTTCCATGCAAACGTCTTTGAAAGCATCATATTTCATATCCGTGTTAACATGATCAGTGTATGCATGTCGTAAATTTAGATCGTCTTGTTTGAACAATATCAACAAGTTAGCGTTGTCACGTACCAATTGTTTCGGTATCTGGCTATATGTCTGGCATAGATAGAATGTGTCCACACCGCTATGTCTCCCCATAGCAAAATACTTTCGAATATTGTTTTGTCTTTCACACGATACGTCATCGAATACGATAACAGAGTCGAGACCGGCGATTTCACTCGGTAGTGGGACTTCTTCGTTCTCGCTGTATGCATGATAACCTAAACCTTCATCAGCGAGTGATTTCATCACTGTTTCTAGCATTCTGTATTTTGGTTGAAATAATGATTTTGAAAACACGTATACGTTGCGGAAACGTAGTCCGTTGGCATCAAACAGTAGGTTGAATAGCACATTGGATTTCCCACAGGAACTTGGGCCTGTAACGATACAGCGAATACTGTTCGGTAATAGCGGGCCATGTTTACGTTTAGCACTGCCTTCATCACCAGCCAAAAAGTCCATATCCTTTATTGGTAATTTGTTTGCTTGCTGTACAATCTTCATCTTTGTGAATACCGAAAGCATACTGTTTTCAGCACGTGCTGTCACCTTTTTTATATTAGATCTTTCTTATGTATCCATTGTAGCGTGACAGATAATCCACACAAATGCATTACTCAATGATCATTAATAAAGCTCTAATATATGGAATATCCAGATGAGAATCAATTAAAATGCACTATTGAATAATATATTCACAAGAAAGGTTAAATAAAGAAAAATTCTGCAAATAATATAATATAATACAAATTTAAAAACCCAGGAAACTAAAAATGATAACAACAAAATTACCCAGGTAAGATAGAAGCAGGCAATTAATATACCCCGTCAAAGAAACCAGACCAGAAAAAACAAAGCTACTGAAGACAGAAGAAAGAAGAACTAATTAAAACTACTATTACTGAAGAAGGAAGAAAGAAGAACTAACTATAACTACTACTACAGAAGAAGGAAGAAAGAAGAACAAACAAAGCTACTGAAGACAGAAGAAAGAAGAATAATTAGAACTACTATTACTGAAGAAAGAAGAAAGAAGAACTAATTAAAACTACTATTACTGAAGAAGGAAGAAAGAAGAACTAACTATAACTACTACTACAGAAGAAGGAAGAAAGAAGAACAAACAACGCTACTGAAGACAGAAGAAAGAAGAATAATTAGAACTACTATTACTGAAGAAAGAAGAACTAATTAAAACTACTATTACTGAAGAAGGAAGAAAGAAGAACTAACTATAACTACTACTACAGAAGAAGGAAGAAAGAAGAACAAACAAAGCTACTGAAGACAGAAGAAAGAAGAATAATTAGAACTACTATTACTGAAGAAAGAAGAAAGAAGAAAGAAGAACTAATTAAAACTACTATTACTGAAGAAGGAAGAAAGAAGAACTAACTATAACTACTACTACAGAAGAAGGAAGAAAGAAGAACTAACTATAACTACTGCTACTGAAGAAGGAAAAAAGAAGAAAAATTAAGACGATCCATATAAAACAAAAACCCCATAGGGAAAGAACCCCAAAACCAATAAATGCCCAAAAAAGAAAGTATAACACCCTAAAAAACCATATCACTGTAAAACTGACAAAAACTAAAAGTGTTAGTAGTATTAAATATTAGTGCATTCAAAAAGTTATTATTTAGTTTGTATAGACAAGTCTTCACAGTTCCCCCATGGCTGAATATTTCATATTAAAAACTAGAAAAAGACTAGTAAATATAGTAATAATTCACCATGGAAAAGTGTAAGTGATCAAATTATAACTAATAAACTTTAAGAAAGGTGCATGAGTAGCAGTACAAAGTAACAAACTTTAAGTTTTGTGAACAGTGTCTACTTTGATAATGAAGTAGTAATTTTACTAATAAAAAGCTACTAAAACTGTATGAACATTCCATAGAATGGAATATAACTTAGATAGCCAGGGTTATACTTTAAGAGGGGGCATAAATCTTATAAAATGGGGAATTACAGAACTAACTGTTTATGATGAAGTAGTAGAAGGTATTAACAATTATATATGGATCCAAATGTGGGGTTCCAATTAAATATAGCATTTAGATAAGTAAGGGTTAGTCATAAGAGATATTAGTATTATAATTGTTATTTTATTGTTCATGTTAATTTAGGAATGCATTATCTAAAATTAGATATCATTCCAATGTTGTAGAAATACTTTTTATTATGTTATTAGGTGATATACCAAAACAATGTTATTAAGAACACCAGTTTTATATATCTGGGTGTTATATTTTAATTGTATAATCTATAATTACTGTTATGCCAGATCAGAGAACTAATTTTTAATCAAATATATCAGAGTCAGAAGTCAGAGAAGGAAATAAAACAATTACATTAGTAAAACATTCTGCAAATAGCCACAATTCAAATCTAGGCAATATAATAAAGTTAAAATGCAGAATAATTAATAAACCTAATCTTATAAACCAGTCAAACTGACAATATTTAGGCAAGATACACTCAACATATCAAATACTATGTAAATAAGGCTTTCTAAAGATATGGTCATTATATGAGTAAAATTATTTAATTGTCTAATAAAATACCATTAAAACTGAAATAGATTAACTGACTCTATCCTAGGGGAAGTCATATACAATTGAATTATATTAAAAAACCATCATTAGTATACTAAATTGCAATAAAATAAGTGAGAATTGATAATTATACAAATTTCAGATTTCATAGAATAATAATTATATTAGTTAAAATGGCTATTATTTACATAGAAGACAGGGAAGTATAATTTTAGGCCTACCTCCCAAAAAATTATAAGAAATATAATTTTCAGATAAAACTTTGTAATACTAGCTTAATTACTATCAAAATAAGTAGAATAGAATAGTGAAAACGAATATGTATTTTATATTTCAAACAGTTAAGTAATAACGAATTTACTTTATAAGCACAGTGCACGAAATTAAAGTGTGTCGGAAGTTATGGCAATTTTAAACAATGTCTTTTTAATATTAAATTGGCTAATACGTTTCGGATGAAGAAGAAAATAGGACAGTTAATTAATATACATGGTAGAGAACACTTGAACGAGGTTTTGCTCCTATTAACCTATATAAGAAGCAGAAATGGCGTGCGGTATATAAAAACCTAGTCTTCAGTGAAAATTTTTAACTTTTTCAATTTTGAGTTTAAATGTTAGAATCAGTGAGCACAAACCATAACACGATCAAAATACAGTAAAACAGAACAATATAGGACTAAATTATTAAATTAACACCATCACTAATAATTATTACTAACGAAACGAAAAGTGTTAGTTACAACCCATTTAACCAAAGTGAAGTTAGACATTATCACACACATTTAAACAAAGTGAACTACGAAACACTGAACCAGGAACACTCAATTAACACCAGAAGGAAGATCCACAATTGCTGAGACGAGGAAACGGTGAAAAGGCAGCATTTATTACAAGAAATATTCGTCGAGGCAACTACGTACAAGTACTACATCCAGGTTAGAATGCGATCATCGCGCATGCGCCAGGCGGCCATTTTGACCCAATCTCGTCAACTCTATCAGGCGACTGTTTGCTGAACAGGGGTGAATAAAAATTATATATAAACTTTTAGTATTAATAACTATCATTATATTGTTTAATTTTAATACATTTTTAGAATTGTAAATGTTATACTTTCTGACCCTGACCTTCTCTGGCTTTTTATATAATTAATCGTTAAAAGAACCTATTTTTGTAATACCAATATAAAATTCATAGATCGACCGGCCCTGAGCGCGTCGATACGGCATTATAACATTGTTTTCAATTGAGCAAATTCCTTATTTTGTTGAATAAACGTTTGTTATCTAGTAAATTGAATTTGATTTCTCTAATAAAAGGACATAACCATTAATTAATAAAGAAAACTCGACAACCTTTAAAGGCAGTATATGCGAAATACTACATTTCAAGAGTAAGAAGAAGAGAGCCGTTCGTGCCTAATTTGAAGTTAACTGGATTGTCTTTTTAATAAATTTACAGAAGGGAAGATTATTACTAGAATACACACCATACCATCCTATTTATAATTACAATCAACAATCTCAATTTATTTCTAAATTTTAAGAATATAAACACATCGAAAACAATTTTTTCAGAATTTATTTTTTTTGTATAAATATAAATTTTAAATTTATATCACCTTTCAAATTGCTGCAACAGCAACATACATCTAGAATATTTGATAACAACATTATCCAGGAACATTACCAAATCGACGTCTCCCAGAGCGGAACGTCACTACTACACATACGCACCATAAAAATTATTCTGGGTAATATTATACCAGAACACCATTACAATTACCATTATATATTACAAAAGTTAAGACCAGTAGTGAGAGCCGAACGAAGATTAGAAGACATTAGCTACATTACTACACATAATAGTGAGAGTACAATTCTCATACATCAACTATTTATTTATTTTTATATTTAATATTTATCGTATTATTACAAAATTGGCGAGTCCAACTTGTGGGGCTCGATTACCGCAGAATACCAGAACAAGCAACACTTTATAAATTTAATTATAATTTGTAATAAATAAGTTATATTACATAATTTGGCGCCCAACGTGGGGCTCGAATTAGGGGTTGAAAGGCGGTAATTACTTACCCAATTCCTAATTCAGCTTGGCAGCGGTTACCCAGCCAGGGAATCAGGGAAAATAATGCGTCGTGCCACATCAAAGAAGAGAGCGGCGGAGGCCGAGAAAGAACTCGATATGGATAATAAGGAGGCGGCCCCAGTGGAGGACGTGGAAAGGATATTAGAACGGGTGGAACGTAAAAAACCAGCACCACCAGAGGAACAACCCGAAGCGCACACACAAACAGGGGAAATCGATGTCCGGGAGGAACGAATAGGACAACCCGAGAAACCACCACGAGAAGAGAATAGTAACATGCAGGAGATGTTCATGATAATGATGGAGAAGATGGAAGAAAACAGCAAGAAGATGGAAGAAAACAGCAAGAAGATGGAAGAAAACTTGAAGAAGGACAACCAAGCAACCAAGGAAGAATTAAGCAAGAAAATGGATTCCACCGAAGAAAACTTGAACAAGAAAATGGATTCCACCGAAGAAAACTTGAACAAGAAAATGGATTCTACCACAGAAGAAAATAATAAAAGATTTGAAGATTTGAAGAATGATAACCAATCTTTAAGGGAAGAATTGAAGAAGGACAACCAAGAAACAAAAGAAGAATTGGGCCGTAAAATAGAAAGGACCAATAAGAGAATTGAGGAAACCAGTAAAAAGGTGGAAAAGAAAATGGAAGAAAATAAGAAGAATTTGGAAGAAAAGATGGAAGAAACCAATAAGAAAATCGAAAGTGATCATCAACAGTTAAGGGAAGAGTTAAGAGAAGATAACCAACTGTTACGGGAAGAATTACGGGAAGTGAACCAGGAGAATCTCGACAAATTAGACGAACGAATGGAGCTATTAAGAAAAGAAATGAACAAGGAATTCATGGAAAACAAGAAATCTATGACCAAAAGGCTGGAAGACGAAACCATAACTATAAATCAACAGATAAGAGAAGTTGATGGAAGATGTCGAATGACGGAAGTGGAGGTACAAGAGTTCAAGGAAGTGGTGAACACCAAGGTCACAAATCTTGAAGAATCTACTCGCAAGAAAGCAGAAGAAAACCGAAGGGAAAGCCAGGAAGAACTTAGCAAGGTACGAACTCGAATTACAGAAAGATGCGACGGAATGGAGGAAGCAATGACTAACATCACTGGTCAAGTGAGACAGAACCAGGAGGACATGGAAGCAATTCGGAGCCGATCAACCAGCTTTACTAATATCCCAATAAACGAGAACAGAGAATGGCTTAACTTTCGCCAGTATAAAAGGAAGCCAATGGAGTTCTTGGCCCGTATCGAAGAATATATGGCCAAACATAAAAGTAATCGATGGTCCAATAATCGTGAACTATTAGACGAATCATTCCGTGATATGACGGATAATTGGTGGATGGCGAACAGGAGCGAAATAACCGATTATCCGCAGTTCAAAAGTCTGTTCAAGTCTAAGTATTGGTCAGAGACCACCCAGAATTTAATAAGGGACAACATCTGCAATGGCCGATATAGAACTCAGTTTGGCAGTACCATGACTGCGTACTTTCTTGGGAAGGTGTGCCTGGCCAAGCACCTGGAACCAGCTATACCGGAGGAATGCCTGGTGAACAAGCTTTCTTATCATTACGACGAAGAAGTCATAAGAGCTCGAAGAGGTAGTCAGATAAAGACCATACAGGCGATGACGGAGCTATTGGAAAACTATGAGAATGAAGAATACTACAGGCAGAGCAGAAGAAGAAACGAGCGGCCGGAAGTTCGAAATAATCCGTCATCAAACAATAATAATCAACCGGTCAACATTGGGTACCAAGGACATAGATATAACCCGAATTACCATAATCAACACCCCACGAATGGTAACAACAACAATAATAACCATGGGAATATAAACCCAAATAATAACAGAAATAATAACGGGTTCTCCGGAAATCGAGGTAATTATTACCCGAATAATTATATGAATAGACAAAGAAACGCCAATCCTACAAATAACACCGAGCGGTTTGACAATAACAATAGGGGTTACCCTAATCAGAATAACAACAACAACAGGTTCTCCCGACCCCGGGTAAATTTTATACGGGCGGAAGGAAACAACCACCGCAGGTATAACCAGCAACGGCGAAACAGCGTACGCGAGTACGAAGATCTAAACCGAAGCCGAGAACGGGACAACTCTAGTTATAATTTGCCGAGGCGAAGTACTAGCCTAGATGACCCGGAGCGGCGTACAAATAGAGAACAAACCTACGAACCGAGAACTGAAAGACTGGAACCTACTCAAGGTTTCCCCACTAATGCCTCTGTTGGTCCGAGTAATAACCAAGATGAGGAGAATTTAAACGGGAGGAGGCAGTAATAAACAATAAGGACCTTTTGCTGCTTCTATCGCCTGGGTATGTAAATGAATTGCCGATAGTAAATAATCCCAATAAAATTACAATCATTCGATGTAATTACTTGAAAAATATTAGAAATGAATTACTGGAGGAGGACAACGCTCGCCTCCCTATAATAAATAATGAAATAATATACATTAATGCAGAAGTCGAAGGAACATTCGCACAACTAATGATTGATACCGGTGCGAATGTATCCATAATTAATACAACAGAATTGGAAAGAATCCAAGGAAATTGTGGTAAGTTATTGCCAACCTTACCTATAAATAACATTGTATTAATCGGTGCCACTGGTCGCCAAAACAAGACAATCAGAAAACAAGTATCATTGAATGTCGTTAGTAAGGGTATAGCGATGAACATGGTCTTCTTAATTGCGGCAGGATTACCTTTCAACATATTAGTGGGATGTGATGTACTGAGAAGGAACTCGGCTATTATTGATTTACGGATGGAGAAGGTATCTCTCTTTACCGGAGATCTAACGTGGACGGCCGATTTAGTCGGTAGTGAGATGACACTTCCCAGCAGTATCCACCAGCAAATACGTAGCATAAATTATACCAATACTAACACCATTCCTAACACTATAGTATATGAACTTACAGACGAGGATTTATGGTCCCAGAAAATACAGGAGATAAGGGATTTCCGAAGCGGAATTAATAGAGAAAAATTACCTAATACTCAAGCGAACCAGCTAATACAAATTTATGAAAGATACCGCTCAGTATTTTCCGATGAGCCAGGCAAGGTAAGAAATTATCAATGTACCCTTCAATTCCGAGATACAGTAGAGTTTAATAGGAAATCCTACCCTATCGCACATTCTCGAAAAGAGGCAGTAAGAGCGGAAATTAATCGAATGATTAATAACGATATAATAGAACCTAGTCAATCCCCGTACACCAGCCCTATTGTCGCAATTCCCAAGAAAAACGGCGAAGTCCGGCTTTGTTTGGATGCTCGGGAAATAAACAAGAAAATCATTAATGATAGAACATCGCCCGGTGAGATTGAAGAAATCCTGAAACGCTTCCATGGTACCCAATACTTCAGCACTTGGGATACGGTGTGCGGATACTGGCAGGTAGAGTTGCACCCACGGAGTCGCCAATATCTGGCTTTCATATTCGAGGGGCGTAATTACCAATTCAAAAGATTGCCCTTCGGATTGGTAAACTCAGTTGCCATCTTTGTGACCTGCATGGACCAGATATTGGGACAAGAAGCACTTCAGTTTACAACGGTGTACGTCGACGACTTACTGATAACATCTAAGACGTGGGAGGAACACTGTTACCGGGTGGAACATGTGCTAAAAAAATTATCTGCCAGTAACGTCACGCTGAAGTTGGAAAAATCCAAGTTTATTGCCAGAGAAGTGCAATTTTTAGGATTTAACTTGGACGATCAAGGAATCGCACCGTCGGCAGAAAAGGTAGAAGCCATCCAGAAATTCCCGGCACCCAAAAACAAGAAGCAATTGCAGTCATTCCTGGGACTCTGAAATTATTATAGAAAGTTCCAGGAACAATATTCAGAGTTAACTGCGAGGTTTCAACCTCAATTATCATCTAAAAACAAGTGGGTATGGTGTAAGGAACAAGAGGGGATTTTCCAACAAATTAAGGACAAATTTCTGGATACGATAATACTTCGCCACCCAAACTTTAAGTTACCGTTCTTCATGAACTGCGATGCCAGCAACATCAGTCTGGGAACGACACTGTATCAGGAGGACGAGAAGGGTCAACCTCAAGTAATTAGCTTCGCCAGCAGGTCTTTGAACCACTGCGAAAGGAATTACACGGTAACGGAAAAAGAATTACTGAGCGTGGTATTCGCTTGCGGTAAGTTCCGCACTTACATTTTGGGATACCCGGTGACTGTCCGAACTGACCATAAATCTATTTCATTCTTAAAAAGCTGCAAACTGAACCATGGCAGACTAACGAGGTGGATACTTGCCCTTCAAGAATACCATCTACAATGGGAGTACATCCCTGGTAAGAAAAATATAGTAGCGGATGTGTTATCCCGGGTCAATGTGGAGGAACAAACTTTCGAAGGGGAGAAAGAAAGCGTGCTGAAAATATATCATCTTCTTAGCACCAGGGCCGATTTAACAACAATATTAACCAACATGAGTACCCACCAACAAGCGGACCCAAAATTGAGAAACCTCAAACTTCGGCTAGAAGAGGGAGATGAAACCGTTGCTATATATTACCAGATGAATAAACAAATACTGTTCATTAAAACATCTTTGAAGGAAGAGATTTGGAAGGTAGTTGTCCCGACACAGATCGAAAAGGAATTGATCGTGAATTACCATATACGTTACGGGCACATGGGTGCTCTCAAGGTAATAAAGGCTCTGGAGGAGAGCTGCTATATAAAAAACATCAATAGAAAGGTCCGAATGTATATAAAGAGTTGTAAGATCTGCCAGCTGGTAAAAACTAATAATGAGAAGAAGGAAGGTGTGATGATCCCAATCACTTCCCAAGCGAAATTGGAGAAGGTGTTCCTCGATATCTGCGGACCATTTCCCCGTAGTGGAGGTCGACACCGATATCGGTACCTAACCATCATAATGGACCACTTCACCAAATATATTAAGCTATACCCTACTAACCGAGCGACTACACGGAAAATTCTGGGGATACTAACTGAACAGTATATCCCACACCTGGGGAAACCATCTTCGATCATTACTGATCATGGAACCCAGTTTAAGGGTGGAAATTGGTGGGATACGTTATTGTCAATGGGCATTCGTACATACAAGACCTCGGTCTACCATCCGAGCAGTAATCCGGCAGAGCGGGTGTTGCGAGAAGTGGGGAGGATCCTCAGGACTTATTGTCACCATCAACAAAAAAGGTGGCAAGACTATTTAGAAGCCACGGAGGAATTCCTCAACTTAGCTTACCATCCAGCTATAGGGATAACCCCATATTCTGCTATGTACGAGAAACCACCCCCACGAGAGATCACAGATATCCTCGAGTTCCCCAGTAACCATGTGTACAGATTTGATAAAGCTAAGTTCTTCAACAAGGTGGCAGAAGACCAGTTAAAACGGCAGAATAAATATCAAAAGGCCAGTGGCAAAGTAATAATATATGAGAAGGGAGAAAAAATTTTACTAAGAAATCGTGAACTTCCCAGCACACTGGAAGGAATAACGAAAAAGTTATTACTATTATACACCGGACCATATATAATATCCAATGTGAAAAATAACAATACCTATGAGATAAAGGAGATCGATTCAGACAGGATAAAGGGAGTATATAACCAGGCTTCCATGAAAAAATATTATGAGTAAGGGAAGGTATAGAAGAAGTAAGAAAATCTCAAAATTCAAAAAAAAAACAAGTAAGAACACCTTACTACCTATTATTTAGGAGATAATTTATGATGAAAACTAAAAATTCAAAAATGAAGTAATGACTACTTACTACCTATTATTTAGAAAACAATTTATGGACAAAAGCAAATGAATTTTGAATTAAACCACCAAAATTCAAAAACCCAAGTAAAAACAACTTACTACCTTATTTTAAAAACAACTTTTAGAAATGAACAAGAAGAAAAAGAATTTGGATAACACATTACAAACAATTATATATGGGACCAATTCTGAAAAACTTTCAAGAATAAAGAAATGGCAGTACAAACCACTGATACAATTTAAATGAATAAACTTATTGTGAAGTAAAATTAATGAGAATTTTATGTCAAATAAACAGAGATATTAAACATATGGCATTAATAATTAAAGAGTGCATTTGGATAAAAAGCAAGAGCAAAATAAAATTTTGAAAAAGAAAGGAAAAACTATATATAAATAAATCCATATGAAAAAGATGATCATACAATAAATGTCAGTTATTAGAAAGACAATTAAAAGAGTAATTGAAAAAACATAATACTAGTGGAACGATTCACAAGAATTAAGAAAGGAACAAAAATATAATACAAAATATATGCTACCAATGACCAGAAGGAGATTGTGATAACAGTCAAAAAATGACAGAGAATTAAAAACTTTACACTGAATAAGGAGTGATAATTATATTATACCAGCTTCCAATCACAAGGAGAAATAAAATGCCAGCAGAGCTAACCATTGAGAAAAATAACTGAGATAGAGATTCACTAAGATAGAAATATTAATAGATCTGTTCGTATACGAAGTGAAATATCCAAAGATATTTAATTTTTTTTTTAATAGTCATAAGGTGGACTATTCTTATATAATTTTTATAAATAACTGTCTGAGATAAGTCCAGCAGTATTATTATGTATTGGTCAGAGATGATTTACCTCTGTAATCAATAAATGACGTAGTATGGCCAGCAGAGTGAGATGCCTACAGAGCCCCTCTGGACACTGCCCCAGCTAACGTATTAGGGAATTTTTGGGAATAAATATCCCAAGGATAAAGAAACGAGTTAAGAAGAAAATGGAAAAATAAAAAATAACGAACCTCAGATGACTATTACTATCAGTAAGAATCCAGTTAATAATGAAATATAGATAAGCTCAAAAATATGAGAAAAAAAAATTTTTTTAGAAATGTGAAGGAAGTAAAGAAATATAATTTATAATATAATGTCATAAGCAATTACTTCAGACAAACTAAGTATGATCTGAACTAATCACTTCTGGAAGAGAGCAATCTGGTCCTCCGGGCCGGAACACCTTTTCCACTAGGTATACGTCACCGACTTTGGACTTACTAATCTCGTGCTCGTAAAAACCACCTTTCAACACTTTGTTTAGATGATCTTTTAGCAGATAAGTGACGGGGATGGTAGTGGATTGTACTTTATCCACAGTGAATATTTCGTTAGTCCATTTTGGTGTATAACCTTTGGCGAACGTCATTTTGTGCTTACTTATACGAACACGGTCACCGACTTTAAATTTGGGTGGTTTCGTTGGACTGATTTTAGGTGCTGTGTTCTTCCTTATTCGTTCCAACACTATATGTTCGTTGGCGTCATTCACTTCACTAGGTTTCATACCAATGGTTCTGTGTGTGGTATTGTTGTACGATTTCAGTAATATAGGTAGTAGATCCAACCAGCGGTAGTGTCCTTGTTCGCTGAAAGCTCGATACATGTGTGTCTTCAGTGTGCGATTAAAACGTTCCACTATGGAAGCTTTTTTCTCACTATAGGTTGAGTAATGTTTCACATTATACTTTTTTAGCAACGCTTGTACTGTGTTGTTGTAATACTCCTTCCCGTTGTCCGTCTGTAAATATTTCATTCGATTAGCAGTTAGTATAGGCTCTAGTGCATGCTTTACTTCTTTTCCTGTCTTTGTTTTCAATGGTACAGCGTACGCGTACTTGCTAAACGCATTGATCACTGTCATCATGTACTTGTACCCTTTGTTCACTCGAGCGTATGGTATCATCTCCACAAGATCCGCCTGGTACAAGTCGTGTAGACCCTTCAATTCAACCGCGCGCCTAATGAAATTCCTTCTCGCTGCTCTGTGTAGCTCTAGAGCTATAGTCTTGCGTGCGTTGTTCATGGTTTAAGATACACTAACATAATACCAGCGTTAAAAATACTATATATATATATATCTATAACAGTTTCTTTGTTTTTCAGTATTCACTCTCTCATCTGAATATCATCATCATCATGTCCGACCTTCAGCAGAATCCGGAACAACAACATCAGCAGGAACAGGAACATCCTCAACAAGGTAAAAATTTAAATACCAATTGTCTCTCTCTATAATTATGTAGCAAACCAAATTTGTTTGATATGAATTAACATATGATTCAACTCTGTCTAACATGTACAAGATAGTCTCTTGACGTTGTTTAGAAATTGATATGGCGGAGAAAATTTTTTATGTTCTGACATAGGTTTGTCACCTTCTCCCCAATGTATTGTCTCTTGACATCGTTTAGAAATTGACATGACGGAGAAAATTTTTCATGTTCCACCATAGGTATGTCACCTTCTCTCCAATGAACTAATTCAATTCCGCAACAAAAGCATTTAACTCTATCGTCTATGAATGACATACTATGTCCACAAACATCATAATTTAGCGGATAGTAGTAAAACCCAGCAAACGCTAACTCGTCGGGGCTAACAAACGTCAGTTCCCAATACTTGAACGATTTTCTTCTTTCACTTTCAATGCTAAAATCAGGAGTAGCTGCCATCTTCACAGTTTGCAATAAACTAACGTATTACTAACGTGTACTATCTATTTATTTACTACAAACATGAATTTGTGTGTGTGTGTGTGTGTGTTATTCATCATTCCTATTAGCTAATACATGTGTTTCTATTGTTTCAGTTATGACACGATTTTATATTGTACGAAACACTAGTATTAGAGGACCCCTCACAACATTTAATTACCTGCCCGTGTACACGGACACAGGAGATCAAGATATATTACCGATAATGACTGAGGTGCGACCTTTATTGTGCAAGGATATTCTGGCAGAACAAGCACGTTTACGTAGTATCAAATGGCATATTGCGTGCAGGATACGTTTCACTAAAACTGTGTTAGATGGTGACAGCGGCGAAGAAAAAGAGGTAACCAAAGACGCCGTCTTCCACGGACGTTGTTGTACGTTGCTCACGGACGACAACGACGAGTTGAACTGTCTACTAGACGAATCATACGATAAAATCATGAATAGCATATCCAATTTTACCCGTGACGGGAGCGGATGGTCGGTGGACACTGTACTGAAGCTGGAACTGGTTGTTGGACGGTACCGGCCTCTAGCAGCGTCCTCCTATATTCCTACCCCGCGGAAACTTGCAGTCACCAAGGCAGTAGTCAACATCAAGAACTCCCAAGATGAAATGTGTTTTCTATGGTCTGTTCTAGCCCACATACACCCTCAAGTAAGAGATAAAGAACGTGTTTCAAACTACATCTTATTCAAAAACACAATAAATATGTCCGGTATCGAGTACCCTGTTTCTATAAACTCACTTTCTAAATTTGAAACACAGAATCCCAATATTTCTATAAACGTTTTCGGCTATGATATAGAAGACAATATCAGAAACGAATCAAAAAATGAGGTTTATCCGTTAAGAATTACTCCCAATAAGGACAGATTACATCATGTTAATCTTTTACTTCTGTCCGATACAAATAGCCGAAAACACTACTGTCTTATCAGTAGCATTAACAGATTGTTATTTTCCCTAACAAAATTCGATCATAAATCATTTTACTGCGGCTACTGCCTGCATCGTTTCTCCACAGAACATGGTCTGTCCGAACATCTCCCCTACTGTACACCTTATGGTGAACAGAAAACCAAAATGCCCACAGAGGAGGAGAAGTTTATGTCATTTAAAAATTACGCACACTGTCTCAAAGTACCCTTTACCGTCTACGCCGACTGCGAGTCCCTTATCACCCCCATTCAATCGTGTTCACCTGGTAACAACGTCCCGACGACAGTGAAAGAGTTAGGTGAATTCTACTCAGTTGATAGCAACGGTGCCCGTCAGAAAATAACTTCTCCTCCTGTATCGTCCACATCATACGAAGCGATGCATATTCCGTCAGGTTTCTCCTGTGCTATCGTTGATCACACGCACAGCCTCTGGAGAGAGGCTAAAGTTTATCGGGGTGAAAACGTCGTAGACACTTTCTTCTCGTGGTTGATGAAAGACGCCGAGGATATGATGAAGGTAGTACGACATAACGTACAATTAATTATGTCCGATGATGACAATGTTGCGTTCACTAACGCCACCGTTTGTCATTTGTGTGAGCGCCCTTTGACAGACGATGACAAGGTACGCAATCATTGTCATCTTACGGGGAAATTCTTGGGAGCAGCTCACAATAGATGTAATCTGAGCTACAAGATGCCTCGTCATATCCCCGTCTTCTTTCACAACCTTCGTGGCTACGACTGTCACCATTTAATGCTGGGTTTAGGAAAATATAAGGACCAACACGTATCCTGCATTGCAACATCTAGTGAGCGTTACGTGTCGTTCTCCCTGGGTCCCTTGCGTTTCGTAGACTCTTTTCAATTTCTTAATCGCTCTCTGGACACACTCGTTACCAATCTGTCCACGTCCGGGAGCCAATTTCCTTTGCTTAGAGAGGAAATGCTTAGACGGGGTTTCAACGAACAGACCAATCTGCTCGTACGCAAGGGGGTATACCCTTACGAGTACGTTGACAGTATTGATCGGTTCAATGAAACAAGTCTACCTGCTCGTGAACACTTTGATAACCGGTTGATGGAATCGTCTATTTCGGACGCAGATTACGAGCACGCACAAAACGTGTGGAGTGCATTCAATCTGCGTACGTTTGGAGATTACCATGATTTGTATTTGTTGACAGACGTAATGCTGCTGGCCGATGTCTTTGAAAGTTTTCGAGACATGGCCTTACGCGATTACTGCTTGGACCCATGTCATTTTTACTCGCTTCCCGGACTCGCTTGGAACGCGATGCTAAAAATTACAGGGGTCGAATTAGAGCTGTTGATAGAGATAAATCAACATCTGTTTGTAGAGTCTGGGGTCCGCGGAGGCTGCGCGATAATATCCAACCGTCATGCAGTCGCTAACAATCCTTTGATTCCAGATCAGTACGATGTTTCGAAACCGACCTCCTTCATTCTGTATGTGGACTGTAACAATTTATACGGTGCAGCCATGTCGCAACCACTCCCTTACGCAGACTTCCGATGGCTCGATCGTAACGAAATCGAGTCCTTGGACGTACGTAATGTGAGTGATGATGCTGACATCGGGTACATCCTTGAAGTCGACCTACACTATCCTAATACCTTACACGACCTGCATTCCGACTACTCGCTTGCACCTGTGCGCCAGCGCGTAACACACGATATCCTTTCTCCCTTTTCCAAACGTTTACACGAGAGTATATACAGATCATCGTATAACGAGTCAGGGTCATCCGTAGAGAAGTTGTTAACAACTTTGGAGGACAAACAAAATTACGTTCTCCATTATCGAAATTTGAAATTGTATTTAAGTCTTGGCTTAGAGCTGAAAGCGACTCATAGGGTGTTGTGTTTTAAGCAAAGCGCTTGGTTGAAACCGTTTATCGATTTCAACACCCGCAAGAGGCAAGCAGCCGTCAACAGCTTTGAAAAAGACCTTTTCAAACTGATGAACAACGCCGTATACGGTAAGTCGCTGGAGAATGTACGGAAACATATAGACTTTGAACTAGTCTCGGATGAACGACGGCTTCAAAAACTAGTTTCCACACCTAGGCTAAAACATATGATTCGTTATACGAACGATCTGGTGGGGCTCTCATTCCGTAAAAAATCCATCGTTCTTTCTCGTCCCGTGTATGTCGGCTTCACGGTGCTTGACGTTAGCAAAACAATAATGTACGACTTTCATTATCGTTATGCTGTCGCCAAGTACGGTCGCAACGTTAAATTGTTAATGACTGATACAGACAGTCTGATGTATAATATTCAAACATCCGACTTGTATGCAGATATGAAGAAGGACTTGCACGTTTTTGACACCTCGGATTACCCCACGTCTCATCCTTGTTATAGCCTTAAGAACAAAAAGGTTGTCGGGTTGTTCAAGGATGAAACGTGTGGTCGTCCTATTAGAGAATTCGTGGGTCTCCGAGTGAAATGTTATTCGTTCCTTGTGGCCCACGAAGATCCTACCAAAGAGTGTCAAAAACGTGTATGTAAAGGTGTACCTCGAGTTGCGATTAAGAGGAGTCTACGACATGATATGTATCGCAAGTGTCTCACTGATCATTGTCAGTTTTCTACCAGTGCGCTTTGTTTACGTAGCGATCATCATACGCTGTACACGATGCGTGTAAATAAGCAAGCGTTGTCACCGTATGATGTTAAGCCCTATATACTAGACAATGGTCGTGATACACTTGCATACGGTCATTATCGAATACGTCGCATCAACATGGAGAACGATGATGACGACACCTCCCCACCTGCTAAAAAAATTCGTCTCCATGTATAATACCCCCTCCAACACTTGTTTCTTTCGTCAGTTGATGTCTCTCGGTGCTTCAGTCCAGACGTCTGTAAACGTAAATTCGCATATTAATATCGCAACGATATTTGTGTGTTTAAACATAATATATATATATAGAGTTTGTAATGTGTGATTTCTTTGTCTTACAGTATTAAGGATAACACTGCAGTTATAATTGACTTCCAGTGCTTTTTCGATAACAACGGAAAATATATTGTGAAGGAATCATGGACGTTCTGAGATTTGCTGGTAGACATTGGATTTTCACTCCGCCTGCTACATCCGTTACGAATCCAAAATACGCTAGGACAAACCACTGGTTAACGTCAAATTATCATAGACTTAGATGGAGCGAAGGAGAGACACCGTACGACAATCTTGTTTCATTGTTAACATCACATACACGTATATATAAATATGTGTTTGTGAAGGGTTTTGAGAAAAAACGTTTTTTACAATCAAAGATAATACACAATAATATCATCAATCTCGATGACTTTGGTTGCCCTAAAAACATACCGTATCTATTTCATGGAACAGAATGTCTTAGACATTTTAATTCTTCTGACCGATGTGCCAACTATAAGGTGAATGCTATTCGGGAATGGATGATTCATGATTTTTGCTTTAAACAAACATTTTTAATGTAACAAATTTAGAAAGTAGGTCACAACGAATGATGACATTTATATCTCTCTAATTCTGTTGTGGACATGTACATACATGCATAGCTGTAAGCGGTGACTATTTCCTTATGAAAGTGGAATGTGGACTTTCCTAATGACATTGTTATATTTTTGGTGTCTCTAATTTCGTCTGTGGGACATGTTCATACATGCAAAGCTGTAAATGAAAGTGGGACACAGACTTTTCTGATGACGACGTTACCACCACCACTATCACTTTGTACAGCGGTTTGTAAACTATATTTTAAGTTTGTGTACAGTGTTGTAAATATATATTTAATCATTTAAAACAATATTATTATTATTATTAATATTGTATTTATTTTATATTACAATGTTTGTTTGTGATATATATATATATTTAATCAATGTAAAATGTATTTTTGAATAATTGTATTACAACGGTTTGTAAACTATATTTTAAGTTTGTATACGGTGGTGTAAATATATATATTTAATCATTTAAAACAAATTATAGTTTATTTTAATTTATTTCGTTGTAAACCTCTGAACATGCAAGCAATTATTTGTATAGTAATCAGAAATGTGTGAGAGAGAGAGCGAGAGAGACAATTTAATGGTTTGAATTTCCTACCACAGCGGTAAACTATATTTTAAGTCGTAGGTTGTATCTTGCAATCACGAAAATTATTATTATTTAAACTGTTAATTGTTTTATTAAAATCTTACAATGACGAAATATTATTATTTCATTGTTTACGATATATATTTAATTAATGCAAAAATTACAATGGTCTATAAACCATATTTAAGTTTGTGTACAGTGACAGCATAATCGCTTTGAATAAGGGAATTCCTGTCAACGTCTGCAGCTAGAGACATACACAATGTGTGTGTGAGCAGTGCGTACATTGTCCGACAGCGATTTGTATGTGTACACAAAACTTTTGAAAATACCTTATTTCAAGGAGATTTTTTTATGCGTAACACTTTACCACACAGACTTGGCAGAACCGAGATTGGCGTAGAGAGAATGAGACCCGTTACATAAACACAGAGAGAGAGAGATGCAACAGGCAACAGTAATCTACTAAATGTGTGCGAGAGAGAGAGAGGGAGGGAGAGAGATAGTTTTACTTACATTCAAATGAGAGAGAGAGAGAGAGTTTATATCGTGATGGATAACTGTGTCTAGAGAGACAGAGAGAGAGGGAGGAAGAGTTACTTACATTCAAAGAGAGAATTGATATCGACAACAATCATGATCATATAGTTTGAATTTCCCACCGCAGAAAAAATGTTGGCAGATCTGTTCTATACACAATAATGCAAGATTGGTAACCCTGATCATATATTTTAATATATACACTATATAACACACACACACACACACACACACACACACACACACATATCAAGTTTGATCCATGCATAGGTTGGTAAACCTGATCATATAGATTTAATATACATTATAACACACAACAAATTTGAACTCATGCAAAGGTTGGTAACCCTGATCATATATTTAATATATACACTATAATGCATCAAGTCGGAACCCCCCACCCACCACCCACCCCTGATATGCAAATCAGCTTTATTAAAAAAAATAAAAAATTATATTCGCAGATGCGAGTGGTCCATTGAACCCCCCCACCCCCACCCACCCCTTGATATGCAAATCAATTTAATTAAAAAAAATAAAAATATCAAATTAAAAAAATAAAAAATTTTATTCGCGGAAATTCGCGGATGCTGCAGGTCCAGCGGTGGTGGGGAGAGTGTGGGAAAAATCTTGGACCGTGGGAAAGGCGGCATCCTTTGTGCGTCAGAACCGGTATTTTCCCCTTACTATTAATAATTGAGTATGAACATATCCGTTTGTTGCACGCTGGGGTGCAATCAACGCAAGCTTCCCTCAGGCGCAAATATTGGATCATTCACGACAAATCCTATATCCGCTCAGTGATACATAAGTGTGTCACTTGTTTTCGTTTCCGGGCTAGAGGCGCGAATCAACTATTAGGTCAGTTACCCCCTTCTAGGGTCACGCCTGCTAGGCCATTTTCACAGTCTGCCGTGGACTACGCCGGTCCTGTACTTTTGCGCCATGGCGGGCAGCGCTCAAAGTCCACGTCCAAGGCATACATCCCGTTATTCATATGCATGTGTACAAAGGCCATCCATTTAGAATTGGTGTCGGATCTCACTTCCAACGCCTTTATAGCGGCTTTAAAAAGGTTCATCGCGCGCAGAGGTATTCCCGCGCAGATATTTTCAGATAATGGTACGAATTTTCGTCGTGCCAACCACACCTTATATGATTGGTACAAATTTTTAACCTCAAAGGAAGTTAAGCAATCTTCTCAGGAGTTTTGCGGTCTCCACGGTATCAAATGGTCCTTTATCCCCCCTTCAGCCCCTCATTTCGGTGGTTTGTGGGAAAGTGGTGTAAGGAGTGTTAAATATCATTTGCGTCGCGTAATAGGCGGTACGATCTTGAATTTCGAGGAATACTCTACTCTTCTCTCTCAAATTGGGGCCTGCCTTAATTCACGCCCTTTGTGTGCTGTGTCCGACGATGCTAGAGACCCTGAACCCTTAACTCCTGCTCATTTCCTGGTCGGTGCTCCACTGACTGCACTTCCGGAACCCGACTATACCCAAGGCAATACTAGTCATTTGGGCAGATGGCTTCTGCTCCAAAAATATACACAGACCATCTGGAAACGGTGGTCTAGGGATTATCTGCACCAGCGCAACAAATGGCGCACCCCGTTAAGGAATTTGAATATCGGACAGCTTGTCCTCATTTTGGATGATAATTCCCCCCACTACAGTGGAAGCGTGGGGTAATTACCAATGTTTTTCCGGGTCAAGATTCCTTAGTACGCGTCGCAGAAGTTCGCACCGCGCTAGGACCCATCCACAAATTATGCCCCCTTCCGGTGGCAACAAACTAGTCGTATGCGTGCCATACGAGACGTACTAGGATTGTGAACTTGTCACATTGCCTGGACTGCGTCCGGGGCATTCCCTGGGGCGAGCATACAAGTCAATTGTATCATAAACGTTGTAAGTATTGTTTACGTGCCGATAGCTATTATTGCAATAGTGACTGTGTTTTCATATGTACTATCAATTATTTATGGATGTTGTTGTAGTGTCGTATGTTTATATATTCAAAGTTCCGAGAACTACAAGTGTTACTTATGGTATCAATTATTCTATGTATGTATTGTATTTTCTAATGGACATTATGATAACGTTATGTACATATACATTATTATGTTTTTATTATTTCTATTACTATATATGAAGCGGTGTTCAAGATGGTTTCTCTTATATAATTTAAAGTTGTCACGTTTGTCAAGGTTTGAATATATGTATTTCTTATCCATATGTTATGCTTCAAGAGAGATCATGTTTAGTTATGCAAAGACTCGTTTTTATCATGATTTTTTTATTTTGTACCTTTTCTAGCACAGAAATTGTTTTGTTTTCACTTTGAGCTTTTCTGTTAGCTTAATGAATTTTGTTTTCTACAGATTTTATGTTAGAAGTGAGTTACTTTAATCCAAGAGTCAATTTAATGTATAAGCCCTTTGAGTATATTATGTATTGTTTATATATATAACATTGATAATATTTTGTAAGATACTGTTCCCAATTAATGTTTAATTTACAAAATCGTCCCGATTTTGGCGGGCAGTATGTTCAAACTTTGTACTTTGTTTATCAGCTGTGTGCAGTAACTACTGCAATGCGACACGGGCGGATGACGTCACGTGCTTATCAAACGCTGCCGGCGGTCAGACAAGTTAGTTTAGTTTCTAACCAGGCTCCGAGCTGTACTCTCGTTAAACAATCTCTCTTCCAGCCGCGGCTTCTGGATCATTCTTAATTATGTATCGTACTTATTAATTTAATCAGACTACCTGCGTCCATTTACAATGGACTGCGACTTTTTTCAAAACTAATTTATGGGCGTTATGGCCTCCAATACATCCGCACGTGTCGACATGGTCTATACATCTTAACATTTCAATAAACGCATGTCAAATAACAGTATTACAGTCCACTTCTTTTCGTACAAAAAATCCAGCCTTTCCTACATAGCGTTCTTGGAACAACTCGAGATTATCAAGAGCTTCCAAGCCGCATCAATAAGGAATAGAATTTAATCCATACAACACAAAAATATGAAAATGTAATTAGTACAGATACAAATAATAACGAATGGAATGACAAAGGAAGAAAATTAACTTCTTTTGGAAATAACTAATACTAGGCCTAAAAGGGTAATCAACTCAGACTAAAAAGTAAGTTAATCAATATTGAAGTGTTATAACAACAAAATTATTAACAACAAATAATAATCATGGAGTGATTAATATTATTTCATGGAAATATTATCAAAAAAACACTTGTAAACCATTTAAATACTAAATTTGTACAAAATATGAGGCCTACCATAAATATCAAAAATTGTAAATTTTAGGCTTACATGAACTTAAAACGGACACAGCTATATATCAAATTATGTAAAATTAACTTAAGAATATTGCTGAATAGTTAGATTTTTGTAAAATTAATAAATAATTGAGTTACAGCAATAAATAGGAAAACTTGTTATGTACATTTAAAAGTTGAACCAAATCTAAGACATGTACTTTTATAAAAGGACAATGGGAAGAGGAAAAAGACATTTCATAAATTACCCCAAAACGACGACTTTCAGTCATCAGTCTATTGTTAATCGTTAATGTGAACAGTTGAGAAATTACTGACAGAAGACCGAAAAAGTATAATTTAGTGCAAAAACTATGAGTGTAGCCTCGAAGAGTGTAACAGAGGTTAACTAAGTAAATATAACTACAACAGATAATAATTAACACCTAACTAGTCCAGAACAACGGCAAGAACATTATCTGACACGAGCACAAGAAATCAACTGCCATTTTGAAAGAATTCTACACCATATTAGCAGAACACGAATACAACACATTTGAACACCGAACACTTCACCAGTAACCCATCACAAAACGACATCGCAAAAGAAGGAAGAACACTCCACACTATATTCCAGGACAACTACAACTTCGCAGAGAAAGGAATTCTCATTTATTTCCTAGGGAGAAGATCAACCAGTATCAGCAGTGCATAGCAGAGAAGTCGAGGTGACGGCGGCCATACTTAATTTCTGAACGAGCACAAGACACCGCCGCCTTGAAGCCAGTGACGTCATTCGACGAATGGTTCGATTTTACCTTTAATAATTGACAATTTACATAATAATATTGTTTTCAGCCATAATAATTTATTTTAAAAATAGCTGTAAGAATTGTATCTTGTTCCTTGCCCTCTCTGACCATTTCGACAATTAAAAGAATCCTAATTAATTAATTTTGTAAACATATATTTTGTCAATTTTGTTCGCTACCGACTTGAGCAAATATCAACCAATGCCTGGTCCACGCGCAGCCAGAATGGCGCATAATTTCAAATGTTAATAAATGATAAACAAAATGATTATTAACGATCGTACCTCACCTGGCGAAATTGATGAGATATTGAAGAGATTTCACGGAACGAAGTTCATTACTACGTGGGATACCATGTGCGGGTATTGGCAGGTGGAGTTGCACCCAGCAAGCCGGCAATACATGGCGTTCATCTTCGAAGGGCGCAACTATCAGTTTAAGAGGTTGCCCTTCGGGTTGGTGAACTCAGTAGCTGTTTTTGTCACCTGTATGGATCATATACTCGGACCAGAAGCGCTCCAATTCACAACTGTCTATGTTGATGATCTCCTAATAACATCAACCAATTGGGAAGAACACTGTTACCGCATGGAGCATGTTTTGAAGAAGCTGGCTGAGAATAATGTTACCCTTAAACTAGACAAGTCCAAGCTTATAGCTACAGAAGTGCAATTCTTGGGTTTCCAGTTAAACAGTCAAGGAATAACACCATCAACAGAAAAAGTAGACGCCATACAACGATTCCCTATACCAAAAAACAGAAGGCAACTACAATCATTTTTAGGCCTGTGTAACTACTATAGGAAGTTCCAAAATAATTATTCCGAACTGACGGCCCAATTTCAGTACCAGTTATTGTCCAAGAATAAATGGCGATGGGGTCAAGAACAAGACGAAACCTTCAATCAATTAAGGAGAAGTTCTTAGAAGCAGTGATGCTCAACCATCCAGATTTTAACCGACCCTTCCTTCTAAACTGTGACACTAGTAACATTAGCTTGGGATCAACACTGTACCAAGAAGACGAAAGTGGAAACCATCGTGAGCTTTGCTAGCAGAACCCTTAACCAGTGTGAAAAGAACTACAACGTGACGGAAAAGGAACTGCTAAGTGTAGTCTTTGCCTGTGGGAAGTTTCGGACGTATATCCTCGGATATCCAGTGACCGTTCGAACAGATCACAAATCTATATCATTTCTGAGAAGATGCAAGTTAAGCCATGGTAGATTGACCAGATGGGTACTTGCCCTGCAGGAATACGATATACAGTGAAAGTATGTTCCTGGAATTAAAAATGTAGTAGCCGACGTGTTGTCGAGAGTAAATCTGGAAGAACAAACGTTCGAAGGCGAAAAGGAGAGCATCTTGAAGATCTATAATATTATTAAGCACCGATCCGATCTAGAAAAGATAGTGCAGGACATAAGCAAACACCAGCAGTCCGACCCGAAGTTAAATCACATTAAACTTCGTCTCTCCAGCCAAGATGACACAATAACCAAGTTTTATTGTGTACATAACGAAATATTATTCATCAAAACATCCCTTGATGAAGAGATATGGAAGATCATGATCCCTACTACAATCAAAAAGGATATCATCCTGGACTATCATCTACGATACGGTCACATGGGAGCCATGAAGGTGATCAAGGCAATAGAAGAGAATTGCCATATAAAAAATATAAATAGAAAAACGAGAAACTACCTCAAAACCTGTCTGATATGTCAACTGGTGAAAACCAACAATGAGAGAAAAGAGGGTATGATGATACCAATTACCTCACACGCCAAACTGGCAAAGGTCTTTCTGGACATCTGTGGTCCATTTCCCCGCAGTGGCGGATGCTATCGATACAAATACATTATTATCATGATGGATCATTTCACAAAATTCACAAAACTGTACCCGGTGAACAAAGCCACCACTTTGAAGACTCTAGGAGTAATAACAAAACATTACATTCCAGAGATAGGGAGCCCGGCATCCATAATCACAGACCATGGAACACAATTTAAGGGTAGGAGGTGGAAAAACACTCTAAATACATTGGGCATTAAGACGTACAAGACATCTGTCTACCACCCCAACAGTAATCCAGCGGAGAGGGTACTGCGAGAAGTCGGAAGAATATTACGGACTTATTGCCATAATCAACAAAGGAAGTGGCAAGAATATTTATTAGCTACTGAAGAATTCCTTAATTTGGCATATCACCCCGCTATAGGTACCAAGCCATACACGGCAATGTATCAAAAACCGCATCCAAGATAAATACAAGACATAATAGAATTCCCCATGAGTCAAGAATACAAGTTCAATCGAATCAGGTTCTACAATAAATTGGCACAAGACCAGGAAAGGCGCAAGAACAAGTATCAAAAGGCGATTAAGAAGATAATAAGCTATGAAGTCGGAGAAAAGGTACTACTAAAAAACAGGGAATTACCCAGTACTTTGGAAGGCATTACCAAAAAGTTGTTATTGCTGTATACCGGCCCATACCTGATTATTAAAAACAATAATAACAATACGTATGTATTAAAGGATATCATTTCAAATAAAGTAAGAGGAACTTATAATCAATTATCAATTAAAAAATATATAGAGGAGAGATAAAAATGTTCAAAATTCAAAAAGTAGTAAGGACAACTTACAAGAACTATTCTAAATAATTATTATAGAATAAAAAAGAATTTTGATGAATAAAAAATGTCCAAATTCAAAACATTAGTAAGAACAACTTACACAAAATATTCAAAAAACTATTATGAACGAAAAAAGGATTTTGTTAATTTCAAAATTCAAAATATTAATTTTGCTTACACCAATTATTCGACAAACTATTATGAAGAAACAAAAGGAATTTTGATGAACAAAAATTTCAAAAATCTAAAAAAATAGTAAGTACAACTTACACCAAAATATTTGAAAAAAAAACCCATTATAATGAAAAAAAAAGAACTTTGTTGGAATAAAAATATCTAAAGTTAAAAAATAGTAAGTACAACTCATACAAATGATGAGATATAACTATTAAATATAAAAAGAAATTTTGTAAGAAAGAGATACAAAATTCTAAAAGAGTAAGAACAAATTACACTCATAATTTGAGTGAACTCTTACATAAAAGAATTTTAAGGTAAATGGAGTACAAATGTAAAAACTCCCTCTCAAACTCTCCAGAGACAAAAAACAAAAAGAACAGGTTCCAGTAAACAAAGAGAACAACCAATGTTAAACAATTGGATAATTTAATGTTACCAGAACAATATATTAATAAATGTTAAAAGTGTCAGAAGAAGGAATGTAACAAATCCTCATAAAAACCAGTGTTAATAAAGAAAAAAAACCCTCAATAAACTATCACAGCTATAAAAAACCATACTATAGTTTGTATGATAATAGTGACTATGCTAACAATGACCACTATTATAAATTATGTAATAGACAATTTAAGACAAAAATGATACAGAATTTCAAATGAAAAAGAGAGAAGAAACCAGAATATCATATAATTTGATCAAAACAACTTGACCAAACTCACAAAGAAAATAATTTGATAAAGATGGAACCATGAAGAAAGACCAACTAAGTAGAGACCAAATATTAAGACCAGAACCCAAAAACCCTGGTACTATTAATGATAATATTGTTGTAATAACCACTGTTATAGTGATAAGTGATAAAGAATTAATTAATGTTATGCCATGAGCAATAAAATAACTCATTGGATACCAAATGGTAGAGAAAAAATCTATATAAATGCTAATTACTATGTAAACAAGAAAAGAAGATGAAATGATGAAACGATGAAATGTATATTATACCACATACCTAAACCACATAATATGGAATAAGCTTTAATAGAAAAGAAGAGTCAAGTGTATAAAAGTATTAATTGATATAAAGTATTATGAAGTGAAGAATCCAAGGATGTTTATTTTAGTCAAAAGAGACTACTTTTACTGATTATTTATTTTTATGACTGGATGTAGAAAATGCCACCAGTCTTATATTTTGAGCAGAGATGATAATACCTCTGGGCTCAATTAATTGAAGTATTGGACAGCAGGGATTGAAGCCAAAAGTGCCACTCTGAACTGTTCCAATTCATTATGTTAGGGAATGTTAGGGAGTAAACATACTGGTGAGGAAGCACCAAATAAGAAAGGATATAAAATGATAATGTTATACACAAGATTGATGATTACTTATTAATGAAAAAAGGAAACTAATGAAGGAAATACACATCATCTGAGAGAAAGCAACGGTGGAAAAAGAAGGTATATAAAGTGGAAACATGTAATCACAAAGAAAATATAGTAAATAAAATGAATTAGTAGTAATTATTTCATCCATACTAAGAGTATGATCTGAACTAATCACTTTTACAGGAGAGCATATGTAGCATAACAAAATTATCACATTAAAATTTTAACTTAATGCAACATAAATAAAGAAGAAAATGTCCATATTGAGTGAGAATAATAAATTGGTTAAAGATTAAACTAAAGAAACTGTACATATATTTTGTCTATTTTGTTCGCTACCGACTTGAGCGAACTATCAACCAATGCCTGGTCCACGCGCAGCCAGAATGGCGCATAATTACAAATGTTAATAAATGAACATAATTATTCAGTTATAAGTGTTTGTATTTATTTGTATAGTAAATGCTAGTTATTCTTTTCTTCTAAAAATAATTTAGAGTGATAAAATAAATATTTGAGAAGAAGAAGAGCAAATTCAGAAGAGAGAATTAACAGATCTAACTACACAATTAAATTATTAATAGAAACAAATAGTTTCGAACCACAAATTCATACCTATTTAATTGGAAGTAATTAAAGCACATACAATTAATTAATTATTTATTAATTTAATTGAATTAATTAATTAAACAAAGAAAAAGTAAAATTTTATAACTTTCAAAAATTTTGTATTATCAACAAATCACACTTTATTATCATACATTATTTATATTTAATTTATTATTTGTAATTGGGATTAATTACCAATTGGTGAATCCAAAGTGGAGCTTTAGCATCGGCGAGCTCAACACCGTGATTCAGGCAACACAGTTATTAGCATCACAATTACTATCTTTATATCTTTATTTTATTTTATATATTTGTAATAGTTTTATTACAAATTTTTGTAATATAATTACAAATGTGATACTGATTGAAAGATATAAAGATAGAAATTGTGATGCTAATAAATGTTGTCTGAATCTCGGTGTTGAACTCGCCGATGATACAGCTCCACTTTAGATTCACCAATTGGTAATTATTCCCAATTACAAAGAATAAATTAAATATAAATAATGTATGATAATAAAGTGTGATTTGTTGATAATAAAAATTTTTTGTAAGTTATAAAATTTTACTTATATATTTTTTGTTTAATTAATTAATTCAATTAAATTAATAAATAATTAATTGATTGTACGTGTTTTAATTACTTCCAATTAAATAGGTATGAATTTGTGGTTCGAAACTATTTGTTTCTATTAATAATTTAATTGTGTAGTTAGATCTGTTAATTCTCTCTTCTGACTTTGCTCTTCTTCTTCTTCTCAAATATTTATTTTATCACTCTAAATTATTTTTAGAAGAAAAGAATAACTAGCATTTACTATACAAATAAATACAAACTCTTATAACTGAATAATTGTTCATTTATTAACATTTGAAATTATGCGCCACTCTGGCTGCGCGTGGACCAGGCATTGGTTGATATTTGCTCAAGTCGGTAGCGAACAAAATTGACAAAATATATGTTTACAAAATTAATTAATTAGGATTCTTATAATTGTTGAAATGGTCAGAGAGGGCAAGGAACAAGATACAATTCTTACAGCTATTTTTAAAATAAATTATTATGGCTGAAAAACCAATATTATTATGTAAATTGTCAATTATTAAAAGAAAAATCGAACCATTCGTCGAATGACGTCACTGGCTTCAAGAAGGCTGTGTCTTGTGATAGTTCAGAAATTAAGTATGGCCGCCGTCACCTCGACTTCTCTGCTATGCACTGCTGATACTGGTTGATCTTCTCCCTAGGAAATAAATGAGAATTCCTTTCTCTGCGAAGTTGTAGTTGTCCTGGAATATAGTGTGGAGTGTTCTTCCTTCTTTTGCGATGTCGTTTTGTGATGGATTACTGGTGAAGTGTTCGGTGTTCAAATGTGTTGTATTCGTGTTCTGCTAATATGGTGTAAAATTCTTTCAAAATGGCAGTTGACTTCTTGTGCTCGTGTCAGATAATGTTCTTGCCGTTGTTCTGGACTAGTTAGGTGTTAATTATTATCTGTTGTTGTTATATTTACTTAGTTAACCTCTGTTACACTTTTCGAGGCTGCACTCACGGTTTTTGCACTAATTTATACTTTTTTCGGTCTTCTGTCAGTAATTTCTCAACTGTTCATATTAACGATTAACAATAGAATGATGACTGAAAGTCGTCGTTTTGGGGTAATTTATGAAATGTCTTTTCCTCTTCCCACTGTTTTTTTATAAAAGTACATGCCTTAGATTTGGTTCATCCTCTAAATATACATAACAAGTTTTCCTATTTATTGCTGTAACTCAATTATTTATTAATTTTACAAAAATCTAACTATTCAGCAATATTCTTAAGTTAATTTTACATAATTTGATATATAGCTGGGTCTGTTTTAAGTTCATATAAGCCTAAAATTTACAATTTTTGATATTTATGGTAGGCCTCATATTTTGTACAAATTTAGTATTTAAATGGTTTACAAGTGTTTTTCTGATAATATTTCCATGAAATAATATTAATCACTCCGTGATTATTATTTGTTGTTAATAATTTTGTTGTTATAATACTTCAATATTGATTAACTTACTTTTTAGTCTGAGTTGATTACCCTTTTAGGCATAGTATTAATTATTTCCAAAAGAAGTTAATTTTCTTCCTTTGTCATTACATTCGTTATTATTCGTATCTGTACTGATTACATTTTCATAGTTTTGTGTTGTATGGATTAAATTCTACTCCTTATATTATGTAGTTTGATTGAATTTATTTAATTAAGTTTGATTCTCTGATAGATGGTTTTGGTTTACATTACTGGTCTGTTTTTCTAGAGTGGTGTATTAGCTAATCTGCTTTATACTTTTTATATGGTTTACAGTTTTAAATAAAATTATAACATTCCTATTTCCTACATGCCTCTCTGCCTTGACAAACTTGAAAATTAGTTAACATTATTTTGAATACAACAAAACATCTTATTATCTACTATTTTTCATATATCACCTAATTATAACAAAAACATCTTATGCCTACTATATTTAACTGTATCATCCAATGATAACAAAATATCTTATCCTTATTATTTTTAGTTATCTTATTTACTTATAACAAAAATATCTTATCCTTATTATTCTCTAGACATAATTTAATTAGAAAATAAAAAACTCTTATTACTAGTAATACTGTCAGTCATTAACTGTCTTTTGTATTTATGTTTCTTTTGATAACAACTCAACTGTGATTAAAAACATCTTATATCTATTATCACCTTATATCTAATATATTATTTGATTAACAATAAATAACAAACGTCTTATTATTAGGTATACCCTCAATTATGAACTGTCCTTTGGGTATTTTATTGTCCTTCTCACAATTTACTTCACTGTAATTAAAAAAACATTTTATGGATAATAGTATTTCTTATATCTAATTTAAAAAACTCTTATTACTAATAATGTTGTCAGTCCTTAGACTGTCTTTGATTCTTATGGTTTTACTAGTATTATCTACACTCATGGTAGTCCTTTTATATTATTTACACTTCATTGAATATTTTTTCATAGATTTTTTAGCTATGTTTCTCACTATACTCACTGTAGTTTCTAATTTTTGTTGCCTCACTTCACTTTATTGGGTTCTACACTATGGTAGTCTTTTTAGTGGGTTCTACACGATGGTAGTCTCTTTTGGGTTGTTACATATTATACTTATTATATCTAGTTTACAATTCGGTTTTCTTTGGATTGTATCTTGTAACTTGAGTTACTGGGTCTAAATATATTGATTTTAATTTCGTTCAATGGTATGTGTATTCCTTTATTAACATTTTTGGAATAGCTCTTCTTATTTGTAGGCTCTTTTTAGGAATCTTGACATATTTGGTCGTTTCTTCCTTTATGTAAATTTCTTGTCTTGTGGTTTCTCTGCTTCTTGACTTTATAAATTTCTCTTATTAAAATTGTTTTCACCTCTTTACCTCTTTTTTCTTTCCTTTCCTTTTTACTGCTTCCCCAATCTACTGGGTATACTGCTGGTTTATTGGGTTTTTATATATGGTAGGTTATTCGTATATTGACCAATAGTTTTCTTTGTTATTGTTTATTCTTATTAACATTTTATTGACTTAATGTACAGTTTCTTTAGTTTAATCTTTAACCAATTTATTATTCTCACTCACTATGGACATTTTCTTCTTTATTTATGTTGCATTAAGTTAAAATTTTAATGTGATAATTTTGTTATGCTACATATGCTCTCCTGTAAAAGTGATTAGTTCAGATCATACTCTTAGTATGGATGAAATAATTACTACTAATTCATTTTATTTACTATATTTTCTTCGTGATTACATGTTTTCACTTTATATACCTTCTTTTTCCACCGTTGCTTTCTCTCAGATGATGTGTATTTCCTTCATTAGTTTCCTTTTTTCATTAATAAGTAATCATCAATCTTGTGTATAACATTATCATTTTATATCCTTTCTTATTTGGTGCTTCCTCACCAGTATGTTTACTCCCTAACATTCCCTAACATAATGAATTGGAACAGTTCAGAGTGGCACTTTTGGCTTCAATCCCTGCTGTCCAATACTTCAATTAATTGAGCCCAGAGGTATTATCATCTCTGCTCAAAATATAAGACTGATGGCATTTTCTACATCCAGTCATAAAAATAAATAATCAGTAAAAGTAGTCTCTTTTGACTAAAATAAACATCCTTGGATTCTTCACTTCATAATACTTTATATCAATTAATACTTTTATACACTTGACTCTTCTTTTCTATTAAAGCTTATTCCATATTATGTGGTTTAGGTATGTGGTATAATATACATTTCATCATTTCATCTTCTTTTCTTGTTTACATAGTAATTAGCATTTATATAGATTTTTTCTCTACCATTTGGTATCCAATGAGTTATTTTATTGCTCATGGCATAACATAATTAATTCTTTATCACTTATCACTATAACAGTGGTTATTACAACAATATTATCATTAATAGTACCAGGGTTTTTGGGTTCTGGTCTTAATATTTGGTCTCTACTTAGTTGGTCTTTCTTCATGGTTCCATCTTTATCAAATTATTTTCTTTGTGAGTTTGGTCAAGTTGTTTTGATCAAATTATATGATATTCTGGTTTCTTCTCTCTTTTTCATTTGAAATTCTGTATCATTTTTGTCTTAAATTGTCTATTACATAATTTATAATAGTGGTCATTGTTAGCATAGTCACTATTATCATACAAACTATAGTATGGTTTTTTATAGCTGTGATAGTTTATTGAGGGTTTTTTTTCTTTATTAACACTGGTTT
The DNA here is from genome assembly GCA_034769895.1 of Magicicada septendecula. NCBI lineage: Eukaryota > Metazoa > Arthropoda > Insecta > Hemiptera > Cicadidae > Magicicada > Magicicada septendecula. Next base: position 85,616,636 of record CM068370.1, read on the forward strand.
TTATGAGGATTTGTTACATTCCTTCTTCTGACACTTTTAACATTTATTAATATATTGTTCTGGTAACATTAAATTATCCAATTGTTTAACATTGGTTGTTCTCTTTGTTTACTGGAACCTGTTCTTTTTGTTTTGGGTCTTTGGAGAGTTTGAGAGGGATTTTTTACATTTGTACTCCATTTACCTTCAAATTCTTTTATGTAAGAGTTCACTCAAATTATGAGTGTGATTTGTTCTTACTCTTTTAGAATTTTGTATCTCTTTCTTACAAAATCTCTTTTCATATTTAAGAGTTATTTCTCATCATTCGTATGAGTTGTACTTACTATTTTTTAACTTTAGATATTTTTATTCAACTAAATTCTTTCTTATTCATAATAGTTTTTCAAATATTTTGGTGTAAGTTGTACTTATTAATGTTTTTAATTTTGAAATTTTTTATTCATCAAAATTCTTTTTTTTTTCATCACAATGGTTTTTCTAATATTTGGTGTAAGCTGTTCTTACAAATTTTTTGAATTCTGAACATTTTTGTTCATCAAAATTCCTTTTGTTTCTTCATAATAGTTATTCGAATCATTTGGTGTAAGCTGTTCTTACTAATGTTTAGAATTTTGAACATTAACCAAAATTCTTTTTTTTCTTTCATTCATAATGGTTTTTTGAATATTTGGTGTAAGCTGTAATTACTTTTTTTTTTTTTTTTTTTTTTAATAGTTTGTCGAATAATTGGTGTAAGTTGTACTTACTATTTTTTAGAATTTTGAACATTTTGTTCATCAAAATTCCTTTTACTTCCATATTCCTTCAGGAATGGAAGTATGGTGATGGCAAAAAAAAATCGTGTTCGAGATTATTGCGGATTCTGATTGTACTACACTCAAAACATGAAAAAAGTCGTTTTCTGAAAAGTCTCTGTGTGTGTGTCTGTCTGTGTAGATTTTTTTTCTATGGCAAACGATAACTGCCGCAAATTCAAACAGAATCAAATAATTTTTTGCATACAGTCCTGATTTGTAGAGTACTCATGACCTATTGTTTTTGGTGAAGATCGGTTGAGGGAAAGGGGTAGTTTACCTGCAACGGTTTTTTTTATCAAGGGAAATTTTTTTTTTGGCAAACGATAACAGCCGCAAATTCAAACAGAATCAAATAATGTTTCGTATACAGCCCTGAATTGTAGAGTTCTCACGACCTATTGTTTTTGGTGAAGATCGGTTAAGGGAAAGGGGTAGTTTACCTGTAACGTTTTATGTTTTAACAAGGGTATTTCCTATGGCAAACGATAACAGCCGCAAATTCAAACAGAATCAAAAGATTATTTGTATACAGCCCTAAATTGTAGAGTTCTCAAGACCTATTGTTTTTGGTGAAGATCGGTTAAGGGGAAGGGGTAGTTTACCTGCAACGTTTTTTTATCAAGCGTATTTTCTATGGCAAACGATAACAGCCGCAAATTCAAAATATCGGTATGGAGAACCATACATGACTTCCATATTCTAAGATTTATATTTAAAATCATTTTCAGCCAAACAGCCAGGGAAGGAATTTTAACAAAAAAATACTTCTTTCTTGCCAATAACGAAGTACACATATAAAAAATATTATCCCCTCCCCCTTCAACTATAATTTTGATTTATAGAAAATTACCCCCAGCCCGTTCAACTAGCCTCTTCATTTATAGATATTTCATCTACGTTTCTACAGTGGATTATTAAGATCTTATCAGGATACTTTATCAAAATTAAGTACTTTACTCATGTTACAACAAAAAATGTTTCAGGTAAACTGCCCTTTCCCCGTAACCGATCTTCACCAAAATCAACAGTTCTCTATAGCTCAGGCACATATGTAAAAAATTATTTGATTCTGTTTGAATTTACGGCAGTTATGGTTCGTCATATAAAAAATTACACATGTTAAAACATAAAACATGAGATTTATAAAACATATCTAAGATTTATATTTAAAATCATTTTTGAAATAAAATATTTTCATAGAACCTACTAACGCTGGGGAAATCTGAGGAGCCAATCAGAGTTGGGCCTACCTGTCACTCTGCTGAATTTGGTGGAAAGCCCTGTCACTGTCGTCAAAGTATCAGCCTTGACAGGGTCCTCTTTTTCTGCAAAATGGGAGAGGAGGCTTGAGATGGAGTGAGTGACATGGTCCCCACCTCAATGAAGAACCCATTGTTTTATAAAAATATATTTAAATTTTGAAAACTGAAAATTCTTTTCTTGTTGTAAATATTTATATTTTATAATCAAAATGACTATCAAAAAACAAACATTATTTTTTTATAATAAGTACTTACATATGTTTCTTAATATGCTTACTTTTTCTTCAATGTTGATGATCATTTCCAAACATTCTGACAAAATTGTATCTACAGAACAGTTAACATTCCCCAGGTTTCCATTTCTGCTAATTTCTCATTACACCTTCCACTGACGTATTATTAACCATTTCATAAACTATCGTATAATCTTTTCAGATTTTGTGGTACAAAATCTGAAATTTTCAGACTGCCTGGCAACAAAATTATTTTATTTTCAACAATTACCATTGTTTGAAAAAGTTTAAATGAATTTTCAAGTACTTTACTCTTGTTAAAACGTAAAAGGTTGCAGGTAAACTACCCCTTCCCCTTAACTGATCTTCACCAAAATCTAAAGGACTTGAGTACTCTACAATTCACTGGCGTATGCAAAAAATTATTTGATTCTGTTTGAATTTGCGGCAGTTATCGTTTGCCATAGAAAATACGCTTGATAAAAACGTTGCAGGTAAACTACCCCTTCCCCTCAACCGATCTTCACCAAAAACAACAGGTCTTGAGTACTCTACAAATCAGGGCTGTATGCAGAAAATTATTTGATTCTGTTTGAATTTGCGGCTGTTATCGTTTGCCATATAAAATACCCTTGTTAAAAAAACGTTGTAGGTAAACTACCCCTTTCCCTCAACCGATCTTTACCAAAAACAAAAGGTCTTGAGAACTCTACAATTCAGAGCTGTATGCAAAAAATTATTTGATTCTGTTTGAATTTGCGGCAGTTATCGTTTGCCATAGAAAATACGCTTGATAAAAAACGTTGCAGGTAAACTACCCCTTCCCCTCAACCGATCTTCACCAAAAACAATAGGTCTTGAGTACTCTAAAAATCAGGGCTGTATGCAGAAAATTATTTGATTCTGTTTGAATTTGCGGCTGTTATCGTTTGCCATAGAAAATACCCTTGTTAAAAAAACGTTGTAGGTAAACTACCCCTTTCCCTCAACCGATCTTCACCAAAAACAATAGGTCTTGAGAACTCTGCAATTTAGGGCTGTACGCAAATAATCTTTTGATTCTGTTTGAATTTGCGGCTGTTATCTACAGACACACAGACAGACACACACACAGACACTTTTCGGAAAACGACTTTTTTTCATGTTTTGAATGTAGTAGAATCAGAATCTGCAATAACCTCGAACACGATTTTTTTGCCATCACCATACTTCCATTCCTTAAGGAATATGGAAGTAAAAAATTTTCAAGTACTTTACTCTTGTTAAAACGTAAAAGGTTGAAGGAAAACTACCCCTTCCCCTTAACCGATCTTCACCAAAATCGAAAGCCATTGAGACCTCTACAATTCAGGGACGTATGCAAAAAATTATTTGATTCTGTTTGAATTTGCGGCTGTTATCGTTTGCCATATAAAATACCCTTGTTAAAAAAACGTTGTTGGTAAACTACCCCTTTCCCTCAACCGATCTTCACCAAAAACAATAGGTCTTGAGAACTCTGCAATTTAGGGCTGTACGCAAATAATCTTTTGATTCTGTTTGAATTTGCGGCTGTTATCGTTTGCCAAAAAAAAAAATTTCCCTTGATTAAAAAAAACCGTTGCAGGTAAACTACCCCTTTCCCTCAACCGATCTTCACCAAAAACAATAGGTCGCGAGTACTCTACAAATCAGGGCTGTATGCAGAAAATTATTTGATTCTGTTTGAATTTGCGGCAGTTATCGTTTGCCATAGAAAAAAAATCTATAGACACACAGACAGACAGAGACACACACAGACACTTTTCGGAAAACGACTTTTTTTCATGTTTTGAGTGTAGTAGAATCAGAATCTGCAATAATCTCGAACACGATTTTTTTTGCCATCACCATACTTCCATTCCTTAAGGAATATGGAAGTAACAGAATCAAATAATTTTTTGCAAACATCCCTGAATTGTAGAGGACTCTAGGAATTTTGATTTTGGTGAAGATCGGTTAAAGGGAAGGGGTAGTTTACCGGCAACCTTTTACGTTTTAACAAGAGTAAAGTACTTTAAAATTCATTTAAACTTTTTCAAACAATGGTAATTGTTAAAAATAAAATAATTTTGTTGCCAGGCAATAAAATTATAGTTTTTTCATTTATGTATTTTTTCTCAGTTACGTACTGTTTACGTTTCCATTTTATTATTATGACTACCGCAATGAAAAGGCAGGGAAGACACACACACACACACACACACACACACACACACACACAATTCGCGTTATTTCTGGCCTCATTCATGTTTATTTTCTTACATTTGCTCGCTTTTTAAATGGAAAGTGCCGAACTCATACCAACATAACGCATGCAAGCCGAAAAAGTGTCCAGCGTGGATAGCGATTTGCTTCCTGTGGATTGCTGGGCAGTGTAACTGCACGTGTTTACAGAGGAACGATTCATAGACAGACTTTTCGTCTTTAGGGAATGAACCCTCTGCAAGATGCTGAGGGTCCATGAGTGACTTCGGAGCGCTCCTTCTTTCCGCGTGTTTGTTCTGTGAAACGTACACTGTAGATTCACAGCTTTATTCTAAGCAACGCTCAATAGGAAATGTTGAAAATTTTTGTCCACGGTGTACCCTCATACACACTAAACCTGCTCTGATGTTTTAATTACGGACATCATAATATTAAAACTTTCGAAACTTGAGCACTACTTAATGGAGATCAATCATTAACTTATACAAGCCATTAATTTTATGCATATTTTTTATATATATGTGTACAACGTTATCGGCAACAAAGAAGTAGTTTTTGTTAAAATTCCTTCCCGGGATATTTGGCCGTAGTCCAATGTTTTCTACAAAACCAGACGTTTCGGCAATGCCATCGACTTCCATCATCAGTGAAAATCGAGTGCGATAACGTGAGGTGGTATATGTTAGTGACCACAGTACTGTGGTTAAGGCTGAAGCAGTAAGTAGAAAGAAGTAGTTTCTATGGTAATATTTTATTTCGAAAATGATTTTAAATATAAATCTTAGAATATGGAAGTCATGTATGGTTCTCCATACCGATATTTTTATCCTATAATAATTATTTCGAATAGTTCTTGTAAGTTGTCCTTACTACTTACTGAATTTGGACATTTTCGTTCATCAAAATTCTTTTTTTTTCATTTTCATCGTAATGGTTTTGCTAATATTTGGTTGAACATTAACCAAAATTCTTTTTTCATTCATAATAGTTTTTCAAATCATTCGGTGTAAGTTGTACTTACTATTTTTTGAAATTGGACATTTTTTATTCATCAAAATTATTATTTTTTTTCATTTTCATTCATAATGGTTTTTCTAATATTTGGTGTAAGCTGTTCTTACAATTTTTTGCATTTTGATCATTTTTTATTAATCAAAATTCTTTTTTATTCTATAATAATTATTTCGAATAGTTCTTGTAAGTTGTCCTTACTACTTTTGAATTTTGAACATTAACCTAAATTCTTTTTCATTCATAATAGTTTTTTGAATAATCAGTGTAAGTTGTACTTACTATTTTTTGAATTTGGACATTTTTCATCTCTCCTCTATATATTTTTTAATTGATATTTGATTATAAGTTCCTTTTACTTTATTTGAAATGATATCCTTTAATACATACGTATTGTTATTATTGTTTATAATAACCAGGTATGGGCCGGTATACAGCAGTAACAACTTTTTGGTAATGGCTTCCAAAGTACTGGGTAATTCCCTCTTTTTTAGTAGTACCCTTTCGCCGACTTCATAGCTTATTATCTTCTTAATCGCCTTTTGGTACTTGTTCTTGCGCCTTTCCTGGTCTTCTGCCAATTTATTGTAGAACCTGATTCGATTGAACTTGTATTCTTGACTCATGGGGAATTCTATTATGTCTTGTATTTCTCTTGGAGTCGGTTTTTCATACATTGCCGTGTATGGCGTGGTACCTATAGCGGGGTGATGTGCCAAATTAAGGAATTCTTCAGTAGCTAATAAATATTCTTGCCACTTCCTTTGTTGATTATGGCAATAAGTCCGTAATATTCTTCCGACTTCTTGCAGTACCCTCTCCGCTGGATTACTGTTGGGGTGGTAGACAGATGTCTTGTACGTCTTAATGCCCAATGTATTTAGAGTGTTTTTCCACCTCCTACCCTTAAATTGCGTTCCATGGTCTGTGATTATGGATGCTGGGCTCCCTATCTCTGGAATGTAATGATTTGTTATTACTCCTAGAGTCTTCAAAGTGGTGGCTCTGTTCACCGGGTACAGTTTTGTGAATTTTGTGAAGTGATCCATCATGATAATAATGTATTTGTATCGATGGCGTCTGCCACTGCGGGGAAATGGACCACAGATGTCCAGAAAGACCTTTTCCAGTTTGGCTTGTGAGGTAATTGGTATCATCATACCCTCTTTTCTCTCATTGTTGGTTTTCACCAATTGACATATCAGACAGGTTTTGAGGTAGTTTCTCGTTTTTCTATTTATATTTTTTATATGGCAATTCTCTTCTATTGCCTTGATCACCTTCATGGCTCCCATGTGACCGTATTGTAGATGATAGTCCAGGATGATATCCCTTTCGATTGTAGTAGGGATCATGATCTTCCATATCTCTTCATCAAGGGATGTTTTGATGAATAATATTTCGTTATGTACACAATAAAACTTGGTTATTGTGTCATCTTGGCTGGAGAGACGAAGTTTAATGTGGTAATCTACAAATATAATAATTAAGTATAGATATAATAAGAATTATTGTGATACTAATGACTGTTGCCTGAATCTCGGTGTTGAACTCGCCGATGATAAAGCTCCACTTTGGATTCACCAATTGGTAATTAATCCCAATTACAAATAATAAATGAAATATAAATAATGTATGATAATAAAGTGTGATTTGTTGATAATAAAAAATTTTTTCTAGTTATAAAATTTTTGTTTGTTTAATTAATTAATTCAATTACATGAATAAATAATTAATTAATTGTATGTGCTTTAATTACTTCCAATTGAATAGGTAAGAATTTGTGGTTCAAAACTATTTGTTTCTATTAATAATTTAATTGTGTAGTTAGATCTGTTAATTCTCTCTTCTGACTTTGCTCTTCTTCTTCTTCTCAAATATTTATTTGATCACTCTTAATTATTTTTAGAAGAAAAGAATAACTAGCATTTGCTATACAAATAAATACAAACTCTTATAACTGAATAATTATGTTCATTTATTAACATTTGAAATTATGCACCATTCTGGCTGCGCGTGGACCAGGCATTGGTTGATATTTGCTCAAGTCGGTAGCGAACAAAATTGACAAAATATATGTTTACAAGATTAATTAATTAGGATTCTTTTAACTGTCGAAATGGTCAGAGAGGGCAAGGAACAGGATACAATGCTTACAGCTATTTTTAAAGTAAATTATTATGGCTGAAAAAACAATATTATTATGTAAATTGTCAATTATTAAAAGAAAAATCGAACCATTCGTCGAATGATGTCACTGGCTTCGAGAAGGCTGTGTCTTGTGCTCGTTCAGAAATTCAGCATGGCGGCCGTCACCTCGACTTTCTCTGCTATGCACTGCTGATGCTGGTTGATCTTCTCCCTCGGAAATAAATGAGAATTCCTTTCTCTGCGAAGTTGTAGTTGTCCTGGAATATAGTGTGGAGTGTTCTTCCTTCTTCTGCGATGTCGTTTGGTGATGGTTTACTGGTGTAGTGTTCGGTGTTCAAATGTGTTGTATTCGGGTTCTGCTAATATGGTTTAATATTCCTTCAAAATGGCCGTTGATTTCTTGTGCTCGTGTTAAATAATGTTATTGCTGTTGTTCTGGATTAATTAGGTGTTAATTATTATTTGTTGGTGTTATTTTTATTTAGTTAACATCTGTTACACTTTTCGAGGCTGCAGTCATAGTTTTTGCACTAATTTATACTTTTTCGGTCTTCTGTCAGTAATTTCTCAACTGTTCACCTTAACTATTAACAATAGACTGGCGACTGAAAGTCGTCGTTTTGGGGTAATTTATGAAATGTCTTTTTCCTCTTCCCATTGTTTTTTTATAAAAGTACATGCCTTAGATTTGGTTCAACTTCTAAATGTACATAACAGGTTTTCCTGTTTATTGCTGTAACTCAATTATTTATTAATTTTACAAAAATCTAACTATTCAGCAATGTTCTTAAACTAATTTTACATCATTTGATATATAGCTGGGTCTGTTTTAAGTTCATATAAGCCTAAAATTTACAATTTCTGATATTTATGGTAGGCCTCATATTTTATACAAATTTAGTATTTAATTGGTTTACAAGTGTTTTTCTGATAATATTTCCATGAAATAATATTATTCACTCCATAATTATTATTTGTTGTTAATAATTTTGTTGTTATAACACTTCAATATTGATTAATTTACTTTTTAGTCTGAGTTAATTACCATTTTAGGCATAGTATTAGTTATTTCCAAAAGAAGTTAATTTTCTTCCTTTGTCATTCCATTCGTTATTATTTGTATCTGTACTAATTACATTTTCATAGTTTTGTGTTGTATGGATTAAATTCTATTCCTTATATTATGTAGTTTGATTGAATTTATTTAATTAAGTCTGACTCTCTGATAGATGGTTTTGGTTTACATTACTGGTCTGTTTTCCTAGAGTGGTGTATTAGCTAATCTGCTTTGTACTTTTTATATAGTTTACAGTTTTAAATAAAATTATAACATTCCTATTTCCTACTTGCCTCTCTGCCTTGACAAACTTGAAAATTAGTTAACATTATTTTGAATACAACAGAACATCTTATTATCTACTATTTTTCATATATCACCTAATTATAACAAAAACATCATATGCCTACTATTTTTAACTGTATCATTCAATGATAACAAAATATCTTATCCTTATTATTTTTAATTATCTTATTTAGTTATAACAAAAATATCTTATCCTTCTTATTCCCTGGACATAATTTAATTAGAAAATAAAAAACTCTTATTACTAGTAATACTGTCAGTCATTAACTGTCTTTTGTATTTATGTTTCTTTTGATAACAACTCAACTGTGATTAAAAACATCTTATATCTATTATCACCTTATATCTAATATATTATCTGATTAACAATAAATAACAAACATCTTATTATTAGTTATACCCTCAATTATGAACTGTCCTTTGGGTATTTTATTGTCCTTCTCACAATTTACTTAACTATAATTAAAAAACATTTTATGGGTAATAGCATTTCTTATATCTAATTTAAAAAACTCTTTATTACTAATAATGTTGTCAGTCCTTAGACTGTCTTTGATTCTTATGGTTTTACTAGTATTATCTACACTCATGGTAGTCCGTTTATATTATTTACACTTCATTGAATATTTTTTCATAGATTTTTTAGCTATGTTTTTCACTACACTCACTGTAGTTTCTAATTTTTGTTACCTCACTTCACTTTATTGGGTTCTACACTATGGTAGTCTTTTTAGCGGGTTCTACACTATGGTAGTCTCTTTTGGGTTGTTACATATTATATCTAGTTTACAATTCGGTTTTCATTGGATTGCATCTTGTAACTTGAGTTACTGGGTCTAAATATATTGGTTTTAATTTAGTTCAATGGCATGTATTCCTTTATTAACATTTTTGGAATAGCTCTTCTTATTTCTAGGCTCTTTGTAGGAATCTTGACATATTTTGTCCTTTCTTCATTATTATATTAGTAAATTTCTTGTCTTGTGGTTTCTCTGCTTCTTGACTTTATAAATTTCCCTTATTGAAATTGTTTTCACCTCTTTACCTCTTTTTTCTTTTCTTTCCTTTTTACTGCTTCCCCAATCTACTGGGTATACTGCTGGTTTATTGGGTTTTTATATATGGTAGGTTATTCGTATATTGACCAATAGTTTTCTTAGTTATTGTTTATTCTTATTAACATTTTATTGACTTAATGTACAGTTTCTTTAGTTTAATCTTTAACCAATTTATTATTCTCACTCACTATGGACATTTTGTTCTTTATTTATGTTGCATTAAGTTAAAATTTTAATGTGATAATTTTGTTATGCTACAATATATATATATATATATATTGTAACGTTACATAACCCTGCCCAAATATGATAAATAAATAAATATGATAAGATAATCACCAGAGAAAAACCAGTAATCACCCATTTTTAAAAGTTAGAAATGGGGATTATGTATCAAACTATGAGAACCTTTGTACTCTAAAAACACTGTAAACATTGTAAACAATACTAAGTGTAACCATAAAAGTGCAGTGTACAAAGTGGAACATAGAATGATCAGTGAAAGTGTCTAACATTTAAAAAGAGCTTTTCACAAATTTGTGTTGGAGATGAAAGAAGCAGTATGATAGCAATAAACTGTATTACTGTTAACATGTTGTTGTAATTTTGTATTGTGTAGGCCACAAAGGCATTAGAATTAGAATTAATATTTTTCTGTACCATAATTATTTTGTTTAGATGTAAAATAATCCAGGGTTATATATAAAATAATAATAAAGGCCAATTAAAACTGTACTAAAAAGATGGCAGGGAAAATAAAGTAGTATAGAGTAAGGATACCTTGAATGAATTATAAGTAATAAATAAACTCATTTTAAAAAATCATTAAATTATAAAATGCCTGCAGTCAAGCTTAAATAAATCCATGAAGAAAAATCGTTTATGAATTAAAATACATAATAACTAAGATTTGTAAAGGAGTATTTTTAAAGGCAAGAAAAGAAATAATAATATTATATACTAGCCTATTTACCTAAAACGGTACCTAGGGTAGCCAATAAAAAACCATCAACGTCTTGGTTACTAGGAGTAACTAACTAACAGGAAATTGATATTGTTAAATGGTATTCAACGTGATAAGTTGAAACAAATGTAATGTCCTGTAAAAAATTTAGAAAAGTATATCTACTATTCGGAACTAACAATTACAAAATTAATAAATTTAATGAGTGATATCCACTACATCCTAGACATCCTTGGAACAGAATAATTCACGCCAGCAAATTGATGGAAATTGTAAAGTCAGCTATCCACTTTCGAACCTAGTCTACAGAAATTCAACATCATTGGGTGAGATCGCTTCCTTTTAAAATTTAACTAAATTACACCTCAACTATAAATCTAGAACACTAGAAACAGCACCATCTCTTTAAATTCATCTGAAAACAAGGTGAACATAAACTTTATTTTAATTAACCAAAACACAGCAAAACGTGGTCTTGTTAATAACATTCCGGCAGCCATTAAATAGTGTTCGTTTTGTCAGTGAAGAAACGTAGCCTGCTCTCTAGCGGTCCAAAAATCAACTGAATGATACAGATTATACAAATTTTAAAATAATTTTATGTAAGGTTTGATACAGACCCATATGCATTTCTGACTTCCTCAAAGTTCAAAGAACCTTAAATAACCCTGGAAAATTAATTACCTATTTCTTTCTCTTTATTAAAACTGTAATAAAAGATATTTGTTATGTGATATATGTTCGTAAACTTAAGATCGAAGTAACTCTGTGATTTATGAAGTAATCGATTGTCAATTCATGTTTTGGGAGACTATAAGGTCCCGTAAATATTAAATAAATTCAAGGAATGCCTTGCGTTTAAATAATAAACTGTGTATTATTTCTAGTAGACGGTAGTTGGTTACAGGTAATAAGAAAATCGAGAAGAGAAAGGGTATTAGTCCGGACATCAATAAATTATGTACTATTTGAAGTCATTTAACCTCAAATGGGTTTTTGTAAAAGGAGAAAACAGCTGATGCCACGAGCAGAAAAAATTTGAAATACTCGATTGTATACAAAGAGAGTAATTCTCTTTGACTGTCTTTACTCTCTCTCCTACCTATTTCCAAACAACGGTATTGATGTGATACAAACAAATTTAAGAAAATCATTCAATATTCTTTCATAATCACACACACTCGATTTTGAAGGCATATAACACCAAAGATAACAAAATTTTGTAACGAATTTAGACGCGAAAATAGCGGACGGTCGACAGATGTGATTGGAGGAGACGTTACAAATGGCGCTCACCTTAAAGGGCTTGAATTAGGAAGGAATTTCGAGATATACACAAGACAATATAACGAAGAACCTAATTTTTGTCGGCAACTATGAGAAGACAAGAAATGCATAATACCAGAGGCAGGTCAAAGAAGAGGGCAGACGACACGGAGAAGGAAGAAGGTGGACAGGAACAAGAAATAGAAGTAGTCACGGACAGTGAAATGGAACAACCGACGGGTGATAAAGAAGAAACCGAAGTAGTTATAAACACAGAAAAAGAGCAACAGGGGGGGGGACAGAGCGGAAGCCAGCAGAGAACCAAATTGGCAAGAAATAATGAAATTTATGGCTGAAAATTTTGACAAAATAGATGAAAACTCAAGGAAACAAAATGAAACCTTGAGCGAAAAATTTGACAAAATTGATGAAAACTCAAGGAAACAAAATGAAACCTTGAGCGAAAAATTTGACAAAATAAATGAAAGTTTTAGGAAACAGGAGGAGAACTCAAGGAAGCAAAATGAAACCTTGAGGGACAGTTTAAAACAAATTGAGAAAATAAACGAAGAAAATTTAAAACAAATTGAGGGTAAAATGGAGAATTTCAATAAGGAGTTAAGGGAAAATCTCGAGAGTAAAATTGAAAATGTTAACAAAACACTTAGCCAAAGAGTAGATGAATACAAGGAGGAAGCAGAAAAGAAGATAATAGAAACCAACCAAAGATTAGATAAAACCAAAGAAACGATTGAACAAATTAGAACAGGAATAGATGCCCGAATGGATCGAGAGGAACAAAGTAATCAAGTTCGCATAATGGCCAGGAAAATAATGATCAGTTGGACAGTATAAAAAGCAACATAAACAGTAAATTCACCGATTTTAATGAGACGATAGAAAATGTCAAGAACCAGTTTCATAATCAGGGAGAAAAATTAGAAAATTTACAACATCTACAAACAAACCTACAAGGGCAGGTAGATAGAATGGGTTTAAGATCTACATGCAACGCTCAACATACTATCCAAGATAGTAGAGAAAGTATAAACTTTAGAGATTATCGAAGAAACCCACTCGAATTTTTAGGAAGAGTGGATGAAATTTTAAACCGGTCAAAAGAGAACCGATGGAACATGATCAAAGGCACACTAGATGAGTGTTTCAAAAACATCAATGACAATTGGTGGACTGTAATTCGAAACGAGGTGTGTGATTATGAAAATTTTAAAAGGTTGTTCAAGCTGAAGTACTGGTCTGAATCAGTGCAAAATATTATTCGAGACGATATATGTCATGGGTATGACAGCAGTAAAGGACAGACACCTACTGCTTATTTTTTGGGAAAGGTATGTGTAGCGAAGTATTTAGACCCGAAGATCCCAGAGGAGTGTTTGGTAACTAAGATAGCATATCGTTTTGAGGAAAAGATTATCAGTGCTCGATTAAGTGGTCAAATAAAGACAATCGGCGGTATGGAAACACTCTTAGAGAACTATGAGCAAGAATCATATTACAGGAGGAGTCGACGGAGATCAGGAAATACAGAGGATCGGAGAAACGAACAACCCAGAGACACTCGACCAAGAGTAAACTATGCAAGGGCCAGCAATAATTACTATAATAACCGTTATCGAGGAAGATGGCAAAATTATAATAACCGAAATTATCAAAACAATTCATATCAAAGAGAAGAAGGTCCGCAAAGAAATAGGAGCGAAGAACAACCAAGATTTAGAACCAGCGAGGAAGAGAGAAGGCAGTCAAACGAACCTCAACATAGTGAGAATGTTGAACAATCTAATAATAATGACGGAAGTCGGGGAAACGGGTACCAGCAGTGAGAAGAAGGGACAGCTCGTCACTGCTAGAGACAACCGGGCACAGAATTTACCACAGTCCTAATAATAAATTAAAGAAACCAATAACAATTATCAGAAACCATTATTTAAAAAATATACAGGCGGAATTAATGGAAGAAAGAGCAATTAAAGGGACACCACAAAACAATGATATAGTTTATATACGAATAAAATTAAATGGAGCATTAGCAGAAGCTATGATCGATACAGGAGCAAATGTTTCAATTATTGATCAATTAGAGCTTGACCGGATTACTGAATTAACTATTGAGAGAATACCTACATTACCAATTAACAATTTAACAATTATTGGCGCCACCGGGAAATAGAATAAAACAATTAGAAAACAAGTATCTCTGAATGTTACTAACAGTGGGATAGGAATACCTATGGGATTTTTAGTAGCCAAAGGGCTACCTTTTAGGATATTAATAGGGTGTGATATGCTACGGCGACACACTGCAGTTAAAAATCTGGCCAGTGGTAAAGTAACACTGAGTGCAGAAGAAGGTGAGTTATCGGCTGAGATAATTGGTAGCCAAAGTGCCCCTCAGTGTCTGAGCTCATTCTATATTAGGGAGAATAATAAGTTAACCATAGGTAAAAATACTAAAGTAACAGAGTCAGAGATGTGGCAAGGGAAGATAGAAGAGATCATAGAGTTTCAAGATAGGCAGGCCCAGGAAACAATCAGTGTAGAAGAAAAGCATCAATTTATAAAAATTTATAATAAATATAGAACAGTATTCTCGGATTCACCCGGAAAAGCTAAAAACTTCCTGTGTGAGTTAAAGTTCAAAGAAAATGTCAATTTTAATAAAAGGTCATATCCCATCACTCAAGCTTTGAAAGAAGCAGCAAGAAAAGAAATTCAAAGGATGATAATGGAAGATATAATTGAAAGAAGCAATTCTCCGTATACCAGCCCATTGGTAGCTATACCAAAGAAAGATGGTCAAGTAAGATTATGCCTCGATGCTCGGGAGCTGAATAAAATGCTCAATAACGACCGCACGTCTCCAGGTGAGATTGATGAAATAATGAAAAAATTTTATGGATGTAAGTACATGAGTACTTGGGATGCAGTCTGTGGATATTGGCAGATAGAGTTGCACCCTAACAGTAGACAATATGTCGCTTTTATATTTGAAGGACGAAATTATCATTTCAAACGGTTACCTTTTGGATTGGTAAATTCTGTGGCCGTGTTCATTCAATGTATGGACCAAATTCTGGGTAAAGAAGTTTTAGACTTCACAACGGTATATGTCGATGACATACTAATTACTTCTTGTACATGGAAGGAACATTGTAATAGAGTGGAAACAGTGTTAAATAAGCTGTTACAACATAATATAACATTGAAATTAGATAAATCAAAATTTATCACACATGAATTACCATTTTTAGGATTCATTCTGTCGGCTACTGGAATAAAACCATCTCGTGAGAAAGTAAAGGCTATCCAAGATTTTCCGAAACCAAAAAATTTAAAACAATTAAAATCTTTTTTGGGGATATTGTAGCGTGACAGATAATCCACTAATAATTAATTCAGATAAGATCATAAAAATAATTAAATTACATATACTCAAAGAATGTCAAATGAAATTAAATTACTCTTCAAAGGAAAACACCACTATAAAAGAAAAACAATAATTAAATAATAAAAATGCAACCATAAAATTCAAAGAAAATAAATTAAAGGAAACTCATATTAAAAAATCAGGAGATTACCCAGGAGATTAGGAGCAGGTGATAAAGAAAATACCCCAAACAGAAGAAGAAAGAAGAGTAGAGTTAGTATCAGGTGATAAAGAAGATACTCCAAACCCGAGAAGGAAGAAGAAATTTAGAAACAGATAATAAAGAAGATACCCTGAACCAACCATCGGACAAAATAACACTAAGTACCTTGGTTTACCCAAGAAGAAACCAAAGAAGGAAGACGAGAAGAAAGGAAGATATAGGATGGAAGAACCACAATAAAAACCTATTATTAACTACCATTAACCCCAAACCAAATGTTAATACCATTAAAGAAAGTATAACACCCCAAAACCTTATGAAATTGTAAATAATTATAGACAAAAGTATTGAGTAGTATGATAAGAAGTGCACCAACTAAAGTTATTATATGATAAAAAATAAACAAATCTTCACAGTCCATTATGACTAAAGGTCTGGTCTGAGAATAATAAAACTCAAATATAAGTCATAACCAACAGTGAATGTGTACCAGTGGAAGTGTTTTTAAATGTAATAAACTTCAAGTTGTAGTGTAACTATAACTTAAACAAGGTGCTATAAAATAACTTTTATATTTTACAATTAACAGGTAATGAAATATTAAAATGAAAAATATTTCCAATATTTCATAAATAAGGTCACTTTGTTATCTCAAGACATTCATAGTAATGCCAATAATGAAGAAAGTATGTGGGAAATGTTTACTGTACAAGGGGATTTTAGATAATAATACAATATAATCAGAAAGGACTGAAAATAGATTAAGTTTTAATAAAATTAAGAAATTTAAATGGCTAATAATGTTCAAAGCCATGAACTCCATTTTAAAAGGGTTCAAATAGAATAAGGTCTATATTTAGAGTAAGATGTCTAGTTATATAACAGCATGCATACAAATTAAAATGTTTAGGTATGGATGCTGCATTAATTAATAAAATGTTTTAAATGTATGTTCAAAATAGTTCCAGCAAACATGTCTAACTTTGAAGACTGCTAACTAATGTCAAATATTATTTTTTGTAACTGTAGCATGAATTAGATGCTACACATATCAATATTTATGTAAACAATTTTATTTCATGTTATGTTAACTTTTAAAAGTCAGAGGAGGTGTAGAATTAATTTTATTTGAAAAAACCATATATGTAAAATACTAAACTCTAGGCCAAATAATGAATTCACAAAAATACATATAAACTAGTTAATTCACCAAGGAACCATGTAAACTAACAAGATTTATGTAAGGTGGATCAATACCTAACTACTGTAAACGATCCTATGATTTAAAAGAGTAATATAGAAAAATGTCTTAAATTATTAAAAATTTTCGAAATGTTAAAAAATAACTATTTCAGAGGAGAAATAGTAAATTAATAAATTATCACTAAAAGACAGTTCAAATGTATATAATAAATTTATAAGGAATTAAGGAAAGCGAAAGATTTGTGACCATCTGAAATTTATTATAATTATATTTAGAACACCTAAAATGGCAGAAATTGTGTACAAGAACGGAAACAGGTTTTTGGGCCTAGATTTCCAAAAAGACAGAAATATGGTAATTTTAACAAAAATCTCAACAAATATGGACTATGACATATCAAATTAAACAGAATGAGATAAATAAACCAATTATGTGGTTAATAGTTCATGAAAGTGAACAATAAACTAAAAATATTCCATATATAATGTACCATATAATTATGTACATAGGAAATGAAAATTATTTTAACAATACTTTTCCAATATTAACTTGGCAAGATATTTCCTAAGACGAAGGAAGTAAGTTAGTTCTTTGTTAACATTCAAACGTTAACGGTTGATGATCAGTCGCGTTCTAAAACCGTATAACGGAGTGTAATGGAGTAAAGGTTGAATATTAAGTGAAAACGAGAGTTACCTAAATCGACACTTTTTGACTTTATATCAGTGAAATACTATACTACAATAGTGAAAACAAACAATACCAGTGAATTAAACCGTTAAAACAACCTAACATTAATAATTCACTCCGTAACAACTTTTAGATTTCTCATCATAACCAGCAAACACAGAATACATATAAAATAAGACAATTAACACCAGTGAACACTGAACACTTATCCAGGATACCTCAAACAACATAATAGACAGTATACACTATTACGGAGATCCATAAAACAGTTTTAAAGGTGAATTTATTGTCAGAATTTCCAACGACCATTTATGCGTTAACCTCATCAATTCAGCTAGCCGCCATTGTGAATTTCCCGTGATGCAAATTACCAACCAGCACGAGAACATCTAGACACCTATTGGGTATAAATTGTATACTACAAAACATTATATATTATTAACAGATTGTCATTTTTACTTATTAAGACTTATATTTTTGTACATGTTATACTTTCTAGGCCTACCCTTCTCTGACTATATAAATATAATCATTATAAGAACCTTTACCATATTTTATATAAAAATAACCTGTAATCGCAAATCGATATCCCTGTGACAGAGTCGAACAATTGCTCAACATTGATTTTAAATCGATTTTTAAGAATTATTGTTATTAAATCAAATTATTTCAATTATCTGGATTATACAATTATTTCACATTTTAATTTAAGGGTTTAATTAACTACAGGACTTACTGGAAGATGATAAATTTTAACTAAAAGTGAGATACTGGAGCAGCGCTGAAAATCATCAATCGATTGCTGCAAGGAGATAATCTGATTAACTCCAGATTTAGTTAAGATCAACCAGAAGTGTAGAATTTAACCAAACTAAACTCACAGCATTTTAAAATTATAAACAAAACATAGAACCAGGATTAATTCTAAATTATAACCATAACAAACAAAATATCGGTATGGAGAACCATACATGACTTCCATATTCTAAGATTTATATTTAAAATCATTTTCGAAATGAAATATTACCATAGAAACTACTTCTTTCTACTTACTGCTTCAGCCTTAACCACAGTACTGTGGTCACTAACGTATACCACCTCACGTTATCGCACTCGATTTTCACTGATGATGGAAGTCGATGGCATTGCCGAAACGTCTGGTTTTGTAGAAAACATTGGACTACGGCCAAATATCCCGGGAAGGAATTTTAACAAAAACTACTTCTTTGTTGCCGATAACGTTGTACACATATATATAAAATATATGCATAAAATTAATGGCTTGTATAAGTTAATGATTGATCTCCATTAAGTAGTGCTCAAGTTTCCAAAGTTTTAATATTACGATGTCCGTAATTAAAACATCAGAGCAGGTTTAGTGTGAATGAGGGTACACTGTGGACAAAAAATTTCAACATTTCCTATTGAGCGTTGCTTAGAGTAAAGCTGCGAATCTACAGTGTATGTTTCACAGAACAAACACGCGAAAAAGAAGGAGCACTCCGAAGTCACTCATGGACCCTCAGCATCTTGCAGAGGGTTCATTCCCTAAAGACGAAAAGTCTGTCTATGAATCGTTCCTCTGTAAACACGTGCAGTTACATTGCCCAGCGATCCACAGGAAGCAAATTGATGTCCATTTTTTCGGCTTGCACGCGTTATGTTGGTGTGGGTTTCGGCACTTTCCATTTAAAAAGAGTGCAAATGTAAGAAAATAAACATGAGTGAGGCCAGAAATAACGTGAATTGTGTGTGTGTGTGTCTTACCTGCCTTTTTATTGCTGTAGGCATAATAATAAAATGGAAACGTAAACATTACATAACTGAGATATGCTTACCTGCCACGAACGATATATTATTTTATACATGGAGGAGTTCAGTGACATACACACGTACAGAAGAATTATATATATAAAGATATTAACTCATACATAATTTACATTAAAATGAAAAAATTATAATTTTATTGCCTGGCAACAAAATTATTTTATTTTTAACAATTACCATTGTTTCAAAAAGTGTAAATGAATTTTCAAGTACTTTACTGTTGTTAAAACGTAAAACGTTGCAGGTAAACTACCCCTTCCCCTTAACCGATCTTCACCAAAATCGAAAGCCCTTGAGACCTCTACAATTCAGGGACGTATGCAAAACATTATTTGATTCTGTTTGAATTTGCGGCTGTTATCGTTTGCCATAGAAAATACGCTTGATAAAAAAATGTTGCAGGTAAACTACCCCTTCCCCTTAACCGATCTTCACCAAAAACAATAGGTCTTGAGAACTCTACAATTTAGGGCTGTATGCAAATAATCTTTTGATTCTGTTTGAATTTGCAGCTGTTATCGTTTGCCATAGGAAATACCCTTGTTAAAACATAAAACGTTACAGGTAAACTACCCCTTTCCCTTCACCGATCTTCACCAAAAACAATAGGTCTTGAGAACTCTACAATTCAGGGCTGTATGCGAAACATTATTTAATTCTGTTTGAATTTGCGGCTGTTATCGTTTGCCAAAAAAAAAATTCCCTTGATAAAAAAAAACCGTTGCAGGTAAACTACCCCTTTCCCTCAACTGATCTTCACCAAAAACAATAGGTCGTGAGTACTCTACAAATCAGGGCTGTATGCAAAAAATTATTTGATTCTGTTTGAATTTGCGGCAGTTATCGTTTGCCATAGAAAAAAAATCTACACACAGACACAGGCAGACACACAAACAGACACTTTTCGGAAAACGACTTTTTTTCATGTTTTGAGTGTAGTACAATCATAATCTGCAATAATCTCGAACACGATTTTTTTTGCCATCACCATACTTCCATTTCCTTAAGGAATATGGAAGTAACAAATTTTTTTTAGAACAAAATTTTTTTTAAATAAAAAATTTTTTTTTATCTTTTCTTTGTACCGTACGAAGAACATTTATTTGTAACCAGTGCAAACAAGATCTAGTGTTACAATATGCAACTATTATAGGAAATTTCAACAGGGTTATTCAGAAGTAACAGCAAATTTCCAATATTTACTTCGAAGAAAAACAAGTGGAGTGGGAAGAAAATGAAGACAATAATTTTAAAATAATAAGTAAATTCTTGGATAGCATAATGCTACACCACCCAAATTTCGATAAACGTTTTTTAATCAATTGTGATGCCAGCAATATTAGTCTTGGAAGTGAATTATATCAGGAAGATGAGGAAGGCAATCATTGGGTCATCAGTTTTGCAAGCAGGGTACTGAGTAGTTGTGAGCGAAATTATACAGTGACTGAAAAGGAACTCCTGAGTGTTGTGTTTTCGTGTTTAAAATTCCGTACATTTATATTGGGATACCCAGTAACTATAAGGACCGACCATATGTCAATCTCTTTTTTAAAAAACTGTAAGCTTAACCATTGTAGGCTCACCAGATGGGTGTTAATACTTCAAGAATACAATTTAGATTGGGAATATATCCCAGGGAAAAAGAATATAATAGCAGACCGACTGTCACGGGTTAACTTAGAAAAAGGAACATTTGAAGTAGAACAGGAGAGTATTGGGAAAATATATTACATTTCAAATTGAAGAAAGAATTGCAAGATATAATTAGTAAACTAAAAATAGATCAAGAAACGGACACCAAATTAATAAAAATTAGAGACAGGATACTACAAAGGGATCCTATAATAACAAAATTTTTCTGTGTTTATGAAGAAATCCTTTTCATCCATCCAACCATTGAGGATCATGTGTGGAAAATGTATGTACCCGAAGCAACTGAAGTAGCCATAATAAAGGACTACCATGAAAGATATGGTCACACGGGACCACTCAAGGTTATTAAAGCTTTATCAGAACATTGTTATATAAAAGCAATAAATAAGCGAGTAAGATTAGTAATGAGAAACTGCAACATATGCCAATTAGTAAAAGTAAATAATTACAAAAGAACTGGGGCTATGATTACAATAACATCCAACGGTAAACTTGAGAAGACCTTCTTAGATGTATATGGACCTTTTCCCAGAAGTGGAGGGAGACATAAATTTAAATATATAATAATTGTTTTCGATCATTATACCAAATATACAAAACTCTATCCAATCAGTAGAGCTACTACAAAGAAAATTTTAGAAGTAATTATTCAAAAATACTTCCCAGAAGTGGGAAAACCTGAAACCATAGTAACGGATCATGGGACACAGTTTAGAGGAAAGAAGTGGAAGGAGGAATTGTTGAAATTGCACATAAGAACATATAAAACGTCAGTATATCACCAGAGTAGTAATCCTGCAGAACGCGTCTTGAGGGAAGTTGGTAGAATTTTGCGGACCTATTGTCACCAAGAACATAGTAAATGGAGCCAGTACCTTGAACCAGCAGAAACCTTCCTTAACTGGGCATACCATGACACTATCGGAACCAAGTAATGATACCATGACCCTTATCAAGTAATGTTTGAAAGACCACCACCCAGAGAAATCGCATCATTAATAAATTTTCCTCCAGGAGAGAGAGTAGAATTCAATAAAATCAAAATGCATAACAGGTTGCTGCATAAAGCTGAACTTCAATATAAAAGGGAAACTGAAAAGAAGAAAAGAATAAACCCATACAAAGTAGGGGATAAGGTGCTAATAAAAAACAGACAATTACCCAGTTCTCTAGAGGGTATTGCAAGGAAATTACTTTTACTTTATACCGGGCCATACCTAGTAACTCAGGTGAAAGGAAATAATACATATGAGATTAAATCAATTAACAATAACAAAATAAAAGGGGTGTATAACCAAGCAGAAATAAAGAAATATTATGAAGATTAATAAAAGAAGGAGAAGATTGAAGAATTAAACGATTATTTTTAAAAAAGTAAATAAAAAATTAATCTGTTCTAGTGGGGGAGCTTTATGTAACGTTACATAACCCCTGCCCAAATATGATAAATAAATAAATATGATAAGATAATCACCAGAGAAAAACCAGTAATCACCCATTTTTAAAAGTCAGAAATGGGGATTATGTATCAAACTATGAGAACCTTTGTACTCTAAAAACACTGTAAACATTGTAAACAATACTAAGTGTAACCATAAAAGTGCAGTGTACAAAGTGGAACATAGAATGATCAGTGAAAGTGTCTAACATTTAAAAAGAGCTTTTCACAAATTTGTGTTGGAGATGAAAGAAGCAGTATGATAGCAATAAACTGTATTACTGTTAACAAGTTGTTGTAATTTTGTATTGTGTAGGCCACAAAGGCATTAGAATTAGAATTAATATTTTTCTGTACCATAATTATTTTGTTTAGATATAAAATAATCCAGGGTTATATATAAAATAATAATAAAGGCCAATTAAAACTATACTAAAAAGATGGCAGGGAAAATAAAGTAGTATAGAGTAAGGATACCTTCAATGAATTATAAGCAATAAATAAACTCATTTTAAAAAATCATTAAATTATAAAATGCCTGCAGTCAAGCTTAAATAAATCCATGAAGAAAAGTCTTTTATAAATTAAAATAAATAATAACTAAGATTTGTAAAGGAGTATTTTTAAAGGCAAGAAAAGAAATAATAATATTATATACTAGCCTATTTACCTAAAACGGTACCTAGGGTAGCCAATAAAAAAACCATCAACTTCTTGGTTACTAGGAGTAACTAACTAACAGGAAATTGAATAATTGTTAAATGGTATTCAACCTGATAAGTTGAAACAAATGTAATGTCCTGTAAAAAATTTAGAAAAATATAACTACTATTCGGAACTAACCATTACAAAATTAATAAATTTAATGAGTGATATCCACTACATCCTAGACATCCTTGGAACAGAATAATTCACGCCAGCAAATTGATGGAAATTGTAAAGTCAGCTATCCGCTTTCGAACCTAGTCTACAGAAATTCAACATCGTTGGGTGAGATCGCTTCCTTTTAAAATTTAACTAAATTACACCTTGAAACTATTTAATTTACTTCAATTATTAATATCTTACCTTAGGATTCTTCTCCAGGATCTTACAGACGAAAACAGCTGCAGAAAGGATTATTTGGGATGAGTGGTACAAATATAAATACACAGTTTATGTTAAAACAAATTGCTTCTGGTTTATTATATAAGGTAATTACTCCGTTTCACTTTGATGTCAATTAAATTTCATATTTCTTTTCTGGTATATTATGTTGTATTAGTAATGCATTGAATTAGTAACAAATAACATAAAATCAAACAAATTAACAAATGAAATCTTTCTTACTTAACTAACCTATGACAAATTATTTATTTTTAAATGAACCCGTACGTAATTTATATCTTTTCCCCTTGCTATTTTCTTTTATAAAAGCCCCTTTCCCTTAGAGATCTCGATTGTTTAGGTTTACATGTAAACTTTTTCTTTTAAAATAAACTATCAACATTCATTTAAAACTGATTTTAATATGCATATTCGGGGTTGTTAGTTACCCGTCCGCCGTGTGTGTCCATGTGGTTTGTTGCACTGTCTCGTGTTGACCGCTTTCTTGGTTCGAGCACACTCACGCAACTGTTTAAACTGAGTTTACTGTGTTTTTAATTACATTTTCACTGCTTTGATTGAACATTTCTATATATGGTAATGCATAGTCGGCCGACGTTAACTTGCTCGAGCACTTAGATGGTTAATTGGCTGGCCATGCGCGGCCATGAGTTGCAGTAGAACTAACTCATTCCTGCCGTTAAGGCCGTGATTCACTAGGGTGAGTCTGGTCACATGATCACCAGTCTGCGCTCCAATTGGTGCTTTAAAAAGGCGCTATAATCTGGACAGCGGGTTTGGCAACATCTTACCGCCTGGTGAAATACATGACCAGGCATCATTTTCTCCGTGATTCACGGCTGCCACAAAACTGTAGGTAGTTGCGTAAGGTGTCCGGCCCGCCTGTGTCTACAGACAAAACACAGACGCATTGTTCTGTAATAAACACTGCATGTGGTTGATGAAATCGAGGTTCCAAAAAGGTGAACGCTGGCTACATAGGGATTACAATTTTTAAAATATTACTTTGAACCTACAATTCTGTACCATTACAATACCCCCCCCCCCAATGAGAGGTTGTATGCCGAAGCATACAAACTCTCATTGCCTAAAACCTAAAAGGATCAGTGAGGATATGGCGCCACAACCCCCCTTAGATTCCTTACTAAAATCATGGGTACTTACCCCCCTAGTCCGGTGACTGTGGCTGTACCCATCCAACCTTACTGGACTTCTCTGCTCGAGATCCCAACACTATAAGATCGGGCAGATACCCGCCACAGTATCACCTGACTCTGAAACATCCAATTAAAAAATTAACAAAAAGGCCTGCCATTACTCCATATCCCCAACTGATTCGTTTCCTCTTATTCGTACTGGTTCATTATTTGCAAAGTACTTTTTCATGTTTATACAAAGTGCTGGTTTTTTTCTTGAATTTGTAATATACATATAGCAATACAAACTTACTGTCTGCTTACATTTATATTGAGTACATAAAGACCATATACCAGTTATATATTGGTAATTTTACTCCCCTAACAAAACATTATTCCCCGCCAAAAGTACAAGTAGATTACATAGAATACAAATGAATCATCATCAACATTAACTCAAACTTCTATTTACCTTTCATTATCTCTTTTACTTTGCTCTTCTGTTAAAACATAATCAGGATACAACATGATAAGCCTTCTAAATAAACATTACCATTTTCACATTGAATTTCAAACAAAACATTACCACCTTATTCACTACGAGTCAAAAATAAATTATTCTAACTTGTTAGATAGTCCATCTGTTAAGATTACTTAATTCAACTTTGATTGAATTATCACACAGATGTAAATTTGTCATCAACATTTTACATGGATTTCCATCACTCTCTAACTGGCCTTCATAAAATACAATGTCCACCTGGCCGTATAAACTTATGATATACTTACAGCTAAATCATGTAACTTCCATACAAATTGAATAATGTTCACAGTACACTATTGCCCCTCCAAAATAACATTGATTCTACAAAATAGCAGTAAATAATAATAATCATAACTAAGAAATACAAGTTATATTCTCAAGCATACCTTATCCTTAACTCCTATATACTTTTCTTTTTTACTACCCCCCTTCAAATCCCTTACCCCTGATACCCGTTACATTTTACTGTGTTCAGCACTAGGCTTCTTAACCATCGCCGGCCTCATCCTAACCGTAAACCACATCTCCCTCATGACCTGTAACTGGGTCACCCCCCATCCACACTCACTATTTCCCCTCCTGGACTGTAGCGCCCAGTTGCTTCCACAAGGACTGATGCGGAAGGGGTGGACATTTTTCTTTTATTCCACCCCATCCTTGCTTTGGCGTTACAATAAAACTTCAGTAACATACTTACTAACAATGATTGATACGCCCCTAATGGACTACCACCCCTATATGGGTGAAAATAGCCGTGTTCCAAAAATTGGTAGATTCCCCCAAAAATAACCCCCCTACTAAATCTAACAAACCACCGGGTTAACAAAACAAAAACAAACCACAAGCCGGTTATAACAAGTAAAATTTATGATTTGTCACAATTAACTACTTTCATGGTCATGATCCGGTGAGGTCATGGCCGCACTTAGGTGGGGAATCTACAATTAAACATAAAACATAGATTGACATTTATAAAGGTTTACATTAACAGTTGTATGCACATCTTATTTTACAAACACTATCTTAGCCCAAATATTCTTGATTATTTTTACCCAAAAATTTTCTTCAGTTTTCAATTTTAAATGAATATCTTAAACATTGCTTTCCTCAATTATTATTTAATTTATCATTACAGTTGAAATCAAATCAAAATAGAGTTAAACGCATCATTAACATTCACACTTTTAAGTTAATCCAAAACCACCTCAAATTAAATTTAGTCTCTTCATATGTTCAAAACAATTTCAATTATTTTAATTACATTATTTAAAAGGAGTCTACTGTAATTTTTTAATCTACACTGATAAATCCCCTCACATAAATTTTGGCTACATTACAACCAAAATACTGAGTTATTTCATTATGTTATTCATAGCAATGACTCTTCAAAATACAACATTCTTATTGTTGTCAACTCCAGCATGACTGGAAACATTAGTCACACAATATACCTGTTTACATCAACAGTGGTATACCAGACTTGTTTTATAAACAGACTCAGTCTCAACATTCCTGATTACAACACCACTAACACTTCCTTCAGTTTTCAATTTAGACAACTCTTTTAGTGTTGACATGTTACTCACTTACTATTTGTTACAATTCATATCAAAATTAATTTTACTTCATTAATAAAATTAACCTTTTTAAATTACTTTAATACCACCTCTACTAAAAACAATTTAGCTTTAATTACATTATTTAAAACTTTTTTAATTTAAACACCCGATTCAAAATAAAATTCATTAGTACCTCCTGTTGATTATTTTATCAAAATAAAATATTATTATTATTATAACATACTACAAACAGTGTTACATAAACTACTGTCTACATTCCAACAATATAGCCTTGACACAATACATTTAACACTACCACATTTATTTACAAATTTTCATCATAATTTTATTGTTTAACACACATCATTACATAAATCAGCCAAGTAATTACCATTGACTCAAATAACTAAATGTTCATACATGAGTTTTCTAACCCCCGTGATCGAAAATTAATCTTATTTTCATATAACATTTTTCGTTCTTGTTTACATACATCTTTTGGTTATCATCTGTGTTGTAACCATACAAATTTGTTTTTTTCATTGTACCTTAATAATAATACATAGGGTTACCCCCATTATTACCTTATCATGAATCATGTCTACATTAGTATTTTTTACCCAGTCTCCATTGGTATTCATTGTTACACCCAGGTGAGTTACATTATTATCACAATTGTCTGCCACTACAAGTACACTACTCCCAACAGGTAGATATTCATCATCAATATAATCATTGTCACTGTTTACTACTGAACAAGGTAAGTCTACATTGCTAATAATATAATAATTTCTCTCAATATTTATTCCCTCTACTAAACCTTTATAATCTCTGCTTAATCTGAATAACTCTATCACTCTATCTCGTTCATAATCACTTTCAATACCACACCATTTCATATTCTCACTCCACACAGAGGACAATACCACTTTATTATTATTATTCCATCTGGACTTACCAGATAAACCACAAAAAATTAAGGGACATTTCGGAGACCATTTGCCTCCCACAAAAACTCTCGAGGAACCTTTGTCCTCCAACAACATTTGTGAAGCCTTTCCTTCACATCTACCACAAGAAAAATTTGCCCTCTGTTTATACTCTGCACTTAAACTATCTCTCCATTTCTCCAACTCATCAGTACTTATTACTACTTAATTACTAACGCCAACTAACTTTCTACTCTCATTAACACCACAACTATTACTCAACATATCACCATTAATTTTATTCAATAATATTTCACTCTTGTTTACATCATCATAACTAACATTATTACTCACCTTGTTTTCAATATTTCTCCCAAGCTTATCTAACTGTTGTATTACTTTCAATATTTCTCCCAAGCTTATCTAACTGTTGTATTACTTTAACATTTATTTCCCCCTTTAATTAATTAAATTTAGCATTCAACTTATTTTGTTCATTGTTTTTTTCATCACTACTGTCAAAACGCTTATTTATTTTATCGAATTGACTTAGTAAAATACTCATCATATCATCATCGAATGTATTACATTTTGCTGAGGTTGGGGTTAATTGAACCCCCGAATCCTCAGTCACATTGCTTTGATCTGTTACATTTACTTCTACTATTTTGTCTTGACCCGCATTCGGAGTCAAATGGACTTCAAAGTTGTTCATAACAGCTGATTCATCAAAATTGGTAATTTCATTTATATCATTTTTGTTATTACTACCTGCCATTTTTAACTTCTTTATGGAATGTTACATGGAAATTTTAATCTTATACGTATTGTAACGGTACATATAACACTACATCCACCAACGTACCGAAAATTAATTTGAAAGCCACTACTGTTAAGAATACATAAAAGGTCAAGAATACCACCATGGATACAGAAGGAGAGAGCATCATATGTTAAACTAAGTGAAGTATCATGAAAAAGAAATTACTAGTAAAAATACCAATAAAGAAGAAAAGAAGACTAAAGACGAGACGACTGACATACCTTACCCAATAGATCAGTGAGAAGAACCACGGAAACAAAAGAAGAAAGAAGAATCAGTGAGAAGAACACAATGAAAACCCAACAAAAGAAGAATGAAGAATCAGTGAGAAGAACACCACGATAACAACCTCAAGAAAGAAGAAAGAAGAAACAATGCGAAGGAGACAAGTGAAAACAACATCATGTATAAAATAAATAAGAGTGAGAAAGAGATCAGTGAAGAAAAGAAGAAAGAAGATATCCAGACCAGACACAAGAAAAAAGGGAAAGAAATTGAAATATAACGAACTAACATAAACCTTTAAAGGAATAATTGTACTAAGAAGAAAGAAGAAATGTTAATTAATTACATGATATAAATCCCTAAGCTGTATGGTAAAGTCAACACTGACCACAACTCATTTGATGAATACATTCCTTGTCCATGTAGTATAAACTGTAATCAATAAGGACTAAGTATTGTAAATAAACAGACACCAAGAAACTGAATAAGAATAGGATAAGTTTATATTAGCTAAATGATGTGTAGACATAAAGAAGAAGACTAGGTTCCAAAATATAAATGACCAATTGTACAGTGGGATTGATGTTAGTAAAAACCCATTAATTAACAATAATTAAGACAATAAAAGAGTAAACCAAAGGTACAATAATAATAACCAATAACCAATGTACAAACATTGAATGAAAGCCAATCAACCAGATTAATGCAGAAATACACAGCCAGCAGCAACACTACTGCTTACCAAACGTGCAACATAGCCTAATCTGGGGAACCAGTTTTCACTAAAACTTAAGAAAAACAAAACCAAAATAATATCAAACCAGAATGTATTGAGCTAGGAAGTAACTAGATGATATAAGGAACGTTTTGTACACAATAGATGATATAATAACCAAATACAAAAGCCATATTAATGTAATCCAATATAACTATATGCTTGTAATAACAAAGATGCATGATGCAACCAAATTGTTATAAACTTATTATACAAAAGTAGTAACTCAACTAACAACTTTAAGTAGGACAGAATACTGTTCAGATGAATAAATTCAACCAAGATAACTATCTAAATAAGCAAAATAACAATAATAACAACAAAACTATAGTAACAACTAGCTGCAAGCAATGTTGACAACTACTAAACCAAGGTGATAACAAATACAAATGCAGAATGAACTGCAGCACATTGATAACAATGTCATTGAGACCATTATAATTATCATTGGAATAACAATAAGAATAATATGTATAGAGTACCAAGCCTACAGTAAGGTAACTCCATGAAGTATAACAAGCCTACTTAACAAACAATAATTAAGGCAATAAACTCATAATGTAGGGAAAAAGAACACTGTCAATAGTGACTAAACCCATTAATGTGTAAATAGTGTAAGAAAACTATTAGTCTCCTTAAAGCCCCACTGTTGGGCTAACCAATTTGTAAGAAAACTAGATTCCTCCCAATTAAAAGGTTTATAAAATATTTAAAAGGTAGTATTTGAAGTTAAAAGTGTGTTTACAATGGAAAGTTAGTTACCAGTTATGATGAATCGCAAAAAAATTATAATTGTCTTAAAAGTACTCCTTTAGATAAAAATAAAATGGTTGCAGTAATGCTGTTTGAACTATAACGTTGCTTAATTCAATAAATAAAACGTACTAGCTGGTTGCTTGATGAAGGTAGCCGTCGTGTTGATTCTGGCAGTGAAACTCCTCCTTGGATGACAGTCATCTAGGTACGTAAAGTCTAGTCACGTCTGGACAATAAGATTAATAAAATACACTTCCACGTACCTGGTCGTGATTCTGGAAGTTCGGAAGTTCACTTTTTTAATAAATTAATAAGCTGCCAAGACGGTTTACAAAACCAGCTCACTGTCTTTACAAGGTTAGGTTACCTTGTTTAATAATGGGCGCCACACAGGTTTATTTCGGGAAAATCCCGTGTAAAACCCATTAATAGAATCAAATAATTATTATTTTTTTAAAAACTGAAATAGTGTTTATTGCCCTTATGGCAATTCAAATTCAACAACGTATGGTTGCAACTAAAAGTTACTCTGATTATTTTAAATGAATTATTTATTTATTTTTTGAAATAAATTAAGTCAAGTTATGCTGCTAATAACTGGGTATTATTTGTACCCTTTATAATGAATTCAAACAAACATAATTAAGAAAATACATTGATATACAGTTGAAATTGGTTCATTCACTTACCCTATTACGCTAGCTCAGAGCATAAACAACAGTTCTGGTTATGTCCAGATAAACTTTACTTTAAACATTAATTTTATTTATATCTCGGGCGTAAATTCTTTGAAACACAAGAAAGAATGCTCATGCCTACACAAAAGTTAATTATTTTATAAAACAATATTGACTAGTAATGCCTTGTTGTTTACTAACAAAAAATCAAACCTATTTAGGTTAGGCGTTCGTCACGCTTGCTTAATTATTCACAAAAGTTATATAGTGAGACCACTTAAGACTAACATCATTCTTAAACAGGATTGACAAATCCACTAAATAAATTCAGACATTGTGTAACACAGAAAATGTTTTGGTGTTATGCGTCAGTACAAAGTTTGTTTACAAAATATATAGGTTAGTGCACTCAGAGTAATGGAATAAATTGTCACGCTGTTACCTCTTTATTTTAATCTTTTCGATTAAAATTTAATTACACTCTCCAGGGATCGGATTGTAATGACCCTGGCTATACACTACACACGCACTTGAACAGAGAATATTGGTCCGCTTCTGACTAAAAAGGACCTTTTTTATAATACTATTTAATTATTTTCTCCTGTTCGATATATCCCGCACTAAATAAAATAATACTTCACTTCGACGCACTGATTCTATGTAAACTGTATTGTAGTTATTGGTTGTTGCCGAAATAATTCAATGGACGCACTATTACATGAAGCTATAAGTTGATAAAAATTTTGATGAGACGAGTGGCACCTGCTTGCTCGTAATGATTGTCAAAAGTGTCTAACGGAAATTAACTGCATTCCATTATATACCCCCAGTTTTGATAAGGCTTAGGCGATTGTTTCATTTAGTAAGCTATTTTCTGATTGGCTTAACCAGACGTTATGAAAATGACGCATTGTTTTCCAACTGTCAATAAAGGTTTTTTTTGCTAAGATGATTGACAGCTGTCGTTGTTGTTGTTATTAATAAACAGATTTTTTACTTTCTATTTACAAATGATGCTAACGCATGTCACGCACTTATTATAGTTGCGATCGTGGTCGTATCGCTATCAAATTAAAGGATATTTTTTACTCTTCAATTTGATATAGTTGACACACTGGTTTATTTACACTTTCACTGACATTTTTTAATAAATAATGTTCAGGTATATGGCTTCACGCTGTCGTCTTCTAACGCCGCCGGCTATGATTCTCTCTTATCAATACATTATTTGTACTGCACATCGCATTTTCACTTAAACGTCTGTGTTGGAATGCTAATATAACCGTCTTTATACTTATTTAGCGAATATAATGATTAAATCTTAACTTATTGATGTAATACATTGCTACGAACTATCCTTACTTCCTAATGACATTTTGGTTTACACTATTTTGCTCTATGCTATTCATTAATAATCGAGTTATTACTTGTATAATATATTAACAATGCTTATTGCTACGTTTGGTATAAAGATTGTTCAGTGTATGTGATTTACACTCGTAGTACTTTCTACTTATCACCTTACTGACAATGGTTCGTTTTAGGCGTTGCCTAGGCATACCGTTTACATCGGATTTATGCCTGAATAATGTTTATTAGTTTACATTTTGGTACCCTGATGAGGTAACTTACTCACATAAGGTTCCCTCTTACAATTATTTTTACTTATCATAAGCACGTTTGAGACTGTAATACAGCTTCAATTTCATATTGTGGCCATAGCTAATCTTAGTCCTAGGCATTTATAGTTACTAGTCATTGTTGATTTATTCTCAGCCAAATACTGTTGCTGATATCATATTATTCGGGTCGTTACTTAATTATTTTTTATTAACATGTGACATTACATTCAAGTTATTCACTGACTCGCTTGACAGCTTAAAGTGAATTTAATTTGTCCATTAGTTTGTGTCAGTTATAGTATTGGTTGTAGTGTCAAGCAGTGTTTTGTTTACTGCTTCTTGTGGCACTTCTTCTTTCTTCTTCGATGGTCCTTCTCTTCTTCGCTACTTTTATCATTATATTATCTACTTACATTACCTTCATGTATTTATTCATTCTATGGGTATATGTCTGGGTTATGTAACACCTGGTCATGTTACAATAGGCCATGTTAGAAATTAGTTAAATGTTAGTATTATTAAAATATAAGAAAAAACAA
This sequence comes from Magicicada septendecula, assembly GCA_034769895.1. Lineage (NCBI taxonomy): Eukaryota > Metazoa > Arthropoda > Insecta > Hemiptera > Cicadidae > Magicicada > Magicicada septendecula. The sequence continues at coordinate 85,650,085 of CM068370.1, forward strand.
ATATGTATAGTCATAGACCTAGGATTGAATCTATGAAAACGGACATAGTATTAATATTAAGGCATAGTTTTAAGGGAAAATTGTACAGTAAGTTAAGAATATGTTATTACCATCGAATATGGAATAAAAACAATGTATTAATAATAATTAATAGCTTGACGGACACTAAGTGTATATACCAAGTGCGATTTCAGCAACCCCGAATCCGAAATATATGATGAGGGGATTCAAAATAATCGTCATAAAAAATTAGAAACAATGAGGGTAATTAAAATGACATCAGTGCAGTTATAAGTAAGATATTGGACTTATAAAAATAATTGTATGATGCTGAGCCCTTGCGCGTGGGTATGTTGACCACAAATTTTTAATCTCAACACCAAAAAGTGACGCGTTTTGTAAGCGTCTGTTTTGACGAAGCCCGCCGAAAATAGACGAATTAAAATATATTGACCAATCAGATCCTATAAAAAATATGAAATGCATCATTCCGACAGAGGAAGCGAGGACAGTCTTTTACCAGCAACGAGACGAACTACATGCACGCCGTTCATCCAGAAAAAACATGTGTTTGACAGCGGCCAGATGTAAACATACGCTAACCTCAAACCATGAGTGGTGGTTATGTCTACTGAAGAAAAATAGTGCAGTATATTTTTAAGTGAAAATAATTCGGAGTACATGTGCATAGGAGTGAGTGTAGTGCAGTTATAAAAGTTTAATTAATTAATTAAAGAATTTTAATTAATTAAAAAATTTACAAAAAGTGTAAACCCTACGAACGACCAGTTACGCAAGTATCAAATACCCACAACTATTATATCATGATGGTATAGTAAAATATATATAACAGAACGCTAATAGCGATTTGAATCAACATCAGTTAATCAATTAAATACCCAATTCCTAAAGGAAGGGAACTCTGTAATACAGATAAACAATGCCAAAATTGAACGCTTTCATTAACGACAATTTTAACCATTTGTATAATCCTAATGTATTAGTATAAGTAAAGACATTGTATAACCAATGAAGGGAGTATGTGCCCTAACCATTAGTAAGATAAGAGTGTTCAATATTTTATTTCAATGATTAATTGAGAGTTACACCAGAGGGTGGCATAAATATATCCAATGAATTACAAATACCTGAGTTATGTATATCCAGTCTAGGAGATGATAATAATCCATGACACTGAATTCTAATAATCATTATCACTTATTAACAAATAATTAATAACTTTTAAACAAACAAGGTTGCACAAACCTATCTTAAATTCAAGTTTAACCATGAACAGTTGTTCATACTTTATATTCTTTCAAATTAATAATCAATGAGATTATATTTTATCTACTTATTATAACCGTAGCAATTTTATTAAATATATGTATTTTGCAGACTCAAAGAACCTACTACTATTATTACTACTAATAATAATAATATTAATAACATTACAAGTTTAATAATACATTATAACCTATTTGTTTACCAACAAAATTATTCGACTAGCCAAATGCAGTCATACCAACCTGAGATTTTTAAATGTTTTAGAGTCCATGTTCGAATTTAACTGTTAACCAAAAGGAAAGTAAATTATATTATTGTACTAAATTTTATTGTTCTAGAATTGAATAAATCATTATTGTCATTTGAACCTTTGAAAGAGTTGGCTTTTATTGTAATCAGTAAATACAGCTTAGTGAGAAAACTGAGACGGTTGGTACCAGACTTGGTATCAGCGAATCATTCAAATGGAATGATTTTTTCCAACCGCACCGACCTATATATATTATTACACAGTATAAATTGTCGTAAATATCATGTTTGTGTATGTTTATGTTAGTGTATAGGCAGGACATTACTGATCATCTCACCACCGGTGATCAACGGAGAGCCAACGGAACTTCAAGTGAATCAATTCTAAGAAGTGAATAAAAAACATTTTCTAAACCAAATAAACTGACAATTAAAACAACGATAAAAAAAGTAAGTAACCGATTTATTCACTACCGGATTCAACAACAGGTTGAATTGAGTGGAATAAATCACTAAACAACAACTTAATAATAAAGTACGAGCTTTGAATAATAATAATAAACAAATTACAAGACCCCATATTAAATAAATAACCCTGAGACTAATAATTTAAAAACGAGAGTCTCGTTTTGTAGCGGGGCAAATTTTGGGTGTTTTTTTATTTTCAACAGTATGGGATAATTACATTTTTATTCATTTCATTTTCGGTCGGGAGCCTTATAAAATATTGCAAAGTAAAACTGTAGTATTGTGCAACGTATTTGTCAGAGTAATAGACCAGAGTTGAGAAACAGCGTTTGGAACAAAGGCGATGCGCAATTTCAGTGGTGTAACACGGCAGAAGAATTTACCTCCACCAAAATTCTAAGAACTCTGTACTTGTGTAAACAGTACACAGACGCAACTGTATCACTACAAATCTGAGTGACGCAGCCAGCCACAAAACCGGATGTCCTGGTACGAACAAAATTCCGCAATGTGCTTTTTGAGCGGCAGGAAGTCATGGCTAAATCCGGTCTTTCCAATGACATCAGCAGAGCCAAGCCCAATATTAAGCTCTGGTCATCCACATATGTCAGCTCCATTCCCTATATAAAATGGTTACACGACAGCAGAGGAGCCCGGAGCGACGAAAGCATAGTGGCAGTGAAACACTGATTCCCGGCAAAAAGTGAAAAGTACCTGTTACATTACAGTGCAGTCTCACAGTTGTATCCACCGGCGCCGGTACAATTAAAGTAGGCTCGCCAACCAAGTTTTACTTTATCAATAGAAAAGGTGTTAATTATGGCCAAAATTTTTATGTGACCACGGTCGACCCAACCGGGAGTAGAGAAAACAGTTTTTTTTTTATAAGGAACAATCAACTTTCATTTAAAATATGAGTGTGTGTAGGAACCGCGTGGCGACGTCTACGTAAGGGTTGGGGGGGGGCTTAATATGAAATGATAAAGGGTTTGTAAATTCAGTATATATGTGTGGATGGCAAAGCTGGGCAGCTTTTGTGTGTATTTGTGTTTTATTTGATATTTGCATTTGTGTCTTGTGAAATAATAAGGTAAGCTGTAGTTCCTAAGTGTTATGTTGGTATTGCACCACTTTGCAGCAATGTATCTCAATGAATTTCAATGAGCTTAAAAACAGCCAAGATTAAATAATAATAAATATAAATTCTCTTCTAAAATGAGTTGTGTCAGTACTTAGCATAACCCATAGACCATGTTTGTATCTAGGTACATGTGAACGAATCCTGGGACCCTGTAAGTTTTCGTAACGGTAAGTAACAATTTAATTTGAGATTTAATTATAATAATAAATGTGATTGATCGGTAAGTCACAGTTGGCGCCACGAAACAGGCACGAATTGAATTAATTACAATTAATTAATTGAATTCCGCATCGACATGGATACAAGCATGTTCTGGGTTAGCTTAGTAACCTAACAGTAGATTAAAAAATTTAAATAATTACTGTTTTTATTTTATTTAATTTAATTAATTATTCTATTTAAGCAATTTATATAATTTAATTTATATCAATAATATAAAATGTCAAATAACGAAAATGACGTAAATAAAATGAGTGTCGAAGTTTTCGACGACTCAAACGTTAGTAACTATGAAACACACTCGACTCCAAGTGTGAGTCAGAGTGAAGCAGAAATAAGTATAACAGATCAAAGTAAAGTAAATGAAGATTCAGGGATTCAAATAACCCCGAAATTAGATAGGGAAAGTAGAATTGATAGTAAAGAAGTCGGCTTCACTGACGGAAATATAGCAGCGCAATCTACCCCGTCGACAACACGAACCAAAGGGTTGTCGATGGACGATCTGTTTAATCTAATGAAAACCATGTCTGAAAATATAAATAGCAATTATAAAGAGCAACAAATTGATTCCAATGTCAAATACAATAAAATGAATGACAAGTTTGACGAGTTAAAAAACGAAATTCAAGAAATTAATAAACGTTGTGAAAATACCAAAGTAGAATTTACCAATAGAGTTAACCAAGTAGAAACCAAGTTAGATGATTCAATGCAAAAGGTAGATGTTAAATTTAATGAAATAAACAGTCAGATAGATAGAGTTGAAAAGCAGATAAATGAGAATAACGAGTATTTAATAAGTTCAATGAATGAGCATAACAATGACATGGAATTTAAAATTAATAAATGTAACATTGAAACTGAATGTAAGTTGAATAGTGTAGTAATGACAGTTGAAAAAATCAGTCAGAACTTTGATGAACACCAAAACAAGGTAGACTATAAAATAAATGAAATTGAAAACAATTATAAGACAGAAATACAAGCAGTAAATGAATCTATCGATGTAATATCAAAAAATAATGTACAGTCTGAATATAGTAATGACAAAAAATTATATTCTCTTGAACAAAATATTAGTAGTATGCGAGATGAATTAAGTTTAGTGAAAAATCAAAATGTAAACAATGTTACTGAGCGCATATTTATGACACGAGATACAAATAATGAAATAGAATTAGAAACTTTCAATGGTGACAATCGTAGAGTACACCCAATGCAATTTTTAAATAGGGTTAGGGAGTTTAATCGGTTTAATAGTAGTAGCTGGGAGGTTAAGTTGCTGAAGATTATCAAATGTTTTAAAGGTAGTGCCGAGATATGGTCGGAAGTACACCATACCGAATGGGATAGTTTTGAGGATTTTGAGATAGCTTTTCGAAACAAATATTGGTCAGAAGAAGACCAAGAAATATTAAGAAGTAAAATAATGGGTAACGGGAATTTTGGTAGGATTAATAACCACCTAACCATATATGTGATGACCATATACAACGAAGCTAAATATCTAGAACCGCCGTTGCCTTTCCGATCATTTGTAAGACATATTAGCAAACACCTGCCCAGAGAAGTGCAAATTACATTAATGACTAGAGAGATTACAAATATAAGCGAGTTAGAAAACATGTTAGATGTATTACAGAATATAGGGGAACGCGACATAGGGCGACGTTCAACCACACCAGTAGTACCACACCATAATAACAATAATAATTTCCATCATAACAGGGGTACACAGAATTTTCATAGAGGAGCGCGGGGAGGAAGTTTCGATAATAGGGGCGAGAGTTGGAGGTGTAGAACATGTGAAATCGACAATTATGCTAATCGAACAAATTGTTTCAGATGTCATCGAAACAGGGAGTGCGCCAGGAACGAGCGAGCAAACCCACCACCCAATCAACAATCAAGAGGAGGAGAATTTCACAGAGGAGCGTCGAGAGGAGGAGGACAATATAACAGAGGGAGAGGGGGAAATCATCCAGCTGTGGCGGGTCCCTCCACGGAAAACTAGGGAGGACAACGGAGAAGCGGGCCGAACCATTGTCTATGGAAAACAGGAGGGTCCAAATAATCAACAGATACCATAATAACGTTATCAAGATGGACATGGCGAAGGAACTGTTAGAAGAAGAGGAGAACAAGGTGGTGGAACGCAGAGCAGGATTAACTGAGGTGACGATTAACCTTGAAGGTAAGAATTATAAAACTTTAATTGATACCGGTAGCGAGATCTCAGTAATTTCTGAAAATGTCATGGGTGAATTAAAAGAGTTAAACAAGAATATACCGTCATTAGTTGCAGGGGTTACAGTAGTGGGGGTAACTGGGGTGAGAAGTAAGAGAATAACCAGACAAGTACAATTAAATATTCTAATAAATGAAGTTGAATTTGAAAACACTTTCCTGGTAGTTAAAGGGTTGAGTTTAGATGTAATCTTGGGAAATGATTTTTTGGAAAGAAACGGAGCAGTCATAGATTTCAATAAACAAATAGTAAAATTTGAGAAGGGGAATAAACCAGTCAGAATAGAGTTTAAGAAAGTAGTAAATGAAAATAAAGTCACGGGAATAAAAATGTTACATAAGCAGATAAGCGATAGAGAGATAGAGACCAGAATAAATATGTCTTGAGAGTGATAGCATAGAGAATGAGGAGGGAGAGATGCATGAGCGTAATGAGAGTTTGTGGGCAAATAGAGCCAATAAATTTTTCAATGAAAATACAGTTGTAGGAAATACTCAACAACAGGAGTTGTGGGCAGTTGTCGAGCAGTACAGAGAGGTGTTTGATGAATCACCAGGGAAAGCGAAGGACTACATCTGCGAGCTGAAAGTTCGGGACCACGCACCATACATGCAGAGAAGCTACCCAGTGCCGTTTTCGAAGAGGAGGGCTGTACAGGAGGAATTAGACCGTATGATGCAAGGAGGCATAATTGAACGCTCAGTATCACCTTATTCAAATCCTTTGGTGGTAGTGATAAAGAAGGATGGCAAGGTAAGGTTATGTTTAGATGCTAGGAAAATTAATCAAATTATTATACCTGACAGGGAATCTCCAGAACCCATAAATGAGATTTTACAAAAGTTTAGCGGAGTCAAATACATGACGTCCTTAGACCTGACCGCTGGATACTGGCAGGTGCCATTAGCAACAGAGAGCAGGAAATACACAGCTTTTCTTTTTAACGGTAAGAATTACCAGTTTAAACGCTTACCTTTTGGATTAAACACCAGTGTTGCCAGTTTTATCAAATGTTTAGATAATATATTACAGCCTAAGGATTTGGATTTTTAACTGTATATGTCGATGATATCTTGATAGCCTCTAGAACGTTCACTGAACATTTAGAACACATAGAATATGTATTAGATAAGCTACAAAGAGGGGGTTTAACAGTGAATTGGGACAAGTCTAAGTTTCTGCAGACAGAGATACACTTTTTAGGATTTATTATTACGCAGGAGGGGATATTAGCCAACCCTGACAAAGTCGAAGCCATAATGCGATTCCCTGAACCTAAAAACATTAAGCAATTACAGAGTTTTTTAGGCCTATGCAATTTCTACAGGAAATTTCAGGAGAACTACGCACACACAACATCCAAACTGAGTGCTGTACTGCAGAAGAATAAACAGTGGAGATGGGGCGATGCGGAACGAGCTGCGTTTAATGAAATTAAGAGAAAGTTTAGTCACATGATCATGATGAATCATCCCGATTTTAATAAGACTTTTTATTTACAGACCGACGCCAGCAATGTAGCGCTAGGTGCCGAGTTATACCAGGAGAGCTGCGACAAGGAACACCTAACGATCGCCTTCGCCAGTAGATCACTGTTATTGGCGGAAAAGAATTACACGACAACTGAGAAGGAACTACTAAGTATTGTGTTCGCCGTGGGTAAATTCCGCACGTACATCCTAGGGAATACCACGATCATCCGGACGGACCACAAGGCACTGTCATTTCTGAATTCATGTAAGCTAACACACAGCCGATTAACCAGGTGGGTATTAGCCTTACAGGAATATAACTTTTCATGGGAGTACATAAAGGGGTCGGATAATAAGGTACCTGATACACTTTCTAGAATAGATGTTATAGACAATAAAACTGGTAGGGACCTCAAAGAAATAGAAATTTTCAGACTAACTAGGGAAGATAGAATTTTTGGTGAGGAATTAAGTGACATTAAAAACTTGCAAAGATCTGATAGCAAACTGGGTAAAATAATTGTTAGTTTAGAAACAGATGTAGAGGGATCTGAATATAATGAGCGATTTCAAATATATCAGGGTGTTTTGTTTAAAAAGGTAGATGGTGGGGAGCGTGATTGGAGGTTAATTATACCTGATGGGTTAATAGATAAAATTGTTTGGGATTGTCATATAAGGTATGGTCATTTTGGTGCGAGGAAGTGTGCGAATGTTTTGAAAGAGTCATGTATATTTAAGAATATGGAGAGGAGAGTGAGAAAAGTGTTGAGAGTGTGTGATTTATGTCAAAAATCGAAAGTAGTGAATTATAGAGTGGAAGGAGAGATGAATTATATAAAAGTAGATAAGCCTTTCGATCTAGTTGCGGTTGATTTATATGGACCATTACCCAGAGGTAGAGGGGGTGTGTTATATGTATTTGTAGTTTTAGATACTTTTTCAAAATTTGTAAAGTTATATAGTATTAAGAGAGCAACTAGTAAGGTACTTAGCGAGAAGATAGTCAAAGATTATATGCTTAATGTGGGAAAGCCGAAAATTATATTATCTGATCATGGTCCACAGTTTATAAGCGGCAAGTGGCGGCAGACGCTTGGATGGGAAGGCATCATACCCAAGCATACGGCAGTGTACCATCCTCAGTCGAATCAAGCAGAACGGGTGATGAGAGAGATTGGTAGGATATTTCGGGCGTACTGTCACGCCAAACACACAGAATGGCCATCCTACGTGAGAAAAGTAGAGGAGTGGCTGAATTGTACCACCCATGAGTCCACGGGATTTACGCCGCATGAGTTGATCAGGGGAACAAGGCCGCCCAGGATATTAGAACAACTTTTCACATACCCACCTGAAGGTCAGATTTTGGACATGAATATGAAAATTAAATTGGCGAACGAGAATTTACTTACTAGAGGAGAGCGACGAAAACAGAAACATGATGCTAAGGGTAAATGGACCAAATACGAGGTAGGTCAGTTAGTGTTAGTAAAAAGACATGATTTGTCCAGTGCTCAAGATAGGGAAATAAAGAAGTTTTTCTTGTTATATGAAGGACCTTATGAAATTGTTGAAATAAAAATGCAGAATGCGTATGTGCTGAGGAACCCAGCGACACAGGAAATAGTAGGTACTCAAAATGCGACGAATTTAAAGTTATATAGGTCACTTTAATTGTTAGGTTTATAAATAAGTTTTTCAAACATTATTGTATGTTTTCAGAAGGGATCCTCCCCCATTTTCGGGCGGCCACGATCTTACCAGTCCTGGCCGTGGAATTCGGAAATCGGAGGCGGGCCATGGTTGGTAGATCTTCCTTCAGGCGGTGAAAGCAACGATGGTCCGGCTCCACCAAAATTGGTACAAACTAGAAATTTAACCACATATTTGAACGGGGAGGGGGACCCCAACAGGTACGTGACTCGACTTAAAAATTTTTTTTTACACTCATGGTGCAGCGGATCGGTGTACCTGTCACGTGCCTGCACTGCCTTAGAGTGTTGTAAATAAAGGAGGCTACACCTAAATACAAGGCAGTGCATGCAAATTCTAGATATTTCAGTGTCACTGGCAAGTACAAAATGAACCATTGGCATTAGTTTGCTTAAACCCGAAATGAAGAGTTTTGCTGAGAGGCAGAGTTGATGAAAATACAGACGGTGGGTATGGAGAAATGAGAGTTAGAGAGAGAAAAGTAGGAAGTAAAGGGGGGAGTAGTTTCACAAAGCAGATCTGTATTTTCATCAAAACTGTGCCTCATAGCAAGACAACCCCGTTTCAGGTGAGTCCATAATCGCCGATTTAGTATTAAAAAAAAAAAAAAATTCCAAAACAATTTTGGATGTGTATAATTAAATTTAAATAAATTTTAGAATTAAGTGACCGAATATAAGTGTAGAGTTTTAGTATCAGTGAGTATGGGAACGTTTTGAAACGATGTGTAACAAAATAAAAACTTGTTGTCAATACAAGAAGTGGGGATGACTTTGGGGGGTAGTTTGGTGCTCAATGAAGTGATAATAACAATGGAGTGTTGAACGGCATTTGTAGAAAGATTAATTTAATTTATTAAGTAATTAGTTAGTTATTAAGTGGCTATTGTGGGGGTGGCCTGTGCTCTCACAAATAGCGAAATGGGTTGGGGGTAGCAGTGAGTGTTACCTCCATCGGAGGCCAAACTGGCGATAAATGTGCGGCACACCTTATCCGTGTAAAGTCAAAAATTTTACACACATTACTAAATAACGTGTCGCACATAATGGTATTGATGAAACAGGCAGTGAAATGAAAGTTTAGATTTCCTCGACTTTTCGGGCGGTTACTGTCTTACCAGCACTAACCGTGGTTTTGGCTAGCGGCCAGCTATGGTCATACCAAGTCCCTTGACCATAGCTGACTTGAAATTGGTATATATTTGAAATTTAATGGGGGGACAATTAGAGGAAATCTCCGGAACTAGGGAACAGCGGCTGCCACTCTGTTCGAGGAGGAACAGCAAGACCGGTGGCAGATCCGTTTTAAGGGTGCATGATTTTATAACAAGAACATGATGATGTTCATTAACTTTAAACTTAACAGCGGAAGCAGAGACACGGAGAGGCAGAACCTGCTCCAAAATATACCGTCTCTGTGGAAGCGAAAGGGCGAGACAGTCCTCCATAATATGAAATAGTGTGTGTGGCTGGGAGGTGACGCAAAGGAGTCACGAATTTAAAATTTTATGACATAAAAGTTTTTGCTTATTCAAGGTTTAATCCAATCAAAAATGCTTGTGCTCTGTCCACATAATTATATGCTCAGACTCGTAATATAAGGTTCATATTATAATTTTAAAGGTATCATTTTATTGTTGTAGGTTAGATATAGTTGTTGATAAAATGTATTTTATTTATGTGTGTATTTTTTTTTCTCTAAGCCAAGAATTAGACGCCTGGCAGGCAATCAACATAACAGAAGTAAGTGTTGATAATGTATTACATGTAATTGTTCAATTTTGAAAGGTATTCATGGTGTTTTAATTATGTTAGGATATCAGCTGATCAGCAATACCATGTCACTGGTATAGTGGTTTGTAAATGTTACAAGTAATTAATGTTTAGTGTACTACAGATATTTTGAAGTAAAGATAAAAGAATATGAGAAATAAAATAACAATAATTTATGCAAATTAATAAAAGATAATTCATGGGTGATAAATATGTTGTGGGACATGTAGACCTGTCCAAATTGAATGAAAAGTTGAATTTGAAATGATGGAGATGAATATAATGTAATGTTGTTTTTGAGTTGATGTGATATAACAGAATTTTGTGGAGTATAGATGCTGACACAGTAGTAATGGAGAATTTATGTAGAGTTTTGAATGATATATATTTATGTTTATAATTAATGAGATTATTTTGTTGAATTTGTAGTAATGTAATGAGATTGAGAATTTTGGGGATGGCAATTTTGTATTAGAGGGTAGTGTATTTGGGGAGTCCGCAACAAGGGTTGGGACGGGATAGGAATAGATTTTAGTGGGGAAGGGGCCGCCTTAGGTAAAGACCGGGCCGCCAAATAAGGGAATTGAGTTTTTTGGGGGTAGGGGAAACACGTATCCTATATACAAAGGGTTAGAGAGTATTTTATATGTAGAGAAGGTGGCGAATTGTGTTAAATGGTAAGTTGGGGTTTAGAGTGTCCTGATTAGTAGAGATTTTGATAGAGATGGGTGTCATGTTACTAAAAGTTGTAGGTGTTGGAGTCAAAGAGAAAGTTCATATATGTATACAGATCTAGTAATACAGTGAATGAGAATGAATAATTTACATCACCCACAGTAGATTAACGTAAGATTGTTAAGCAAAAAGAGAGATTTATAATCAAGATTATACAATTGTTTATTTTTTTTTCAACCAGTGACAGAAGTTTGATAAAATTTGAAAATGATGTAAAGTCAAGAATTGTTTATTTTAAATAATTTCAAGGTCAAATTGATTATTGTAATAATATTTTGTTTGTTTTAAATATTTTGTTTTATTATGTTTTGTATTTCAAGGTAGGATATTACAGATGTTCAAAGTGTTTTCAGAACTCATACATAACATATGTAGGTCAAGGGTTTTGGACTTGACCTAGTTACGATCAGCTGATGAGGTCATACACCTACTAAGCTTGTATAGTAGGAATCCAATTTTAATTTGTTTGTTTGATTAATCAAACCAATATTTGAATCATGTTAATAAATATGTTATTGAAGGAATAAATTTAATAAAATTTTTTAATGAATGAATTTAAATTTTTCTTTGAATTTTAAAATTTTTGAAAATTTTAATGTTTTATTAAAAAAAAAAAAAAAAAAAAAAAACTTGATTTTTCGCCTGCCAGCGAATGAATATGTTAGATAATTATTCTTTTATTATGTGTGCATTAACCATGTTTATTTTATTGTATTGTATTGTATTGTATTGGTAGACTATAAATGGTTCTCATGTTAGAGTAAGGATGTGTTTATATTATTAGAAAGGTCTAGGTTAAGTCATTTGAAACAAAAAATTAGAAAAAACAAGGAAGAGAATTTTTTGATAAAAGATTATTTTTTTTGAATTTTTTAAATTTTTAGTAAATTTTAAAAGAAATTTTATTTTTTTTTTTTATGTGTTATGGTAACATGTAATGTTAGTATGTGTGAGCCCAGTATTTGCTAAAGGCAGCCCAGCTTGCATACAAGAGGGAACACATCGGCTGAGGATCTGGGATAATTTTAGCCAGGGATTGAGGATTTTTGGGGGTAGCATGTTAGAAGGCGAGGCGTGCTATGGTGCGAGTCTGATCGATTTCTCGGTGTTGGGATCTCTTACGGAGAAGTCCAGTGATCTCGTTCAGATGAGTCCATGGTCGCTGAGCCAGGGGGGTCGTGTACCCATGCAGATTATGAATCAGGGGGTTGTTGGCACCAGTTCCTCACCGGTCCTCTTCGGGGTTATCGATGAGATTTCTTCTGTCGCGAACAGCAGAATTCTCATCGAGGGGGTATTGTAGCGGGGCAAATTTTGGGTGTTTTTTTATTTTCAACAGTATGGGATAATTACATTTTTATTCATTTCATTTTCGGTCGGGAGCCTTATAAAATATTGCAAAGTAAAACTGTAGTATTGTGCAACGTATTTGTCAGAGTAATAGACCAGAGTTGAGAAACAGCGTTTGGAACAAAGGCGATGCGCAATTTCAGTGGTGTAACACGGCAGAAGAATTTACCTCCACCAAAATTCTAAGAACTCTGTACTTGTGTAAACAGTACACAGACGCAACTGTATCACTACAAATCTGAGTGACGCAGCCAGCCACAAAACCGGATGTCCTGGTACGAACAAAATTCCGCAATGTGCTTTTTGAGCGGCAGGAAGTCATGGCTAAATCCGGTCTTTCCAATGACATCAGCAGAGCCAAGCCCAATATTAAGCTCTGGTCATCCACATATGTCAGCTCCATTCCCTATATAAAATGGTTACACGACAGCAGAGGAGCCCGGAGCGACGAAAGCATAGTGGCAGTGAAACACTGATTCCCGGCAAAAAGTGAAAAGTACCTGTTACATTACAGTGCAGTCTCACAGTTGTATCCACCGGCGCCGGTACAATTAAAGTAGGCTCGCCAACCAAGTTTTACTTTATCAATAGAAAAGGTGTTAATTATGGCCAAAATTTTTATGTGACCGCGGTCGACCCAACCGGGAGTAGAGAAAACAGTTTTTTTTTTATAAGGAACAATCAACATTCGTTTAACATATGAGTGTGTGTAGGAACCGCGTGGCGACGTCTACGTAAGGGTTGGGGGGGGCTTAATATGAAATGATAAAGGGTTTGTAAATTCAGTATATATGTGTGGATGGCAAAGCTGGGCAGCTTTTGTGTGTATTTGTGTTTTATTTGATATTTGCATTTGTGTCTTGTGAAATAATAAGGTAAGCTGTAGTTCCTAAGTGTTATGTTGGTATTGCACCACTTTGCAGCAATGTATCTCAATGAATTTCAATGAGCTTAAAAACAGCCAAGATTAAATAATAATAAATATAAATTCTCTTCTAAAATGAGTTGTGTCAGTACTTAGCATAACCCATAGACCATGTTTGTATCTAGGTACATGTGAACGAATCCTGGGACCCTGTAAGTTTTCGTAATGGTAAGTAACAATTTAATTTGAGATTTAATTATAATAATAAATGTGATTGATCGGTAAGTCACAGTTTTAATACAGTATTTAGTATTAATTTACTGCTCTACACAATTATAACCCTCTTAAATTGATTATATAAAGCTTCATTAATCGTTTGTATATTTTACAAAAACAAACACCCTCCCTCTCAAATAACCCGTTCTGCAGCCTAATTAGGTCTGATCTGTGTGATTAAAATAAATCACACAAATCGTCCAACTGTTCCGGGCGCCAGTGAAATTATTTAATTTACTTCAATTATTAATATCTTACCTTAGGATTCTTCTCCAGGATCTTACAGACGAAAACAGCTGCAGAAAGGATTATTTGGGATGAGCAGTACAAATATAAATACACAGTTTATGTTAAAACAAATTGCTTCTGGTTTATTATATAACGTAATTACTCTGTTTCACTTTGATGTCAATTAAATTTCATATTTCTTTTCTGGTATATTATGTTGTATTAGTAATGCATTGAATTAGTAACAAATAACATAAAATCAAACAAATTAACAAATGAAATCTTTCTTACTTAACTAACCTATGACAAATTATTTATTTTTAAATGAACCCGTATGTAATTTATATCTTTTCCCCTTGCTATTTTCCTTTATAAAAGCCCCTTTCCCTTAGAGATCTCGATTGTTTAGGTTTACATGTAAACTTTTTCTTTTAAAATAAACTATCAACATTCATTTAAAACTGATTTTAATATGCATATTCGGGGTTGTTAGTTACCAGTCCGCTGTGTGTGTCCATGTGGTTTGTTGCACTGTCTCGTGTTGACCGCTTTTTTGGTTCGAGCGCACTCACGCAACTGTTTATACTGAGTTTACTGTGTTTTTAATTAAATTTTCACAGCTTTGATTGAACATTTCTATATATGGTAATGCATAGTTGGCCGACGTTAACTTGCTCGAGCACTTAGATGGTTAATTGGCTGGCCATGCGCGGCCATGAGTTGCAGTAGAACTAACTCATTCCTGCCGTTAAGGCCGTGATTCACTAGGGTGAGTCTGGTCACATGATCACCAGTCTGCGCTCCAATTGGTGCTTTAAAAAGGCGCTATAATCTGGACAGCGGGTTTGGCAACATCTTACCGCCTGGTGAAATACATGACCAGGCGTCATTTTCTCCGTGATTCACGGCTGCCACAAAACTGTAGGTAGTTGCATAAGGTGTCCGGCCCGCCTGTGTCCACAGACGCATTGTTTTGTAATAAACACTGCATGTGGTTGATGAAATTGAGGTTCCAAAAAGGTGAACGCTGGGTACATAGGGATTACAATTTTTAAAATATTACTTTGAACCTACAATTCTGTACCGTTACAACCTCAACTATAAATCTAGAACACTAGAAACAGCACCATCTCTTTAAATTCATCTGAAAAAAGGTGAACATAAACTTTATTTTAATTAACCAAAAAACAGCAAAACGTGGTCTTGTTAATAACATTCCGGCAGCCATTAAAAAGTGTTCGTTTTGTCAGTGAAGAAACGTAGCCTGCTCTCTAGCGGTCCAAAAATCAACTGAATGATACAGATTATACAAATTTTAAAATAATTTTATGTAAGGTTTGATACAGACCCATATGCATTTCTGACTTCCTCAAAGTTCAAAGAACCTTAAATAACCCTGGGAAATTAATTACTTATTTCTTTCTCTTTATTAAAACTGTAATAAAAGATATTTGTAACGTGATATATGTTCGTAAACTTAAGATCGAAGTAACTCTGTGATTTATGAAGTAATCGATTGTCAATTCATGTTTTGGGAGACTATAATGTCCCGTAAATATTAAATAAATTCAAGGAATGCCTTGTGTTTAAATAATAAACTGTGTATTATTTCTAGTAGACGGTAGTTGGTTACAGGTAATAAGAAAATCGAGAAGAGAAAGGGTATTAGTCCGGACATCAATAAATTACGTACTATTTGAAGTCATTTAACCTTAAATGGGTTTGTAAAAGGAGAAAACAGCTGATGCCATGAGCGGAAAAAATTTGAAATACTCGATTGTATACAAAGAGAGTAATTCTCTTTGACTCTCTTTTCTCTCTCTCCTACCTATTTCCAAACAACGGTATTGATTTGATACAAACAAATTTAAGAAAATCATTCAATATTCTTTCATAATCACACACACTCAATTTTGAAGGCATATAACACCTAAGATAACAAAATTTTGTAACAAATTTAGACGCGAAAATAGCGGACGGTCAACAGACGTGAGCGGAGGAGACGTTACAATATATATAAATATATATATATATATATATATATATATATATATTGTAACATGACAGATATAAGCATAATATTGAATGGCAATTGATCATTAGAATAATGAAGTTATAATGTTTAAATTTGGAAGAAAGCATTAAGTTTAATATAAATAGATTAATTCATTGCAACTGTGGAAAGAAATCATTATTATAAAGAAAATACAAGTTCAAATAAAAGGAGTTACTAGTGATGAGTCATCCAAGACCAGTCTCATAACCAAAGGTTTTCAAGGTATAACCCAGGAAGGTAAAAAAGTAAATAACAAAGCAGTACTGAATATGACCAAACCCACAACGAGGAAGAATAAATAGAAGAGAAACCCTAAAATAAGCCAAGATCAACCAATACAGGTGGTGTATTTCTGAAATAAAGAAGAAGATGGAGAAGATCCCAAGAAACCTGATGGCATCAAGAAGAAGATGGAGAAGATACCAGTCCCAGAAGGCAGGAGAAAAGAAGACTGAAGAAAGAAGAAGAGGGCAGCATCCTGAAGAAGATGTCATGCTCTTATAAAAGACACCCAAATCCCTATATCCCCAAAATAAATATCTAAAAATAAAAGTATAACGAAATAAAAACCACATGTATATAAATTTAAGAGAGAGGAGTGTATAAAGTAAAAGTTTCCTGTGAACTAAGATGAAACAATAATATAGTACCCATGGAACAAATCTCCATTGAAAAAACGCTAACCAATTTATTATGTTAATAAGACTATACGACCATTTAGCATTAACATAATATATAAGTGCAAAGTGAACCAGTGATAGTTTTGGGTATTATAAAAAATGAACCTTGTGTTTCATTCTTGGCAATCACAAACATTGGATGCAATGAAATATGCATTTTTCAATGACTTAAAATATGTACTGTGACAATATGTTGTTCATAAGACATGAATCTGTTTAAAATAACATTTTGTTTTACATGAAAAAAGAAAAACAGAGTTCATAATACCTTTTGAACAATTAATACTATTTATTTGTTAATGACAGGGTACAATTCCCCAAAGACAATGTAGAAGACGGTATAAAAACTGTAGAATCCTACTTATAATAATAGTTAGAAATAAGAATATAAATATAAGGTTTTTTATGTATATAGTACAAGAATGTTTAAAAATGTATTAGATATAAGGCCATTTGTTTGGGTCTGAAACAACTAACATCAGAACTATAAAAATAGTTACCACTTGTAAATAGTAGAGAGTAATTAAGATGTTAGTTAGTAAAAAACCTTTTTTGTAAGCCATATTGCCATGTTTAGAAATAAGGATTGTGTTGCAAAATGTCTGACTTGAAGACAACCATTTATTTAAAAAAAAAAATTCTTTATTTGTTTTAACTATTGTTTGTATTGTAACCAATACTAATTGTTTTTGTATAATTTAAAAACATGTTTAATTTATAATACTATTTGTAAAAGTCAGAGAGGGTATCACACATCATATATTGTTTGTAAATTATTTTGTAAGAAAAATTGTTAAAAAATCATAGGCCAAAAGAATGGAAACCAAACTTCATGAAAACAGAGAAATTGCTCAATTAAATGCAAATAAACAAAAGGGGTTTAGACAAAATAAACTTGAGATCATGCCATATAATTGCACATACCATTTAGAGAGATTTTAATAAATTATATTCAGAATTATGAATAAAAATGAAAATGACTAAACTCAGAAATTTAGACATGGGAGTCATATATTCCAGAATAATGTTTCAGAATACAACTAATTCAATTAACTACCAGAAAATAAGGGAATATGAACCTTTTGATACAATATAGGATTATTAATATTAAATATAACTGATAAAATGGCTGAATTTATATAATGACAGGAAGTAAATTTTGATGTTTTGACTCTTCACAGTATACCAAACTGAAAGTGAAATTACTATTTTTTGGACAGAAAACACTATAAAATGGCATTATTTAATCTGAAAATAACCAGAATGAACTGAAAGATTAATTTAAATCAAATCTAGTGAATAAAATTGACAAATAACCAAAGTTTAGGCATTCATATAGTGAAAATGTAAAAGTGCACACAGGATGTGAAAAATATTTGAACAATGTTAAGGATAATATTATATGGGCTAAGAGTTTAATTGAAACTAAAGGAAACAGTTAGTTAATTATTGGTTGTTGAACGGTTAACATGACATACGTTTGGTAACGTGCATAACCTAACCTATAATAGACATACAAAGCGAGTGTATAGTACGTTATTGTGAAATCGCGAGTGACTTGTAAAATACTTCTAAAACTATCATATTATAACAGAAACAATCAAGTAACACTCCATAACACAGAACAATATAAATCTACTCTGAAAAACACCACGAAACACCAGAAAACTGTATAACACCTTAACCAAATTAGTGTCGGAATTGGGAAAAGTGTTTTGACTTATAATTACACAGACATACTAAATACAACCCAGAATCACTACACCAGTCACTACACAACATTTAACAAGAGATTTGCAGAGACAAGAACAGGAATTTTGCCAGAAAATACATTATTTGGAACACTGCAGGAACGAGCAACATTTTGATCAACTTGACGGCGGCCATTTGCTTTGACGATTCCAGTGCCTTCTTCTTAGTACAACTCAGCTGTTTGGTGAAAACAATTATTATATTTACAAATTATTATTCAATGTCTGTGTTTATTAATAACTATTAATTTGATTGTAACGTTATACTTTTTAAATATTAGCCCGATTTCTCTGACTTTGGTAATAACTGGCTGTTTAAAGAACCCTATATAATTTTTATATCATATATTTGTAATTTTTTTCGATATCCTGAGAATCGATACTAATCGATAAGAGTCAATATTGCTATTAATTAATAAAAACATTAATATTTTTCAATACTTATTAGTTCTTTATTTCTTCAATAATATTAATTACCAATAATATAATTCTAATTGATAATCTACAAGGACTTTACCACCCGTAAGTGAAGATAACCTATAAAATAAAAAGGTAAACAAGTATCGATTGGTTTGAAGACAGTCTTATGAGTGGTGATAGCTTATTTAAAATATACTAAAACTTTAATAAAAATTTTCAGAAGAGCATTACACTGTTTAAAACTTCACAGCCCTATATTAATTAATTGATCCTAATTAATTAATTAATAAAATTTAATTTTTTTTTTTAATCATTTTTTTTATAAACAATTTTTTTTAAATTTCCTTCAAAACAATAAATTTTGTTTTGAAACTTTCGGCGAAGCTGAACATATATATTCCTTCATCAACGTCACGCTACTCGACCGGTCTTGCTACCATTGGGACTCGACCAGCTGGGAAACTTAAGGAAGTGTTTCAGGCCAGTAAGACGTCGAGAGCCACACCAAATACACACCAATTAAACACCTTACAACTTACAACTTATTTATTAATTTATTACAAATTGGCTAGCCCAAACAGTGGGGCTTGACTGCATCAGAGTAGAACTTCACAATCTCTTATATCATCAACACACATTTTTTTTATTTTATTACAAATTGGCGCACAACTTTAGGGGCTTTAATTAGCGATTGGAAGGCCAATACTTTCTGCCCAATCACTAGTTGGAGCTAGGCAACAGCTACAAAGTCAGAGAAAGATAATAGAAAAGGGGACAACAACAAGCAAAATGAAAGAACCTACACCAGAAGAAATGGTTGAGATAAGGAAAATGTTCCAACAATGGTTGAAGGAAATGAGAGAGGATAGATTAAAAAGGGAAGAGGAGAGCAACCAATCCTTGAAAAAAGAATTGGGTGACCAACTGGACAATATCAATAAGAAGCCGGAAGAGGACATCAAGGAAAAGAGAGAGGACGGATTAAAAAGCGAAGAATTAAGAAAGGAGAAGACCGAAGGAATAAAAAATGAAAGCAAACCAGAAACAGAAGAAATACCAAACGAGAAAAGGGTACAAATAATCGCGGCATCATTGAATGGACAAATGAAACGATGGAGAAAAGAAATAAGAAGGGAGCGTAAACAGATTAAGAAAGAGGAGTCAAAACTAAGAAGACAACAAAGAAGGGAAGAGCTACAGGAAAAAATAAAACGAAAGACTGAAGCACTAGAGGAGGTCACGAAAAAGTGGAGAGAAGTAAGAACAAGTACTCTAAAACAGATGATAGAGAATAACAATAAAAGGGTGGAAATTATCATCAAGAATAATAAACTGTGGGTGGAAGAATTAATAAGAGATAAAAAAAGAGAGTTAGAAGAAATACCAAATGATAAATCGCAGGAACAAGTAATGGTAGTACCTGAAGTTGACATTAACGGAAACCAGGAAAATAGTAAACAGAGGAAAAGGAGAATGCATCCAAAAAACGTAATAACAACGAAGGAAGAGTTGGAGATGATGAAACATGGGTTAATTGATGGCAATAACATCCCAATTACCTATGACAAAGACATCATGAATTCCAGGAATTATAGGAGGAGAATCGAAGTAATTTCCAAAATAATTTACCACAAGACAGTAGTGTACCAATGGGAAAGGACCAGAGGTAAACAGAATACGACATGTGGACAAGATCAATATCAGCGCAGAACTGGACAGTGGATTTCAGAAAGATGGAAATGTGATATCGTACCAGACTGTAATGACGGCACAGGTGAATCACCAGAATGTATTCCATTAGCATGCCATCTAGGACAGTTCCAGGGTACGGTTAGACTAAAATATATTCCTTCAGAGTGGATATGTGATGGTAAACCAGCTTATGGTATTTCAGATAAACAAATAATAAGTGATAACCCAGATGAAGATCCTCACAGATATTTGTCAAGTAACACAAAACATGGACCAGAAAAGTATTGGTGTATACAATATGATGATAGAGGGAACCAACCCAGTAATTACGACGGCCCTAACAACCCGCCGCGTAATGACCAGTTTAGCAGTTATTTTAACGGCATTAGGGATAACAACCCCTATCCATACAATAGAAACAATTTATACCAACATAATAATGTCCCATACAGTCAGAGAAATCCATATCCCAACAATAATGGTAACAGACCTTACCAACCTAACCGAAATTACTATCATGATAAATTTAGTAATAACAATAATAACAGTAATAATAACCGAGTGTCGCGCCCTAGGGTAAATTTTATAAGAGCAACTGAGATGATGGACCCTGGTTGACACAAATACCACACGACATCAAGAAAAGGGACGGATCATGATAACCGACTACGGCGAAAAAACAACGTTGAAGGAGACGAAATAAATATCATTGAAAGGAAATGATACGAAGAATAAACATAGAAACAAAACTGCGTTTTATGAATGAAGACTATTTAAGAAAATGCACATTATAAATAAAAATATGAGCAATGGAACGACATAAAGAAAATCGTACATCTTCCTGGGTATATAAAAGAAAATTTATGAGAAAAGAAAAAGAGAAGATCAACTTACAAAAGTATAAATAATATGGGCCAGTGTAGAGTACAATATAACCCCATATGTTGTGGTAAATGATAAGCATAACAATACATATGAGTTGAAGGAAATGTTTCAGGAAAAATCAAAGGAGTGTACAATCAAGCTTCTATGAAGAAATATTATGAAGAATGAGTTGTGAGATTTAGAATTTTGAATTTAATTTTAAAAAAATTCGGAAATAATGTAAGTACATCTTACAACCTAATATTTTGAGAAGAACATTTTGGAAGAAAGAGAAAGAAAAAGAATTTTTTATATATTTTAAAAAAATTTTAAAATAATGTAAGTACAACTTACAACCTAATAATTTTGGAACAAAACTTTATGGAAGAAAGAGAAAAAGAAAGACTTTTGAATTGAAATATAATTATAAAAATTTTAAATTGAGTAAGTACATCTTACTACAACCTGATAATTTAGAACAAAACTTTATGGAAGAAAGAGAAAGAGAGAGAATTTTGAACTTAATTTAAAAAAAAAATTTAAAATTAAGCAAGCACAGCTTACTACCACTGAATAATGAGAAAAACATTTTGGAAGAATTAAGAAGAGAGGAATTTTGAATTTAAAATACAAAAAATTTAAAAATGAAGTAAGACCAACTTACTATAACTAAGTTTATGAGAAAACTTTATGGTAAATAATTAAGAAGAATTTGAATTTGGAGAAATACCAAAACATTCAGAAATAATAGTAAGATCACAGTACTATAAACAATTCTGAATGAAACAATTCTGGGAATAAATGAATTAAACAGAATTTGAATGTTGATAGAACGTCAGAACTTTGAAACAAGATAAGATCAACATATTACAAGGATTTAAGAGAAATATTTTTCAATTAAATAAAAAGAATAGTTTGAATTTTACATTAAAACTAACCAAGTTCCAAAAAATAATTATGTGTCAATTATAATCGAATTGAGAAGAAAATAAAGTGATTAATTCAGAAAAAAGAATTAATTTTAATCCAGAATAAATGCTAGACATTCACAATAGCATTTGAAGGAGTAGAGAAGAATAACAAGAAAGAGTGTAATATGCCAGAGAAGGAAAAAATTTGGAAGCAAAGAGACTAATTACCTATGAAACGATAATGAAAACAGTTAATTAAGAGCAAAGAAGAACAACTCATACCAAACAGATGGAGAAGATGATTTTGAACCAATGATAATAATAAGACCTATATGAAATGCAAAGAGAAGAAATACCACATGAAATATAATATAAATTAATTAATGTTAATGAATGCGAAGGCAGATTAATAACTTTCTAAGAGAAAGGAAAGAACCAAAAGTTTAAATAAAATGATCAATATAACAACCTGTATATCTAATGTAAAGATACAATGTTAAAAAATTAAATATAATATATTAAGACCATTCAAATAATGAATAAGAAAGACTATTTATAAAGACCATGCTAATACTATGAATAACCAGAAGAAAGTATAAAGAGAATTCAGATGAAGAAGAAAGAGAGTTACACTGTAAACAGTAACCAGAATTATTAAAAGAAAGGTTTTCAACCATAATTAAATTAAATATATCAGACAAGTTAAGAGTTTTGAAAAAAAATATATGTAATGAGTATAATAATGATTATGAAGATTTATTAAGATAGAAAATGTGAGATAATCTGAGAGACTACGAAGTGGAGAATCCAAAGATATTTTTATTAGTCGAAAATGAGACTACTTTTTATTTATTTATTCGATGACTGACTGAAGATAATTCCAGCAGCATTATGTTTTTGAGCAGGGATGGATATGCCCCTGTACTCAATTTATAGAAGTGGTGTATGGCCAGCAGAGAAGTAGCGTACAGTGCCCCTCTGATCTGCCCCAGCCCACGTGATAGGGAATGTTAGGGAATTAATATCCCAAGGATACAACACGAAGTTGATATAGAAAGAAAATGTATTACAATAATAATATATCTCAGAAGACACTAACTATCCGAAAAGGATCAGTAGTAAAACAAATAATTATATATATAAAATTAATTAAACTCTAATTATAAAAAAGTCGATATAAAGATGGAGAAGAAAATGAATTATAAGAAATGATGAAATTATCATAAGAAATTATTTCATCCATAAACATGTCTGAAATAATTACTTCTGGAGGGGAGCAATCTGTAACATGACAGATATAAGCATAATATTGAATGGCAATTGATCATTAGAATAATGAAGTTATAATGTTTAAATTTGGAAGAAAGCATTAAGTTTAATATAAATAGATTAATTCATAGCAACTGTGGAAAGAAATCATTATTATAAAGAAAATACAAGTTCAAATAAAAGGAGTTACTAGTGATGAGTCATCCAAGACCAGTCTCATAACCAAAGGTTTTCAAGGTATAACCCAGGAAGGTAAAAAAGTAAATAACAAAGCAGTACTGAATATGACCAAACCCACAACGAGGAAGAATAAATAGAAGAGAAACCCTAAAATAAGCCAAGATCAACCAATACAGGTGGTGTATTTCTGAAATAAAGAAGAAGATGGAGAAGATCCCAAGAAACCTGATGGCATCAAGAAGAAGATGGAGAAGATACCAGTCCCAGAAGGCAGGAGAAAAGAAGACTGAAGAAAGAAGAAGAGGGCAGCATCCTGAAGAAGATGTCATGCTCTTATAAAAGACACCCAAATCCCTATATCCCCAAAATAAATATCTAAAAATAAAAGTATAACGAAATAAAAACCACATGTATATAAATTTAAGAGAGAGGAGTGTATAAAGTAAAAGTTTCCTGTGAACTAAGATGAAACAATAATATAGTACCCATGGAACAAATCTCCATTGAAAAAACGCTAACCAATTTATTATGTTAATAAGACTATACGACCATTTAGCATTAACATAATATATAAGTGCAAAGTGAACCAGTGATAGTTTTGGGTATTATAAAAAATGAACCTTGTGTTTCATTCTTGGCAATCACAAACATTGGATGCAATGAAATATGCATTTTTCAATGACTTAAAATATGTACTGTGACAATATGTTGTTCACAAGACATGAATCTGTTTAAAATAACATTTTGTTTTACATGAAAAAAGAAAAACAGAGTTCATAATACCTTTTGAACAATTAATACTATTTATTTGTTAATGACAGGGTACAATTCCCCAAAGACAATGTAAAAGACGGTATAAAAACTGTAGAATCCTACTTATAATAATAGTTAGAAATAAGAATATAAATATAAGGTTTTTTATGTATATAGTACAAGAATGTTTAAAAATGTATTAGATATAAGGCCATTTGTTTGGGTCTGAAACAACTAACATCAGAACTATAAAAATAGTTACCACTTGTAAATAGTAGAGAGTAATTAAGATGTTAGTTAGTAAAAAACCTTTTTTGTAAGCCATATTGCCATGTTTAGAAATAAGGATTGTGTTGCAAAATGTCTGACTTGAAGACAACCATTTATTTAAAAAAAAAAATTCTTTATTTGTTTTAACTATTGTTTGTATTGTAACCAATACTAATTGTTTTTGTGTAATTTAAAAACATGTTTAATTTATAATACTATTTGTAAAAGTCAGAGAGGGTATCACACATCATATATTGTTTGTAAATTATTTTGTAAGAAAAATTGTTAAAAAATCATAGGCCAAAAGAATGGAAACCAAACTTCATGAAAACAGAGAAATTGCTCAATTAAATGCAAATAAACAAAAGGGGTTTAGACAAAATAAACTTGAGATCATGCCATATAATTGCACATACCATTTAGAGAGATTTTAATAAATTATATTCAGAATTATGAATAAAAATGAAAATGACTAAACTCAGAAAT
This sequence comes from Magicicada septendecula, assembly GCA_034769895.1. Taxonomy (NCBI): domain Eukaryota; kingdom Metazoa; phylum Arthropoda; class Insecta; order Hemiptera; family Cicadidae; genus Magicicada; species Magicicada septendecula. The sequence goes on from CM068370.1 coordinate 85,675,446, forward strand.
TTAGACATGGGAGTCATATATTCCAGAATAATGTTTCAGAATACAACTAATTCAATTAACTACCAGAAAATAAGGGAATATGAACCTTTTGATACAATATAGGATTATTAATATTAAATATAACTGATAAAATGGCTGAATTTATATAATGACAGGAAGTAAATTTTGATGTTTTGACTCTTCACAGTATACCAAACTGAAAGTGAAATTACTATTTTTTGGACAGAAAACACTATAAAATGGCATTATTTAATCTGAAAATAACCAGAATGAACTGAAAGATTAATTTAAATCAAATCTAGTGAATAAAATTGACAAATAACCAAAGTTTAGGCATTCATATAGTGAAAATGTAAAAGTGCACACAGGATGTGAAAAATATTTGAACAATGTTAAGGATAATATTATATGGGCTAAGAGTTTAATTGAAACTAAAGGAAACAGTTAGTTAATTATTGGTTGTTGAACGGTTAACATGACATACGTTTGGTAACGTGCATAACCTAACCTATAATAGACATACAAAGCGAGTGTATAGTACGTTATTGTGAAATCGCGAGTGACTTGTAAAATACTTCTAAAACTATCATATTATAACAGAAACAATCAAGTAACACTCCATAACACAGAACAATATAAATCTACTCTGAAAAACACCACGAAACACCAGAAAACTGTATAACACCTTAACCAAATTAGTGTCGGAATTGGGAAAAGTGTTTTGACTTATAATTACACAGACATACTAAATACAACCCAGAATCACTACACCAGTCACTACACAACATTTAACAAGAGATTTGCAGAGACAAGAACAGGAATTTTGCCAGAAAATACATTATTTGGAACACTGCAGGAACGAGCAACATTTTGATCAACTTGACGGCGGCCATTTGCTTTGACGATTCCAGTGCCTTCTTCTTAGTACAACTCAGCTGTTTGGTGAAAACAATTATTATATTTACAAATTATTATTCAATGTCTGTGTTTATTAATAACTATTAATTTGATTGTAACGTTATACTTTTTAAATATTAGCCCGATTTCTCTGACTTTGGTAATAACTGGCTGTTTAAAGAACCCTATATAATTTTTATATCATATATTTGTAATTTTTTTCGATATCCTGAGAATCGATACTAATCGATAAGAGTCAATATTGCTATTAATTAATAAAAACATTAATATTTTTCAATACTTATTAGTTCTTTATTTCTTCAATAATATTAATTACCAATAATATAATTCTAATTGATAATCTACAAGGACTTTACCACCCGTAAGTGAAGATAACCTATAAAATAAAAAGGTAAACAAGTATCGATTGGTTTGAAGACAGTCTTATGAGTGGTGATAGCTTATTTAAAATATACTAAAACTTTAATAAAAATTTTCAGAAGAGCATTACACTGTTTAAAACTTCACAGCCCTATATTAATTAATTGATCCTAATTAATTAATTAATAAAATTTAATTTTTTTTTTAATCATTTTTTTTATAAACATAATTTTTTTTAAATTTCCTTCAAAACAATAAATTTTGTTTTGAAACTTTCGGCGAAGCTGAACATATATATTCCTTCATCAACGTCACGCTACTCGACCGGTCTTGCTACCATTGGGACTCGACCAGCTGGGAAACTTAAGGAAGTGTTTCAGGCCAGTAAGACGTCGAGAGCCACACCAAATACACACCAATTAAACACCTTACAACTTACAACTTATTTATTAATTTATTACAAATTGGCTAGCCCAAACAGTGGGGCTTGACTGCATCAGAGTAGAACTTCACAATCTCTTATATCATCAACACACATTTTTTTTATTTTATTACAAATTGGCGCACAACTTTAGGGGCTTTAATTAGCGATTGGAAGGCCAATACTTTCTGCCCAATCACTAGTTGGAGCTAGGCAACAGCTACAAAGTCAGAGAAAGATAATAGAAAAGGGGACAACAACAAGCAAAATGAAAGAACCTACACCAGAAGAAATGGTTGAGATAAGGAAAATGTTCCAACAATGGTTGAAGGAAATGAGAGAGGATAGATTAAAAAGGGAAGAGGAGAGCAACCAATCCTTGAAAAAAGAATTGGGTGACCAACTGGACAATATCAATAAGAAGCCGGAAGAGGACATCAAGGAAAAGAGAGAGGACGGATTAAAAAGCGAAGAATTAAGAAAGGAGAAGACCGAAGGAATAAAAAATGAAAGCAAACCAGAAACAGAAGAAATACCAAACGAGAAAAGGGTACAAATAATCGCGGCATCATTGAATGGACAAATGAAACGATGGAGAAAAGAAATAAGAAGGGAGCGTAAACAGATTAAGAAAGAGGAGTCAAAACTAAGAAGACAACAAAGAAGGGAAGAGCTACAGGAAAAAATAAAACGAAAGACTGAAGCACTAGAGGAGGTCACGAAAAAGTGGAGAGAAGTAAGAACAAGTACTCTAAAACAGATGATAGAGAATAACAATAAAAGGGTGGAAATTATCATCAAGAATAATAAACTGTGGGTGGAAGAATTAATAAGAGATAAAAAAAGAGAGTTAGAAGAAATACCAAATGATAAATCGCAGGAACAAGTAATGGTAGTACCTGAAGTTGACATTAACGGAAACCAGGAAAATAGTAAACAGAGGAAAAGGAGAATGCATCCAAAAAACGTAATAACAACGAAGGAAGAGTTGGAGATGATGAAACATGGGTTAATTGATGGCAATAACATCCCAATTACCTATGACAAAGACATCATGAATTCCAGGAATTATAGGAGGAGAATCGAAGTAATTTCCAAAATAATTTACCACAAGACAGTAGTGTACCAATGGGAAAGGACCAGAGGTAAACAGAATACGACATGTGGACAAGATCAATATCAGCGCAGAACTGGACAGTGGATTTCAGAAAGATGGAAATGTGATATCGTACCAGACTGTAATGACGGCACAGGTGAATCACCAGAATGTATTCCATTAGCATGCCATCTAGGACAGTTCCAGGGTACGGTTAGACTAAAATATATTCCTTCAGAGTGGATATGTGATGGTAAACCAGCTTATGGTATTTCAGATAAACAAATAATAAGTGATAACCCAGATGAAGATCCTCACAGATATTTGTCAAGTAACACAAAACATGGACCAGAAAAGTATTGGTGTATACAATATGATGATAGAGGGAACCAACCCAGTAATTACGACGGCCCTAACAACCCGCCACGTAATGACCAGTTTAGCAGTTATTTTAACGGCATTAGGGATAACAACCCCTATCCATACAATAGAAACAATTTATACCAACATAATAATGTCCCATACAGTCAGAGAAATCCATATCCCAACAATAATGGTAACAGACCTTACCAACCTAACCGAAATTACTATCATGATAAATTTAGTAATAACAATAATAACAGTAATAATAACCGAGTGTCGCGCCCTAGGGTAAATTTTATAAGAGCAACTGAGATGATGGACCCTGGTTGACACAAATACCACACGACATCAAGAAAAGGGACGGATCATGATAACCGACTACGGCGAAAAAACAACGTTGAAGGAGACGAAATAAATATCATTGAAAGGAAATGATACGAAGAATAAACATAGAAACAAAACTGGGTTTTATGAATGAAGACTATTTAAGAAAATGCACATTATAAATAAAAATATGAGCAATGGAACGACATAAAGAAAATCGTACATCTTCCTGGGTATATAAAAGAAAATTTATGAGAAAAGAAAAAGAGAAGATCAACTTACAAAAGTATAAATAATATGGGCCAGTGTAGAGTACAATATAACCCCATATGTTGTGGTAAATGATAAGCATAACAATACATATGAGTTGAAGGAAATCGTTTCAGGAAAAATCAAAGGAGTGTACAATCAAGCTTCTATGAAGAAATATTATGAAGAATGAGTTGTGAGATTTAGAATTTTGAATTTAATTTTAAAAAAATTCGGAAATAATGTAAGTACATCTTACAACCTAATATTTTGAGAAGAACATTTTGGAAGAAAGAGAAAGAAAAAGAATTTTTTATATATTTAAAAAAAATTTTTAAATAATGTAAGTACAACTTACAACCTAATAATTTTGGAACAAAACTTTATGGAAGAAAGAGAAAAAGAAAGACTTTTGAATTGAAATATAATTATAAAAATTTTAAATTGAGTAAGTACATCTTACTACAACCTGATAATTTAGAACAAAACTTTATGGAAGAAAGAGAAAGAGAGAGAATTTTGAACTTAATTTAAAAAAAAAATTTAAAATTAAGCAAGCACAGCTTACTACCACTGAATAATGAGAAAAACATTTTGGAAGAATTAAGAAGAGAGGAATTTTGAATTTAAAATACAAAAAATTTAAAAATGAAGTAAGACCAACTTACTATAACTAAGTTTATGAGAAAACTTTATGGTAAATAATTAAGAAGAATTTGAATTTGGAGAAATACCAAAACATTCAGAAATAATAGTAAGATCACAGTACTATAAACAATTCTGAATGAAACAATTCTGGGAATAAATGAATTAAACAGAATTTGAATGTTGATAGAACGTCAGAACTTTGAAACAAGATAAGATCAACATATTACAAGGATTTAAGAGAAATATTTTTCAATTAAATAAAAAGAATAGTTTGAATTTTACATTAAAACTAACCAAGTTCCAAAAAATAATTATGTGTCAATTATAATCGAATTGAGAAGAAAATAAAGTGATTAATTCAGAAAAAAGAATTAATTTTAATCCAGAATAAATGCTAGACATTCACAATAGCATTTGAAGGAGTAGAGAAGAATAACAAGAAAGAGTGTAATATGCCAGAGAAGGAAAAAATTTGGAAGCAAAGAGACTAATTACCTATGAAACGATAATGAAAACAGTTAATTAAGAGCAAAGAAGAACAACTCATACCAAACAGATGGAGAAGATGATTTTGAACCAATGATAATAATAAGACCTATATGAAATGCAAAGAGAAGAAATACCACATGAAATATAATATAAATTAATTAATGTTAATGAATGCGAAGGCAGATTAATAACTTTCTAAGAGAAAGGAAAGAACCAAAATGTTTAAATAAAATGATCAATATAACAACCTGTATATCTAATGTAAAGATACAATGTTAAAAAATTAAATATAATATATTAAGACCATTCAAATAATGAATAAGAAAGACTATTTATAAAGACCATGCTAATACTATGAATAACCAGAAGAAAGTATAAAGAGAATTCAGATGAAGAAGAAAGAGAGTTACACTGTAAACAGTAACCAGAATTATTAAAAGAAAGGTTTTCAACCATAATTAAATTAAATATATCAGACAAGTTAAGAGTTTTGAAAAAAAATATATGTAATGAGTATAATAATGATTATGAAGATTTATTAAGATAGAAAATGTGAGATAATCTGAGAGACTACGAAGTGGAGAATCCAAAGATATTTTTATTAGTCGAAAATGAGACTACTTTTTATTTATTTATTCGATGACTGACTGAAGATAATTCCAGCAGCATTATGTTTTTGAGCAGGGATGGATATGCCCCTGTACTCAATTTATAGAAGTGGTGTATGGCCAGCAGAGAAGTAGCGTACAGTGCCCCTCTGATCTGCCCCAGCCCACGTGATAGGGAATGTTAGGGAATTAATATCCCAAGGATACAACACGAAGTTGATATAGAAAGAAAATGTATTACAATAATAATATATCTCAGAAGACACTAACTATCCGAAAAGGATCAGTAGTAAAACAAATAATTATATATATAAAATTAATTAAACTCTAATTATAAAAAAGTCGATATAAAGATGGAGAAGAAAATGAATTATAAGAAATGATGAAATTATCATAAGAAATTATTTCATCCATAAACATGTCTGAAATAATTACTTCTGGAGGGGAGCAATCTGTAACATGACAGATATAAGCATAATATTGAATGGCAATTGATCATTAGAATAATGAAGTTATAATGTTTAAATTTGGAAGAAAGCATTAAGTTTAATATAAATAGATTAATTCATAGCAACTGTGGAAAGAAATCATTATTATAAAGAAAATACAAGTTCAAATAAAAGGAGTTACTAGTGATGAGTCATCCAAGACCAGTCTCATAACCAAAGGTTTTCAAGGTATAACCCAGGAAGGTAAAAAAGTAAATAACAAAGCAGTACTGAATATGACCAAACCCACAACGAGGAAGAATAAATAGAAGAGAAACCCTAAAATAAGCCAAGATCAACCAATACAGGTGGTGTATTTCTGAAATAAAGAAGAAGATGGAGAAGATCCCAAGAAACCTGATGGCATCAAGAAGAAGATGGAGAAGATACCAGTCCCAGAAGGCAGGAGAAAAGAAGACTGAAGAAAGAAGAAGAGGGCAGCATCCTGAAGAAGATGTCATGCTCTTATAAAAGACACCCAAATCCCTATATCCCCAAAATAAATATCTAAAAATAAAAGTATAACGAAATAAAAACCACATGTATATAAATTTAAGAGAGAGGAGTGTATAAAGTAAAAGTTTCCTGTGAACTAAGATGAAACAATAATATAGTACCCATGGAACAAATCTCCATTGAAAAAACGCTAACCAATTTATTATGTTAATAAGACTATACGACCATTTAGCATTAACATAATATATAAGTGCAAAGTGAACCAGTGATAGTTTTGGGTATTATAAAAAATGAACCTTGTGTTTCATTCTTGGCAATCACAAACATTGGATGCAATGAAATATGCATTTTTCAATGACTTAAAATATGTACTGTGACAATATGTTGTTCATAAGACATGAATCTGTTTAAAATAACATTTTGTTTTACATGAAAAAAGAAAAACAGAGTTCATAATACCTTTTGAACAATTAATACTATTTATTTGTTAATGACAGGGTACAATTCCCCAAAGACAATGTAAAAGACGGTATAAAAACTGTAGAATCCTACTTATAATAATAGTTAGAAATAAGAATATAAATATAAGGTTTTTTATGTATATAGTACAAGAATGTTTAAAAATGTATTAGATATAAGGCCATTTGTTTGGGTCTGAAACAACTAACATCAGAACTATAAAAATAGTTACCACTTGTAAATAGTAGAGAGTAATTAAGATGTTAGTTAGTAAAAAACCTTTTTTGTAAGCCATATTGCCATGTTTAGAAATAAGGATTGTGTTGCAAAATGTCTGACTTGAAGACAACCATTTATTTAAAAAAAAAAATTCTTTATTTGTTTTAACTATTGTTTGTATTGTAACCAATACTAATTGTTTTTGTGTAATTTAAAAACATGTTTAATTTATAATACTATTTGTAAAAGTCAGAGAGGGTATCACACATCATATATTGTTTGTAAATTATTTTGTAAGAAAAATTGTTAAAAAATCATAGGCCAAAAGAATGGAAACCAAACTTCATGAAAACAGAGAAATTGCTCAATTAAATGCAAATAAACAAAAGGGGTTTAGACAAAATAAACTTGAGATCATGCCATATAATTGCACATACCATTTAGAGAGATTTTAATAAATTATATTCAGAATTATGAATAAAAATGAAAATGACTAAACTCAGAAATTTAGACATGGGAGTCATATATTCCAGAATAATGTTTCAGAATACAACTAATTCAATTAACTACCAGAAAATAAGGGAATATGAACCTTTTGATACAATATAGGATTATTAATATTAAATATAACTGATAAAATGGCTGAATTTATATAATGACAGGAAGTAAATTTTGATGTTTTGACTCTTCACAGTATACCAAACTGAAAGTGAAATTACTATTTTTTGGACAGAAAACACTATAAAATGGCATTATTTAATCTGAAAATAACCAGAATGAACTGAAAGATTAATTTAAATCAAATCTAGTGAATAAAATTGACAAATAACCAAAGTTTAGGCATTCATATAGTGAAAATGTAAAAGTGCACACAGGATGTGAAAAATATTTGAACAATGTTAAGGATAATATTATATGGGCTAAGAGTTTAATTGAAACTAAAGGAAACAGTTAGTTAATTATTGGTTGTTGAACGGTTAACATGACATACGTTTGGTAACGTGCATAACCTAACCTATAATAGACATACAAAGCGAGTGTATAGTACGTTATTGTGAAATCGCGAGTGACTTGTAAAATACTTCTAAAACTATCATATTATAACAGAAACAATCAAGTAACACTCCATAACACAGAACAATATAAATCTACTCTGAAAAACACCACGAAACACCAGAAAACTGTATAACACCTTAACCAAATTAGTGTCGGAATTGGGAAAAGTGTTTTGACTTATAATTACACAGACATACTAAATACAACCCAGAATCACTACACCAGTCACTACACAACATTTAACAAGAGATTTGCAGAGACAAGAACAGGAATTTTGCCAGAAAATACATTATTTGGAACACTGCAGGAACGAGCAACATTTTGATCAACTTGACGGCGGCCATTTGCTTTGACGATTCCAGTGCCTTCTTCTTAGTACAACTCAGCTGTTTGGTGAAAACAATTATTATATTTACAAATTATTATTCAATGTCTGTGTTTATTAATAACTATTAATTTGATTGTAACGTTATACTTTTTAAATATTAGCCCGATTTCTCTGACTTTGGTAATAACTGGCTGTTTAAAGAACCCTATATAATTTTTATATCATATATTTGTAATTTTTTTCGATATCCTGAGAATCGATACTAATCGATAAGAGTCAATATTGCTATTAATTAATAAAAACATTAATATTTTTCAATACTTATTAGTTCTTTATTTCTTCAATAATATTAATTACCAATAATATAATTCTAATTGATAATCTACAAGGACTTTACCACCCGTAAGTGAAGATAACCTATAAAATAAAAAGGTAAACAAGTATCGATTGGTTTGAAGACAGTCTTATGAGTGGTGATAGCTTATTTAAAATATACTAAAACTTTAATAAAAATTTTCAGAAGAGCATTACACTGTTTAAAACTTCACAGCCCTATATTAATTAATTGATCCTAATTAATTAATTAATAAAATTTAATTTTTTTTTTAATCATTTTTTTTTATAAACATAATTTTTTTTAAATTTCCTTCAAAACAATAAATTTTGTTTTGAAACTTTCGGCGAAGCTGAACATATATATTCCTTCATCAACGTCACGCTACTCGACCGGTCTTGCTACCATTGGGACTCGACCAGCTGGGAAACTTAAGGAAGTGTTTCAGGCCAGTAAGACGTCGAGAGCCACACCAAATACACACCAATTAAACACCTTACAACTTACAACTTATTTATTAATTTATTACAAATTGGCTAGCCCAAACAGTGGGGCTTGATTGCATCGGAGTAGAACTTCACAATCTCTTATATCATCAACACACATTTTTTTTATTTTATTACAATATATATATATATATATATATATATATATATATATATATATAGACACTGAGGAAGCCTTCCCACCTTTAGTTAACATGAAATGCTGATTCTTGAGACACCAGCATAATGTGTATTACACAGTGTTAAACAGATAAAAAATTTATGTTAAAACTTACTGGAAGCTGCACAACTGAACATAAGCGGACCGGTGTGAACAGTATTCAGCAGCCCATTGTGTTTTGACCCAGTTGGATTCCATTGGTGAATACACGATTTTATCATACAGCTACATATCCTTGAACTGCAAAACATTATAAAGAAACTATACCGGCAAGTAACAACAATAAACAAAATAGTATCACATACAAACCCTTCTACACATACACAGTCTCTTACATATTGTACATACAATTCACAATCCATTTAAACCATACTTATACTATATAAATCATATGTGATTCAACTCAATGGCAGCTTATAAACACTTTTTTATAAACCTAACTCTGAAATATGAATAATTTTGACCTGAATATGTATATGACCAGTGCCGGATTTAAGATTTTTGGGATCCTAGGCCAAGTTTTCTAAGCCCCCCCCCCAGCCTAAAGTCCTTGACATTTGAAAAATGTTTAGGTAGGTTTCTTATAACATAATCAGTCAAATCTGACGTTAAAGTACCCCATGTACTCAGGTCTAGTAAATTAAACCCTGGAATACAAGCAATACTTTTTTAAATTATTTTAATTCTCTTCAATGTTTAAATTATCCACAGGCTTATTAATGGTCTGATCGTCACCAACCTCTGCTGCAGAAGTACTTGGAACATTGAAGTCAGTTTCTGATACACATTTAACTGCAGGGCTATCATTAGAAGCTGGCGTAGTTTTAAAAAATTGATCTAGTTTTTGAGTTTTTTTATTGTTTCCAAATGAGCTTCCTCTTTAATTTTTATTAGGTTACGTTTTTAGGCTCCACTAGCCGTGTGAATGTTCCTGTTCATGATGAATACGTTTGGTGTACAGATTCAATTCTATGTTCATAAAGTTTTCACACTCATAAATATCAACGAAACAACATGCTGCCCACCACACAAAGCCAGAAACCTTCTTTACATTCAAAACAAAATAAAAACAACCTCAAATCGCAAACCATTCAGTCACAATGCAGATAAACAATGATAATAAACAAGGGTGGTAACATGGTTGTGTAAATTCTGGGGCAATATAGTGGACGTTCAAAATTCGCATGCGCAGTTTAGTTTTCAAGGATGCCAACGTCTTAAAAATAAGCACGCAATATTTAAATAAGAACTGTCTTCCATTTGTATTATCAACAAAAATTGATTATTTAATTTTAAAAAATGATACTTAAATCAATCAAAGTCCCTCCTACTCTGGCACTGTATATGACAAGTAAATTCCCACAGCTAAAAATCTTAGCCATAAACTGTGTACAATGATAACCTTGACAAAAATATCTTTGGTTCAATATGAATATGTATGACATGTCACTATTACTTGTATAAACTTAGTTGTTCACCTTTATGACCTCCTCAGGTCATTGGTATACAACAGTCATACCAATTTTACATATGTAAAAAACAAATTTTCACAGTAAAATGTTAATTTTCTATATTAGCACTGATATTTTATAAAATATCTTACACATTTGTTTATAATCTGTATTTTCACACTATTCATAATCTTAACAAAGTAGAACATCCATCTTCTTCTATTTCAGGATTAGGTTTGGGTTTATCAAATTATAACGCCATACTTTATGTGAGTTTCCTAAATTTGCCCTGAGTTCAGAATTAAATCTGTTGGAATAGTCTATTCTTTCTCACCCATGTTCAATCCTCTAAAGTTTAATTTTTTGTTTTAATTACTTTTTTAAACGCGGGTCATCAACTCTGCTGCGTTTTCAAGATCTTCCACATCAAAACACAACCTGCAGCATTTTTTAAAATAGCATTTGTTTATTTACTTATTACTATGGTAATTAATTTTGGTCTCCATGGTGTTGTTGACATCTTTATAAAAAAAAATATGTAATGTAACAAATTTTCTGAATAAATATTTATTTACTACTGATAACCAATGTTTTATATGTCTTAGAATATGTCTAAGCCCAGTGTTTCTCATCACAGTGTTTCTAATTCTGTTGTCTGTTATATATTTCAAGAAATCCATCTCTGCAGCTTTATATGACTTAAATATTATACATGTTTCCAATCTGTATAAAAGAGAGAGGAAAGCCATTAATCTTACACAATTTTATTTGAGTTACATGTTTTGTTTTCCTTCTTAAAGTTCTCTAAAAGTTTCAAAAATTATCTGTTCTGTTATTTTCTATGTCCTTATCAATTTGAGATGTGATATCACATCCTAGATATTAAAAGTGGAATACTTGCTCTTATATTTAATTGATTATTGTAATTTTTAACCTTACAAGATTGTTGACTTTAAAAACAATTGCCTTATTTTTTTTAATAGAGATATACAAGTTATGTTACAACATGTAATGGTTTAGGGTATGGTTACAAGAACGTTTTTTTCTGACCGTGCATGTATGGTTGGGAAACACATTGAATTTAACACACAGGCGGCAATAAAATTGGTCACACATACGTGAAAAAAACGCACGGGTTATCAATTCTGCTGTGTTTTCAAGGTCTTCCACATCGAAACGCAACCTGCTGCATTTTTATAATAGCATTTGTTTATTTACTTGTGTGAAGCTACTTACCTTCACATAAAAGTCACTAACATACATTGTATATTTGTCGGGCGCCATCTTGCCAACTGCAAGAAAATAATTTGAGGGTTCTTTTCAGCGGACTAGGAGAGCAGAATGTGGTTGCTGAAATAATTAATTTAATTCATATTGGCAATGAACCTAAGGTTTATTTATTCTTTAATACACACAACAACAAAAAATAAAACTTCTTTTCCTACACTTACATACTATTGCCAACTTAACTATGAACTCGTGAAATGAATGTCATTAAAATTATTTTTCTTACATCTTTTTCATTATTAATTTGGTCTTATTTATTAATTATATTTCTTTGATTATATTTCACCAATAATTACATTTAATGATTATATATCTTCACAAACCAGCCTTCTTTGTTTAAATTTATCTATTCTCACATACTCACGCACACACACACACACACACACACACCCCCAATTAATTTATACCCCGTGAGATCTCATATTTTTGTTATTTTATGATTTTGGTTAACTTTTGTTAAATAGTTCGATACACATTTTTTCTTTTTACTTATCTGTTCAAATGAGTCCTGAAGGCGTCACACTATTTTACACGCACATTTGCTATATTTTTTAAACTGATGATTTCCGAAAAATGTCTCTACATTTTGTATATGTATTCCGATTTCTACATGTTCTTAAAACTGTTATTATACTCTGATTTAGAGTTAAAAAGCGTTATGTTTCATTTTTTGGTGCGGGCACGAAAATCACGCACAGCCGGCAAACGCACAGTCACATCGCGTCCATATTTATTGGATGTTCATAGCCGACTGAGAGAGAGCTACAGGCGCTATTTTATGAAGTCGCCTGTTGTAGGAGGTTCAATTCTTATTGTCTTAAAGTTTATATCACTCCGCCAGCTGCATGTCACCGTTATGTAACGGAATTACTCATCAAGGATAGGCTCTGACGTAACGCTCGCCTGATGTTTCATTGCATAATTTGTTTACCGTTACATAATGTGTTTACTGGTTTTGTGTTCGTCATTGTCTGACCTTGACACAGCTTGTCGGCTATCAAATACGTTCATACTGGTTTTACAAAACATTGTTAAACAATTCTGCACAGTCAATGTTGCCACGGTTGTTTTCATTTCAAACAAATTTACCTCTCGGTTACAAAATTTATAATTTCTGTCCTTATCACTCAACAAGGGATAAAGTTATTATTATTTATTTATAAAAAAAATACAAAATATGTTATTTATTATCAATAAAATATATACTTCTTTACATTGTCTCAGGTAGGCCCCAAAAATGCCCCGCTACAATACCCCCTCAATGAGATATTTTATGCCGAAGCATAAAAAATCTCATTGACACATTCATACTTGCTAGAGGGATCAGCCAGGATATGTCGCCACAACCCCCTGTATGGTTTACAAAAAAAAAAATAATCAACTCACCCTTGGTCCGGTGACTGTGACTGCATCTGCATGACAATACTGGACTTCTCTCTCGAGATCCCAACACCGTAGAGTCAGACAGATACTCAACGCCCCTGCTCTGACGCGTAGGCCAGCTCAGGTCCGCCGCCACAGCATCACCAAACACTGAAACAACAAATCAAAATATTAAATAGTGGCCTTATACAACACCATATCCCCAACTGATCTGTTCCCCCCTAGCGGTGCTGGTTTGCGCTAAGAAGCGCTGGTTTTGTTTTTACTTACTTATTACTAACATATCAAAACATCTAATATAACATAATATAACGTAAGAAAACATCTTAAAATAAACAATTTATATGTAAAATTTATACACTTCACATCATTAAGTTGGCATATCAAATCAGAAAATTACTTTTAAACTTGATTTACTCTTATTAATTCGTTTCTCAAAATTACAAAATTTATATATATATATATATTTTTTTTTTTTTTTTTTTTTTTTTTTTTCAATTCTGGCCATCATTATTCCATTTCATTACTTTGGGTGATTCTACTTTATTCATTATTTCATTATAATTTACTCCATCCATTTGGCATTTACTCATAATCTTACCCCTTTTATTACTCTAATGCTCCCTTACAAAATCTCTAACTAGTATGACACCCCACTATCAAAATTTTACTAACCCTTCTCTACCTCTAACTACTTACTATTTTAACTCCAATCGCCACCCTCTACTCTTATATAAAAAATATACTCTCTAACCCTTTGTACATAGGATACGTGTTTCCTTCCCAAAACTCATTCCCTTATGTTGGTCCCTGGACTCACCCTAGGTAACCCTTTCCGGCGCCAATCGGTCCCTATCCCGTCCCAACCCTTATGTTGCGGACTCCCACATTACACTACCACTACTACAAAATTACCATCCCCAAAAAATCTCAATCTCATAACCTCACTACAATTACAACAAATTAACATCAACAAATAAACAATATATCGCTCAAAACTCTACATAAAATCTCCATAACTACTGTGTCTCCACTTATTTCTCAAAATTCTATAACATTACATTAACTCAAAACAACATTGCATTATTTTCATTTACACTATTACTTTAACTTTTACTTCGATTTGGACAAATCTATGTCCCACAAAATTCAACTTGAATTGACTCAAACATTTTATTCAAACAATTACTATCACCCACTTCTATCTTTTACAACCTATTGAAAATTTTACTTATTACAACTATTTTTCATTTTATTTTAAAATCTGTAAACACATTGAAAACATATTATTATATTTTTATAATACTTATTCCTAACATACTAATGCAATCAACACAATAAGACATAATAACACAATATAAGAAGTATTTAGTGCATCTATTTTTAAATTCAAACAAAATTATTGAGTAGCAAATCATCATTATTACTTAAAATATATCAAATTTTTAATACGTTATCCCCTTGGATAACCTCCCAGCCACACACACTATTATAATACATTACATAACATAATACACAAATAGCAATAAACCTGGATTATTAGCATACATCAAACAAACAATTCTCTTTTAAATAATTTATATAAAAATTTATAAACATTAATAATTAAAATTTTCATTAACTGTTTTTATTTATCATCATTATTGACTTTATCCTGTGTTGCAATCAGATTTTCAAAAATTCTAAATTTATTATTAACACATATTTTTAATCATTATGTTCCACAAAATTCCACAAAATAAACCATTTAACATTTATTTATTTATTAATTATTATTAAATCAGAATCTCATTACACAATTTAAATTCCTTATAAAATTAAAACACATAACATTCAATCACAATATCTAAACATCTCAACTTATTTAATTCAATTGATTATTAAAATTGAATATTCATTTGATTATTAAAATAACATATTTCAATTATTATCAAATCATTAACTATTGTCTTCATAATTATTTTGTTATTTAATTATAATGCAAAAATATTAATAATATTATTATTATTTACACAACATTTTCTAAAACATATACCCATTACTTTTCTAACATTTCACAATACACAAATGAATTCAATATTATTTACAAAATATGCGTCAAAACTGTTCAAGTGTATCTCACTTCAGGTGTCCAAATCAGCAAGGTCATTACCAAAAATTTACAATATTTAAAAATGTCCCAACACTGATCTTTTAGCTCATCCTCCATCGTCCCAAATCAACCTTGGTTTTATATAACACTGTTGCTTTTTATTTACAAACAAATGGTTACTTTGTGTGTCATAACCAGAACAATCAAATTCACTCATTTTACCAGAATACTCATTAAACCAGTCTACGTTAAGTATTTTTGTTAAGTCTCCGTCATTACATTCATTCACTATCGGTCTAATTATTTTTATCAAATCATTGTAATCATTATTATTCAAATATATTTCTAAGCCTTCTTTCCATTCATCATACTTTCTATTCAAATTATACAATTCTGTTACATACCATTCTCTATTTACCTCTCTCTCTTCATAACACCACATCACATTCTCACAATTATTCTGGACAGAGGGTACAACATTATACAACATTACTTCATTTAACAATAAGGGCCTCTTGCCCTGAAAAAACAACATTAAATCATCATCATCATCATAAACAATAAGGGGAAAATTTGCCCTCTGTCCCCATTTAATTACTACATTATTCTTCCACTCTCTCTCTACTTCATAAACACTCATGAACATTTCATTATCGCATTCTAAAACTTCATCAGTACTATTTGTTATTATATTTTCATCATTATTCTTCACCCCCACTATACTCTCAAAATTGTCTACTATTTCGTCATTTTTACATTTTGTCTTACTTAAAACATTGTTACCTAATTTCTCGAACTTCTGTTCTAACTTATTTAAACCGTTTCTTATTGTTTCGTGAGTGCTTTCTAAATGTTTATTCATTTCTTGTATTTCATGTTTCAACTCTCTATTCTGATTTTTTAAGAACTCTTCAAAGATATCAAACTTCTCATTGATACTATTTTTGAACTCTTGCATATCGTTTTTCTGTTCATTAAAAAGCAATTTCATCATCTTAATCATATCATTTTCTTGTATCTCAGCCATTTTAAAAGATTTTATTATAATACTCTTTATACTATTTAATAATTATCATACATACCAATTATTATGTATATTACCTCATAATACTCCTTATATAATTCGACAAATAATTCACTACATACATAACCCTATCAAAACATAACCCCATACTTGCGTCTATTTTACGTATAAAAAAAAATTTATTCTACCTCAACAACCATTCTGTTCTCCCCGTAGGCTTATATTTATATAAAATTCCTTTATATAAATCGTCCCTAAGTTCGGAAGCCAAATGTGAAGCTACTTATCAACTGTAAGAAAATAATTCATGAGGGTTCTTTTCAGCGGACTAGGAGAGCAGAATGTGGTTGCTGAAATAATTAATTTAATTCATATTGGCAATGAACCTAAGGTTTATTTATTCTTTAATACACACAACAACAAAAAATAAAACTTCTTTTCCTACACTTACATACTATTGCCAACTTAACTATGAACTCGTGAAATGAATGTCATTAAAATTATTTTTCTTACATCTTTTTCATTATTAATTTGGTCTTATTTATTAATTATATTTCTTTGATTATATTTCACCAATAATTACATTTAATGATTATATATCTTCACAAACCAGCCTTCTTTGTTTAAATTTATCTATTCTCACATACTCACGCACACACACACACACACACACACACCCCCAATTAATTTATACCCCGTGAGATCTCATATTTTTGTTATTTTATGATTTTGGTTAACTTTTGTTAAATAGTTCGATACACATTTTTTCTTTTTACTTATCTGTTCAAATGAGTCCTGAAGGCGTCACACTATTTTACACGCACATTTGCTATATTTTTTAAACTGATGATTTCCGAAAAATGTCTCTACATTTTGTATATGTATTCCGATTTCTACATGTTCTTAAAACTGTTATTATACTCTGATTTAGAGTTAAAAAGCGTTATGTTTCATTTTTTGGTGCGGGCACGAAAATCACGCACAGCCGGCAAACGCACAGTCACATCGCGTCCATATTTATTGGATGTTCATAGCCGACTGAGAGAGAGCTACAGGCGCTATTTTATGAAGTCGCCTGTTGTAGGAGGTTCAATTCTTATTGTCTTAAAGTTTATATCACTCCGCCAGCTGCATGTCACCGTTATGTAACGGAATTACTCATCAAGGATAGGCTCTGACGTAACGCTCGCCTGATGTTTCATTGCATAATTTGTTTACCGTTACATAATGTGTTTACTGGTTTTGTGTTCGTCATTGTCTGACCTTGACACAGCTTGTCGGCTATCAAATACGTTCATACTGGTTTTACAAAACATTGTTAAACAATTCTGCACAGTCAATGTTGCCACGGTTGTTTTCATTTCAAACAAATTTACCTCTCGGTTACAAAATTTATAATTTCTGTCCTTATCACTCAACAAGGGATAAAGTTATTATTATTTATTTATAAAAAAAATACAAAATATGTTATTTATTATCAATAAAATATATACTTCTTTACATTGTCTCAGGTAGGCCCCAAAAATGCCCCGCTACACTTGTTACTATGGTAATTAATTTTGGTCTCCATGGTGTTGACATCTTTATAAAAAAAATATGTAATGTAAAAAATTTTCATTTTTTAAAATATTTATTAACTACTGTTTAAACATTTACCAATGTTTTCTTTAATCTAAACATGGACATTTCTGTGCAGTTGCGTTTGTGACTTTATAGCCAGAGCTGTAGGCACGCATGTCCAAGATGTCCCAATACTGCCCTCCAATTATAAACCACCTATGTGACTACACTTCCATCTGGGCATGTATGAGAAAAAAACGCTTGTGTAATGTGAACCCTTAGTTTGTGAATGACTCTTTAAAATTTGTCTTCTGCCTCTTCTATAATAATATGGTCAACAGTATGATAAAAAACACTATATTAATAGTTTGGCATTTTAGTTATAAGAATGCATTGTCTAATTTGTAAAACAGAAGAAACTTATTTAAAAAATGTTTCAAGTGGACTGCCATCAAATATTGGTGAAGAAACCTTTTGGCAGTATGGTTTTACAGATTCTCCAATGTGACAATATACTTATAACTTAATATTATTTATGAGATACGGTTATATTGTCAGACTGATTACTCTGCCACTTTCCTGTAACAATGGCAACCATGGGCAGTGTGGGTTACGATCTATACTTTCCCCTCCACCCAAATGTAAAGTTTAAAACACATGTGACTGACAGTTGGGCAGTAGTATTTTGTTTAAAATGGATCATGTAACTGAGCTCTGTTGCAATAATGTTAAGTATTAACATGATGCATCGTGTCCGTATAAAATTACTGAGTGGGTTACTGAATGCTTCACACATACCGGTTTTGCAGGGAAGAGGTGAAAAATTTGTCTAGTTACTTTATAGCTACACTTCATATGAAGGGGTTTAGTTTCTTGAACAATGCAAAATTGGTTTGAGGACGTTATATGTTGTAAGGCCTAAGTATGTAAAAAAATTTTTCTTTATGAAAACCATTTTCAAAATATTCAACTTGTTTACATTACTATGTTCAAAATATTCAACAGAGAAAATTTTGATTGGATTTGTTTCTATTTTTAACTTTAATTTTGAATTTTCATGTTTTTATAAAATTATAAAGAGAAAACTTAAATTTTATACTTAATCCATTGACTGCCAAGCCAAATTAAAAATTTTTCTCTGTGGTCCAAAGTAAATTTTTGGTCTCTGTACTGGTTTAAATAAAACATCATATTTGTTAAATAATTATATTTAACAAACCTATAGCGGACACTGGTGTTTGCCCTAGCATCAGTCATACATTGAGTTATTCCATACTGGAGTGGATGCCAGGGAGGGCATGCCTTTTCACAGTGCATACTTCTTGCCAGTGTTGTTTGGATCCTGCAGTTGGGCAGAAGCTACTGTTAGTTATCTTGATTGTGTGGACAGAGTTTGTATTATTATTAAAATTTTTAAGTAAGTTGTTTGCAAGTGAGTTTTTGAAAAGTAATGCTTTTGAAGGTATGTTTCGGTAAAGGATATACATGAAACATGAAAATCTATGCTAGGAAACAACAAGACTGTAAGCAGTCACTTCCAACAGGTATATTAAGACATTGCGTGAAAAGCTTCTAAATGCTTATGGAGCTTAAGAATCACTGATAATTACTACACAAGTATAGATCTTGCTGAAAACTACTTGAAAAGTCAACTAATCTTCTGAAGAGCCTGAGATTTAACAGAAAAGGAAATTCCAAAGCTTTTATCAACAAGAAGCTAAAGAAATGGGAGTTAATTGCAAAGCAGAATGACTGTGGAATCACTGTTTAGAAATAGTCGTGAGAGGTGCGACATCCTGCCACTTTCAACTCTTCATGGAGATTAAACTGCCTGTGAAACGCTCAAGTGGTGAAGTAAATAAACTTAAGGCAATAATAGATAATAATGCAGTATTATATTACATTATAGATGCCAAGTCATCGACTGGCCTTTCTGATCAGCTATCCAGCTATGGGCCAGCCTTCTGTCGTTCTTTGAAGTGGTACCGGAAAGTTGTAAATAAACTTCTTGAAACTGCCATGGTAAATGCTGCCCACATAGTGTATGGTCATGAAACCAGAAACCAAATTTCAATTACAGATTTTAGAAAAGCAATAGTACAGGATATATTAATGGACAGAGCGATGCTGTGACCCAACAGGACAATGAAAGCATCAAAGATATTATGAAAACGTACCTTCTCAAAGAAGGAAGGTTCTGCAAGAGAAGGCTGCAGATAGTGCTGTGGCTGCTATGATGAAAAAATTGATCATAGTGAACTGGAAAAACCAAAGTAAAAAAAGTTACAACATTTTGTAAGAACTGCTTTAGGAAACAAAGGTATTGCTTGGAATATTTCAACCAGTTATACAAATACGATATTATTTGTATAAAATTATAGTCCATTATTATACAAAATTAAGGTTAAGGTTTTTTTTACTGTATAACTATGGTTATAAATTGTCAAGCTAACAGATAGCTTGGTCAACAATAAAATTAAGTTTGGAACATATAATCACAGGGTAAAAAAAAAATTAAGCTACAGAAGAAATGTCCTAGTGTTTCAGAACTCATTAATTACCAAAGTATTAAATAAGAGAAAACGTGCAGTGCCAACAAACATTTTTTTCATTTCTATAACATTTAATGTTCCCTCCCTTCACAATTTCTCAGGCAAAACACATATTTCAAATCATGGATCAACTATATAGCAAGAAGTGTGTACTCTAGCTTTTCATGTGTCTACCTGATGCACATTTCGCAGAATCTTAAAACTTTCAGCAGGGGCGGCTCATTCTTAGGGGGCTAAGGCACCCCCCCCCAGTTTAAATCATATTATTAAACAATCCATTATCACTAATCGTGGAAAATCATTACATATTTCTTTAATACTTTGGACAAGAAAATGTTTTGGTGTTAGGTAATAGGAGAAATGTTTTTGGAACAGCACGCATCACACGGTGCTGTTTTATTCGCGCCCATTTCTCCAATCCCCCACTCTGTCCAAAGTTGAATGAACTTGTAAGCTTATAGGCCGCATTTACAATGTGACTTGGGCGCATCGACTGCTGCGCCACGTTCAGCAGAAAGTGGGGTGATTCACTCAGTACAACTAATCGCAGACTATTGATAATTTGAGATTTGCTCTTTTTAGTGTTTATAGTTTCTCTGGCGTGGTTAATTCAGTGCGGGCATTTGTTTAGTGTTTAGGTTTTCAGTTTGTATGTATTTTTAATAGCTTCAAGAATAATTTACAGAAATATTGTAGTGTGGAATTATTAGGTTTTGTTTTAACATTTTAACCAATATGGATAATTCAGTGCAGGTGCTTAAAGCAATAACTTTTGCAAGATTAACTCTTGATCAAAAAATTGAACTAAAGTCATTAGGTATGCCAACTCTTGAGTTCTGCATGATGCAAACAGAAAATAAGAAAAGTGAGAATCATGTTTTCAGAAGGCAACTGCTTTCGAAAGATGCATACCAAAAAAATGACTGGATCTGTGGCTGTGACGTTCAGAAATCTTTGTTCTGTTTTCCATGTATTTTATTTTCTCCCAGAGACAGTGGTGATTGCTTGTGGACTGTAAAAGGGGTTAATGATATAAAACATCTTACAGAAAAAATTAAGAAGCATGAAATATCCGTCAATCACATGAATAGTGTTGTTGATCTTTCTTTGCTAGGCAAAGTAAACATACTGCCTAGTCTGGACTCGCAATTCAGACAAAACATTGAAAAGCAAAATATTCAAGTCAGCAAAAACAGACATATTTGAAAATGGCTAATTTCGTGTGTCAAATTCTGTAGTGTTTTTGAGTTGCCTCTAAGAGGTCATGACGAATCAGCATCATCTACAAAATCCGGGTGTATACAAAGGATTAATTAATTTTACTGCAGAGCTGGATTCTGCAATGAAATACCATTAAGAATCGGCCACTGTATTCAAAGGTAGATCGAAAATAATACAGAATGATATATTGGACTGTATGCTTAGTGTCTGCAGGGAAGAAATAGGAAAGGAGATACTAGCTTCTGAATTTGTGGCAATCAAATATGATGAGACAACTGATGTGACAAAGCACTGTCAAATGGTATTAGTTTTTGGGTTTCATTTTTAGGTCATATCAACTTCTCGATAAAACGCATTGTTACTGAGATATTTAATAAAAAAGGCAAATTTTGGCGAAGATCAAAAAACTTGAATTTTCTTAAAACGTTACGCGTTAATGTACAGCTATACATATATGCTTCAAAGAATTTGAGGACGTTGCTAATATAATAGACAACCGAAAAGTACAGTATCTGGGCTTAATATACATATTTGACAAAATGGCGGACGTTCCTTTTTAAATTTCTTGGAAAAAATTTGCAGAAACTATGATATTTTCCTACAGAACGCCGTTGTTTTTTAAGCTAGACAAGTGATTAACCGACTTGTTTAGGAAATTAACAGAGCTTTCATTTGATACTAATTTAATTACGATCTAAATATTTTTCGCCGAATTATGTAAGCTTTAATCATGTGATTTGATAAAAAAAAACGGTGAATCGGCATCTTGTTTTGGCTGTATCTCAAGAATCATTTGCCATATGAAACCAAAAAAAGTTGAAGATGTTCATTTGTTAATACGCTTTAATTTTTACTTATACAAATTGTTTGCAAAATGGCGTTTTTTTTTAGTTATTTGCAGATTAATGTTAAAAATCGCGTTTTCTTTGGCAAAACTTTGAACCCTTGTAGCTCGCAAACACCGCATTTTTTCGAAAAAGTGTATACCACCTTTTTGCTTAGAATTTGATTCTCTATCAGTTACCAGGGTTAATTAACTAAATTTTGTTTTTTAACCCCCAAAAAAGGAGTGAAAACCACCCTTAAATTAGAAAGCGGGTCAAAAAATTTCCTTAACTTTATTCTGTAACCTTTTATGAAGATACTGTAAAAAAATCAAAAGGATCCATGGACACTGACTCAAAATCGGCAGAAAGTTCCTCACATAATAGACTATATTTAATACCAGAAATTGACAAGTCAAATGTAGCTACTCATTTAATTAAAAATAATCATACATTCCTTAATTTAGGGAATGTTGCTTTATTAAAACTAAACCCAAAGGTCTAAAAGTGAAAATTTTGGGAAATTTAGAAATAAATAAAAACAAAAATAAATAATAAATTAATAGAACACTTCCAAATAGATGCAAAATCACAATATTTTCAAAACTATTAATTTGATAAAATAATATATACAGAGTGGGCCAAAAGTCACTACCCATTGTGAGTTACTGAGTTACCCATTGTAAACATTAAGATAACTTTGGTTATGATCTTCCAATTGATTTTAAATTACGCGCCTTTGTTTTGTGTCTGATAGTTTCTTATGTAAACACTAGAGTGCAAATATATCACAACCAAAGTTATCTTAATGTTTACAATGGGTAACTCAATAACTCACAATGGGTAGTGACTTTAGGCCCATTCTGTATATTTATATGTAACTACAGTAGAACCTCCATTAACTGATATATATCATTTAACCAAAACAACTGACAAAAAGTTATATATTCCTGATTTTTACTACAATTAAAATTAAATTTTGTTTTCCAGATTAAACACAAAAACTAATGTAATAAGCATGTAATAAATTCTGCTTCATGTCAAGAAAGAGGAAACGCGTCATGATAACGATTGAAGAAAAATCAGAGGCAATTAAAATAATTAAACATGACGAGATTTTGCGAAATGTGGCAGCCGATTTTGATGCTGGTGTTTCTAGTGTTTCTGGTTTGGTCAAGATGAAAAATAAGTTTGAAGAGCATGCTTTGAAGATCCCAACCAAGAAAACAATGAAGATGTGTCACAAAACAAGAAAGTACATGAGGCTGTGGTTTTATGGTTTACAAAACAAAGGGAGACGGAGACGATGACCTAGCAGACAGCAGCAGCCATGACATCGCTGACGAGTTCTTCATTGCCTTAGAGGTAAGATTTTTTATTTTGGGCTAGGGCATTAAATTAAGCTATATGAAATATGTGTTTCTCTCATGGAGTTTTATTCATATTTCCAGATAGCAATACGGTTCCTCGAATGATCTGAAGAATCAAAGCCCTCTGACGTTCTGCTAATGAAGCAACTGCGAGATATTGCTGCAAGAAAGCGATGTGAAAAGAAAAATCAAAGAAAAATGTAAGATTTTTCAAGAAAAATAAAACTAGTGTTGAAAAATTACTTTATTAAATAGTTTGATTTTTATTAAAATCTTTTGAAAGTATTGTATATTACCTCCAGTTATTTTACTGCACACTTTAAAAAATGAATTTCAGTATCAGAATAACTGATACAAAGCCACCAAATCCTATCTCAGAAAGAGAAGGGTGAGGGCGAATCTCCTGCCCCCAAAACAGGGGCCTTTTGGCTAAGGTATGGTAACCCTGAGAGAAGAGCCTCTGGGCCTCCTGGTAGGGGGTTGTGCAAAAGGCCAGTAACCTGTTCATGTAAAACTTTGAAATACTTGTAGCATCCAAAGCAGCCTCGGAAATTATTGCAAGTTACAGAACTATAAAGCAATTGGTAGAAGAGACGTGGGTCGTCCGAGGATAAGATGGGTGCCGGAACAGGTTTATATAACCTAATCCTTGAAGAGGAGAAGAAGAAGAAGACTCTAAAAAATATCTTAATTATTATCCGAAATTTTGGTTATCCGAAACCGCCTTCCCCCCATTTGTTTTGGTTAACAGAGGTTGTACTGTAATTATATTTTATAACATATCTTGTAGACATAACACACATTACATATATTTGCAACAGCTGATTTTAAATTTAATATATTCTTGTAAAAAAGAAAAATACTGCTTATTACTAAAATATGTGTATTATTTGAAAGTACCTTCTGATGTTTTAGGTTTCTTGCAGTAATTGAAAGTTGTATTAGCAAATAATATTTTCTTCTACAAGTGTATTTGTATTGCTACATTATGCACCTTATGCTCAGAATTTTATTACATGACATTAATTACAAAAACTCTAAAACCCGGAAAGTGATAGTGATATAAGAAGCACTGAGAAAATTTCTAGCCATTTATAAGAAAGATGTATGCATGCAGATTGAATCTGTGAAACCTACATAAGGTACATGTTATAATCATACAAAAATACTTGCAATTTCAGAAGCAATTATTATTTATTATTTATACAAGGCATATCCAGAAAGTAAGTTCAGCTGTTAAATATTGCCACAGTATCAATGCGTGGTAAGTTTGTAACAAGGCAATAATGCCATTTGTACATAACTGTGCACCAAGTAAGGTTCACTGAACGAGACACATGCAGCGTGTGAAATGAGCTGCGTAATGCACTAAACCGGCTGAAATTCACTATCAAACTTGTGATGTTTATGGATATGAAGCAATGAGTCATTTAACAGTATAGAGATGGTACGAATTTTAATAATGGTAATTCAGTTAAATCTTTAATCAATGGTAAAAAAAATATAGCAGTATTTCTGGTGTCATTGAATTGTCATGTTTTTTAGATTTTTTTTTTATTTACTGAATATCAAGCAAAACTTTGGACAACACCATAAGTGATTTCTGTCAAACTCAAAGACTCCCATTCTGATCACCAGAAAATTATGCAATGTTTTTGTGTATGTATACCTTGCGGCATCTTAGTTAATCAGTTTTGTGACTGTGTACATTTTTTATTTGTTTTTTTTTTATCATAAAACATGCGTCGTCATCATTATCATCATTAGCGCAACTCTACCCACTGATAGAAAATGCCGCAAGGTATACATACAAAAAAAAAATTGCATAATTTTCTGGTGATCAGAATGGGAGTCTTTGAGTTTGACAGAAATCACTTATGGTGTTGTCCAAAGTTTTGCTTGATAGTAGTGGTGTAGGGGGGTACTGAAACACAATGACGTCATCATGTTCCAGTACCCCCCCACATCCGGGGGGGGATTCTAAAACAGCTAGCTCTGACGACATCATGACGTCACTGGCCTATGTCAGCTATCTCTGATGTCATCGTGTCGTCACTGGCTATGACGACATAGTGTCGATGGTGTGGGTCGTCGGTCATGTTGTCGGCGTCCGGGGTGTCGGTTATTTTTATACGACTAGACAGCACATGTGCTTGTTTAACATGTCGACGACGCTAATTTATTTTTAGACAGATGATGTAATCGATTGAAAGGCGACGACTGTTATTTTTACGTAAGCGCTAAACAATAAAGTTTTCATTTTTTTTATTAAAAAAAATGTAATCAATTTTCATGTATTTTATTTTCTTAATACCCGTAACCTTGGAGGGGAAACGTCTTATTATTATCCCCTCCCCCGTTCTTCGGAATGTTTACTTTGTATCTTGTCTCCTCGTCACGGATCAGTGCAACAAATTTTTGTGTCAAAACGTTGTATACAAAACGTTTTACAGGGTACAGTACTGCGTGCTTTAAGTCACTACAACGACTGTATTCTTACGACGTTAATAGCTCCATGCGTCCGTTCTGGACGCGTACTGTCGAAACACTGAGGTATACGAGATTATGTGAGAGGTGGTAGTGAGATATCTATTAATTATAAACACTTCCATCACAGCAGCAGCATAGATTTTAAACAAATTTTTACTGGTTTATTTCGTGCATTAGTCGAAAAGTTCTTGCCCTTTTATTAACAGCTGGTAAGCGCTACTATGAATTTGCTGTGACATCAGTTCTTCCGGCGCTAGACTTTGTACACGGAGTACGAGTTCCCTGTTATTGTGTGCTACAATGACGGATGCCTACTACATACTAATACGTTCGCACCAACCTGTTGGTCTAGGGCGCGCTATGTCGAGCTCTACAAGGTCATGCTGCCCAACCGCCGCCACGCCTCCGCCTATCAACGCACAATTATGTATGCATTGAACGATATACCCATAACCGCAATGTCAACCAGCGTATCGTTAACGAAACCATTACCACGTTCATTGAAAGCTGTCAGACCAAGGTACTGCACGCCATAACCGACCGTAACGATATAGCCATAACCGCAATATCAACCTGCCTATCGTAAACGAAACCATTGCCACGTTGATTGAAAGCTGTCAGACCAAGGCACTGCATGCCATAACGGATCGTAACGATATACCCATAACCGCAATGTCAACTTGCCTATCGTTAACGAAACCATTGCCAAGTTCAATGAAAGCCGCCAGACCAAGGTACTGCATGCCACAACCGATCGTGACGATATACCCATAACCGCAATTTCAACCTGCCTATCGTTAACGAAACAACTGACAAGTTCATTGAAAGCTGTCAGACCAAGGTACTGCATGCCATAACCGATCGTAACGATATACCCATAACGGCAATATCAACCTGCATATCGTTAACGAAACCATTGCCAAGTTCATTGGAAGCCGCCAGACCAAGGTACTGCATGTCGTAACTGATCGTAACGATATACCCATAACCGCAATATCAACCTGCCTATCGTTAACGAAACCATTGCCAAGTTCATTTAAAGCTGTGAGACCAAGGTACTGCATGCCATAACCGATCGTAACGATATACCCATAACCGCAATGTAAACCTGCAAATCGTTAACGAAACCATTGCCAAGTTCATTGGAAGCCGCCAGCCCAAGGTACAGCATGCCGTAACCGAATCGTAACGATATACCCATAACCGCAATGTCAACCTGCCTATCGTTAACGAAACGATTACCAAGTTCACTGAAAGCTGTCAGACCAAGTTACTGCATGCCATAACCGATCACAAAGATATACACATAACCGCAATGTCAACCTGCCTATCGTTAACGAAACCATTGCCAAGTATATTGAAAGCCGCCAGACCAAGATACTGCATGCCATTACCGATCGTAACGATATACCCATAACCGCAATGTCAACCTGCCTATCGTTAACGAAAACATTGCCAAGATCATTGAAAGCCGCCAGACCAAGGTACTGCATGTCATAACCGATAACCGATCGTAACGATATACCTATAACCGCAATGTCAACCTGCCTATCGGTAACGAAACCATTGCCAAGTTCATTGAAAGCTGACAGACGAAGGTACTGCATGCCTAACCGATCGTAACGATATACCCATAACCGCAATGTCAACCTGCATATCGTTAACGAAACCATTGCCAAGTTCATTGGAAGCCGCCAGCCCAAGGTACAGCATGCCGTAACCGAATCGTAACGATATACCCATAACCGCAATGTCAACCTGCCTATCGTTAACGAAACGATTACCAAGTTCACTGAAAGCTGTCAGACCAATTTACTGCATGCCATAACCGATCACAAAGATATACACATAACCGCAATGTCAACCTGCCTGTCGTTAACGAAACATTGCCAAGCATATTGAAAGCCGCCAGACCAAGATACTGCATGCCATTACCGATCGTAACGATATACCCATAACCGCAATGTCAACCTGCCTATCATTAACGAAAACATTGCCAAGATCATTGAAAGCCGCCAGACCAAGGTACTGCATGTCATAACCGATAACCGATCGTAACGATATACCTATAACCGCAATGTCAACCTGCCTATCGGTAACGAAACCATTGCCAAGTTCATTGAAAGCTGACAGACGAAGGTACTGCATGCCTAACCGATCGTAACGTTATACTCATAACCGCAATGTCAACCTGCCTATCGTTAACGAAACCATTGCCAAGTTCATTGAAAGCCACCAGACCAAGGTAATGCATGTCATAACCGATCGTAACGATATACCCATAAGCACAATGTAAAACCTTCCTATCGTTAAGGAAACCATCGCCAAGTTCATTAAAAGCTGTCAGACCAAGGTACTGCATGGCATAATCGATCGTAATGGTATACCCATAACCGCAATATCAACCTGCCTATCGTTAACGAAACCATTGCCACGTTGATTGAAAGCTGTCAGACCAAAGTACAGCAAGCCATAACCAATCGTAACGATATAACCATAACCGCAATGTCAACCTGCCCATCGTTAACGAAACCACTTACAAGTTCATTAAAAGCTGTCAGACCAAGGTATTGCATGCCATAACCGATCGTAACGATATACTCATAACCGCAATGTCAACCTGCCTATCGTAAACGAAACTATTGCCACGTTGATTGAAAGCTGTCAGACCAAGGTACTGCATGCCATAACCGATCGTAATGATATACCCATAACCACACTGTCAACCTGCCTATCGTTATCGAAACCATTGCCACGTAGATTGAAAGCTGTCAGACCAAGGTACTGCACGACATAACCGATCGTAACGATATACCCATAACTGCAATGCAAACCTGCCTATCGTTAACGAAAGCATTGCCACGTTCATTGAAAGCTGTCTGACCAAGGTACTGCATGTAATATCCGATCGTAACGATAACCCCATAACCGCAATGTCAACCTGCCTACCGTAAACGAAACCAATGCCACGTTCATTAAAAC
The DNA here is from genome assembly GCA_034769895.1 of Magicicada septendecula. Classification (NCBI taxonomy): domain Eukaryota; kingdom Metazoa; phylum Arthropoda; class Insecta; order Hemiptera; family Cicadidae; genus Magicicada; species Magicicada septendecula. The sequence continues at coordinate 85,705,164 of CM068370.1, forward strand.
CGCCAGACCAAGGTACTGCATACCATTACCGATCGTAACGATATACCAATAACCGCAATGTCAACCTGCCTATTGATAACGAAACCATTGAAAAGTTCATTGAAAGCCGCCAGACCAAGCTACTGCATGCCATAACCGATCGTAACGATATATCCATAACCGCAATGTCAACCTGCCTATCGTTAACTAAACCATTGCCAAGTTCATTGAAAGCTGTCATACCAAGGTACAGCATGTCATAACCGATCGTAATGATATACCCATAACCACAATTTCAACCTGCCTATCGTTAACGAAACCATTGCCACGTTCATTGAAAGCTGTTAGACCTAGGTAATACATGCCATAACCGATCGTAACGATATACCCATAACCACAATGTCAACTCCCTATCGTTAACGAAACCATTGCTACGTTCATTCAAAGCTGTCAGACCAAGTTACTGCATGCCATAACCGATCGTAACGATATACCCATAACAGTAATTTCAACCTGCCTATCGTTAACGAAACCATTGCCACGTTCACTGAAAACTGTCAGACCAAGGTACTGCATGCCATAACCGATCGTAACGATATACCCATAATCACATTGTCAACCGGTCTATCGTTAAAGAAACCATCGCCAAGTTGATTGAACGCTGTCAGACCAAGGTATTGCATGCCATAACCGATCGTAACGAAATACCCATAACCGCAATGTCAACCTGCCTGTCGTTAACGAAACCACTGATAAGTTCATTGAAAGCTGTCAGACCAAGTTACTGCATGCCATAACCGATCGTAACGATATACTCATAACCACAATGTCAACCTGCCTATCGTTATCGAAACCATTGACAAGTTCATTGAAAGCTGTCAGACCAAGGTACTGCATGTCATAACCGATCGTAACGATATACCCATAACCGCAATGTCAACCTGCCTACCGTTAACGAAAGCATGGCCAAGTTCATTGAAAGCTGACAGACCAAGGTACTGCATGTCATAACCGATCGTAACGATATACACATAACCGTAATATCAACCTGCCTATCTTAACGAAACCAATGCCACGTTCATTGAAAGCCACCAGACCAAGCTACTGCATGCCATTACCGATCGTAACGATATACTCTTAACCGCAATGTCAACCTGCCTATCGTTAACGAAACCACTGACAAGTTCATTTAAAGCTGTCAGACCAAGGTACTGCATGCCATAACCGATCGTAACGATATACACATGACCGCAATGTCAACCTGCCTATCGTTAACGAAACCATTGCCACGTTGATTGAAAGCTGTTAGACCAAGGTACTGCAAGCTATAACCAATCGTAACGATATAACCATAACCTCAATGTCAACCTGCCTATCGTTAACGAAACCACTTACAAGTTCATTGAAAGCTGTCAGACCAAGGTACTGCATGCCATAAACGATCGTAACGATATACTCATAACCGCAATGTCAACCTGCCTATCGTTAAGGAAATCATTGCCACGTTGATTGAAAGCTGTCAGACCAAGGTACTGCATGCCATAACCAATCGTAATGATATAACCATAACCGCAATGTCAACTTGCCTACAAGTCCACACACACATATTTCACTGTTAAATCACCGATCAGCTGTTTGCTGGAATGTAGGTCACCCTCTTTTATTTAGTAAACAAAGACAAGGTAGGTGTATGGGTGGGAACGCGGGGGTTACGCACACGTATTGTTCTCTACACAATGCCTCAGCCTATCTTTCTCGACCGGTTTTAACTGGAGAAGCCAGTCGGGCTCATAGGGTGAATCTTATTCAACAAAACACGCTTTACAAGTTACAAGTGTATTACGGTTATAACAGTCTGAGTTTAGTAATTAATTCTCGTACTTTCCACCATTAAATTATTTTTTTTTAATTTTTGGTAACAACTTTAACTTACGAAATTCTTTACACGTAATTAACCGGGTCCACTTTACGCAGGAGTATATGTTTTTATTTTTACCGTGACGACAGACATACACTGACATACTATGCAGCCATATTCAAGAAACTACAGGTCTTGAATTGTCACAATATAAACCTGTTAAAGACTGAACAGAACAACAAGCACTAAAATTCATGTACATACTTGCATTTGGCTTCATACAATGATATTTCAAGTTATACAGACTATCATTGTATTAATTTACGTATCTTAAAATAAATTCATTTTATGAAAATTAATGTTACATAAAATACAGTAACTGAGTGCATAGATCAGGTAACTGAGTGCAGAGAGTTATCTATTTAACTACATAACAATATTTTAATTATCAGCGTGACGTCTCTTTGTTAGTGTCACGATGCTTACAACCTTTTATATTAATTAGCAGAGTGGCACATTTTTGTGACACTCTGTACACCATTAATTATTAAACAACAGCACAATAGCAGAGTGGCGCATTTTTGTGACACGATGCTCGCAACTATTTTAACTTTAAGCAGAGTGGCGCATTTTTGTGTCACTCTGTAAATTATTAACCTTACAAGACAGCAACAACACAATACACAATTAATTATTATTTACACAAAGCACAGCATAGCAAAGGAAAGTGAGTAGAGTGGCGCATTTTGTAACGTTGTTGCCACGTTACAAATCCAGGGAACCCATCCTGATTGACACCAGCAAATTATATGGGCTGCCTACGTTGTAACGAACTGATTTTAAACTCAACACAATTAACAAAATTAATTAAGCTAATCATTAGGAAACAAGGGAAGGTATTTCAATGATTTATGCACTCACTTCAAAGTGTAATAAGATGACTTCTCTTTATTAACAAATGATATGAAAAGATCCCATAACATAATTAATTACATTAAAAGGTTTTCTGAAAAACTAGGGATCATAATGATCATGTACTTTTTACCTCGGATCCGAGTTTACTTTAAATATTGCAAAGACGTCTGAGTATTACTATGTTCATCTAGGTGCTTGCAAGACTTCTTTTACTATTTGAAGAATTGTATTATTTACTAAAGAGATTATAATTTACATTTACATATTAACGTTACAACGTATGGTATTCAATATTACAGTATACTTTTAGTTGGTCTCATTTATAGTTTAAAGAAAATTATTGTCTTTGAAAAGTCTCTTTCATCTGTAAGTTATGTCTCAAATATAATTAACTCTCGATAGGCAAGCTATCGAGTCACCTTTACAATAAGTTGTGCGGTCCTCGTCCTGGGGGTCACTCTTGGGAATTCTGGAAGTCGGCGTCTTCATCTGGGTCGTGTCTTCGGCGAGTACTTGATAGCTGGTTCACTGAGGAGATTGAAGTTATTCTGGTTAAAGTTGGGGTAGATCCACGTAGGTCCTAGTCAGCGTCGTATGGCTCGTATACGTCCACATGTGAAGTTTATGCAGGTCACATCTTCATATGTAAAGTTGTACTGGAATTTACCTCTTGAGGGGAGACGTCATCTTGCTTACGTGTTGTTAATTAGTATTTTTCTTGTTTAACTTATTACATTTCTTAACAAAAGTTGTTACATTTTATATATTAAAACTTGCTCGCCACGGTTACTAGTGGTAGCTAACAGTTAAGCTTAAAATTAATCAATGCATTTTTGAAGAGCTCTCGCTCGTAGGTGTGTACGGTCTGACGGCTGCATTGTCACTCTTTTCTCGATTCGGCTGGCACATTACAACGAAGCGGGGCGAGTACTCCGCGATAATATAGTTCCTATTTTTATTTAAAGTGACATTATTATTACAAGAAAGAACACATTAATTATACATATATAATTTAAGTGAATTATTTTAACTACTACTCGTGCCTTCAAATTACTAATTACAAACATTATGATTTTTATACTTTCCTAAGTTACAGACGACTCGCTAAACACATTGAGTCCGGAATTAAACAGGTCAACGCATGATGACCTGCAAAAGGGTTAACTGTGATATTAATAGCTTTTTACAATTCGATTTTTTTTATTAATTGTTTAGTTAGATTTTCCATTAACATCTCATACTTATTCTGAGTTAGTACAGGGGGCGTTAGGTTTAATAGTGCTATTTAAAAATACTTAATTGCTTTTTTAATTAATTTTTTATTTATTAAATATTTTATTATCAATTAAATCGTTACACCATTGTCAAGTTCATTGAAAGCTGTCAGACCAAGTTACTGCATGCCATACTCGATCATAACGATATACTCATAACCGCAATGTCAACCAGCCTATCGTTAACGAAACCATTGCCAAGTTCATTGAAAGCTGTCAGACCAAGTTATTGCATGCCATAACCGATCGTAACGATATACCCATAACCGCAATGTCAACCTGTCTATCTTTAACGAAACCATTGCCACGTTCATGGAAAGCTGTCAGAACAAGGTACTGCATGCCATAACCGATCGTAACGGTATACTCATAACAGTAATGTCAACCTGCCTATCGTTAACGAAACCATTGCCACATTCATAGAAAGATCTCAGACCAAGGTACTGCATGCCATAACTGATCGTAACGATATACCCATAACCACAATGTCAACCGGCCTATCGTTAACGAAACGATTGCCAAGTTCATTGAAAGCTGTCAGGCCAAGTTATTGCATGCCATAACCGATCGTAACGATATACCCATAACTGCAATGGCAACCTGTCTATCGTTAACGAAACCAATGCCACGTTCATAGAAAGCTGTCAGAACAAGGTACTGTATGCCATAACCGATCGTAACGATATACCCATAACCGCAATGTCAACCTGCCTATCGTTAACAAAACCATTGCCAGTTCATTGAAAGCTGTCAGAGCAAGGTACTGCATGCCACAACCGATCGTAACGATATACCCATAAACGCAATGTCTACCGCCCTATCTTTAACGAAACGATTGCCACGTTCATTGAAACCTGTCAGACCAAGGTACTGCATGCCATAACAGATCGTAACGATATACCCATAACCGCAATATCTATTTTCTTATCGTCAACGAAACCATTGCCAATTTCATTCAAACCAGTCAGACCAAAGTACTGCATGCCATAACCGATCGTAACGATATACCCATAACCGCAATCTCAACCTGCCTATCGTTAACGAAACCATTGCCAATTCCATTGAAAGCCGCCAGACCAACGTACTGCATGCGCTGTCAGACCAAGGTACTTCATGTGATAGCCGATCGTAACGATATACCCATAACACCAATGTCAACTTGCCTATCGTTAACTAAACCATTTCCACGTTCATTGACAGCTGTCAGACCAGGGCACTGAATGCCATAACCGATCGTAACGATAAACCCATAACCGCAATGTCAACTTGCCTATCGTTAACGAAACCATTGCCACTTTCATTGAAATATGTGAGACCAAGTTACTGCATGCCATAACTGATCGTAACGATATACCCATAACCGTAATGCCAACCTGCCTATCGTTAACGAAACCATTGCAACGTTGATTGAAAGCTGTCAGACTAAGGTTCTGCATGTCATAACCGATCGTAACGATAGATCCATAACCGCAATAACCACCTGCCTATCGTTAACGAAACCATTGTCACGTTCATTGAAACCTGTCAGACCAAGTTACTGCATGCCATAACTGATCGTAACGATATACCCATAACAGTAATGTCAACCTGCCTATCGTTAACGAAACCATTGCAACGTTGATTGAAAGCTGTCAGACTAAGGCTCTGCATGTCATAACCGAACGTAACGATAGATCCATAACCGCAATGTCAACCTGCCTACCGTTAACGAAAGCATGGCCAAGTTCATTGAAAGCTGACAGACCAAGGTACTGCATGTCATAACCGATCGTAACGATATACACATAACCGTAATATCAACCTGCCTATCTTAACGAAACCAATGCCACGTTCATTGAAAGCCACCAGACCAAGCTACTGCATGCCATTACCGATCGTAACGATATACTCTTAACCGCAATGTCAACCTGCCTATCGTTAACGAAACCACTGACAAGTTCATTTAAAGCTGTCAGACCAAGGTACTGCATGCCATAACCGATCGTAACGATATACACATGACCGCAATGTCAACCTGCCTATCGTTAACGAAACCATTGCCACGTTGATTGAAAGCTGTTAGACCAAGGTACTGCAAGCTATAACCAATCGTAACGATATAACCATAACCTCAATGTCAACCTGCCTATCGTTAACGAAACCACTTACAAGTTCATTGAAAGCTGTCAGACCAAGGTACTGCATGCCATAAACGATCGTAACGATTTACTCATAACCGCAATGTCAACCTGCCTATCGTTAAGGAAATCATTGCCACGTTGATTGAAAGCTGTCAGACCAAGGTACTGCATGCCATAACCAATCGCAATGATATAACCATAACCGCAATGTGTACTTGCCTACAAGTCCACACACACATATTTCACTGTTAAATCACCGATCAGCTGTTTGCTGGAATGTAGGTCACCCTGTTTTATTTAGTAAACAAAGACAAGGTAGGTGTATGGGTGGGAACGCGGGGGTTACGCACACGTATTGTTCTCTACACAATGCCTCAGCCTATCTTTCTCGACCGGTTTTAACTGGAGAAGCCAGTCGGGCTCATAGGGTGAATCTTATTCAACAAAACACGCTTTACAAGTTACAAGTGTATTACGGTTATAACAGTCTGAGTTTAGTAATTAATTCTCGTACTTTCCACCATTAAATTATTTTTTTTTAATTTTTGGTAACAACTTTAACTTACGAAATTCTTTACACGTAATTAACCGGGTCCACTTTACGCAGGAGTATATGTTTTTATTTTTACCGTGACGACAGACATACACTGACATACTATGCAGCCATATTCAAGAAACTACAGGTCTTGAATTGTCACAATATAAACCTGTTAAAGACTGAACAGAACAACAAGCACTAAAATTCATGTACATACTTGCATTTGGCTTCATACAATGATATTTCAAGTTATACAGACTATCATTGTATTAATTTACGTATCTTAAAATAAATTCATTTTATGAAAATTAATGTTACATAAAATACAGTAACTGAGTGCATAGATCAGGTAACTGAGTGCAGAGAGTTATCTATTTAACTACATAACAATATTTTAATTATCAGCGTGACGTCTCTTTGTTAGTGTCACGATGCTTACAACCTTTTATATTAATTAGCAGAGTGGCACATTTTTGTGACACTCTGTACACCATTAATTATTAAACAACAGCACAATAGCAGAGTGGCGCATTTTTGTGACACGATGCTCGCAACTATTTTAACTTTAAGCAGAGTGGCGCATTTTTGTGTCACTCTGTAAATTATTAACCTTACAAGACAGCAACAACACAATACACAATTAATTATTATTTACACAAAGCACAGCATAGCAAAGGAAAGTGAGTAGAGTGGCGCATTTTGTAACGTTGTTGCCACGTTACAAATCCAGGGAACCCATCCTGATTGACACCAGCAAATTATATGGGCTGCCTACGTTGTAACGAACTGATTTTAAACTCAACACAATTAACAAAATTAATTAAGCTAATCATTAGGAAACAAGGGAAGGTATTTCAATGATTTATGCACTCACTTCAAAGTGTAATAAGATGACTTCTCTTTATTAACAAATGATATGAAAAGATCCCATAACATAATTAATTACATTAAAAGGTTTTCTGAAAAACTAGGGATCATAATGATCATGTACTTTTTACCTCGGATCCGAGTTTACTTTAAATATTGCAAAGACGTCTGAGTATTACTATGTTCATCTAGGTGCTTGCAAGACTTCTTTTACTATTTGAAGAATTGTATTATTTACTAAAGAGATTATAATTTACATTTACATATTAACGTTACAACGTATGGTATTCAATATTACAGTATACTTTTAGTTGGTCTCATTTATAGTTTAAAGAAAATTATTGTCTTTGAAAAGTCTCTTTCATCTGTAAGTTATGTCTCAAATATAATTAACTCTCGATAGGCAAGCTATCGAGTCACCTTTACAATAAGTTGTGCGGTCCTCGTCCTGGGGGTCACTCTTGGGAATTCTGGAAGTCGGCGTCTTCATCTGGGTCGTGTCTTCGGCGAGTACTTGATAGCTGGTTCACTGAGGAGATTGAAGTTATTCTGGTTAAAGTTGGGGTAGATCCACGTAGGTCCTAGTCAGCGTCGTATGGCTCGTATACGTCCACATGTGAAGTTTATGCAGGTCACATCTTCATATGTAAAGTTGTACTGGAATTTACCTCTTGAGGGGAGACGTCATCTTGCTTACGTGTTGTTAATTAGTATTTTTCTTGTTTAACTTATTACATTTCTTAACAAAAGTTGTTACATTTTATATATTAAAACTTGCTCGCCACGGTTACTAGTGGTAGCTAACAGTTAAGCTTAAAATTAATCAATGCATTTTTGAAGAGCTCTCGCTCGTAGGTGTGTACGGTCTGACGGCTGCATTGTCACTCTTTTCTCGATTCGGCTGGCACATTACAACGAAGCGGGGCGAGTACTCCGCGATAATATAGTTCCTATTTTTATTTAAAGTGACATTATTATTACAAGAAAGAACACATTAATTATACATATATAATTTAAGTGAATTATTTTAACTACTACTCGTGCCTTCAAATTACTAATTACAAACATTATGATTTTTATACTTTCCTAAGTTACAGACGACTCGCTAAACACATTGAGTCCGGAATTAAACAGGTCAACGCATGATGACCTGCAAAAGGGTTAACTGTGATATTAATAGCTTTTTACAATTCGATTTTTTTTATTAATTGTTTAGTTAGATTTTCCATTAACATCTCATACTTATTCTGAGTTAGTACAGGGGGCGTTAGGTTTAATAGTGCTATTTAAAAATACTTAATTGCTTTTTTAATTAATTTTTTATTTATTAAATATTTTATTATCAATTAAATCGTTACACCATTGTCAAGTTCATTGAAAGCTGTCAGACCAAGTTACTGCATGCCATACTCGATCATAACGATATACTCATAACCGCAATGTCAACCAGCCTATCGTTAACGAAACCATTGCCAAGTTCATTGAAAGCTGTCAGACCAAGTTATTGCATGCCATAACCGATCGTAACGATATACCCATAACCGCAATGTCAACCTGTCTATCTTTAACGAAACCATTGCCACGTTCATGGAAAGCTGTCAGAACAAGGTACTGCATGCCATAACCGATCGTAACGGTATACTCATAACAGTAATGTCAACCTGCCTATCGTTAACGAAACCATTGCCACATTCATAGAAAGATCTCAGACCAAGGTACTGCATGCCATAACTGATCGTAACGATATACCCATAACCACAATGTCAACCGGCCTATCGTTAACGAAGCGATTGCCAAGTTCATTGAAAGCTGTCAGGCCAAGTTATTGCATGCCATAACCGATCGTAACGATATACCCATAACTGCAATGGCAACCTGTCTATCGTTAACGAAACCATTGCCACGTTCATAGAAAGCTGTCAGAACAAGGTACTGTATGCCATAACCGATCGTAACGATATACCCATAACCGCAATGTCAACCTGCCTATCGTTAACAAAACCATTGCCAGTTCATTGAAAGCTGTCAGACCAAGGTACTGCATGCCACAACCGATCGTAACGATATACCCATAAACGCAATGTCTACCGCCCTATCTTTAACGAAACGATTGCCACGTTCATTGAAACCTGTCAGACCAAGGTACTGCATGCCATAACAGAACGTAACGATATACCCATAACCGCAACATCTATTTTCTTATCGTCAACGAAACCATTGCCAATTTCATTCAAACCAGTCAGACCAAAGTACTGCATGCCATAACCGATCGTAACGATATACCCATAACCGCAATCTCAACCTGCCTATCGTTAACGAAACCATTGCCAATTCCATTGAAAGCTGCCAGACCAACGTACTGCATGCGCTGTCAGACCAAGGTACTTCATGTGATAGCCGATCGTAACGATATACCCATAACACCAATGTCAACTTGCCTATCGTTAACGAAACCATTTCCACGTTCATTGACAGCTGTCAGACCAGGGCACTGAATGCCATAACCGATCGTAACGATAAACCCATAACCGCAATGTCAACTTGCCTATCGTTAACGAAACCATTGCCACTTTCATTGAAATATGTGAGACCAAGTTACTGCATGCCATAACTGATCGTAACGATATACCCATAACCGTAATGCCAACCTGCCTATCGTTAACGAAACCATTGCAACGTTGATTGAAAGCTGTCAGACTAAGGCTCTGCCTGTCATAACCGATCGTAACGATAGATCCATAACCGCAATAACCACCTGCCTATCGTTAACGAAACCATTGTCACGTTCATTGAAACCTGTCAGACCAAGTTACTGCATGCCATAACTGATCGTAACGATATACCCATAACCGTAATGTCAACCTGCCTATCGTTAACGAAACCATTGCAACGTTGATTGAAAGCTGTCAGACTAAGGCTCTGCATGTCATAACCGAACGTAACGATAGATCCATAACCGCAATAACCACCTGCCTATCGTTAACGAAACCATTGTCACGTTCATTGAAACCTGTCAGACCAAGTTACTGCATGACATAACCGATCGTAACGATTTACTCATAACAGCAATGTCAACCTGCCTATCGTTAACGGAACCATTGACACGTTCATTGAAAACTGTCAGACCAAGGTAATGCATGCCATAACCGATAGTAACGATATACCCATAAACGCAATGTCAACCGGCCTATCTTTAACGAAACGATTGCCACGTTCATTGAAACCTATGAGACCAAGGTACTGCATGCCATAACCGCAATATCTACCTTCTTATCGTAAACGAAAGGCAAGTTTATTGAAAACTGTCAGACCAAGGTACTGCATGCCATAACCGATCGTAACGATATACCCATAAACGCAATATCAACCGGCCTATCTTTAACGAAACGATTGCCACGTTCATTGAATCCTATCAGACCAAGGTACTGCATGCCATAACCGATCGTAACGATATACCCATAACCGTAATAACTACCTTCTTATCGTTAACGAAACCATTGCCAAGTTCATTGAAAATCTCAGACCAAGGTACTTCATGCCATAATCGATCGTAACGATATACCCATTACCGCAATGTCAACTTGCCTATCGTTAACGAAACCATTTCCACGTTCATTGAAAGCTGTTAGACGAGCGCACTGCATGCCATAACAGATCGTAACGATATACCAATAACTGCAATGTCAACCTGCCTGTCGTTAGGAAACCATTGCCACTTTCATTGAAATATGTAAGATCAAGTTACTGCATGCCATAACCGATCGTTACGATATAGCCATAACCGCAAATGTCAACCTGTCTATCATTAATGAAACCATTGCCACGTTTATTGAAAGCCTTCGCCAATTTCATTGAAAGCTGTGAGACCAAGGTAATGAATGCCATAACTGTTTGCCATTGCGTTTATGGGAATATTGTTACGATCGGTTATTGCCTGCAGTACCTTGGTCTGACAAATCTCAATGAACGTGGCAATGGTTTCGTTAACGATAGGCAGGTTGACATTGCGGTTATGGGTAAGTCGTTACGTTCGGTTATGACATGCAATGCCTTTGTCTGACAGCTTTCAATCAACGTTGCAATGGTTTCGTTTACGATAGGCAGCTTGACATTGCGGTTATGGGTATATCGTTACGATCAGTTATGGCATGCAGTACCTTGGTCTGATAGGATTCAATGAACGTGGCAATCGTTTCGTTAAAGATAGGCCGGTTGATATTGCGGTTATGGGTACATCGTAACGATCGGTTATGTCATGCAGTACCTTTGTCTGACAGCTTTCAATGAACGTGGCAATGGTTTCGTTAACGATAGGCAGGTTGACATAGCGGTTATGGGTATATCGTTACGAACGGTTATTGCATGCATTGCCTTGGTCTGACAGTTTTCAATGACCGTGGCAATGGTTCCATTAAGATAGGCAGGTTGATATTGCGGTTATGTGTATATCGTTACGATCGGTTATGACATGCAGTACCTTGGTCTGACAGGTTTCAATGAACGTGACAATGGTTTCGTTAACGATAGGCAGGTTGGTATTGCGGTTATGGATATATCGTTACGTTCGGTTATGACATGCAATGCCTTTGTCTGACAGCTTTCAATCAACGTTGCAATGGTTTCGTTTACGATAGGCAGCTTGACATTGCGGTTATGGGTATATCGTTACGATCAGTTGTGGCATGCAGTACCTTGGTCTGATAGCATTCAATGAACGTGGCAATCGTTTCGTTAAAGATAGGCCGGTTGATATTGCGGTTATGGGTACATCGTAACGATCGGTTATGTCATGCAGTACCTTTGTCTGACAGCTTTCAATGAACGTGGCAATGGTTTCGTTAACGATAGGCAGGTTGACATAGCGGTTATGGGTATATCGTTACGAACGGTTATTGCATGCATTGCCTTGGTCTGACAGTTTTCAATGACCGTGGCAATGGTTCCATTAAGATAGGCAGGTTGATATTGCGGTTATGTGTATATCGTTACGATCGGTTATGACATGCAGTACCTTGGTCTGGCGGCTTTCAATGAACGTGGCATTGGTTTCGTTAAGACAGGAAAATTGATAATGCGGTTATGTGTATATCGTTACGATCGGTTATGACATGCAGTACCTTGGTCTGACAGCTTTCAATGAACTTAGCAATGGTTTCGTTAACGATAGGCATGTTGATTATGCGGTTATGTGTATATCGTTACGATCGGTTACGGCATCCAGTACCTTGGTCTGACAGCTTCCAATGAACTTGTCAGTGGTTTCGATAACGATAGGCAAGTTGACTTTGCGGTTATGGGTATATCGTTACGATCGGTTATGGCATGCAGTACCTTGGTCTGACAGCTTTCAATGGATTTGGCAATGGTCTCGTTAACGACAGGCAGGTTGAGATTGCGGTTATGGGTATATCGTTACGATCGGTTATGGCAAGCAATACCTTGGTCTGACAGTTTTCAATGAACGTGGCAATGGTTTCGTTAACTATAGGCAGGTTGGTATTGCGGTTATGGGTGTATCGCTACGATCGGTTATGGCTTGCAGTAACTTGATCTGGCGAATTTCAACGAACTTAGTAATGGTTTCGTTAAGGATAGGCAGGTTGACATTGCGGTTATGTGTATATCGTTACGATCGGTTATGGCATGCACTAACTTGGTCCGACTGCTTTCTACGAACGTGGCAATGGTTTCGTTAACGATAGACAGGTTGACATTGCGGTTATCGGTATATGGTTACGATCAGCTATGGCCTGCATTACCTTGGTCTGACAGCTTTCAATGAACTTGGCAATGGTTTCTTTAACGATAGACCGGTTGACACTGTGGTTATGGGTATATCGTTACGATCGGTTATGGCAAGCAATACCTTGGTCTGACAGTTTTCAATGAACGTGGCAATGGTTTTGTTAACGATAGGCAGGTTGACATGACTGTTATGGGTATATCGTTACGATTGGTAATGGCATGCAGTAAATTGGTCTGACAGCTTTGAATTAACGTAGCAATGGTTTCTTTAACAATAGGGATGTTGAAATTGCGGTTGTGGGTATATCGTTACGATCGGTTATGGCATGCATTACCTATGTCTAACAGCGTTCTATGAACGTGGCAATGGTTTCGTTAACGATAGGCAGGTTGACATTGCGGTTGGGTGTATATCGTTATGATCGGTTATGGCATGCATTACCTTGGTCTGACAGCTTTCAATTAACTGGAAATGGTTTCGTTAACGATAGGCAGGTTGACATTGCGGTTATGAGTGTATCGTTACGATCAGTTATGGCTTGCAGTAACTTAGTCTGGCGAATTTCAACGGACTAGGTGATGGTTTCGTTAACGATAGGCAGGTTGACATTGCGGTTATGGTTATATCGTACCGATCGGTTATGGCATGCAGTACCTTAGTATGAGAGCTTTCAATGGACGTGGCAATGGTTTCGCTAACGATAGCCAGGTTGACATTGCGGTTATGCGTACATCGTTACGATCGGTTATGTCATGCAGTACCTTTGTCTGACAGCTTTCAATGAACGTGGCAATGGTTTCATTAATGATAAGCAGGTTGACATTGCGGTTATGGGTATATCGTTACGAACGGTTATAGCATGCATTACCTTGGTCTGACAGCTTTCAATGATCGTGGCAATGGTTTCGTTAAGATAGGCAGGTTGATATTGCGGTTATGTGTATATCGTTACGATCGGTTATGACATGCAGTACCTTGGTCTGTCAGCTGTCAATGAACTTGATAATGGTTTCGTTATGGATAGGCAGGTTGACATTGCGTTTATGGGTATATCGTTACGATCGGTTATGGCATGCAGTACCTTGGTCTGGCGGCTTTCAATGAACATGACAATGGTTTCGTTAACGATAGGTTGTTTGACATTGCTGTTGTGGGTATATCGTTACGATCGGTAATAGCATGCAGTATCTTGGTCTGACAGCTTGCAATGAACTTAGCAATGGTTTCGTTAACGATAGGCAGGTTGACATTGTGGTTATGGGTATATCGTTACGATCGGTTATGGCATGCAGTAGGTTGGTCTGGTGGCTTTCAATGAACATTGCAATGGTTTCGTTATCAATAGGCAGGTTGACATTGCGGTTATTGGTATATCGTTACGATCGGTAATGGTATGCACTACCTTGGTCTGGCGGCTTTCAATGAACGTGGCATTGGTTTCGTTAAGATAGGCAGGTTGATATTGCGGTTATATCTATACCGTTACGATCGGTTATGACATGCAGGAACTTGGTCTGTCAGCTTTCAATGAACTTGGCAATGCTTTCGTTAACGATAGGCAGGTTGACATTGCGATTATGGGTATATCGTTACGATCGGTTATGTCATGTAGTACCTTGGTCTGACAGCTTTCAATCAACGTTGCAATGGTTTCGTTAACGGTAGGCAGGTTGACATTGCGGTTATGGTTATATCGTTACGATTGTTTATGGCATGCAGTACCTTGGTCTGACTGCTTTCAATCACCGTGGCAGTGGTTTCGTTAACGATAGGCAGTTTGACATTGCGGTTAAGAGTATATTGTTTCTTCCGGTTATGGCATGCAGTACCTTGGTCTGACAGCTTTCAATGAACGTGGCAATGGTTTCGTTAACGATAGGCAGGTTGACATTGCGGTTATGAATATATAGTTACGATCGGTTATGGCATGCAGTACCTTGGTCTGACAGGTTTCAATGATCGTGGCAAAGGTTCGTTAAAGATAGGCTGGTTGACATTGCGTTTATGGTTATATCGTTACGATTGGTTATGGCCTGGAGTACCTTGGTCTGACAAATTTCAATGAACGTGGCAATGGTTTCGTTAACGATAGGCAGGTTGACATTGCGGTTATGGGTAAATCGTTACGATCGGTTATTGCATGCAGTACCTTGGTCGGACAACTTTCAATGAACTGGCAATGGTTTCGTTAACGATAGGCAGGTTGACATTGCGGTTATGGCTGTATCGTTACGATCGGTTATGGCTTGCAGTAACTTGGTCTGGCGAATTTCAACGAACTTGGTAATGGTTTCGTTAACGATAGGCAGGTGGACATTACGGTTATGGTTATATCGTACCGATCGGTTATGGCATGCAGTAGCTTGTTATGAGAGTTTTCAATGGACGTGGCAATGGTTTCGTTAACGATAGGCAGGTTGACATTGCGGTTATGGGTACATCGTTACGATCGGTTATGTCATGCAGTACCTTTGTCTGACAGCTTTCAATGAACGTGGCAATGGCTTCGTTAACGACAGGCAGGTTGACATTGCGGTTATGGGTGTATCGTTACGATCGGTTATGGCTTGCAGTAACTTGATCTGGCGAATTTCAACGAACTTAGTAATGGTTTTGTTAACAATAGGCAGGTTGACATTGCGGTAATGGGTATATCGTTACGATCGGTTATGGCATGCAGTAACTTGGTCTGACAGCTTTCTACGAACGTGGCAATGGTTTCGTTAACGATAGACAGGTTGACATTGCGGTTATGGGTATATAGTTACGATCAGCTACGGCCTGCATTACCTTGGTCTGACAGCCTTCAATGAACTTGGCAATGGTTTCTTTAACAATAGGCAGGTTGACATTGCGGTAATGGGTATATCGTTACGATCGGTTATGTCATGCAATACCTTGTTCTGACAGTTTTCAATGAACGTGGCAATGGTTTTGTTAACGATAAGCAGGTTGACATGACTGTTATGGGTATTTTGTTACGATCGGTAATGGCATGCAGTAACTTTGTCTGTCAGCTTTGAATGAACGTAGCAATGGTTTCGTTAACAATAGGGATGTTGACATTGCCGTTATGGGTATATCGTTACGATTAGTTATGGCTTGCAGTAACTTAGTCTGGCGAATTTCAACGCACTTGATAATGGTTTCGTTAACGATAGGCAGGTTGACATTGCGGTTATGGTTATACCGTACCGATCGGTTATGGCATGCAGTACCTTAGTATGAAAGCTTTCAATGGACGTGGCAATGGTTTCGCTAATGATAGCCAGGTTGACATTGGGGTTACGGGTACATCGTTACGATCGGTTATGTCATGCAGTACCTTTGTCTGACAGCTTTCAATGATCGTGGCAATGTTTTCGTTAAGATAGGCAGGTTGATATTGCGGCTATGTGTATATCGTTACGATCGGTTATGACATGCAGTACCTTGGTCTGTCAGCTGTCAATGAACTTGGCAATGGTTTCGTTATGGAGAGGCAGGTTGACATTGCGGTTATGGGTATAGCGTTACGATCGGTTATGGCATGCAGTACCTTTTTCTGGCGGCTTTCAATGAACATGACAATGGTTTCGTTAACGATAGGCTGTTTGACATTGCTGTTGTGGGTATATCGTTACGATCGGTAATGGCATGCAGTATCTTGGTCTGACAGCTTGCAATGAACTTAGCAATGGTTTCGTTAACGATAGGCAGGTTGATATTGTGGTTATGGGTATATCGTTACGATCGGTAATGGTATGCACTACCTTGGTCTGGCGGCTTTCAATGAACGTGGCATTGGTTTCGTAAAGATAGGCAGGTTGATATTGCGGTTATGTGTATATCTTTACGATCGGTTATGACATGCAGGACCTTGGTCTGTCAGCTTTCAATGAACTTGGCAATGCTTTCGTTAACGATAGGCAGGTTGACATTGCGGTTATGGTTATATCGTTACGATTGTTTATGGCATGCAGTACCTTGGTCTGACAGCTTTCAATGAACGTGGCAATGGTTTCGTTAACGATAGGCAGGTTAACATTGCGGTTATGAGTATATCGTTACGATCGGTTGTGGCATACAGTACCTTGGTCTGGCAGCTATCAATGAACTTGTCAGTGGTTTCGTTAACGATAGGCAAGCTGACATTGCGGTTATAGGTATATTGTTACGATCGCTTAAATCATGCAGTACCTTGGTCTGACAGCTTTAATGAACTTGGCAATGGTTTTGTTAACGACGGGCAGTTTGAGATTGCGGTTATGGGTATATCGTTACGATCGGTTATGACATGCAGTACCTTGGTCTTAGAGCTTTCAAAGAACTTGGCAATGGTTTCGTTAACGATAAGAAGGTTGATAATGCGGTTATGGGTATATCGTTACGATCGGTTATGGCATGCATTACCTTGGTCTGACAGGTTTCAATGAACGTGGCAATAGTTCGTTAAAGACAGGCTGGTTGACACTGCGTTTATGGTTATATTGTACCGATCGGTTATGGCATGCAGTACCTTGTTATGAGAGCTTTCAATGGACGTGGCAATGGTTTCGTTAACGATAGGCAGGTTGACATTGCAGTTATGGGTACATCGTTACAATCGGTTATGTCATGCAGTACCTTTGTCTGACAGCTTTCAATGAACGTGGCAATGGTTTCGTTAACGATAGGCAGGTTGACATAGCGGTTATGGGTATATCGTTACGAACGGTTATTGCATGCATTGCCTTGGTCTGACAGTTTTCAATGACCGTGGCAATGGTTCCATTAAGATAGGCAGGTATGATATTGCGGTTATGTGTATATCGTTACGATCGGTTATGACATGCAGTACCTTGGTCTGGCGGCTTTCAATGAACATGACAATGGTTTCGTTAACGAAAGGCATGTTGATTATGCGGTTATGTTTATATCGTTACGATCGGTTACGGCATGCAGTACCTTGGTCTGACATCTTTCAATGAACTTGTCAGTGGTTTCGTTAACGATAGGCAAATTGGCATTACGGTTATGGGTATATCGTTACGATCGGTTATGGCATGCAGTAACTTGGTCTGACAGCTTTCAATGGATTTGGCAATGGTTTCGTTAACGACAGGCAGGTTGAGATTGCGGTTATGGGTATATCGTTACGATCGGTTATGACCTGCAGTACCTTGGTCTGAGAGCTTTCAAGGAACTTGGCAATAGTTTCGTTAACGATGAGAAGGTTGATATTGCGGTTATGGGTATATCGTTACGATCGGTTATGTAATGCAGTTCCTTGGTCTGACAGGTTTCAATGAACGTGGCAATAGTTCGTTAAAGTTAGGCTGGTTGACATTGCGTTTATGGGTATATCGTTACGATCGGTTATGGCATGCAGTACCTTGGTCTGACAGTTTTCAATGAACGTTGCAATGGTTTCGTTAACGATATGCAGGTTGACATTGAGGTTATTGGCAAATCGTTACAATCGGTTATGGCATGCAGTACATTGGTCTGACAGCTTTCAATCAACGTTGCAATGGTTTCGTTTACGATAGGCAGGTTGACATTGCGGTTAAGGGTATATCGTTACGATGAGTTATGGCATACAATACCTTGGTCTGACATTTTTCAATGAACTGGCAATGGATTCGTTAACGACAGGCAGGTTAACATTGCGGTTATGGGTGTATCGTTACGATCGGTTATGGCTAGCAGTAACTTGGTCTGGCGAATTTCAACGAACTTAGTAATGGTTTCGTTAACGATAGGCAGGTTGACATTGCGGTTATGGGTATATCGTTACGATCGGTTATGGCATGTAGTAACTTGGTCTGACAGCTTTCTACGAACGTGGCAATGGTTTCGTTAACGATAGACAGGTTGACATTGCGGTTATGGGTATATGGTTACGATCAGCTATGGCCTGCATTACCTTGGTCTGACAGCTTTCAATGAACTTGGCAATGGTTTCTTTAACGATAGACCGGTTGACTTTGTGGTTATGGGTATATCGTTACGATCGGTTATGGCATGCATTACCTACGTCTAACAGCGTTCAATGAACGTGGCAATGGTTTCGTTAACGATAGGCAGGTTGATATTGCGGTTGGGTGTATATCGTTATGATCGTTTATGGCATGCATTACCTAGGTCTAACAGCGTTCAATGAACGTGGAAATGGTTTCGTTAACGATAGGCAGGTTGACATTGCGGATATGGGTATATCGTTACGAACGGTTATGGCATGCATTACCTTGGTCTGACAGCTTTCAATGCTCGTGGCAATGGTTTCGTTAAGATAGGCAGGTTGATATTGCGGTTATGTGTATATCGTTACGATCGGTTATGACATGCAGTACCTTGGTCTGTCAGCTGTCAATGAACTTGGCAATGGTTTCGTTATCGATAGGCAGGTTGACATTACGGTTATGGGTATAGCGTTACGATCGGTTATGGCATGCAGTACCTTGGTCTGGCGGCTTTCAATGAACATGACAATGGTTTCGTTAACGATAGGTTGTTTGGCATTGCTGTTGTGGTTATATCGTTACGGTCGGTAATGGCATGCAGTATCTTGGTCTGACAGCTTGCAATGAACGTAGCAATGGTTTTGTTAACGATAGGCAGGTTGACATTGTGGTTATGGGTATATCGTTACGATCGGTTATGGCATGCAGTAGGTTGTTCTGGCGGCTTTCAATGAACTTTGCAATGGTTTCGTTACCAATAGGCAGGTTGACATTGCGGTTATTGGTATATCGTTACGATCGGTAATGGTATGCACTACCTTGGTCTGGCGGCTTTCAATGAACGTGGCATTGGTTTCGTTAAGATAGGCAGGTTGATATTGCGGTTATGTGTATATCGTTACGATCGGTTATGACATGCAGAACCTTGGTCTGTCAGCTGTCAATGAACCTGGCAATGCTTTCGTTAACGATAGGCAGGTTGACATTGCGGTTATGGGTATATCGTTACGATCGGTTATGTCATGTAGTACCTTGGTCTGACAGCTTTCAATCAACATTGCAATGGTTCCGTTAACGGTAGGCAGGTTGACATTGCGGTTATGGTTATATCGTTACGATTGTTTATGGCATGAAATACCTTAGTCTGTCAGCTTTCAATCACCGTGGCAATGGTTTCGTTAACGATAGGCAGTTTGACATTGCGGTTAAGATTATATCGTTTCTTCCGGTTATGGCATGCAGTACCTTGGTCTGACAGCTTTCAATGAACGTGGCAATGGTTTCGTTAACGACAGGCAGGTTGAGATTGCGGTTATGGGTATATCGTTACGATCGGTTATGACATGCAGTATCTTGGTCTTAGAGCTTTCAAAGAACTTGGC
Source organism: Magicicada septendecula (assembly GCA_034769895.1). Taxonomy (NCBI): domain Eukaryota; kingdom Metazoa; phylum Arthropoda; class Insecta; order Hemiptera; family Cicadidae; genus Magicicada; species Magicicada septendecula. The sequence goes on from CM068370.1 coordinate 85,725,767, forward strand.
AATGGTTTCGTTAACGATAAGAAGGTTGATAATGCGGTTATTGGTATATCGTTACGATCGGTTATGGCATGCAGTACCTTGGTCTGACAGGTTTCAATGAACGTGGCAATAGTTCGTTAAAAATAGGCTGGTTGACATTGCGTTTATGGTTATATCGTTACGATTGGTTATGGCATGCAGTACCTTGTTCTGACAGCTTTCAATGAACTTGGCAATGGTTTCGTTAACGATAGACAGGTTGACATTGCGGTTATGGGTATATAGTTACGATCAGTTATGGCATGCAATACCTTATTCTGACAGCTTTCAATCAACTGGCAATGGCTTCGTTAGCGATAGGCAGGTTGACATTGCGGTTATGGGTATATCGTTATGATCGGTTATGGCATGCAGTACCTTGGTCTGACAGCTTTCAATGAGCTTGGCAATGGTGTGACGATTTAATTGATAATACAATATTTAATAAATAAAAAATTAATTAAAAAAGCAATTAAGTATTTTTAAATAGCACTATTAAAACTAAAGCCCCCTGTACTAACTCGGAATAAGTATGAGATGTTAATGGAAAATCTAACTAAACAATTAATAAAAAATAATCGAATTCAAAAAAGCTATTAATATCACAGTTAACCGTTTTGCAGGTCATCATGCGTTGACCTGTTTAATTCCGGACTCAACGTGTTTAGCGAGTCGTCTGTAACTTAGGAAATTATAATAATCATAATGTTTGTAATTAGTAATTTGAAGGCACGAGTAGTAGTTAAAATAATTCACTTAAATTGTATATGTATAATTAATGTGTTCTTTCTTGTAATAATAATGTCACTTTAAATAAAAAATAGGAACTATATTATCGCGGAGTACTCGCCCCGCTTCGTTGTAATGTGCCAGTCGAATCGAGAAAAGAGTGACAATGCAGCCGTCAGACCGTACACACCTACGAGCGAGAGCTCTTCAAAAATGCATTGATTAATTTTAAGCTTAACTGTTAGCTACCACTACTAACCGTGGCGAGCAAGTTTTAATATATAAAATGTAACAACTTTTGTTAAGAAATGTAATAAGTTAAACAAGAAAAATACTAATTAACAACACGTAAGCAAGATGACGTCTCCCCTCAAGAGGTAAATTCCAGTACAACTTTACATATGAAGATGTGACCTGCATAAACTTCACATGTGGACGTATACGAGCCATACGACGCTGACTAGGACCTACGTGGATCTACCCCAACTTTAACCAGAATAACTTCAATCTCCTCAGTGAACCAGCTATCAAGTACTCGCCGAAGACACGACCCAGATGAAGACGCCGACTTCCAGAATTCCCAAGAGTGACCCCCAGGACGAGGACCGCACGACTTATTGTAAAGGTGACTCGATAGCTTGCCTATCGAGAGTTAATTATATTTGAGACATAACTTACAGATGAAAGAGACTTTTCAAAGACAATAATTTTCTTTAAACTATAAATGAGACCAACTAAAAGTATACTGTAATATTGAATACCATACGTTGTAACGTTAATATGTAAATGTAAATTATAATCTCTTTAGTAAATAATACAATTCTTCAAATAGTAAAAGAAGTCTTGCAAGCACCTAGATGAACATAGTAATACTCAGACGTCTTTGCAATATTTAAAGTAAACTCGGATCCGAGGTAAAAATACATGATCATTATGATCCCTAGTTTTTCAGAAAACCTTTTAATATAATTAGTTATGTTATGGGATCTTTTCATATCATTTGTTAATAAAGAGAAGTCATCTTATTACACTTTGAAGTGAGTGCATAAATCAGTGAAATACCTTCCCTTGTTTCCTAATAATTAGCTTAATTAATTTTGTTAATTGTGTTGAGTTTAAAATCAGTTCGTTACAACGTAGGCAGCCCATATAATTTGCTGGTGTCAATCAGGATGGGTTCCCTGGATTTGTAACGTGGCAACAACGTTACAAAATGCGCCACTCTGCTCACTTTCCTTTGCTATGCTGTGCTTTGTGTAAATAATAATTAATTGTGTATTGTGTTGTTGCTGTCTTGTAAGGTTAATAGTTTACAGAGTGACACAAAAATGCGCCACTCTGCTTAAAGTTAAAATAGTTGCGAGCATCGTGTCACAAAAATGCACCACTCTGCTATTGTGCTGTTGTTTAATAATTAATGTTGTACAGAGTGTCACAAAAATGCGCCACTCTGCTAATTAATATAAAAGTTGTAAGCATCATGACACTAACAAAGATACGTCACGCTGATAATTAAAATAATTGTTATGTAGTAAAATATATAACTCTCTGCATTCAGTTATCTGATCTATGCACTCAGTTACTTTATTGTATGTAACATTAATTTTCATAAAATGAATTTATTTTAAGATACGTAAATTAATACAGTGATAGTCTGTATAACTTGAAATATCATTGTATGAAGCCAAATGCAAGTATGTACATGAATTTTAGTGCTTGTTGTTCTGTTCAGTCTTTAACAGGTTTATATTGTAACAATTCAAGACCTGTAGTTTCTTGAATATGGCTGCATAGTATGTCAGTGTATGTCTGTCGTCACGGTAAAAATAAAAACATATACTCCTGCGTAAAGTAGACCCGGTTAATTACGTGTAAAGAATTTCGTAACTTAAAGTTGTTACCAAAAATTAAAAAAAAATAATTTAATGGTGGAAAGTACGAGAATTAATTACTAAACTCAGACAGTTATAACCGTAATACACCTTTAACTTGTAATGCGTGTTTTGTTGAATAAGATTCACCCTATGAGTCCGACTGGCTTCTCCAGTTAAAAGCGGTCGAGAAAGATAAGCTGAGGCATTGTATAGAGAACAATACGTGTGCGTAACCCCCGCGTTCCCACCCATACACCTACCTTGTCTTTGTTTACTAAATAAAAGAGGGTGACCTACATTCCAGCAAACAGCTGATCGGTGATTTAACAGTGAAATATGTGTGTGTGAAATTTCTGTCTCTCCCTTAGAAGAGAAATTATTCTCTTCTGAATTATGCAAATGATTTACCCATGAATGCAGCTTGTCTATGTAATTGTGTATAGTATAGTAGAGCAAGTATTTTCACCGTGACGACAATTAAATAATATAGTGACTTAAATTTCAAATAAATATATGACCTAGTTAACCCTCCATTGTTAGATGAAGTATTAAACCCCATGCCCCAAAACAGTAAACTTTTAAACTAAGCCAAACTGAAAACGAAGTAAATAAAGTGTGCTAAATAAATATGGTAATTAAATGGGAAATAATTCTAAGTAAGTTTCTTAAATCTCCCCCCAAAGTAAATAATGAATAAATTAAAAGAAAAAGGTAAGTTTCTTAGAAAGAGACCAAAAGGAATATAATAATAATTGCTTTAAATAATAAGGCTGAATAAATCTTAAGTTAAACTAAATTTGTGTAAAGCGTCTCCCCTCCCGCATAGTTTGTTTTAGTATAACAGTTGTTTGTAAAAGAGGATAAGAATTATCTTCGTGAGATTCCGCTTCTCTCAGTAGCGTAAGGTATTAGAATTAGCAGTAATCTAAAGTGGAGTATGGGATCCTCTTTAGATTATATTAGAGGTAATTTTATGATATATAATTAAGGATTATATATATGTAACGTAACAAGTCACAACGGCGCCGACTGAAAAGGGTAATGATGGGGCAGAAAGGTGCCAAAATAATCATTAAAGAGTGCTGAAAGCTAACTTGTGTAGTTAGAGTAAGCCGATGTCAGTCGGGCCACGATATTGTGAGTTACGGAAAAGTAGGGAAATTAGTATTAAGAATTAAAATATAAGTTAGTGTGTTAAGAAGTGAGATAAAGGGAATTTCACGAATGAGAACAAGACAAGAAATAAAGTTAAAGAGAGATAGAGAAAACAAACCAGGTAAGAAATTAAACTTCCCAAATTAACTGCAAGAATACTCCAAGTCCCCAATTTTGCTTTCTCCTCACTAAAATTCTTAATGTGGATTTTAAGCGGCGGAGTATGTGACGATTTAATTGATAATAAAATATAAAAAAAAATTAATTTAAAAAGCAATTAAGTATTTTTAAATCGCACTATTAAACCTAAAGCCCCTGTACTAACTCAGAATAAGTATGAGATGTAAATGGAAAATCTAACTAAACAATTAATAAAAAAAATCGAATTGTAAAAAGCTATTAATATCACAGTTAACCCTTTTGCAAGTCATCATGCGTTGACCTGTTTAATTCCGGACTCAACGTGTTTAGCGAGTCGTCTGTAACTTAGGAAAGTATAAAAATCATAATGTTTGTAATTAGTAATTTGAAGGCACGAGTAGTAGCCTTAAATTATAATAACACGAGTATAATTCACTTAAATTATATACGTATAATTAATGTGTTCTTTCTTGTAATAATAATGTCACTTTAAATAAAAATAGGAACTATATTATCGCGGAGTACTCGCCCCGCTTCGCTGTAATGTGCCAGTCGAATCGAGAAAAGAGTGACAATGCAGCCGTCAGACCGTACACACCTACGAGCGAGAGCTCTTCAAGTTTTAATATATAAAATGTAACAACTTTTGTTAAGAAATGTAATAAATTAAACAAGAAAAATACTAATTAACAACACGTAAGCAAGATGACGTCTCCCTTCAAGAGGTAAATTCCAGTACAACTTTACATATGAAGATGTGACCTGCATAAACTTCACATGTGGACGTATACGAGCCATACGACGCTGACTAGGACCTACGTGGATCTACCCCAACTTTAACCAGAATAACTTCAATCTCCTCAGTGAACCAGCTATCAAGTACTAGCCGAAGACACGACCCAGATGAAGACGCCGACTTCCAGAATTCCCAAGAGTGACACCCCAGGACGAGGACCGCACGACTTATTGTAAAGGTGACTCGATAGCTTGCCTATCGAGAGTTAATTATATTTGAGACATAACTTACAGATGAAAGAGACTTTTCAAAGACAATAATTTTCTTTAAACTATAAATGAGACCAACTAAAAGTATACTGTAATATTGAATACCATACGTTGTAACGTTAATATGTAAATGTAAATTATAATCTCTTTAGTAAATAATACAATTCTTCAAATAGTAAAAGAAGTCTTGCAAGCACCTAGATGAACATAGTAATACTCAGACGTCTTTGCAATATTTAAAGTAAACTCGGATCCGAGGTAAAAAGTACATGATCATTATGATCCCTAGTTTTTCAGAAAACCTTTTAATGTAATTAATTATGTTATGGGATCTTCTCATATCATTTGTTAATAAAGAGAAGTCATCTTATTACACTTTGAAGTGAGTGCATAAATCAGTGAAATACCTTCCCTTGTTTCCTAATAATTAGCTTAATTAATTTTGTTAATTGTGTTGAGTTTAAAATCAGTTCGTTACAACGTAGGCAGCCCATATAATTTGCTGGTGTCAATCAGGATGGGTTCCCTGGATTTGTAACGTGGCAACAACGTTACAATGGTTTCGTTAATGATAGGCAGGTTGACATTGCGGTTAGGGTATATCGTTACGATCGGTTATGGCATGCAGTACCTTGGTATGAGAGCTTTCAATGAACATGACAATGGTTTCGTTAACGATAGGCAGTTTGACATTGCTGTTGTGGGTATATCGTTACGATCGGTAATGGCATGCAGTATCTTGGTCTGACAGCTTGCAATGAACTTGGCAATGGTTTCGTTAACGATAGGCAGGTTGACATTGCGGTTACGGAAATATCGTTACGATCGGTTATGGCATGCAGTAGCTTGGTCTGACAGCTTTCAATGAACGTGACAATGGTTTCGTTAACGATAGGCAGGTCGACATTGCGGTTATGGGTAAATCGTTACGATCGGTTATGTCCTGCAGTACCTTTGTCTGACAGCTTTCAATGAACGTGACAATGGTTTCGTTAACGTTAGGCAGGTTGACATTGCGGTTATGGGTATATCGTTACGAACAGTTATGGCATTCATTACCTTGGTCTGACAGCTTTCAATGAACGTTGCAATGGTTTCGTTAACGATAGTCAGGTTGACATTGCGGTTGTGGGTATATTGTTACGATCGGTTATGACATGCAGTACCTTTGTCTGACAGATTTCAATGCACGTGACAATGGTTTCGTTATGGATAGGCAGGTTGACATTGCGGTTATGGCTATAGCGTTACGATCGGTTATGGCATGCAGTACGTTGGTCTGGCGGCTTTCAATGAACATGACAATGGCTTCGTTAACAATAGGCAGGTTGACATTGCGGTTACGGGTATATCGTTACGATCGGTTATGGCATGCTGTACCTTGGTCTGGCGGCTTCCAATGAACTTGGCAATTGTTTCGTTAACGATATGCAGGTTGAAATTGCGGTTATGGGTATATCGTTACGATCGGTTATGGCTTGCAGTACCTTGGTCTGGCGGCTTTCAAAGAACATGAAAATGGTTTCGTTAACGATATGCAGGTTGACATTGGGGTTAAGGGTATATCGTTACGATCGGTTATGGCATGCAGTACCTTGGTCTGGCGGCTCTCAATGAACTAGGCAATGGTTTCGTTAACGATAGGCAGGTTGAAATCGCGGTTATGGGTATATCGTTACGATCGGTTATGGCATGCAGTACCTTGGTCTCACAGCTTTCAATGAACTTGGCAATGGTTTCGTTAACGATAGGCAGATTGATATTGCGGTTATAGGTCTATCGTTACGATCGGTTATGATATGCAGTACCTTGGTCTGACAGCTTTCAATGAACTTGGCAATGGTTTCGTTAACGATAGACAGGTTGACATTGCGGTATGGGTATATCGTTAAGATCGGTTATGGCATGCAGTACCTTGGTCTGGCGGCTTTCAAAGAACATGAAAATGGTTTCGTTAACTATATGCAGGTTGACATTGGGGTTAAGGGTATATCGTTACGATCTGTTATGGCATGCAGTACCTTGGTCTGGCGGCTTTCAGTGAACTTGGCAATGGTTTCGTTAACGATAGGCAGGTAGACATTGCGGTTATGTATATATCGTTACGATCGGTTATGACATGCAGTACCTTGGTCTGACAGCTTCCCAATGAACTTGGTAATGGTTTCGTTAACGATATGCAGGTTGAATGGTCGGTTATGGGTATATCGTTACGATCGGTTATGGCATGCTGTACTTAGCTCTGGCGGCTTCCAATGAACTTGGCAATGGTTTCGTTAACGATATGCAGGTTGAAATTGCGGTTATGGGTAAATCGTTACGATCGGTTATGGCATGCAGTACCTTGGTCTCACAGCTTTCAATGAACTTGGCAATGTTTTCGTTAACGATAGGCAGGTTGATATTGCGGTTATTGGTATATCGTTACGATCGGTTATGACATGCAGTACCTTGGTCTGACAGCTTTCAATGAACTTGGCAATGGTTTCGTTAACGATAGGCAGGTTGACATTGCGGTTATGGGTATATCGTTACGATCGCTTATGGCATGCAGTACCTTGGTCTGGCGGCTTTCAATGAACTTGGCAATGGTTTCGTTAACGATAGGCAAGTTGACATTGCGGTTAAGGGTATATCGTTACGATCGGTTATGACATGCATTAACTTGGTCTGTCAGCTTTCAATGAACTTGGCAGTGGTTTCTTTAACGATAGGCAGGTTGACATTGCGGTAATGGGTAAGTAGGGGTAAACTGACAGTTCTACCCCGGATGTGACGTCATATGGCGGGAAATTCAAAAATATATGTGGTGGGGGTAAAAATCTGGTAGTCGGCTTTCGGTCATGTTGTGGGCGGTCAGTATAAAGTGGGGTTATGTGTGCGTTGATTGGTGTATACGTCGTCGACGTTGCCGCTTCGTGCATGTGTTATAGTGTACGGGTTTGTATAAGCAAGGTGTTTTTCCGGTCGGCCATGTTGTAAAATCGTCGTGGTCGGCGTTGCCAACTCGTGCTGGTTAATCGCCGTAGTCGACTCTTGCGTGTGTTATAGTGTACGGGTTTTGTATATGAACGGCGCTGCGGGCGATGGTCGATGCGGTGTATTGTTGGCAACGGCGTGTCTGTCTGTCGTGGCGAACTGTATCGCGAGCCCGTGTAGTGATCCGGTTCGCCGTTCGCCGGCCGCCGTCGGGTTGATCTGCTGTCGGACGCCGTCCGCCGCCGACGGCGAATGGCGAACGGCGAACGGCGAACTGGTTCGTGAAGCTGCGTCGTGATCCGGTCGGTGCCGTTCGCCGTCGGCGGCCGGCGAGCGTCGAACGGGTTACGCGGTGATCCGGTTCATCGTCGAGGATTGGTCTGTGTGTCGGTGGTGAGTAAAAAACAAAGTGTTCGGCATCGTTGTAAAGATACGAAAGATGACCTTTACTTGTATAAATTGTAGAATGCATACTATGCATGAAAAAGTATTTAAAAAAATTATTATCATTTATATTAATGTGTTGGGTATGTAATAAGTGTATGTTCAGTGGTGAAAATTATTTCGTACAAAAAAAAGAATTCACTCATCATGAACGGAAAAAGGATAATTGTAAATAAACACAATTGAAAACATAAATTTAAAAATTAAAAAAAAAATATTATCATTTGTATTATTGTGACGGGGTATGTAATAAGTGTCTGTTCGGAGTTGACAATTATTTTGTATAAAAAAAAGAATTTAATTATATATTGTGGTAGTAAGGACGTCTGGGCGTTAGCTGATATTCGGTAGTGGTCGACCTTGTTCACGGGCGTGGTTAGGCAAACAAGTCTCTGAACATCTGCCTTCCTGAGTCGTTAACTTTTTTATTGTTCATGACTGCATATCTTCATTTCCTTAAGCGGGGTTCAGCGATGTATAAAAAGCCGAAAGATTTGATCTGTTGAAGTACATATCATCGTTGGATTCTGCTTTGACATCATCGGTGAAAGACAGAATATCTCGTACAGGGTAAGTTGCTTTAAAATTATTCTTAATTTCTGTAATATATTAACATTATGCAATTATTTTAATATAATTTTGATTTTTATTTAAATTGAATGTATGTAATAACGGTCGGTGCGCAACGACCGTTCAAGCTTGTAGATTGAGTGTTGTACTGTTATTTAAAATATGATTAAATGTACTGTTAGTTCAAAGGATTTTTTGAAATTAAATACAATGAAATGTTAAGATAATATCGTTTAATTTTATCAAATTAAATACATATAAGCACAATATATTACAAGTTTAAATATTTAAACACACACACACACACACACACACAATAAATTGAATTGACAATTGCATATAATTAAAACAAAAGAAATACGTGTATGCACACTAATTACAAGTTAAAATACATAATATGTAAACACGTGTACATTTTCAATTGTGTACAATTAAGAAATACATGTATGCATACTAATTACAAGTTAAAATACATAATATGTAAACACCTGTACATTGTCAATTGTGTACAATTAAGAAATATATGTAATCACACTATATTACAAGTTTATGATTGCATTCAAGTTAAAATACATATTATGCACACACACACACACACACACACACACACACATACACACTGAATTGTAATTAAAACAAATGAATTACATGTAAGCGCTATATATATATTACAAATTTAATAATGTGTACATTATGAAATACAAATATACTTGTTACTTCATAAGATGTCCATCCAGTATTACATTAAAATGTCCACCACGTAGGCCCTGTTTTTTCCCCGCGGTAAACGAGATATAGTGAGTTCGGTGCTAAATGTTTTAACTCATCGTCTTCCCAAACGCCTGCGTATCTCCTCGGAAGATAAACACGATATTTCAATTTATCGTCCGTATAGTCCTGGATAGTGGCGAGTACAGCATTTCCGTATTTACTGTCTACGTTTTGAAGTTGCACTATGGGATATTTTACACCCATTACTAGTTCTTTAATTTTCTTATATTGTATAGCACTAATGTCCGCGAACTTAGCAACGAATGAAGCCATTTCTAATGAAGAATCACTATTCGCTTACGTCTCTGTCAAGATCTGAATTAAATAACGCTCGTTCGCGTCGTTATAAGTAGGGAGGCTGTTGAGGAGGGGGAAACCAGACAGCGCGAGGGAGGGGGAACCAGACAACGAGCAGTAAACGGCTATTATTAACCCTGTGAAACAGGATGAAAGCCGCTTTCACACGTCATGTTCGGTGGGTGGGAGGAGGCAACCAGTCGGCAACAGTTATTTTTTTATCTGTCTAGACAAGGTGTTGTAATCGACTCCTGCTGAGCGCGGAAGGGGGGTAGGCGACCAGACGACGGCACTAATATTTTATGCGTCTAGACAGGGTGATGTAATCGAATTCTGACGTGAAGGCAGTAATTTTTATGCAAGCGAAATGATGCTAAATATAAACAAAAATGTTAATAATTTACAAGAAACCTATTGATGAGTCTAAAATCCGATACAACCCACTCGCGTAAAGCGTGGACTCTATTATTTGTACATATTTCTGGAAATAAACGGTGCGCGAAACATGCTGTTCCGTGCATCGGACGTAATTGTTCGAGTTTAGGACAACCGAAATCTTCTAAATTTATAATATTGTAATGCACGATACGCTTTTCCAGAAATCTTTTTTTCTGTACTCCTTTTACGAACACATAGTTAAAAGGAAACGTGTACTTTACTAATATCGGCACAAGATGTTCGTACGATGTCTCCCCGTCCCTCCACTCTAGTCCGTGAAAATGCTCCGTTAACCATCGGTTCGTCCTCATGTGTTTGTGATTCGAAACGTTCGTGTCCACTGGTGGAGCAAATATCCAATGTCTGCTGGCAAATGCGGTGACATCCATAACGGCCAGTTCCTTGACGAGTTCGTTTCCGTTATCGTCCACGAAACAGTGAAAGTCAAGTATGACTGCTAGCTCGTCGACTGCCATCTTTTTTCGTTACAAACAATGTGTTCGGTGCTACTAGGAACGCTGCCGATCCGTCCGTCTCGCGAAACAGACACGTTGTATGTTGTGTAACGTCCGTAAAGAATTTTTTCGGAACGTTTACTTTGTACCTTGTCTCCACGTCACGAATCAGTGCAACAAATTCTTGCGTCAAAACGTTGTACACAAAAAGATCTACAGGGTACAGTACTGCGTGCGTTAAGTCACTGCATCGTCTGTACTCGTACGAAGTCAACAGCTCCATGCGTTCGTTCTCGACACGCCCTTCCGAAACACTGAGGAGATAGTGAGATATTGTTTATTTATAAACACTTCCGTCACAGCAGCAGCATTGTTTTTCAAACAATTTTTACTGGTTTATTTCATGCATTAGACGAAACGTTCTCGCTCATGTATTAACAGTCGGTAAGCGCGAGTATGAATTTGCTGTTCGTTTTCTGACTGCACGTTGTTTAGACGTTCTCAGTGCATGAAAACGAACTAGAAATACGCTCTCATGTAAGCGGTGTATGTGGCTCTACATAAGGGACACTGATTTAGAGTGATGGCGCAATTCACACATATGACAAAATGGCGACAGGGAATAAGTACGGCTTCAACGATGTGTGCGTAACAAACTTTGCACATCGTATCCCGATCTGGACCCCCTTCTTTTTTTTTTATTCTCTTTGATCGAGTCGGTGCTTTGCCCGTTCTCTGCTGCCACTGCTGTTGCTGCTGCTGCTCCCGGTTCTTTTTTTTTATTCTCTTTGATCGAGTCGGTGCTTTGTCCGTTCTCTGCTGCCACTGCTGTTGCTGCTGCTTCCGGTTCGGTAATGATACCCAATGCCTTTAGGATGAATTTTTTATCTTTCACTAACATTACGTAAGAGCACACGGGGAAATGACGTGCGTGTTCCGTCCAAGCGTTTTCTCCTCGCTCCCATTTGTTTAAACCGCCTCCACAGCAAAAACAAATCACTCTATCGTTGCATCCGTTGTAAAAGAAACCCGCTTCGGATAGTTCTTTAGGCGTTATCGTCAACGATATCGGCCAATCTTTAAAACTCTTTAAACGGTCTTCAATGCTTCTGTAACGCGGATAAGGGGATATGATTTCTTTAATCAGTGCGATCTGCACTTCTTTGTCGTCCGGAGATACGGACTTGATCGTCATCGCTTCACCGCACTGTCTGAAATAGCGGTTTTCATTGCGATCGTTATCGTCATCCTTGTGATCGTACGAAAGCATCGTGCACGTCCTCTCACGACTCGCGCTGATGAAACACTGAGCGAAGAATAGGAGGGGAGACGTTTCCCTCTCCCACCGTTCGGACAGAGGGAGTTTACAGGTATTAAGAAAAGAAAATACATGAAAATTGATTACATCTTTTAATATAAAATAAACACATACATGAAATACACACACATAATATTGTAAAAAGCAACATAATATTTACAGCAAAAAAAAACAATAATATACAGAGTGCGGTTCGCTAGACGGTTATTTTTACTGTCAGGTTGAATTTTCTTTTCATACAGAGATATTGTTGGCTAACACGTGGACGTCGTTTACTTCGTTTATGGCTCGCTCGAACGTTGTGAGCATTTCTTCGTCGGTGACGACAGCAGTGTCGTTCGTGTCGGCCGGTTTGATGACATTACCGCGAGCGTCCCATCTCAGGCAATTACGATACTGATTTCTAACTATATTTACAATATCCACGGCGTAAGCGACGTCTTTCTATGCGCATAGTTTCTTCGTTGTAGGATGATTGCTATATATTTTTCTCTCTCCTTCGTTGAAACTTTCCAGTTGTCTGCGCATAATGTACCAAACGTTTTCGGATATTTTGTACAGAGACAGACAACGAATTTTGTTCTTGTTTATGGGGTTTGGCGCGATCTTCTTAGCCAGTACGTTCCTCAGTTTGTCGACACTGTATTCGATTTTGGACTGTAACAGTCTACTTCGTTCTTCCGCACGTTGCCGTTCTTCTTCCGCGCGACGTCTCTCTTCCTCTGCACGCTGTCGTTCTTCTTCCGTTCGTTGTCTTCCTTCCTCTGCGCGACGTCCCTCTTCTTCGTTAGTTTCTTGAATAGATTTTATCATGAATTGTAAATTACACATTTGTGTTGTTAACAAATTATTTTGTATACTAATTAACTCCTTCAAACGTTCCTCGTACAATTTTTCATATTGTCTATATTTCATTACAATTTCTTTCATAATGGCATATAATTCACACAATTCAACAGCTTTAGGGGTTCTCATTTGCATCAACAAAGAAGCGAAATCTATTCCATTTAACACATAATATTTTTTCTGTGCATTATCTTCATCTTGGACTTCGTAATATTCGATGTAATTGTTTTTCCTTAACCATTTGGTAATTCTGGATTTTTGATTTTTATATTTACCTGTATAGCTGAGCCAATTCAATACATCGTCTGTAATTTTTATTTTATCCTGTATGGTGCAGTTCCAGAAAAATCTATTTTTCGTATCGTTTTCAACGTCGATACCGAATTGCAAACAGACCTGATACACCGACAATTTACCTACATTAGGTGAAATCAGTTCTTCCGGCGCTCGACTTTGTTTGTACACGGAGTACGAGTTCCCTGTTATTGTGTGCTACCATGACGGATGCCTAATACATACTAATACGTTCGCACCAACCTGTTGGTCTAGCGCGCGCTATGTCGAGCCCTACAAGGTAATTCTCCCCAACAGATTGGTGCGAACGTACGGGGGGAGGGGATAATAATAAGACGTTTCCCCCTCCAATGTTATGGGTATTAAGAAAATAAAATACATGAAAATTGATTACATTTTTTTTTAATATGAAATTGAAGTCAAAGTACTGTAAATCCTAAAAATAAATAACATTAATTCAATCGACTCAATATATACCTAGTTCAAGTGGATGGACAAGTGGATGACTGTTATTTTACTGTCAGGTGGAATTTTCTTTTCATACAGAGATATTGTTGGCTAACGAGTGGGCGTCGTTTTCTTCGTTTATGGCTCGCTCGAACGTTGTGAGCATGTCTTCGTCGGTGACGACTCTAGTGTCGTTCGTGTCGGTCGGTTTGATGACATTACCGCGAGCGTCCCATCTCAGGCAATTACGATACGGTTTTTTAACTATATTTCCAATATCCACGGCGTAAGCAACGTCTTTCCATGCGCATAGTTTCTTCGCTGTAGGATGATTGCTATATATTTTTCTCTCTCCTTCGTTGAAACTTTCCAGTTGTCTGCGCATAATGTACCAAACGTTTTCGGATATTTTGTACAGAGACAGACAATGAATTTTGTTCCTGTTTATGGGGTTTGGCGAGATCTTCTTAGCCAGTACTTTCCTCAGTTTGTCGACACTGTATTCGATTTTGGACTGTAACATTCTACTTCGTTCTTCCGCACGTTGCCGTTCTTATTCCGCGCGACGTCTCTCTTCCTCTGCACGCTGTCGTTCTTCTTCCGTTCGTTGTCTTCCTTCCTCTGCGCGACGTCCCTCTTCTTCGTTAGTTTCTTGAATAGATTTTATCATGAATTGTAAATTACACATTTGTGTTGTTAACAAATTATTTTGCATACTAATTAACTCCTTTAAACGTTCCTCGTACAATTTTTCATATTGTCTATATTTCATTACAATTTCTTTCATAATGGCATATAATTCACGCAATTCAACAGCTTTAGGGGTTCTCATTTGCATCAACAAAGAAGCGAAATCTATTCCATTTAACACATAATATTTTTTCTGTGCATTATCTTCATCTTGGACTTCGTAATATTCGATGTAATCGTTTTCTTTAACCTTTTGGTAATTCTGGATTTTTGATTTTTATATTTACCTGTATATCCGAGCCAATTCAATACATCGTCTGTAATTTTTATTTTACCCTGTATGACGCAGTTCCAGAAAAATCTATTTTTCGTATCGTTTTCAATGTCGATACCGAATTGCAAACAGACCTGATACACCGACAATTTACCTACATTACGTGAAATCAGTTCTTCCGGCGCTAGACTTTGTACACGGAGTACGAGTTCCCTGTTATTGTGTGCTACCATGACGTTCGCACCAAACTGTTGGTCTAGCGCGCGCTATGTCGAGCCCTACAAAGTCATTCTGCCCAACAGGTTGGTGCGAACGTACGGGGGGAGGGGATAATAATAAGACGTTTCCCCCTCCAAGGTTACGGGTATTAAGAAAATAAAATACATGAAAATTGATTAGATATTTTTTTAATAAAAAAAATCACATACATGCAATGCATACATAATTGTGCGTTGATAGGCGGAGGCGTGGCGGCGGTATGTTCGCCGTTCGCGGTTCACCGTCCGGCGGTAGCCTGACGGTGTCCTGGTCGCCGCCCGGAGTGGTGGGGTCTGCGTCCACGTTGTCGAGTGGAAGATGATTGGTGTGGTCGGCCATGTTGGAAAAGTGGCGAGGTTGTCAAGTAGTGTAAGAGTGTGCTGGTTAAGCGTCGGTCACGTTGCCAACTCGTGCATGTGTTATAGTGTACGGGTTTGGATATGTAAGCGGTTTTTCCGGACGTGCGTCCATGTTGGAAAAGCGTCGACGTTGTCGACTCGTGCGTGTGTGCTGGTTAAGCGTCGGCCACGTTGTCAACTCGTGCATATGTTATAGTGTACGGGTTTGGATATGTACGCCGTCGTGTATTGCCAACTTGTGAACTGTGTTATTTTCCATGAGTGATATGTGTTTTATATAAGTGAACTGACGTTTAATTATGCAGTGCATATCATGTGTGTTTCTTACAACAATTGTACACGACACTACACTTTTTTACGTTCGTGCGATAGAAATTACATATCAATAAGAATATAGTATATGTTGACGGGTGGCGCTAACTGTGTTATTCGTACGTTCCCGACCATTAGGTTAGAGTTCGTATCCTTCGGTATGATCTTCGCGTCCACGTATACTTTGGTCGCAGCGTCTCTCGCACGAATTGGATCTCTCAGAGACTGTATGCGATGGTCCCGCGCGTCGACGACAGGGCTTTTCTTCTTGTTCGGTACTGTCGTGAAACGCAAGCACGTGTAGTCTACGTATTGCTTGTTGACAGCGTCCCCAAGATCGACGGTAGCGGCGACGGTGACGAGCTTACAACTTTTCATGTCTATTCCTTGCCTCGAATCGTTGACCAGACAGTGGTCACGCACAAACCGCAGTGGAACGGCATCGTTACCGTCGTGCGGTTCGTCCAAGTTGTGTATTTCTTTTTCCCGCTACATCGAAGTGTCCGTCCTCGGTCATCGCGATACCGATATCCTACGTCGCATCTCTCTTCGCACTCTGACAGCGCTCTGGTGTCTGCCGAACTTGTCAACGTTCATCTCGTGAATGAAGCGCGTGGACCGCTATGCACGATATTTTATACGATGATGTTGGCTTCACGTAGTTCTTCCACTATGGAAACGATTTCGTTCGTGTGTCCACCGTTTCGGGCGCGTTGTGACGCTATCAACAGTCGCAATCTGTCCGCCAGTTCGTTCGGATCGTCCCAGTGCACGTAATCGATTTTGTCTTTTTTTCTCGAGAGCATCATATACGTTCTGTCGGTATTATTATGTCCGTGTCCTGTACGTTTCTGTGGGAACAACCTTGATATTATCTGTTTATACTTTACACCTCTGTTTGTGTTTACCTGCGCGTTCACTAAATAATGATGCTTGTGCGCGTTGGTATCACGTAGTATATCCTTGTACGCATTCAGATCCATCTCGTTGTAAACGTTCTCTTTAGGGTGCTTCATGAACATGAGTTCGTATAGACCCGGTGTACCTTTGTAACGTTTACCGTTGATAAAGATTGAATCGTCTGTTTCGATTTCCAACGGTGAATCACCGATCATCCATTTTCCGCTTTCGTGTCTTACACCGTACGTATAATCCATCAAACGATCGCGTTCAGCCGACACGATCATACGCATGTACTTATTCGCTAACGATTCACTGTCGTATTTTTCCTGAAAATATCTACGCGCTTCTCGCCTCCCTTCCGGTGTGTCTAACATTTTTTCGATGTTGAGACTAGGATCGTCCTCGTCGTCCTCGTCCGAAGTTTCACCTATCACAGAAGTTTTCAGGAAACGTGGTGTCAACTGCTGTTGCGGTGACGGACGGAGCGGTGTTCCTACATCGATATTACTACTACTTGAACCCATCAGATCCTCCTCCTCTTCTTCCTCCTCCTCCTCGCCACGTTTCATCTTTTTCGCACTCGTAGGCTTTTCATTTGTTGTTTTACGTTTTTTTTTCAACCAACGCTTGCGAAATAATTTGTAACGGTTCGAGAATCGGTTTGTAACTTTTGGTTAACGTTTCTTCCTCTTCACGGATCACATGTTTTAACGCACGGTATTTCTTACGTATGTCATTGCTGATAGTGTCGATATCACGGGCTAGTTGTTTCTTCTTTTCGTCCATCTTGATAAACGGCAGTACACCGACTGACGTCGGTGACTCGAGACATCTGTATTTACCTGAACGATCGACGACTGTTTTAGTTAACGGTGAACAGCTGTTAACTGCATTTATGCGAACAGTCTACAACTGTTTTTCCAGGACATATGTATTTACCCGAACGGTCGACGACTGTTTTAGTTAACAGTGAACAGCTGTTACGTGCATTTATGCGAACAGTCTACAACTGTTTTTCCAATACATGTGTATTTACCCGAACGGTCGACGACTGGATCTTCCTCGTCGTCCTCGTCCGATGTTTCACCTATCACAGAAGTTTTCAGGAAACGTGGTGTCAACTGCTGTTGCGGTGACGGATGGAGCGGTGTTCCTACATCGATATTACTACTACTTGAACCCATTAGATCCTCCTCCTCCTCTCCACGTTTCATCTTTTTCGCACTCGTAGGCTTTTCATTTGTTCTTTTACGTTTTTTTTTCAACCAACGCTTGCGAAATAGTTTGTAACGGTTCGAGAATCAGTTTGTAACTTTTGGTTAACGTTTCATCCTCTTCATAGATCCCATGATATAACGCACGGTCACGGTATTTCTTACGTATGTCATTGCTGATAGTGTCGATATCGCGGG
Source organism: Magicicada septendecula (assembly GCA_034769895.1). Taxonomy (NCBI): domain Eukaryota; kingdom Metazoa; phylum Arthropoda; class Insecta; order Hemiptera; family Cicadidae; genus Magicicada; species Magicicada septendecula. The sequence continues at coordinate 85,743,756 of CM068370.1, forward strand.
CTTGTTGTTTCTTCTTTTCGTCCATCTTGATAAACGGCAGTACACTGAATAACGTCGGTGACTCAAGACATCTGTATTTACCTGAACGATCGACGACTGTTTTAGTTAACGGTAAACAGCTGTTAAGTGCATTTATGCGAACAGTCTACAACTGTTTTTGCAGGACATGCGTATTTACCAGAACGGTCGACGACTGTTTTAGTTAACAGTGAACAGCTGTTACGTGCATTTATGCGAACAGTATACAGCTATTTTTCCAGGACATGTGTATTTACCCGAACGGTCGACGACTGTTTTAGTTAACAGTGAACAGCTGTTACGTGCATTTATGCGAACAGTCTACAGCTGTTTTTTCAGGACATGTGTATTTACCCGTACGTTCGACGACTGTTTCAGTTAACAGTGAACAGCTGTTACGTGCATTTATGCGAACAGTCTACAACTGTTTTTTATTTTACCCAAACGCTCAAAGACTGGGTTAGTTAACAGTGAACAGCTGTTACGTGCAATTATGTGGACAGTCTACGAGAGTTTTTTATTTTTCTGAGACACTTATATTTACTTGAACGCTTGTCTACTGTTTTAGTTAACGGTGAACAGTTGTTACGTGCGAACAGCCCACAACTTTTTTTTTCTAACCGTTTAGGCGCGACTACTCCTTTCCCGCCCGGTGTACGTCGGCTTCACAGTACTCGATGTCAGTAAATTGATAATGTACGATTTTCATTATCGGTACGCTGTCGTCAAGTACGGTCGACGATTGACATTACTAATGACTGACACGAACAGTTTGTTTTACAGCATACAGACTGACGACGTGTACGAGTATATGAAAGAGGATCTCCACCTTTTTGACACGTCGTACTATCCTGTGGATCATCTTTCTCATTGCGACGACAACAAAAAAGTCGTGGTGAAGTTCAAGGATGAGACCAATGGGAAACCCATCAGGGAATTTGTCGGACTCAGAGCAAAATGTTACTCGCTCCTATTGTCCGACTGCACCGACATAAAGGTGGCAAAAGGTGTACCAAGGACAGCAATTAAAAAAAGATTACGTCATCGATTGTACAGCGAGTGTCTTTCCGTCAGTCGTGCGGTTTTCACCTCTGCCGAGTGTATACGAACCGATCGTCATAAGCTGTACACGCAACGTGTAACAAAACTTTCCCTGTCACCTTACGACGATAAGAGGTAAGTAACTGGACGACGGCGTAACTACACTCGCGTACGGACACTTCGGAACACGTAAACGTGCGCTATCGGACGACGCTGCTGGTCCTAACGCGAAGAGACAGAGGTACACGGACCAATAACTAACGGCAAGAATAAACTCGTATTTCATGTATGCTCTTTACCTAATTATTTTACAACTTTAATTACGTTTTACAGAATGAACAACAAAGTGAATAAACGTCTGTCAGAGGAGCAACGACGAGTACGACGGTAAATATAATATTTTTTCTTTATTTAATGTGTACAAACAGAATATTCCATTCGACTGACTTACTGTCTTTTTTTATAGTTAGCAACGGTTACGTCGTGCTCTGCTGGGGAGCACATCTCCTCAACCCGGCTCGAGTCGGTAAGTCCGTTTTCATTAACAATCTCTTGTAGTAATCCGTTTACGTCTGTTTTTAAATTTGTACTTTTTCCCAGCGATGTCGATCATACCGACGACGATGACGACGACGACGTCGAAACCCTCAGCGGGTTCGTGGGAGATGAGGATGAATTGGGATACAATATCGATTTCCTCGAAGCAGAAGATGATGATGAGGAGGAGGAATATACACCCTCATCGTCATCGACGATTTCCATCTTCGAGGACAGTATGTAAGTCTTCTTCTTATGCGTACATATTTTTCTTTTTCCACGTCTGTATACGTTTTTTATGTCTTTTTTTGTCCTCAGTGACATTCAGCCGTGCCCACGTCCTCTGCTGCCGCAGCCACAACCGCAGTTGATACGCCCTCTGCCGCAGCATCCTCATCTTCAACCACAGCCTCATCCACAACAGTAGCACCTTCTGCCGCAGCAGCAACAACGAGATCCCCTTTTGAGACCCCCTCCAGAACCCGCACGTTTGCAGCGTATGCATATTTGAGGTATGTTATAGTGCTCATAAACGTTATTCTAATCCATCCTACTCGTATTAACCATACAGCACTAATATTGTTTCTATTTTTTCTGTTACAGATGGCTGTGCACAACAACAACAACAACAATCTACTAGAATTGTTTACATTGTATATATTTGATATTATCGTTTTATTGTATATATTTGTTTCCATTTTTTCTTGCAATGTATATATTTGTTCTATGTATATATATTATTTGATAAGTATCTTTTAATTGTATATATTTGTTTCCATTTTTTTGCAATGTATATATTTGTTGTATGTATATATAAATTATTGTATTTATTTTCTTACAATACACATGTAAGTTTTTCATTGCTTTAGTGTTTATTTTCATCTATTCTTTTCCCTGCATGATATGTGTTACACATATTTTTTCCAAGCATAATGCGTGTTACAAAATTTTTACAAGTCAAGTGATTTTCATTTATACACAATGGACCAAATCAAAGAGAGAAGAGAGTTTCTTACGAGATATGCAGAAGACGTTCCACTATTTTTTTACTACGTCTGCCCGACAGATATTACATACCCATCAGATTTTTTTACTACGTCTGCCCGACAGGTATTACATAACATCAAAATAATATAAATGGTAATTATTTCCTATGCATGATGTGTGTCAGACAATTTTTACAAGTGAAGTGGTTTTCACTTATGCAGTGCATACACACGGTGTGCATGTCATGTGAATTTCTTACAACAGATGCAGATGACACTACACCTTTCTTTTAATACGTCCTGCGATAGAAATTACATATCAATCAGAATATTATATATGGTAATTCTTATCTTCCGTGCATTATGTATATATTTTCCATGCACGGATGTGTGATATACAATTATACAAGTGAATTGGTTTTCAATTATGCGTCGAGGGAAAAATTTAATATCACCTCGACGACGGATGTTGTAAAAGCTCTTTCGTCGGTTTTCAAAAGAATATGTGTACACGTCCATATCTGAAGCAAGAATGTTAGTTTGTCATGCGTTTGGATTTTGTGGGAATCGTTGTATGATACCTGTTCATCAGTACGGAACAGCCGACACCGTTCGTCGAGAAGGACATAGCAAAACTGCAACGTCCGTTGTGTGTAATTATTTTCAATGTTTCATTGTCCAAACGTCCGTAGCGAGAATGTTTCAGATCGAAATACTGCCACCACCTCGACGACGGATGATGTGTAAATACTTTCCTTTGTAAAACATTTTATACTTTTATAAAGATTTGTTGAGCACATACTTCTCCAATTGTCATAGTTATTCGAGTTGGTAAACACGTGTAAATATTCTGACGGTTTACCGTATAGAAAATTGGGAAAATTTATTGTTTCCTCTTTTATTAGTGTTTTTTAAATAGTCCATCCAATTTTGGTGTCCTTCATCAGTTGGAATTCTAAATTGTGTTGCATAATTTTTTCGTAGTGTATACTCAACTTTTGCTAAAGTGCTCACATTGACATCGGCAAATTTATATTTTTTACTAAGTGGTAAAAATTACAGAATTCTTTTTGTATTTTATAGTGTGATGTGCACAATTCGTAGGTCGTTAATTTTGAACATCTTTGTCCGTTACCCATGTTTAGAGTTTCGCATTCTTTGTATTTTTCTTTTAGTAGAAACATTCTAATGAAATTATTCCATTTTCTTATGAACGCTCTTTTGAATCGCTTACTCATTGGCACCCTAAAACATATTTATCAAAAATTGTATACAATTGTATTTTGTAATTGTCATTACTGTGTGCGTTTACATATTTGTCATAGTGCACTTGTTTATTTTAACTTGTAATTAGTTTTCCTTAGACAACTGGTTTATCGTGGAGAAAAGGATAGAGCTTACATAGTAGATATTGTAGAGTAGGACCGAATGGGCATCTTCATTTATCATGTATAATTTTCATTGCACATACACATAATTGTCATTATCTGCGCGTACGATTACATATTTATATTAACTTGTACTTAGTTGTATTTCATTTAATTTCTTTTAATTATACATAATATATTTTAACTTATAATATAATGTGCTTAAACATATTTCATTTGATTTAATTGTATTCAATTGTCAATGTGCTTATGTCTAGATAATAAAACAAGGCTTACGTGGTGTACATTTTAGAGTAAGCCCGGATAGACATCTTCAAAATTAACAAATATATTTGTACATATAATACTTATCTTCTATGCACAAATGCGTGATATTCAATTTTTACAAGTGAATTGATTTTCAATTTTGCACCGAAGGACCGAGTCATCGTGAGTTTCGCACTGATGATGTGCACATTTTTTATTTTTATAATATATACTTACCACAAGGGCACACACATTCGAATTTACAGTTCACAAGTTGGCAACAATGCAATACACCTCACTCAGTCTCTTCACATCGACGATATCCGGACGACGGCGGCGTACATATCTAAACCCATACACTATAACACATGCACGAGTTGACAACGTGGCCGACGCTAAACCAGCACACATGCACAAGTTGACAACGTCGACGCTTTTCCAACATGGCCACCGTTCCGGAAAACGCTGTGTATATCCAAACACGTACACTATATATACTTACCACAAAGGCACACACATCCGAATTTACAGTTCACAAGTTGGTAACAATGCAATACATGTCTCCTCACATCGACGATATCCGGACGGCGGCGGCGTACACATTTAAACCCATTCCAACATGGTCACCGTTCCGGAAAAAGCTGTATATATCAAAACCCGTACACTATAACACATGCACGAGTTGCCAACCTGGCTGACCCTTAACCAGCACACTCTTACACAACCCGACAACCTCGCCACTTTTCCAACATGGACGACGACCCCACCACTCCTGGCGATGATCAAGCCACGAGGGTGATCAACGACGAGATAGCAGTCATACTTGACTTTCACTGTTTCGTTGACGACGATGGAAACGAACTCATCAAGGAACTAGCCATTATGGATATCACCGCATTTACCAGCAGGCATTGGATATTTGCACCTCCAGTAAACACGATCGTTTCGAATCACAAACACATGAGGACAAACCGTTGATTAACGGAGCATTATCATAGATTAGAGTGGACGGACGGGGACACATCGTACGAACATCTTGTGTCGATATTAATAAAGTACACGTTTCCTTTTAACTATGTGTTCGTAAAAGGATTACAGAAAAAAAGATTTCTGGAGAAGTGTATTGTACATTTCAATATTATAAATTTAGAAGATTTCAGTTGTACTAAACTCGAACAATTACGTTCAATACACGGAACAGCCTGTCTCGTGCACCGCTTATTTCCGGAAATATATACAAATCAAAGAGTACACGCTTTACGCGAGTGGGTTGTATCGGATTTTAGACTAATCAATAGGTTTCTAGTAAATTACTAATTGCATACATTGTTGTTTTTATTTAGCATCATAAAAATATCACTTGTTGCCTTTCTGTCAATTACATCATCCTGTCTACATGCATAAAACAATTAGCACCATCGACTTGTTCCCACACGCTCGAGTGTAGTCGATGATATCACCGTCTCTAAAAAAAAAAAAAATAAAAAAAATAAGCTAGTCGTCTCCCCCCTTCCCCCACCTACCCTCTGAACATAGCGGGAGAAAGCAGCTTGCATCCTGTTTACACGGTTAAAAATACCCGCTTACTGTACGTTGAGTAGATCCCACTCTCCGGTTTCCCCCTCCTCAACTACCTACCTATTTTATACCGCTACAAACTAGTGTTATTCATTCAGACCTTGACAGACGCGCAAGCGAAATTCTTCATTGTAAAATGGCATAATTCGTTGCGAAGTTTGCTACCATTAGAGCGATTGAATATAAAAAAATTAAGGAATTAATAATTGGTGTTAAATATCCAATAGAAGAATTACAAAATATAGACGTGAAGTGCGGGAAGGTCGTACTCGCCACTATCCAGGACTACAGGGACCCAAAATTGAAATATCACGTAAATCTACTTAAGAGATACGCAAGCGTTTTCGATGATGAAGAATTAAAAAAATTAGCACCATATTCACTTCAACTGGTTTATCGTGGAGAAAAAGATAGAGCTTACGTGGTAGACATTTTAGAGTAATACCGAATGGGCACCTTCATTTATCATGTATAATTGTCATTGGACACACACACACACACAATTATCATTGCCTGTAAGTACGATTACATGTGTATTTCATTTGATTTAGTTGTACACAATTGTCATTGAGCTTATGTTTATTGTATTGTGTAATTGTCACAGTAATTGTCACTACTGTGTGCGTTTACATAATATTTATTTTCCTTATACATATTTCATTTTGATTTAATTGTACACATTTGTCATAGTGCACTTATTTATTTTAACTTGTACTTAGTTTACTTAGACGTATTTCGTGTACATATTATGTATTTTGTAATTGTCACTACTGTGTGGTTTATATATTATGTATTTTAAACTGTAATATAGTTTTATTACATGTATTTTAATTGTTTTTAATTAAACGGTATTGCTTTAACATTTTTATTGTATTTAATTTCAAAAGTCCTTCTAATATATTTTGTCTGTACTTTAACATATATTTTTGTTTGTTTAAATTATATATATAAATTTTTCTTTTAACTGTTTATTTTCAACTATCCTTTTTCCATGCATGATGCGTCCTGCATAATCTTTACAAGTGAAGTGTCAATCAGAATATTATGTATATAGTAATACTTATCTACTATGCACAAATGTGTGATATTCAATTTTTACAAGTGAATTGATTTCAATTAAGCACCGAAGGACCGAGTCATCGAGAGTTTCGCAGTGACGATGTGCACATTTTTTTATTTTTACAATATATACTTACCACAAACACACGCATTCGAATTTACACAGTTCACATGTTGACAACAATGCAATACACGTCACTCAGTCTCTTCGCATCAACGATATCTGGACGGTGGCGGCGTACATATCTAAACCCGTACACTATAACACTTGCACGAGTTGACAACATGGACAACTCTAAACCAGCACACATACAGAAGTTGGCAACGTCGCGCTTTTATCTTCTATGCACAAATGTGTGATATTCAATTTTTACAAGTGAATTGATTTTTAAATGCAACGATATCCGAACGGCGGCGGTGGCGGTGTACATATACAAACCTGAACACTATAACACACGCACGAGTTGACAACGTCGATAAACCAGCACAAGTTGGCAATGCCGACGACGCTTTTCCAACATGGCCGCACTTCCGGAAAAACCCCTTACATATACAACCCCATACACTATAACACATGCACGGTTTTTACTTACCACCGACACACAGACCAATCATCGACGACGAACCGGATCACCGCGTAACCCGTTATCTGACACACAGACCAATCCTCGACGACGAACCGGATCACCGCGTAACCTGTTCGACGCTCGCCGGCCGCCGGAGCACAATAGTTTTTTTGTATATATGTACTTTTTAATTTATGTTTTTGTAAATATTTTGTAAATAAGATGTGTCCATGTAAATAAATACATGAGTGTATCTGTAATTGCTTAAGTGTTTATTTTCAACTTTCCTTTTCCATGCATGATGCGTGTGTGTGTGCGTTCCACAATAAATCTCAGCGGAAGCCAACTGCCACTTGTCCCTATTATTCATGTGTGTTTTTTACAACAACAAACGTAGGACCCGCTATAGCGAGCCCTAGACCAACAGGTTGGTGCGAACGTATTTTTACAATCTGTATATATTTACTTACCTATAGAAAATTACATATCAATCAGAATATCCGACACACAGACCAATCCTCGACGACGAACCGGATCACCGCGTAACCCGTTCGACGCGGCACCGAACGGCACCGACCGGATCACGACGCAGCCTCACGAACCAGTTCGCCGTTCGCCGTTCGCCATTCGCCGTCGGCGCCGGACGGCGTCCGACAGCAGATCAACCCGACGGCGGCCGGCGAACGGCGAACGGCGAACCGGATCACTACACGGGCTTGCGATACAGTTCGCCACGACACACAGACACGCGGTTGCCAACAATACACCGCATCGACCATCGCCCGCAGCGCCGTTCATATACAAAACCCGTACACTATAACACACGCAAGAGTCGACTACGGCGATTAACCAGCACGAGTTGGCAACGCCGACCACGACGATTTTACAACATGGCCGACCGGAAAAACACCTTGCATATACAAACCCGTACACTATAACACATGCACGAAGCGGCAACGTCGACGACGTATACACCAATCAACGCACACATAACCCCACTTTATACTGACCGCCCACAACATGACCGAAAGCCGACTACCAGATGTTTACCCCACCACATATATTTTTGAATTTCCCGCCATATGACGTCACATCCGGGGTAGAACTGTCAGTTTACCCCTACTTGGGTATATCGTTACGATCGGTTATGTCATTCAGTACCTTGGTCTGATAGCTTTCAATTAAGTTGTCAATGGCATCGTTAACGATATGCATGTTGACATTGCGGTTAGGGGTATATCGTTACGATCGGTTATGGCATGAAGTACTTTGGTCCCACAGCTTTCAAAGAACTTGGCGATGGTTTCCTTAACGATAGGCAGGTTGATACTGCGGTTATGGGTATATCGTTACGATCGGTTATGGCATGCTGTACCTTGGTCTGGTGGCTTCCAATAAACTTCGCAATGGTTTCGTTAACGACAGGCAGGTTGACATTGCGGTTATGGGTATATCGTTACGATCGGCTATGGCATGCAGTACCTTGGTCTCGCAGCTTTCAATGAACTTGGCAATGCTTTCGTTAACGATAGGCAGGTTGATATTGCGGTTATGGGTATATCGTTACGATCGGTTATGGCGTGCAGTACCTTGGTCTGACAGATTTCAAAGAACGTGGCAATGGTTGCGTTAACGATAGGCAGGGTGGCATTGGAGTTATGGGAATATCGTTACGATCGGTTGTGGCATGCAGTACCTTGGTCTCACAGCTTTCAATCTACGTGGCAATGGTTTCGCTAACGAATGGCAGGTTGACATTGCGGTTATAGTTATATCGTTACGATTGGTTATGGTATCCAGTACCTTGGTCTGACAGCTTTCAGTCAATGTGGCAATGGTGTCGTTTACGATAGGCAGGTTGATATTGCGGTTATGAATAGTTCGTTACGATGGGTTATGGCATGCAGTACCTTGGTCTGACTGCTTTCAATGAACTTGTCAGTGGTTTCGTTAACGATAGGCAGATTGACATTGCGGTTATGGGTATATCGTTACAATCGGTTGTGGCATGCAGTACCTTGGTCTGACAGCTTTCAATGATCTTGGCAATGGTTTCGTTAACGATAGGCAGGTTGACATTGCGTTTATGGGTGTATCATTACGATAGGTTATGACATGCAGTACCTTGGTCTGACAGCTTACAATGAACTTGGCAATGGTTTCGTTAACGATAGACAGGTTGACATTGCGATTATGTGTATATCGTTACGATCGGTTATGGCATGCAGTACCTTCGTCTGTCAGCTTTCTATGAACATGGCAATGTTTCGTTAACGATAGGCAGGTTGACATTGCGGTTATGGGTATATCGTTACGATCGGTTATGACATGCAGTACCTTGGTCTGACAGCTTTCAATGAACTTGGCAATGGTTTCGTTAACGATAGGCAGGGTGATATTGCGGTTATGGGTATATCGTTACGATCGGTTATGGAATGCAGTACCTTGGTCTGACAGCTTTCAATGAACTTGGCAATGGTTTCGTTAACGATAGGCAAGTTGACATTGCGGTTATGGGTATGTCGTTACGATCGGTTATGGCATACAGTACCTTGGTCTGACAGCTTTCAATCAACGTGGCAATGGTTTCGTTTACGATAGGCAGGTTGATATTGCGGTTATGGGTATATCGTTACGATCGGTTATGGCGTGCAGTACCTTGGTCTGACAGATTTCAAAGAACGTGGGAATGGTTTCTTTAACGATAGGCAGGTTGACATTGTGGTTATGGGTATATCGTTACGATCGGTTATGACATGCAGTACCTTGGTCTGACAGCTTTCAATGAACGTAGCAATGGTTTCGTTAACGAATGGCAGGTTGACATTGCGGTTATGGTTATATTGTTACGATTGGTTATGGCATGCAGTACCTTGGTCTGACAGCTTTCAGTCAACGTGGCAATGGTTTCGTTAACGATAGGCAGGTTGACATTGCGGTTATGAGTAGTTCGTTACGATCGGTTATGACATGCAGTAACTTGGTCTGACAGCTTTCAATGAACTTTGCAATTGTTTCGTTAACGATAGGCAGGTTGACATTGCGGTTATGGGTATATCGTTACGATCGGTTATGGCATGCAGTACCTTGGTCTGACAGCTTTCAATGAACTTGCCAATGGTTTCGTTAACGATAGGCAGGTTGATATTGCTGTTGTGGGTGTATCGTTACCATCGGTTATGGCATGCAGTACCTTGGTCTGACAGTTTTCAATGAACTTGGCAATGGTTTCGTTAACGATAGAGGGGTTGACATTGCGATTATGTGTATAACGTTACAATCGGTTATGGCATGCAGTACCTTCGTCTGTCAGCTTTCAATGAACATGGCAATGTTTCGTTAACGATAGGCAGGTTGACATTGCGGTTATGGGTATATCATTACGATCGGTTATGACATGCCGTACCTTGGTCTGACAGCTTTCAATGAACTTGGCAATGGTTTCGTTAACGATAGGCAGGTTGATATTGCGGTTATGTGTATATCGTTACGATCGGTTATGGCATGCAGTACCTTGGTCTGACAGCTTTCAATGAACTTGCCAATGGTTTCGTTAACGATAGGCAGGTTGATATTGCGGTTGTGGGTATGTCATTACGATCGGTTATGGCATGCAGTACCTTGGTCTGACAGCTTTCAATGAACTTGGCGATGGTTTCCTTAACGATAGGTAGGTTGACATTGCGGTAATGGGTATATCGTTACGATCGGTAATGGCATGCTGTACCTTGGTCTCGCAGCTTTCAATGAACTTGGCAATGGTTTCGTTAACGATAGGCAGGTTGGTATTGCGGTTTTGGGTATATCGTTATGATCGGTTATGACATCCAGTACCTTGGTCTGGCGGCTTTCAATGAAATTGGCAGTGGTTTCGTTAACGATAGGCAGGTTGACATTGCGGTTATGTGTATATCATTATGATCGGTTATGGCATACAGTACCTTCGTCTGACAGCTTTCAATGACCTTGGCAATGGTTTCGTTAACGATAGACCGGTTGACATTGCGGTTATGGGTATATCGTTACGATCGGTTATGGCATGCAGTACCTTGGTCTGGCGGCTTTCAATGAACTTGGCAATGGTTTCGTTAACGATAGGCAAGTTGACATTGCGGTTATGGGTATATCGTTACGATCGGTTATGGCATGCAGTACCTTGGTCTGACAGCTTTCAATGAACGTGGCAATGGTTTCGTTAACGATAGGCAGGTTGACATTGCGGTTATGTGGTTATGTATATATCTTGCAATGCATACATAATTGTGCGTTGATAGGCGGAGGCGTGGCGGCGGTTGGGCAGAATCACCTTGTAGGGCTCGACATAGCGCGCCCTAGTCCAACAGGTTGGTGCGAACGTATTAGTATGTATTAGGCATCCGTCATGGTAGCACACAATAACAGGGAACTCGTACTCTGTGTACAAAGTCTAGCGCCGGAAGAACTGATTTCACAGCAAATTCATAGTAGCGCTTACCAGCTGTTAATAAAAGGGCAAGAACTTTTCGACTAATGCACGAAGTAAACCAGTAAAAATTTGTTTAAAAATCTATGCTGCTGCTGTGACGGAAGTATTTATAATTAATAGATATCTCACTACCACCTCTCCCACAATCTCGTATACCTCAGTGTTTCTACAGTACGCGTCCAGAACGGACGCATGGAGCTATTAACTTCGTACGAGTACAGACGTTGTAGTGACATAAGCACGCAGTAGTGTACCCTGTAAAACGTTTTGTATACAACGTTTTGACACAAAAATTTGTTGCACTGATCCGTGACGAGGAGACAAGATACAAAGTAAACATTCCGAAGAACGGGGGAGGGGATAATAATAAGACGTTTCCCCTCCAAGGTTACGGATATTAAGAAAATAAAATACATGAAAATTGATTACATTTTTTTTTAATAAAAAAATGAAAACTTTATTGTTTAGCGCTTACGTAAAAATAACAGTCGTCGCCTTTCAATCGATTACATCATCTGTCTAAAAATAAATTAGCGTCGTCGACATGTTAAACAAGCACATGTGCTGTCTAGTCGTATAAAAATAACCGACACCCCTCTTCGCCACCTATCCATCGAACCGTGAGAAATCAATTCGTATCCTGTTCACACAGTTAAATACATCACCTGTCTAAAAATAAATTAGCGTACGACATGTTCGAACAAGCACGAGTGCTGTCTAGACGTATAAAAAAAATAACCGACTCCCCTCTTCCCCACCCATCGAACCGTGAGAAATCAGCTCGTATCTAGTTCACACGGTTAAAAATAAACGCTTACTGTGCGTTGAGTTGTTCCCCCTCTCCGGATTTTCCACCTCCACAACTACCTCCCTATTTATTCGCTGTGCACGAGCGTTATTCGTTCATTCGTTGAGAAACGCGCGAGAAATTATAAATTCTTTATTTTAAAATGGCATCATTCACTGAAAAGTTTGCGACTATTAGCGAAATTTAGTATAAAAAAGAAATAAAGGAATTGATAATCGACGTAAAATATCCAATAGAAGAAATGCAGAATATAGACGCAAAGTACGGGAAAGCTGTACTCGTCACTCTCCAAGATTACAGAGACCCTAAACTAAAATATCGTGTATATCTACCAAAGAGATACGCAGGCGTTTCCGAAGATGAGGAATTAAAAAATTTAGTACCGTGTTCGCTGCAACTAATTTATCGTGGAGAAAACGATAGAGCTTACATAGTAGAAATTGTACAGTAGGACCGAATGGACATCTTCATTTGTCGCGTACGATTACATATATTGTATATATATATATTAACATGTATTTAGTTGTATTTCATTTAATTATAAATAATATATTTTAACTTATATATTATAATGTGATTTACACATATTTCATTTGATTTTATTGTAATTCTACACAATTGTGTATGCGTTTACATAATGTTATAATATAATGTGCTTACACATAATTCATTTGATATAATTGTATACAATTGTATTTTTTTAATTGTCACTACTGTGTGTGTTTATTTCATTTTTTTTTGTACATATTTGTCATGTCATAGTGCACATGTTTACATTTTGAAATTTTCACTACTGTGCGCGTTTACATATTATGTATTTTAAATTGTAATATATTTTGATTACATGTATTTTAATTATTTGTAATTAAACAGTATTGCTTTTTTTAATTGTCACTACTGTTTGGGTTTATTTAATTTTTTTGTACATATTTGTCATGTCATAGTGCACTTGTAATTTGTTTTACTTAGATGTATTTCGTATACAATTGTCATATTGCACATGTTTACATTTTGTAATTTTCACTACTGTGTGCGTTTACATATTATGTATTTTAATTACATGTATTTTAATTATTTGTAATTAAACAGTATTGCTTTAATATTTTTATTGTTTTTTAATTTCAAAATTCCTTCGAACATAACTTATATACATATTCATAACTCAATATACAAGCTAGAACGTGTTACATAGAACTAATTTGAAAAATCAATTTTATTAAACAATAATTGCATGATTATAAGGATGGTCTGTCAGCATTCTGTTGTAAAAAAAAAATAACTCCACATGTGAAAATCACAGTGGGAGCCAATTACATCATTTGCAACGTCCTAATATTCAGATATTACATAAACAGTAATTATTTTCCATAAATATTGCGTGTGTGTGTGTTTTATATAAGTGAATTGACATTCAATTATGCACTGCATATCATGTGTGTTTCTTACAACAACAAATGTAGGGGCTGGACATAGCAAACCCTAGACCAACATGTTGGTGCGAACGTATTTTTACAATCTGTATATATATATTTACTTAACACATAGACACACAGTTGGCAACAATGCAATACACGACACAATATCCGACGGCGGCGGCGTACATATACAAACCCATACACTATAACACACGCACGAGTTGACAACGTAGATAAACCAGCACAAGTTGCCAACGCCGACGACGCTTTTCCAACATAACCGCACTTCCGGAAAAAACCCTTATATATACATACCCATACACTATAACACATGCACGAGGCGGCAACGTGACCGAACCTTAACCACCACACTCCTTACACAACCCGACAAAATCACCGTTTTTTCCAACATGCCCGACCCGCCGCCGACAACATGGACGACGACCCCACCACTCCTGGCGGCCATCAAGCCACGACCAGGACACCGCCAGACCGCCGCCGGACGGCGAACGGCGAACGGCGTTCAAATTTAATACAGTTCACAAGTTGACAACAATGCAATACACGTCACTCAGGCTCTTCGTATCGACGATAGACCGCCCCGACAACATGGATGATACACCGACCAATCTACGTCCAGGCGGCGACCAGGCCGCCGCCGGACGGCGAACAGCGAACGGTGAACTGCGAACCGACAGGCTACGTCTCCGCCAATCAACGCACGGATAGCCCTCGCCGCCGCATCACAACATAGCCGACGCCGACAACATGACCGACGACCCACACCATCGACACTATGTCGTCATAGCCAGTGACGACACGATGACATCAGAGACAGCTGACATAGGACAGTGACGTCATGATGTCGTCAGAGCTAGCTGTTTTAGAATCCCCCCCGGATGTGGGGGGGTACTGGAACATGATGACGTCATTGTGTTTCAGTACCCCCTACACCACTACTCTTGATATTCAGTAAATTAAAAAAAATCTAAAAAAACTTGACAATTCAATGACACCAGAAATACTGCTATATTTTTTTTACCATTGATTAAAGATTTAACTGAATTACCATTATTAAAATTCGTACCATCTCTATACTGTTAAATCACTCATTGCTTCATATCCAGAAACATCACAAGTTTGATAGTGAATTTCATCCGGTTTAGGGCATTACGCAGCTCATTTCACACGCTTCAGGTGTCTCGTTCAGTGAACCTTACTTGGTGCACAGTTATGTACAAATGGCATTATTGCCTTGTTACAAACTTACCACGCATTGATACTGTGGCAATATTTAACCGCTGAACTTACTTTCTGGATATGCCTTGGATAAATAATAAATAATAATTTCTTCTGAAATTGCAAGTATTTTTGTATGATTATAACATGTACCTTATGTAGGTTGCACAGATTCAATCTGCATGCATACATCTTTCTTATAAATGGTTAGAAATTTTCTCAGTGCTTCTTATATCACTATCACTTTCCGGGTTTTAGAGTTTTTGTAATTAATGTCATGTAATAAAATTCTGAGCATACGGTGCATAATGTAGCAATACAAATACACTTGTAGAAGAAAATATTATTTGCTAATACAACTTTCAATTACTGCAAGAAACCTAAAACATCAGAAGGTACTTTCAAATAATACACATATTTTAGTAATAAGCAGTATTTTTCTTTTTTACAAGAATATATTAAATTTAAAATCAGCTATTATACATATATGTAATGTGTGTTATGTCTACAAGATATGTTATAAAATATAATTACAGTACAACCTCTGTTAACCAAAACAAATGGGGGGGAAGGCGGTTTCGGATAACCAAAATTTCGGATAATAATTAAGATATCATTTTTTAAAGTCTTCTTCTTCTTCTCCTCTTCAAGGATTAGGTTATATAAACCTGTTCCGGCACCCATCTTATCCTCGGACGACCCACGTCTCTTCTACCAATTGCTTTATAGTTCTGTAACTTGCAATAATTTCCGAGGCTGCTTTGGATGCTACAAGTACTTCAAAGTTTTACATGAACAGGTTACTGGCCTTTCGCACAACCCCCTACCAGGAGGACCAGAGGCTCTTCTCTCAGGGTTACCATACCTTAGCCAAAAGGCCCCTGTTTTGGGGGCAGGAGATTCGCCCTCACCCTTCTCTTTCTGAGATAGGATTTGGTGGCTTTGTATCAGTTATTCTGATACTGAAATTCATTTTTTAAAGTGTGCAGTAAAATAACTGGAAGTAATATACAATACTTTCAAAAGATTTTAATAAAAATCGAACTATTTAATAAAGTAATTTTTCAACACTAGTTTTATTTTTCTTGAAAAATCTTATATTTTTCTTTGATTTTTCTTTTCACATTGCTTTCTTCCAGCAATATCTCGCAATTGCTTCATTAGCAGAACGTCAGAGGGCTTTGATTCTTCAGATCATTCGAGGAACCGTATTGCTATCTGGAAATATGAATAAAACTCCATGAGAAAAACACATATTTCATATAGCTTAATTTAATGCCCTAGCCCAAAATAAAAAATCTTACCTCTAAGGCAATGAAGAACTCGTCAGCGATGTCATGGCTGCTGCTGTCTGCTAGGTCATCGTCTCCGTCTCCCTTTGTTTTGTAAACTATAAAACCACAGCCTCATGTACTTTCTTGTTTTGTGACACATCTTCATTGTTTTCTTGTTTGGGATCTTCAAAGCATGCTCTTCAAACTGATTTTTCATCTTGACCAAACCAGAACACTAGAAACACCAGCATTAAAATCGGCTGCCACAGTTCTCAAAATCTCGTCATTTTTAATTATTTTAATTTCCTCTGATCGTTATCATGACGCGTTTCCTCTTTCTTGACATGAAGTGTGACGATTTAAATTCTAACTGTAATCGTAAATAAAAAAAATTAAGTTTGCGAGCGATTAAGTAATTTTAAATCGCACTATAATACCTAAAACACCTGAATTTACTCAGTATGAGAATGATAAGTAATTAAGAGATCCAAAGAAACACTAATAAAAAGGGCGAATTGTAAAAAAGTTATTATTATCATAATTAACCCTTTGCTTTTCATCATGCGGTGACCTGTTAGTTCCGGACTCGACGTGTTTACCGAGTCGTCTGTAATTTAGGAAGATATAAAAATCATGATGTTTATAATTAGAAATCTGAAGACACAAATAGTCGTTAAAATAACTCACTTAAATTATATATGTATAATTAAGGTATAGTTTTTGGTAATAAGAATGTTAACTTAAATAAAGATAGGGACTATATTGTCGCGGAGTAGTTGCCCCTCTCCTTTTGTTAAGTACCAGTTGAAGCGAGCAGAAAGTCTCTCGCTATGTTGCCTTCACACAGTACGGACGTACGAGCGAAAGCTCTACCCAAATGTTTTTAATTTGTTTGTTTTATTTAAATGTAGTATATTAACTACCACTGCTAAAAGTGGAAAGCGTGTGTTATGTATCAATAACATATATATGTGGTAAGAAGAAGATAGAAAATGTAACACAAAAACAGAACTAGTGGTAAGCAAGATGACGACTCCCTCCAAGAGGTAACTCCATTTACAACATCACTCCTGAAGATGTGATCTGCAGAAACTTCATAAAGACACGTATGCCATGCTTAAGACGTTGCTTAGGACTTCCGAGAATCTACATATACTTACACCAAAGAAGCTTCAATCTCCTCTGTGAACATCCGACCGATTCTTGCCGAAGACACGACCCAGATGATGACGCCGACTACAAGGATTCCCAAGACGGACACCCCAGGACGAGGTTTCTACGTTCAATTGTAAAGGTGACTCAATAGCCTTGCTGTCGAGAGTTAATTATATTTGTTACACTACTCACTTCTAAAAGAGACGTTTCAAAGACGATTAATTTTATGTAAACATTATAATGAGAAAATCTAAGAGTTTACTGTAAAAATTCAATTATCATACGTTGTAACGATTTATGTTAATGTAACTTATTATCGTTCCAAGTAATAGTACCATTCTTCAAATGGTTAAAGAAGTCTTGCAAGCTTCTAAAATGAACTGAAAATAATTAGAAGTCTTTACTATAAATATACAGAAAGTAAACTCGGATCCGAGGTATAAGAATATATAATCAATTTGATCCCATAGCTTTATGAAAAGCATTTAAATATTTTAGTTTAAATAATGATGTCATGGGATCTGTCAGTAACTGTTGTTAAATAAAGAGAAGTCGTCTTGTTACACATGAAAATGAGTGCATAAATCAGTAAAATACCTTCCCTTGTTTCCTTACACTGATAGTGAGTAATTTGTTCAATTAATTTGATTTTAATACAGTTTGTTACAACGTAGGCAGCCCATGTAATTGGCAGAGGTCAGTTAAGATGGGTTCCCTGGATTTGTAACGCGGCAAAACGTTACAAAATTGCGCCACTCTGCTGATTTATATAAAGGGTTTGTAAGCATCGTGACGCCACAAAATTGCGCCACTCTGCTTAAGTTAGAATAGTTGCGAGCATCGTGACGCAACAAAATTGCGCCACTCTGCTGATTAATTTATTAGTAAATTAAATAACTCACGGCATTCAGTTATTGATCTATGCACTCAGAGAATGTAATTAATGGAACTTTAATTTTCAAAAAAAAAAAATGAATTTGTTTGACACGCGTAAAAGATAGTCTGTATAAACTGAAATATCATTGTAGGAAGATATATGCATGTACCTACTTGCATACATGAATTGTAATGTTTGGTCGACTGATCAGTCTTTAACAGGTTTGTATTATGACAATCCAAGACCTGTTGTTTCTTGAATAATCCTCCATTATAATTATTCAATCTGCATAGTATATGTTAGTGTATGTCTGTTGTCACGGTAAAGAAAAACTTTGTTAATAATAATGCTCCTGTGTAAAGTAAACCCAGTTAATTACGTGGAAAGAATTTGGTAACTTGAAATTGTGACCAAAATAAATAATTAATTTAAATTGGGGAAAGTACATGAATGAATAAAGTCAAACTGTTATAAAGCGTAATACTAGTGTAAATTGAAGAGGTGTGCATTGTTGAATAAGATTCACCCTATGCGTGCCAGCTGTCTCCTCCAGTTATGACCTGTTAAGGAAGTTAAACGGTGGCATTGTGTAGAGAACAATACGAGAGCGTCAAACCCCCCCCCCGCATTCTCACGGACACACTGACCCTACCTTTGTTTACTAAATAAACAGGGTGACCTACATTCCAGAAAACAGCTGATCGGCTATTTAACTTTGAAAAATATGTGTGTGGAATTTCTGTCTCTCCTTTAGAAGAGAAATTGTTCTGAATTATGTAAATTATTTACTCAAGAATTTATCTTATATATGTGATTAATGTATAGTATAGTAGATCAAGTATTTTCACCGTGACGACAATTAAATAATATAGTGACTTAATAATAATAAATAAATTTATAATAATAAATATAGTGACTCAAATAAATAAATAAGGTAAGTCGATAATAAATAATTCTAAGTAAGTTTCTTAAATCTCCCCTAAGTAAATAATAAATAAATAAAGAAAGTAATAATAAGTGAATAATAATTGCATTAAATAATAATAAGGCTGAATAAAGCTTACGTTAAACTATATATTGTGTAAAGCGTAGCAGTAAATAAAAAAGAAAATAATAATAATACAAGTGTAGTTGCATAGTGTAAACACCCCGGTGGTGGCCTGTTCTAGGAAATAAAGCGTGTTGAGAATTGTAGTAAGCAGCCACTCACCTTCCCCCTTATTGTACGAAACGGTAGCGTCCCTAAACAATTGAAAACCACCCCTGTGTATTACAATGCTTTGTGTAAAGTGTCTCCCCTTCCGCATAGTTTGTTTAAATATTGTTAAAGAGATAATAAGAATTATCTTCGTGAGATTCCGCTTCTCTCAAGTAACATAAGACACTAGGATTAGCTATAGTCTAAAATGGAGTATGGGATCCTCTTTAGATTATATTAGAAATAAGTTTATGGTATATAATTAAGAGAGAATTATATACGTGTAACGTAACAAGTCACAACGGCGCCGACTGAAAAGTGTAATGATGGGGGCAGAAAGGTGCCAAAGATCAATAAAAGAGTGCTGAAAGCTAACTGGTGTAGTTAGACTAAGCCGATGTCAGTCGGGCCACGATATTGTGAGTTACGGATAAGTAGGGATCTTTCCAATCTAAGGTTTGGAAATTAGTATTAAGACTTAAAATATAAGTTAGCGTGTTAAGAAATGAGAAAAAGGGAATTTCACGGAGGAGAACATTTAAATGAACAAGATCATTCAAAGAGATATAGAGGAAACAAACCGTGTCCTAATAATAAATAATAGTAATAATAAATAACTTCACACACTGACACCAAACATACTCCAAGTCCCCAATTGTGCGTTAGACTCAAAAGCAACCGTAACGTGAAACTTAAGCGGTGGAGTATGTGACGATTTAAATTCTAACTGTAATCGTAAATAAAAAAAAATTAAGTTTGCGAGCGATTAAGTAATTTTAAATCGCACTATAATACCTAAAACCCCTGTATTTACTCAGTATGAGAATGATAAGTAATTAAGAGATCCAAAGAAACACTAATAAAAAGGGCGAATTGTAAAAAAGTTATTATTATCATAATTAACCCTTTGCTTTTCATCATGCGGTGACCTGTTAGTTCCGGACTCGACGTGTTTACCGAGTCGTCTGTAATTTAGGAAGATATAAAAATCATGATGTTTATAATTAGAAATCTGAAGACACAAATAGTCGTTAAAATAACTCACTTAAATTATATATGTATAATTAAGGTATAGTTTTTGGTAATAAGAATGTTAACTTAAATAAAGATAGGGACTATATTGTCGCGGAGTAGTTGCCCCTCTCCTTTTGTTAAGTACCAGTTGAAGCGAGCAGAAAGTCTCTCGCTATGTTGCCTTCACACAGTACGGACGTACGAGCGAAAGCTCTACCCAAATGTTTTTAATTTGTTTGTTTTATTTAAATGTAGTATATTAACTACCACTGCTAAAAGTGGAAAGCGTGTGTTATGTATCAATAACATATATATGTGGTAAGAAGAAGATAGAAAATGTAACACAAAAACAGAACTAGTGGTAAGCAAGATGACGACTCCCTCCAAGAGGTAACTCCATTTACAACATCACTCCTGAAGATGTGATCTGCAGAAACTTCATAAAGACACGTATGCCATGCTTAAGACGTTGCTTAGGACTTCCGAGAATCTACATATACTTACACCAAAGAAGCTTCAATCTCCTCTGTGAACATCCGACCGATTCTTGCCGAAGACACGACCCAGATGATGACGCCGACTACAAGGATTCCCAAGACGGACACCCCAGGACGAGGTTTCTACGTTCAATTGTAAAGGTGACTCAATAGCCTTGCTGTCGAGAGTTAATTATATTTGTTACACTACTCACTTCTAAAAGAGACGTTTCAAAGACGATTAATTTTATGTAAACATTATAATGAGAAAATCTAAGAGTTTACTGTAAAAATTCAATTATCATACGTTGTAACGATTTATGTTAATGTAACTTATTATCGTTCCAAGTAATAGTACCATTCTTCAAATGGTTAAAGAAGTCTTGCAAGCTTCTAAAATGAACTGAAAATAATTAGAAGTCTTTACTATAAATATACAGAAAGTAAACTCGGATCCGAGGTATAAGAATATATAATCAATTTGATCCCATAGCTTTATGAAAAGCATTTAAATATTTTAGTTTAAATAATGATGTCATGGGATCTGTCAGTAACTGTTGTTAAATAAAGAGAAGTCGTCTTGTTACACATGAAAATGAGTGCATAAATCAGTAAAATACCTTCCCTTGTTTCCTTACACTGATAGTGAGTAATTTGTTCAATTAATTTGATTTTAATACAGTTTGTTACAACGTAGGCAGCCCATGTAATTGGCAGAGGTCAGTTAAGATGGGTTCCCTGGATTTGTAACGCGGCAAAACGTTACAAAATTGCGCCACTCTGCTGATTTATATAAAGGGTTTGTAAGCATCGTGACGCCACAAAATTGCGCCACTCTGCTTAAGTTAGAATAGTTGCGAGCATCGTGACGCAACAAAATTGCGCCACTCTGCTGATTAATTTATTAGTAAATTAAATAACTCACGGCATTCAGTTATTGATCTATGCACTCAGAGAATGTAATTAATGGAACTTTAATTTTCAAAAAAAAAAATGAATTTGTTTGACACGCGTAAAAGATAGTCTGTATAAACTGAAATATCATTGTAGGAAGATATATGCATGTACCTACTTGCATACATGAATTGTAATGTTTGGTCGACTGATCAGTCTTTAACAGGTTTGTATTATGACAATCCAAGACCTGTTGTTTCTTGAATAATCCTCCATTATAATTATTCAATCTGCATAGTATATGTTAGTGTATGTCTGTTGTCACGGTAAAGAAAAACTTTGTTAATAATAATGCTCCTGTGTAAAGTAAACCCAGTTAATTACGTGGAAAGAATTTGGTAACTTGAAATTGTGACCAAAATAAATAATTAATTTAAATTGGGGAAAGTACATGAATGAATAAAGTCAAACTGTTATAAAGCGTAATACTAGTGTAAATTGAAGAGGTGTGCATTGTTGAATAAGATTCACCCTATGCGTGCCAGCTGTCTCCTCCAGTTATGACCTGTTAAGGAAGTTAAACGGTGGCATTGTGTAGAGAACAATACGAGAGCGTCAAACCCCCCCCCCCGCATTCTCACGGACACACTGACCCTAATTTTGTTTACTAAATAAACAGGGTGACCTACATTCCAGAAAACAGCTGATCGGCTATTTAACTTTGAAAAATATGTGTGTGGAATTTCTGTCTCTCCTTTAGAAGAGAAATTGTTCTGAATTATGTAAATTATTTACTCAAGAATTTATCTTATATATGTGATTAATGTATAGTATAGTAGATCAAGTATTTTCACCGTGACGACAATTAAATAATATAGTGACTTAATAATAATAAATAAATTTATAATAATAAATATAGTGACTCAAATAAATAAATAAGGTAAGTCGATAATAAATAATTCTAAGTAAGTTTCTTAAATCTCCCCTAAGTAAATAATAAATAAATAAAGAAAGTAATAATAAGTGAATAATAATTGCATTAAATAATAATAAGGCTGAATAAAGCTTACGTTAAACTATATATTGTGTAAAGCGTAGCAGTAAATAAAAAAGAAAATAATAATAATACAAGTGTAGTTGCATAGTGTAAACACCCCGGTGGTGGCCTGTTCTAGGAAATAAAGCGTGTTGAGAATTGTAGTAAGCAGCCACTCACCTTCCCCCTTATTGTACGAAACGGTAGCGTCCCTAAACAATTGAAAACCACCCCTGTGTATTACAATGCTTTGTGTAAAGTGTCTCCCCTTCCGCATAGTTTGTTTAAATATTGTTAAAGAGATAATAAGAATTATCTTCGTGAGATTCCGCTTCTCTCAAGTAACATAAGACACTAGGATTAGCTATAGTCTAAAATGGAGTATGGGATCCTCTTTAGATTATATTAGAAATAAGTTTATGGTATATAATTAAGAGAGAATTATATACGTGTAACGTAACAAGTCACAACGGCGCCGACTGAAAAGTGTAATGATGGGGGCAGAAAGGTGCCAAAGATCAATAAAAGAGTGCTGAAAGCTAACTGGTGTAGTTAGACTAAGCCGATGTCAGTCGGGCCACGATATTGTGAGTTACGGATAAGTAGGGATCTTTCCAATCTAAGGTTTGGAAATTAGTATTAAGACTTAAAATATAAGTTAGCGTGTTAAGAAATGAGAAAAAGGGAATTTCACGGAGGAGAACATTTAAATGAACAAGATCATTCAAAGAGATATAGAGGAAACAAACCGTGTCCTAATAATAAATAATAGTAAGAATAAATAACTTCACACACTGACACCAAACATACTCCAAGTCCCCAATTGTGCGTTAGACTCAAAAGCAACCGTAACGTGAAACTTAAGCGGTGGAGTATGTGACGATTTAAATTCTAACTGTAATCGTAAATAAAAAAAAATTAAGTTTGCGAGCGATTAAGTAATTTTAAATCGCACTATAATACCTAAAACACCTGAATTTACTCAGTATGAGAATGATAAGTAATTAAGAGATCCAAAGAAACACTAATAAAAAGGGCGAATTGTAAATAAGTTATTATTATCATAATTAACCCATTGCTTGTCATCATGCGGTGACCTGTTAGTTCCGGACTCGACGTGTTTACCGAGTCGTCTGTAATTTAGGAAGATATAAAAATCATGATGTTTATAATTAGAAATCTGAAGACACAAATAGTCGTTAAAATAACTCACTTAAATTATATATGTATAATTAAGGTATAGTTTTTGGTAATAAGAATGTTAACTTAAATAAAGATAGGGACTATATTGTCGCGGAGTAGTTGCCCCTCTCCTTTTGTTAAGTACCAGTTGAAGCGAGCAGAAAGTCTCTCGCTATGTTGCCTTCACACAGTACGGACGTACGAGCGAAAGCTCTACCCAAATGTTTTTAATTTGTTTGTTTTATTTAAATGTAGTATATTAACTACCACTGCTAAAAGTGGAAAGCGTGTGTTATGTATCAATAACATATATATGTGGTAAGAAGAAGATAGAAAATGTAACACAAAAACAGAACTAGTGGTAAGCAAGATGACGACTCCCTCCAAGAGGTAACTCCATTTACAACATCACTCCTGAAGATGTGATCTGCAGAAACTTCATAAAGACACGTATGCCATGCTTAAGACGTTGCTTAGGACTTCCGAGAATCTACATATACTTACACCAAAGAAGCTTCAATCTCCTCTGTGAACATCCGACCGATTCTTGCCGAAGACACGACCCAGATGATGACGCCGACTACAAGGATTCCCAAGACGGACACCCCAGGACGAGGTTTCTACGTTCAATTGTAAAGGTGACTCAATAGCCTTGCTGTCGAGAGTTAATTATATTTGTTACACTACTCACTTCTAAAAGAGACGTTTCAAAGACGATTAATTTTATGTAAACATTATAATGAGAAAATCTAAGAGTTTACTGCAAAAATTCAATTATCATACGTTGTAACGATTTATGTTAATGTAACTTATTATCGTTCCAAGTAATAGAACCATTCTTCAAATGGTTAAAGAAGTCTTGCAAGCTTCTAAAATGAACTGAAAATAATTAGAAGTCTTTACTATAAATATACAGAAAGTAAACTCGGATCCGAGGTATAAGAATATATAATCAATTTGATCCCATAGCTTTATGAAAAGCATTTAAATATTTTAGTTTAAATAATGATGTCATGGGATCTGTCAGTAACTGTTGTTAAATAAAGAGAAGTCGTCTTGTTACACATGAAAATGAGTGCATAAATCAGTAAAATACCTTCCCTTGTTTCCTTACACTGATAGTGAGTAATTTGTTCAATTAATTTGATTTTAATACAATTTGTTACAACGTAGGCAGCCCATGTAATTGGCAGAAGTCAGTTAAGACGGGTTCCCTGGATTTGTAACGCGGCAATACGTTACAAAATTGCGCCACTCTGCTGATTTATATAAAGGGTTTGTAAGCATCGTGACGCCACAAAATTGCGCCACTCTGCTTAAGTTAGAATAGTTGCGAGCATCGTGACGCAACAAAATTGCGCCACTCTGCTGATTAATTTATTAGTAAATTAAATAACTCACGGCATTCAGTTATTGATCTATGCACTCAGAGAATGTAATTAATGGAACTTTAATTTTCAAAAAAAAAATGAATTTGTTTGACACGCGTAAAAGATAGTCTGTATAAACTGAAATATCATTGTAGGAAGATATATGCATGTACCTACTTGCATACATGAATTGTAATGTTTGGTCGACTGATCAGTCTTTAACAGGTTTGTATTATGACAATCCAAGACCTGTTGTTTCTTGAATAATCCTCCATTATAATTATTCAATCTGCATAGTATATGTTAGTGTATGTCTGTTGTCACGGTAAAGAAAAACTTTGTTAATAATAATGCTCCTGTGTAAAGTAAACCCAGTTAATTACGTGGAAAGAATTTGGTAACTTGAAATTGTGACCAAAATAAATAATTAATTTAAATTGGGGAAAGTACATGAATGAATAAAGTCAAACTGTTATAAAGCGTAATACTAGTGTAAATTGAAGAGGTGTGCATTGTTGAATAAGATTCACCCTATGCGTGCCAGCTGTCTCCTCCAGTTATGACCTGTTAAGAAAGTTAAACGGTGGCATTGTGTAGAGAACAATACGAGAGCGTCAAACCCCCCCCGCATTCTCACGGACACACTGACCCTACCTTTGTTTACTAAATAAAGAGGGTGACCTACATTCCAGAAAACAGCTGATCGGCTATTTAACTTTGAAAAATATGTGTGTGGAATTTCTGTCTCTCCTTTAGAAGAGAAATTGTTCTGAATTATGTAAATTATTTACTCAAGAATTTATCTTATATATGTGATTAATGTATAGTATAGTAGATCAAGTATTTTCACCGTGACGACAATTAAATAATATAGTGACTTAATAATAATAAATAAATTTATAATAATAAATATAGTGACTCAAATAAATAAATATGGTAAGTCGATAATAAATAATTCTAAGTAAGTTTCTTAAATCTCCCCTAAGTAAATAATAAATAAATAAAGAAAGTAATAATAAGTGAATAATAATTGCATTAAATAATAATAAGGCTGAATAAAGCTTACGTTAAACTATATATTGTGTAAAGCGTAGCAGTAAATAAAAAAGAAAATAATAATAATACAAGTGTAGTTGCATAGTGTAAACACCCCGGTGGTGGCCTGTTCTAGGAAATAAAGCGTGTTGAGAATTGTAGTAAGCAGCCACTCACCTTCCCCCTTATTGTACGAAACGGTAGCGTCTCTAAACAATTGAAAACCACCCCTGTGTATTACAATGCTTTGTGTAAAGTGTCTCCCCTTCCGCATAGTTTGTTTAAATATTGTTAAAGAGATAATAAGAATTATCTTCGTGAGATTCCGCTTCTCTCAAGTAACATAAGACACTAGGATTAGCTATAGTCTAAAATGGAGTATGGGATCCTCTTTAGATTATATTAGAAATAAGTTTATGGTATATAATTAAGAGAGAATTATATACGTGTAACGTAACAAGTCACAACGGCGCCGACTGAAAAGTGTAATGATGGGGGCAGAAAGGTGCCAAAGATCAATAAAAGAGTGCTGAAAGCTAACTGGTGTAGTTAGACTAAGCCGATGTCAGTCGGGCCACGATATTGTGAGTTACGGATAAGTAGGGATCTTTCCAATCTAAGGTTTGGAAATTAGTATTAAGACTTAAAATATAAGTTAGCGTGTTAAGAAATGAGAAAAAGGGAATTTCACGGAGGAGAACATTTAAATGAACAAGATCATTTAAAGAGATATAGAGGAAACAAACCGTGTACTAATAATAAATAATAGTAATAATAAATAATAGTAATAATAAATAACTTCACACACTGACACCAAACATACTCCAAGTCCCCAATTGTGCGTTAGACTCAAAAGCAACCGTAACGTGAAACTTAAGCGGTGGAGTATGTGACGATTTAAATTCTAACTGTAATCGTAAATAAAAAAAAATTAAGTTTGCGAGCGATTAAGTAATTTTAAATCGCACTATAATACCTAAAACCCCTGTATTTACTCAGTATGAGAATGATAAGTAATTAAGAGATCCAAAGAAACACTAATAAAAAGGGCGAATTATAAAAGTTATTATTATCATAATTAACCCTTTGCTTGTCATCATGCGGTGACCTGTTAGTTCCGGACTCGACGTGTTTACCGAGTCGTCTGTAATTTAGGAAGATATAAAAATCATGATGTTTATAATTAGAAATCTGAAGACACAAATAGTCGTTAAAATAACTCACTTAAATTATATATGTATAATTAAGGTATGGTTTTTGGTAATAAGAATGTTAACTTAAATAAAGATAGGGACTATATTGTCGCGGAGTAGTTGCCCCTCTCCTTTTGTTAAGTACCAGTTGAAGCGAGCAGAAAGTCTCTCGCTATGTTGCCTTCACACAGTACGGACGTACGAGCGAAAGCTCTACCCAAATGTTTTTAATTTGTTTGCTTTATTTAAATGTAGTATATTAACTACCACTGCTAAAAGTGGAAATCGTGTGTTATGTATCAATAACATATATATGTGGTAAGAAGAAGATAGAAAATGTAACACAAAAACAGAACTAGTGGTAAGCAAGATGACGACTCCCTCCAAGAGGTAACTCCATTTACAACATCACTCCTGAAGATGTGATCTGCAGAAACTTCATAAAGACACGTATGCCATGCTTAAGACGTTGCTTAGGACTTCCGAGAATCTACATATACTTACACCAAAGAAGCTTCAATCTCCTCTGTGAACATCCGACCGATTCTTGCCGAAGACACGACCCAGATGATGACGCCGACTACAAGGATTCCCAAGACGGACACCCCAGGACGAGGTTTCTACGTTCAATTGTAAAGGTGACTCAATAGCCTTGCTGTCGAGAGTTAATTATATTTGTTACACTACTCACTTCTAAAAGAGACGTTTCAAAGACGATTAATTTTATGTAAACATTATAATGAGAAAATCTAAGAGTTTACTGTAAAAATTCAATTATCATACGTTGTAACGATTTATGTTAATGTAACTTATTATCGTTCCAAGTAATAGTACCATTCTTCAAATGGTTAAAGAAGTCTTGCAAGCTTCTAAAATGAACTGAAAATAATTAGAAGTCTTTACTATAAATATACAGAAAGTAAACTCGGATCCGAGGTATAAGAATATATAATCAATTTGATCCCATAGCTTTATGAAAAGCATTTAAATATTTTAGTTTAAATAATGATGTCATGGATCTGTCAGTAACTGTTGTTAAATAAAGAGAAGTCGTCTTGTTACACATGAAAATGAGTGCATAAATCAGTAAAATACCTTCCCTTGTTTCCTTACACTGATAGTGAGTAATTTGTTCAATTAATTTGATTTTAATACAGTTTGTTACAACGTAGGCAGCCCATGTAATTGGCAGAGGTCAGTTAAGATGGGTTCCCTGGATTTGTAACGCGGCAAAACGTTACAAAATTGCGCCACTCTGCTGATTTATATAAAGGGTTTGTAAGCATCGTGACGCCACAAAATTGCGCCACTCTGCTTAAGTTAGAATAGTTGCGAGCATCGTGACGCAACAAAATTGCGCCACTCTGCTGATTAATTTATTAGTAAATTAAATAACTCACGGCATTCAGTTATTGATCTATGCACTCAGAGAATGTAATTAATGGAACTTTAATTTTCAAAAAAAAAATGAATTTGTTTGACACGCGTAAAAGATAGTCTGTATAAACTGAAATATCATTGTAGGAAGATATATGCATGTACCTACTTGCATACATGAATTGTAATGTTTGGTCGACTGATCAGTCTTTAACAGGTTTGTATTATGACAATCCAAGACCTGTTGTTTCTTGAATAATCCTCCATTATAATTATTCAATCTGCATAGTATATGTTAGTGT
This sequence comes from Magicicada septendecula, assembly GCA_034769895.1. Taxonomy (NCBI): domain Eukaryota; kingdom Metazoa; phylum Arthropoda; class Insecta; order Hemiptera; family Cicadidae; genus Magicicada; species Magicicada septendecula. The sequence goes on from CM068370.1 coordinate 85,773,485, forward strand.
ATGTCTGTTGTCACGGTAAAGAAAAACTTTGTTAATAATAATGCTCCTGTGTAAAGTAAACCCAGTTAATTACGTGGAAAGAATTTGGTAACTTGAAATTGTGACCAAAATAAATAATTAATTTAAATTGGGGAAAGTACATGAATGAATAAAGTCAAACTGTTATAAAGCGTAATACTAGTGTAAATTGAAGAGGTGTGCATTGTTGAATAAGATTCACCCTATGCGTGCCAGCTGTCTCCTCCAGTTATGACCTGTTAAGGAAGTTAAACGGTGGCATTGTGTAGAGAACAATACGAGAGCGTCAAACCCCCCCCCCCGCATTCTCACGGACACACTGACCCTAATTTTGTTTACTAAATAAACAGGGTGACCTACATTCCAGAAAACAGCTGATCGGCTATTTAACTTTGAAAAATATGTGTGTGGAATTTCTGTCTCTCCTTTAGAAGAGAAATTGTTCTGAATTATGTAAATTATTTACTCAAGAATTTATCTTATATATGTGATTAATGTATAGTATAGTAGATCAAGTATTTTCACCGTGACGACAATTAAATAATATAGTGACTTAATAATAATAAATAAATTTATAATAATAAATATAGTGACTCAAATAAATAAATAAGGTAAGTCGATAATAAATAATTCTAAGTAAGTTTCTTAAATCTCCCCTAAGTAAATAATAAATAAATAAAGAAAGTAATAATAAGTGAATAATAATTGCATTAAATAATAATAAGGCTGAATAAAGCTTACGTTAAACTATATATTGTGTAAAGCGTAGCAGTAAATAAAAAGAAAATAATAATAATACAAGTGTAGTTGCATAGTGTAAACACCCCGGTGGTGGCCTGTTCTAGGAAATAAAGCGTGTTGAGAATTGTAGTAAGCAGCCACTCACCTTCCCCCTTATTGTACGAAACGGTAGCGTCCCTAAACAATTGAAAACCACCCCTGTGTATTACAATGCTTTGTGTAAAGTGTCTCCCCTTCCGCATAGTTTGTTTAAATATTGTTAAAGAGATAATAAGAATTATCTTCGTGAGATTCCGCTTCTCTCAAGTAACATAAGACACTAGGATTAGCTATAGTCTAAAATGGAGTATGGGATCCTCTTTAGATTATATTAGAAATAAGTTTATGGTATATAATTAAGAGAGAATTATATACGTGTAACGTAACAAGTCACAACGGCGCCGACTGAAAAGTGTAATGATGGGGGCAGAAAGGTGCCAAAGATCAATAAAAGAGTGCTGAAAGCTAACTGGTGTAGTTAGACTAAGCCGATGTCAGTCGGGCCACGATATTGTGAGTTACGGATAAGTAGGGATCTTTCCAATCTAAGGTTTGGAAATTAGTATTAAGACTTAAAATATAAGTTAGCGTGTTAAGAAATGAGAAAAAGGGAATTTCACGGAGGAGAACATTTAAATGAACAAGATCATTCAAAGAGATATAGAGGAAACAAACCGTGTCCTAATAATAAATAATAGTAAGAATAAATAACTTCACACACTGACACCAAACATACTCCAAGTCCCCAATTGTGCGTTAGACTCAAAAGCAACCGTAACGTGAAACTTAAGCGGTGGAGTATGTGACGATTTAAATTCTAACTGTAATCGTAAATAAAAAAAAATTAAGTTTGCGAGCGATTAAGTAATTTTAAATCGCACTATAATACCTAAAACACCTGAATTTACTCAGTATGAGAATGATAAGTAATTAAGAGATCCAAAGAAACACTAATAAAAAGGGCGAATTGTAAATAAGTTATTATTATCATAATTAACCCATTGCTTGTCATCATGCGGTGACCTGTTAGTTCCGGACTCGACGTGTTTACCGAGTCGTCTGTAATTTAGGAAGATATAAAAATCATGATGTTTATAATTAGAAATCTGAAGACACAAATAGTCGTTAAAATAACTCACTTAAATTATATATGTATAATTAAGGTATAGTTTTTGGTAATAAGAATGTTAACTTAAATAAAGATAGGGACTATATTGTCGCGGAGTAGTTGCCCCTCTCCTTTTGTTAAGTACCAGTTGAAGCGAGCAGAAAGTCTCTCGCTATGTTGCCTTCACACAGTACGGACGTACGAGCGAAAGCTCTACCCAAATGTTTTTAATTTGTTTGTTTTATTTAAATGTAGTATATTAACTACCACTGCTAAAAGTGGAAAGCGTGTGTTATGTATCAATAACATATATATTGTGGTAAGAAGAAGATAGAAAATGTAACACAAAAACAGAACTAGTGGTAAGCAAGATGACGACTCCCCTCCAAGAGGTAACTCCATTTACAACATCACTCCTGAAGATGTGATCTGCAGAAACTTCATAAAGACACGTATGCCATGCTTAAGACGTTGCTTAGGACTTCCGAGAATCTACATATACTTACACCAAAGAAGCTTCAATCTCCTCTGTGAACATCCGACCGATTCTTGCCGAAGACACGACCCAGATGATGACGCCGACTACAAGGATTCCCAAGACGGACACCCCAGGACGAGGTTTCTACGTTCAATTGTAAAGGTGACTCAATAGCCTTGCTGTCGAGAGTTAATTATATTTGTTACACTACTCACTTCTAAAAGAGACGTTTCAAAGACGATTAATTTTATGTAAACATTATAATGAGAAAATCTAAGAGTTTACTGCAAAAATTCAATTATCATACGTTGTAACGATTTATGTTAATGTAACTTATTATCGTTCCAAGTAATAGAACCATTCTTCAAATGGTTAAAGAAGTCTTGCAAGCTTCTAAAATGAACTGAAAATAATTAGAAGTCTTTACTATAAATATACAGAAAGTAAACTCGGATCCGAGGTATAAGAATATATAATCAATTTGATCCCATAGCTTTATGAAAAGCATTTAAATATTTTAGTTTAAATAATGATGTCATGGGATCTGTCAGTAACTGTTGTTAAATAAAGAGAAGTCGTCTTGTTACACATGAAAATGAGTGCATAAATCAGTAAAATACCTTCCCTTGTTTCCTTACACTGATAGTGAGTAATTTGTTCAATTAATTTGATTTTAATACAATTTGTTACAACGTAGGCAGCCCATGTAATTGGCAGAAGTCAGTTAAGACGGGTTCCCTGGATTTGTAACGCGGCAATACGTTACAAAATTGCGCCACTCTGCTGATTTATATAAAGGGTTTGTAAGCATCGTGACGCCACAAAATTGCGCCACTCTGCTTAAGTTAGAATAGTTGCGAGCATCGTGACGCAACAAAATTGCGCCACTCTGCTGATTAATTTATTAGTAAATTAAATAACTCACGGCATTCAGTTATTGATCTATGCACTCAGAGAATGTAATTAATGGAACTTTAATTTTCAAAAAAAAAATGAATTTGTTTGACACGCGTAAAAGATAGTCTGTATAAACTGAAATATCATTGTAGGAAGATATATGCATGTACCTACTTGCATACATGAATTGTAATGTTTGGTCGACTGATCAGTCTTTAACAGGTTTGTATTATGACAATCCAAGACCTGTTGTTTCTTGAATAATCCTGCATTATAATTATTCAATCTGCATAGTATATGTTAGTGTATGTCTGTTGTCACGGTAAAGAAAAACTTTGTTAATAATAATGCTCCTGTGTAAAGTAAACCCAGTTAATTACGTGGAAAGAATTTGGTAACTTGAAATTGTGACCAAAATAAATAATTAATTTAAATTGGGGAAAGTACATGAATGAATAAAGTCAAACTGTTATAAAGCGTAATACTAGTGTAAATTGAAGAGGTGTGCATTGTTGAATAAGATTCACCCTATGCGTGCCAGCTGTCTCCTCCAGTTATGACCTGTTAAGAAAGTTAAACGGTGGCATTGTGTAGAGAACAATACGAGAGCGTCAAACCCCCCCCGCATTCTCACGGACACACTGACCCTACCTTTGTTTACTAAATAAAGAGGGTGACCTACATTCCAGAAAACAGCTGATCGGCTATTTAACTTTGAAAAATATGTGTGTGGAATTTCTGTCTCTCCTTTAGAAGAGAAATTGTTCTGAATTATGTAAATTATTTACTCAAGAATTTATCTTATATATGTGATTAATGTATAGTATAGTAGATCAAGTATTTTCACCGTGACGACAATTAAATAATATAGTGACTTAATAATAATAAATAAATTTATAATAATAAATATAGTGACTCAAATAAATAAATATGGTAAGTCGATAATAAATAATTCTAAGTAAGTTTCTTAAATCTCCCCTAAGTAAATAATAAATAAATAAAGAAAGTAATAATAAGTGAATAATAATTGCATTAAATAATAATAAGGCTGAATAAAGCTTACGTTAAACTATATATTGTGTAAAGCGTAGCAGTAAATAAAAAAGAAAATAATAATAATACAAGTGTAGTTGCATAGTGTAAACACCCCGGTGGTGGCCTGTTCTAGGAAATAAAGCGTGTTGAGAATTGTAGTAAGCAGCCACTCACCTTCCCCCTTATTGTACGAAACGGTAGCGTCCCTAAACAATTGAAAACCACCCCTGTGTATTACAATGCTTTGTGTAAAGTGTCTCCCCTTCCGCATAGTTTGTTTAAATATTGTTAAAGAGATAATAAGAATTATCTTCGTGAGATTCCGCTTCTCTCAAGTAACATAAGACACTAGGATTAGCTATAGTCTAAAATGGAGTATGGGATCCTCTTTAGATTATATTAGAAATAAGTTTATGGTATATAATTAAGAGAGAATTATATACGTGTAACGTAACAAGTCACAACGGCGCCGACTGAAAAGTGTAATGATGGGGGCAGAAAGGTGCCAAAGATCAATAAAAGAGTGCTGAAAGCTAACTGGTGTAGTTAGACTAAGCCGATGTCAGTCGGGCCACGATATTGTGAGTTACGGATAAGTAGGGATCTTTCCAATCTAAGGTTTGGAAATTAGTATTAAGACTTAAAATATAAGTTAGCGTGTTAAGAAATGAGAAAAAGGGAATTTCACGGAGGAGAACATTTAAATGAACAAGATCATTTAAAGAGATATAGAGGAAACAAACCGTGTACTAATAATAAATAATAGTAATAATAAATAATAGTAATAATAAATAACTTCACACACT